>JAWZYV010000498.1:0-663762 GCA_038373885.1 Cheiracanthium punctorium
CAGCAACCGGCACGGCCAGTGCTTGGGAGGGTCCACTTCCTCTCGGCTCGGCTATTGTGGGGACCGTGTGCGCTAATGGGAGCTGGTGCATGTAAAATCTGTCGTTGCTCCAAAGTCCTCCAAGTTGTTAAACGATGCCTCTTGGGGTGCCGATTTCAGGGCGTTCGTACCTCCTCTGGAATTGGTTTAAAATTAGGGGACCACGGGCTAAATCGTACTTCCTCTCACTGGGGCCCTAAAAATGGAAGGCGCACACCCTCTGCTCATCCCTTCCCTCGGGGGGGGGGGATCTGGCACCGCCGTTTGCGGTTGTCAGGGGCATCAGAAACAGTAACAACAATAACCATTTTACGAATTGTGTACAGTCAAATACCACCATTGCCTGCTCCGTCGGCTCAGACCTCTTGAAACACTAAATGAGCTTACTAAGTGTTTTTCCAAATAAACTTAGCAATTTCACAATGAATTGAAGGTCATTAATGAGATGACTGTGTAATAGGTAGCTAAGATTTGAAATCTCAGTTCAAGACGTTAGCTTGGGAAAATTTTATGATTTAATTTTTAACCATTTCTTTGTCTATTTATAGTACCATGATAATAAATTAAAACTCTATTAGTCATTTTGTTGCAGTGATACACGTCTGTAACGATCTGCTTCACTCTTGTATTTCTCAACTAAATAATCCAAGGTTCGCCGCAGATTTTATCAGATGAAGAAGTAACTTGTAGTTGGTCTAACTTAGGAGCAACTTCGTGCTTGCTAAGTTTTGTGTATCTGGACTGTACAGAGGGTTGCAACAGCTTCCCAGCGAAATTTCCAAGCGTAGTCTAAAGTATTTATACAATTGCAACAAATGGGAAAGGAAACAAAATTCAGCCAAAAGAGAGTAGAAAAATAAGATATATAACTCGAAAATTTTCCTGGAACACGGATTTAATATTTATTTTAACATTCCATTTGATACATGTGATTAAAAAGTAGTTAAAATTATATTTGATATAATACAAAATAAGCACGTTTTGCAAAACATGTGAAAGCTCAGTGATATGAAAAATGATCAAATGTTGATGGATTTCGGAATAAATATTGACAAAGGCATTAATATGTTTATCAGCAGCGTATGGAAATCTGTTTATAGGAATTTAATTCACTTAAACAAAATATTAATAAACAAAGTTTCATTCTTCTGTAATAACGAGTACAAATATTTGCCGAATTTATGATGCAGCAACGAAATCTTATTTATGTATATAAGAAATAAACTACCTATGAAACACTTGATCAACGGAATTAATATAAATTCTCTTCCATTTACGTTAGGAACGGAATAAAATACAATGCATATATATACAATGCACTTATTTGAATTACTCATCAAACAATTTTACTAACTAAAGAAAATAGATTCTTTACTTTCTGTTACTTTCATAAAATATTTATAATAATAAATACTAAGTATATTTTCATACTTTTTGAATTGTATTTTTATATTATACTTGCAATTGTTATGGTAATTTCTGTCACTGTCATTGTTACCAGTTTCAAAGCTTCTAAATTCTACTTTCAACAGTTCTTCTTAATTTAAAATTCTAAAGTATTTATACAATTGAAAATGAGAAATTCTCTTTTTTCTGTATGTGAACAGAATTTTATAAATAAATTTGGAAAGAATAAATGGAATAATTTTAATGTTCTTATAACATACGACATGCATTTACGTGTTCAACAAATTGATTCGATACCAACTTTGATTGAATTTTTGAATACATAAATTCACGTCATAAAATGTACTCCTATTTTGTTCTATTTTGCATCTATTTTCAATTCAATGCATTAAAGTGGAACAACACGAAGTTGGGATTTTTAAGCTATATACATTTTGTTTATTCCCTTGTCGTTATTCAAAATAAAATTTCATATTTACTTTGTAAATTTCTATATCTGTGTAACAGAGAACGGATCTAAATGAGAGAGGGGTGAGTAATAATATCTATTTACTTCTCTGTGTAATTTGGGAAGTCCCAAGACTTGTCTTGCTGTGTTGATTGTTGTTCTTGTGTCTTTGTTGTTGTTCAACGAATAGGTTCTGTTTCATTGCTCCAGTGTACTACATAAAGTCGATGTGACAGAAGTATAGTTCCCTCTCTGATGTTATATGTTATACATGTATTCCATTTTCAAAATATCTCTGGCATATTGGAAGCGCTTTTATTCGCAGTTGTACTAATGGAAGTAAACTTCATTGAACTAATACTTCCGTTCCCTTCTGTCGAAACAGCAGTTCACAATTCTCCCACAGAAAATCTGTAAACATTTGAACACCTTCCATCTCAAAGATAAATCATGTTGAATGTATCTATCATTCAACATGTATCTATCAACAATTTACGCGAACTGTTAACCTGTTCAGGTCCATCTTTCCTAAGACGCGACGGTAGCGATTCCCCTTCTGCTCCTAGTATTGCTTACCGACATGGGCATATCATTATTCTCACTATTTCCTAACATGCTGAGCTCAAACCTCTGGGTTACAACAAGGCAAAGAGTACGCCTGGGGGTGGGTACACAGTAGCGAGACAAAGCAATGAATGTCTAAACAACAATTGTCCGATTCTCTTTGTTGAGGCTTCCCTGTCTGCCTCATAAGCTGATCGTGGTATTGTCGGTTCTTTCTGCGAGATCAAAAGGATTCTTATGTCCATAGAGAGATTTGTTTCTGATGCATTGTACTCAGCCGTGCAAATGTAGACTACAGCACAGGAACAAATATCGAGCAGTGCGGGGCTAATCACTCCAGAGGGGCTAATCACTCCAATTGCTTCTTTAGAACGATAGAAACGAACTGGTTATAACCAATCAGACACTCAATTTTATATTTTGGCCACTACCATAAAATCTCTAAATGCGGCGGACATTATTTCTTTTATATGCTCGTATGAACGGATAATAGTACTATATTATTATTATTTTTGTTGTTGTTTCAAACTTTATGAACGTCTTCATAATAACTTCAAGCATTCATCACAAATAGAACTTATGTACTGTAAGATTTTGAGTCTCTTATTAAAGGGGAAAAAAAACCTCTGCTATCTCCACGATTTTTCACATGGTAGAATTCATAACATTGGGCAGCATAATTTTGGTTGCAGTCGATGACCATCTGCAGCTGTCAAAGGGCAGGACAGATGGTGAGACAGACAAAATTAAATCACAAGCACTTCGGTTGGAAAGCTTTAAATATTTTTTTTTTTCTCTTCACTAATTTTTGACAGATCTTTTTAACATAAAGTGAAATTAATATTTCTAATGTGCGATAGAGATAAACCGGAGAAAATCAGAGGCAGTTTCATTCCTTTACGTAATTTAGAACGATGGAATGATCTCCCTATCAAACGGATAAACTGTTGCGATTGTTGTAGATTGTTAAAGCTTCTGCCCAATATGAATTTTAGAAAACTAATGGAGTACACATCAAAAAATGTTTTCCTAATTCACAGCACAATTTGTGGGTAAACGTAACTCAGTCGCGTTGTCATGTAAAGACTATCTCAATTTGTTGTACAAGGTTCTTCTTCATTGGCTATCAACGTCATTGCGTCATTTCGTGAGTGGATTCACAGCACACAGTCCTGTACTCCAAAGCTGTAGCATGTGTGCTGTATTATTTTACAGCAATATCTGTGGAAAAATTACAGGTGTTTCTTACTGTGCACTTCAAATTATAATTTATACTTTGAAGGAAACGTTATGACTAATATAGTTATTCAAGGTTTAAAATTATTTTTACAGAATTAAGAATTTTAAATCATAACAAAAATTAGTCTGCGATCAAGTATTTTTTTATTATTGTTATTCAAAATTATTGCACTTCAAATGCAAAATATACAATGTTTCAGAGCCCTTACATTTATAAAGTTAATATGCCTAGTAAGCACATTAGTTACATAAAACATATTATTTATTTATTTCCTTATTTTATTTTTTTTATAAAAGTGATTCCATTGTATTTGCTGAATAATTATCTTCCATACATAAACCAGTCAACATAATTTCCGAGTTTTATGAAAGGCGAGTGAAGGGAGCAAAGATGATGTAGTGATCCTAAAGAGAATTACAAGATGATTTTTAGGGGTTAATTAGCCGTAGAGAGCAGCGGGAAGGATGTCCTAGCTTAGGAAAATCACCTCGATATTATAAGAGTAATGGCAATGTTTTCAAAAGACTGCATAACTTTAAACTGTTGCTCAGGAGTGCAGAATCCATGGCCCGCAAATCCCCAAAAAAATAATTTACATGGGATGTATTAGTTCGTTTTTTTTTTTTTTTTGCACGGACACTTTTATTTACCAATTAATCGTTTTTAGTTATACTTTCCGAAAAAAAATAAGAAAGTATGGACGCTTCTCTTGATAAAACCTTCTTACATAAAATAGATTATTTATTTATTTACTTATTTTATTTTATTTTTTACACAACCTTTTTTATACAATCTTCTCTTGATACAATACAAGTACTGGCAAGGTGTGACCATAGTTGTGAAAATATTACGCTTTTTTTTCATATTGTTTTCAGTTCATAAAAACAATTCTAATTATGTTTTGTATTAAATACTAGCTGAAGTACCCGTTCTTCGCACGGGAATGAATGGACTTTTTGATATTACGATTTTTGGTGATTACTATTCATTGTAATAAACAGATATAGCAAAGTGGATATCGCTTTATATTGTGTCCAATAATCATGCATACCGAATTGCAAGGCAATCTTTTGTACGGTGCAGAAGGCCATGCGGCGTAGCGCAATCTAGTGGCGAGTTTTAGCAAAACGGATATGGCGAAAATATTTTTCGCATTCAGATATCGATGTATACGAATTTTCATGACTATCGGCTGGACAGTCCTGAAGTTCATGTGTTGACGCGACATCTAGTGGTAAGTTATAGAAAAATGGATAGCGCCAAACTCTTTCCCGTGTTCAACTATCTATGTATACCTAATTTCATAGCGATTATTTGCACAGTCAAGAAGTGATACACTGCAGAGCCATCTAGTGGTTCAATAAAGTAATGATTTGCTACAGCGCCGTCAAGTGGCGAGTTATAACAAAATGGATAACGCCAAAATATTCTCATTGTTCAAATAGCTATGTATACTGATTTTCATAGCGACCGTGTTCAACTATCAATGTATACCAATTTTCATAACGATCATTTGCACAGTCAAGAAGTGATACACTGCAGGGCCATCTAGTAATTAATTAAAGTAATGATTTGCTACAGCGCCGTCAAGTGGCGAGTTATAGCAAAATGGATAACGCCAAAATATTCTCATTGTTCAAATAGCTATGTATACTGATTTTCATAGCGACCGTTTGAATGGTCAAGAATTTGGCCTGCTGCAGCGTCATCTAGTGGCGAGTTAAAATAATAATGCATTGCAGTGTCATCTAGTGGACAGTAACATCAAAAGGAACGCAGTTAGAATATATTCTTCGTGCTCAAATGTGTAAGTATAAAAAATTTTATGCCGAACGGTCGAACGGTAAAGAAGTTTGTGCTTTGCAGCGCCATTTAGCGGCAAGTTACAGCAACATGGATAGTGAAAAATATTCTCCGTGTTCTAATATTCGCGTGTACCAAATTTCATCGAAATCGGTTGGACGATATTAGCATAGGAAACGGCTAAACGGAATAGAATTCAACGTTGTGCTGCGGCACCAAGTGGCAAGTTAAGGAAAACGGATAGCATAAAAACCTTCTCCATCATAAAAGACGTAGGTGAACCAAATTTCATCGTGCAACGGTGCTCAACGGTGCTGGAGTTTTTCAACCTCATAAACACATACCAACATTCATTTTTATCTATAACCAGTGTTATTATATATACCAGTCTCAAATAAAATCCAGTTTCAAATCTAAGCCTCGCCAAAGTGCCAACATACGCCATTTTGCAAGAGTTTTTTCAGGGAATCATTCGAAGCATTGACTTAGCAGCAATCAATATGGGAAATGGTTCGACCGCCAAAGAGTAGCACGAATTTATTTCAAAATTGGAATCCCTTAATACAGCCGATTTTTTTTAAATTATCAACTATAATGTGTTTTATTCATCGTTACTCCGATGTACTAAATGAGAAGATTTCAATTTTCTGAAATTTGGCGGAATTCCCCCAACTTAAATCAATGTACTCAATTGGCGATAAGTGTGAAGTTAGATCGCTTGAAATCCCTTAATAACTGCATTATTTCTTCACGGATCATTAAAATTTAACGCTGTATTCTAATAAAACCTTTGCACTTGTTTTCAAAAATCTATTTCCTTAAGCTCTCAATAAATTGCGCCAAGCCGAAAACTGTGCAAACCGCTAGAACTCACTTACTCAAAATCCATATTTCAGCCATTTTATTTTTTCGCCAAACTAAAAAAATTTACACATTAGCCTCGGAAATCTTCAATTCTTATTGTTTTGCGTGTAAAGCATTACATTCCTGCTCTGATTTCCCATGCACACGATATTATAATTTAAAAAAAATAACCTTACGAATATAAACTAACAAAAAAAAATCATTATTATTCTTTTATTTTTACTTTGAGAATTTAAAACATTTTATTCGGCAAAATCGCCACACATGGCAACCACGATCCTTATTTCACACTTTTTTCTCTACAGGGGTTACAATTACGGAAAGCTTTTTGCGTGAAGAGCATAAAAAATCTCTTAAATTCCGGGAACGGGTGGACTTTCATAGTTTTAAAGTGGACTACGATTTATTCTATATTATTTTACATATCTGTGCTAAATTTCAGGCCGATAGGTCCATTTTTGTGGATTTGTATACGAATCAAATCCACAAACAAACAAACAAACAAACAAACAAACAGAATTTCATTTTTATTTATAAGATTTGTAGTATTTGGTAACAAGACTATTCAATTTACAAATCGTGATCTCTTTTAATATATGAAAATCCTACAATGATAATTTTTAATTCGGAAAATCATCGTTGATATCAACATTCGGCTGACATATTGGGTAGTATTTGTATAGGTATTTGTTGCTTCTGTAATTTTTTTTCAAATAAGCCATATGTGCTCCATCATGAGAATTCATGTAAAATGCCCTTTATGTTGTACGGCTCAAAGATAAAAAAATCTCATGTGGACAACACATAAATTCCTTGCACCTTTATTGTATCAAAAATATTTTCGGCGCACTTCATCTAAACTTATTTCGTTTGAAAGAGGCAAAATACTGCAGTAATACTAAGGTTTAACGATTTCTACCCAAATATTTTGATATCGCCAAGCTGGTTTTATTTTGAAGGAGTTGCTTCTGACACTTAATTTGGCAATATTTCACGAAAAGCCGACAAGCTTGATACAGTTTGCGATATTTTGGGGATAGCCAAAGTAGTCATTGACTACAGACTTTCAATGAATTGAATGTATCCATACACCTTAATGTAATTAAAGTCATTTGGCTGACCCTGTAAATAAATTACCCAGTCGATTGCAATCAAAAAAAAGATGCACAGTTAGATGTTATAATAATTCTAAATACAAAATTTCAACATTCTACTTAAAAGTTTTAGACTTATGCGAAATGCAAAATTATTTTCGGTGCCAAATTTGGCGATATTTAAACAAAACTCGCCAAGTTCGACAACAAATGGCGAGATTTTGGGCATGGACCCAACAATGACTGACGATGTAATATATTGAAGATGTCCATACACATTAATCTATTGAAATTCTTTTGGGTGGTCCTGTAAATAGACTCTATAGTAGATTGGAACCAAAAATAGAGATGCACAACTTGATATTACACTAATCTTATATATGAAATTTCAACATTCTACGATTAATTGGTTTTAAGATTTGAAAGTTAAATACGCACATACGTACACTAAAAGTCGACAAGCTTGAGGAAAGCACGTGACCTGGTAGGACCATTACCTAACTATATGGTAGGACTGTATTGTGCTTGAAAGGGATGAATGTCCCTAAAATTTCCACTGACCGTAATGTATTGGAAATGTTTTGAGTGTGCCTGTAGCAGAACTATAAATGATAAAGACACTTTTTTCGAAAGAGAAATTCATTTTGTAACCTTCAACAGCATATATCAGTTCTGAATCGTTTGAAGTAACCTAATACCTATGAAATATGATTTAATGAATTTCGGCCCATACAGCGTAATGTATTTAGAATCTTTTGGGCGGCCTTGTACATAAACTATCCAGTCGAATGAGACCGGAAGAGGAGGTGCACAACTTGATGTTTTACAACAATCCTAAATATAAAGTTTCAGCATTCTGCGACCAATAGTTTTTGCGATATGAGAGTTACATACATACGCCGTTTGTCAGATAGACTCGCCGTTCGTCAAAATGAGTTGCAGACGCATTTATATGAACGCGCATGCTAGCGTACGATGAGATGCATCGAAAAAAATTCCTAAAAGTAAATTTAGAGTTAGTCAAAATTAATTTTTAGTCGAAATTGGGCCCCCGAAGTTTTTCGGGATCACATTACTTTCTTAAACTCCGTACAAGGAAGTAAAAATAATGTTCTCATGAGTTAATTAGCGAGAACTGCTGAAAATGTTGTTCCAACGCTGTTTAACATAATTAGACATTTCCATATTGTCAATTCTGCACTTTTAGAACTGTGCATGTTTTCATCAAAGTGGCCAATTAGCTTTTAATTTAGCTTACGCAGCCTAACCCCTAAAAACCCATGTGTTTACGACTGCAATTCTGCATTGGCCCCCGTTAAGTTACATTTTCGATTTTATAGCCAGCAGGCTGGGAAAGGTTGTATACCCCTGCTGTAGATGCATTATTATTTCTACGATGGAAATTATTTCTACTATAAAAATTAACATTCAGATAACAGGGTAATCCTAACAACCAAGTACAATTTTAAACAATAAATAGTGCCAATTTATTTCGTATAATGAGTAAATATTTCTTGTCACCATCCGTGCAAATTTTATTGGCTTTCATTCGTTCTTTCTCCTCAAATCACCATTAATGCTATTTATAAGATGTTCATTTGTCATGCATTACTTACTGTTTTCCCACCTATGCAAAACTGATTAAACCTAATAAAAGAATTGTATGTATTTTAAAACCCACATCTGCTAACTCTATTTTTCACAGGCTTGGCCATTATTTGAGGCGTAGCAACATCGTGGAATTTTAATTATCTTATCTGAAATACTTTGTTTCCCCCTTAGAAAGGAGGCTTTAGAGTGGAGCATGCACTATCTATTATTGTCATCGTTAGTTTTATAAATCCAGTGATTAAGGAGATTAAACGGATAAGGGTGGCTCTTGAGACTCGGAGGAGTCCTTCAAGTCTATTTATAAAACTGATCTTCTCGTAAGAGAAGGGCTTTTCATAAGGAAAATATTGGAAAGCTTTTCATAACCCTGCTAATCTAGTGTAGGAAGCTACTGATGTGATTCCTTGACACATGTAAGTAGGGTTCTTCAAATAAAACAGGTGATGCAGCATGATATTGTGTTCCTCAATTTGCATTCCATAAAAAAATGTAGAATAGCTTAGTGATGTTTGGCATTCGTATGTTAACAGTGGAAAATACGGCTATCTATGAAATTACGGTTTAAGATACGGTCGCATTTTTCGCTTAATAATGCGTAAAAATTTGTAAAAATGCTAAAATGAAATGAGATGGTTTTCGATTTTTTGCGAAAACATTCGGAGAAAGAAAAACTTCCCACTAGCGAGATAGCGGTTTCACATATGAGACCTTATAGCATTTTGCTAAAGGTTTTAATGACTATGTCATTTTATCTCTCGCTCCCCTTTATTGAAAATTGTTCAAAAAATGTGTCCCAAAAAAGCAACATAAAAATGCGACATAATTTTACATATTTTTAAATACTATTAGTTCACAACAGCTTTAATCTACTGTTACATTTCCTAAGCTGTAGAATATGCATCACATGTATTTTTCTATTAATAGGTCACAATCATAAAAATTTCAACATAGGGTTACCAGGTGAAATACTCGAAAGATGAAAGATAAAATGACATAGTCAATTAATATCGTTTTATTATGGCAATAATGAAACTAAAAAATATGGGGGATTCAGGAGGGTTCAGGGGGGTTTCCCCCTTACGAGGCTCGCACAGCCGAGTATTTTTTTCCGTTTTAGCCCTTTTGCGAAACAATTTTTGAGCTCAGCTTAAGCTTGGAATTTAATGTTCTTGTAAAAGAGCTGTAAATGTTACATACACTATTTTCGATAGAAAGCATTATTTTGTAATTCTTAATAATATGTATCAATTTTGTTTCATTTGAAATATCCGAATATCTCTAAAATACGCTTTAAGGAATGAAGGCCAACAGAGCGTGATGTTGGAATTGTTTTGGTTGCTCCTGTAAAATAACTATAAATGCTGCATACATCAATGGGATACACAGTAGTGTATGTAAAAATAACATAATTTCGTAGTAAGGGATGCATATTTACTGCAGTTAGTGCCACAAACCAAAATCATAAATATGTTTCAACTTTGTTCAAAATTGTGACAAATTTTAAAAAAGCCGAAATTTAAATATTTTTTATTAGCACAGAAAGTATAAAAATATTCCGAAGATTTTTTATACTGTTACTATATCTTACGACTATTTCTACAATTCTACGCCATCATAAACTAGGATTTTTTCGAATTTTATCAGACCGATCTCCAAAGGTTCGCAACCATTGTTTGATATTGCAAAGTTGAATAAATATAAGATTTATTATCATTAACTACATAGTAATATTTTCATAACTTAAAAAATATCGTTATTATTTACAAAATCAATTTACAGACAGGGACTCTGGCGTAACTTATTTTATTGAATAAATATGCCATTTTTAGTTCCAAATAACGGCCAGCAAAGGGTTATCACGGAAATAAAAAAACAATTTATTTATGGTAAGATTAATTAAATAAATTTATATCCATTCATACACAGATAGATCGATAGATATTTGAAAGCTTAGGTAGTTGTCTTTGATCGCAGACTGTGAAAAGATATCGCCTTAATTCTAAAAATCTAGATAAGCATATTCAATAAGACAAAATCAGTCAGCATGGATTGCACGAATTGACTAATAAAATTGAAAAAACACTCAAAATACTGGTGTTAAACGATAAAGTAATTAAAAAACTTTGTAAAAAACACACATAAGAAGTAAAAGTTACACCTTTTACTTCTTATGTGTGTTTTTTACAAAGTTTTTTAATTACTTTGACTAATAAAATATTCCAAATGTAATTTTTACAATAGTTCTACTTTGTACTAAACGCTTATTCAATCCTGACTGCTTATGTTTGCTAGGGAAAAAATGTTTACCTTATTAAGTTATTTTTATCGCCAGCATCACATAATTGTTTGGAGCCTCAAAGATAGTGAGTTCTAATTAAGCTCCTCCATTGTTTACTTAATCTTCTTATCTTAAATTTCAATTTCAGTCAATTTTTGAAACTTATAGTTTCATAATCCTTCTATCAGGCTACACCCTTTAAAAGATGATTAAAGAGTCCCGTCAGATATCAAGGAAATTAAACAAGTTTGGGCTGTTTGTAAAACTTCGATGAAGAATGTTTTCCTATGTTCGTAAACAAGTATTATAAATAATGCCGAACGCCTAGAACATGCTATTTTTGAGGACAACGTAGACCTCATAATACACAATTTAAAAACAGAAATACAGTTTTTCAAAATTATGACAGAAATAGAGGTCAAAGTAGCATTATCTGCCAATTGTGCTCCGGCAGACATCATTCTGCACGCCAGTGTAGAAAATTTAAAGTTTTGCACAATACTCCACAAAATAATAATTTTGGTCGTCGACCCAACTTCCGGAATTCAAGAACAAATTTTTCTAATGACTGTAATTTAAACTAATTTCGAGGTGTGATTTGACTGGTGGGAACACATCTCGTTCTTTCATTATACACCAGATAATTTCCCAATTTTGTCTAAAAATTTACCAAAAGTGTCTAATGAACGTAGAGTTAGTTCGTTCTTGCTCGACTCAGACTATTGTACCTATTACCATTGCTGAATCTAAATATGTACAAACTGATAATTTTTTTGAAGGTGAAAAACGAAATTAATACTTTATTGCAAATGTGAACAATGATTGTAATTTATTACCAATAATTGAAGTGATGGTGAATAAACAAAAACTTAAATTCTTGATTGATACCGGTAGTTCTATTTCTTTGCTTACAAGGGATGTTTTTAATGAAATTAAATCTAAAATCAATTACAAACATCTACCTTCTTCAGTCACAATATCTACAATTAATTCAAAAATAAAATTCTCTGCTTGTATTAAATTAACCTTTAAAATTAAATCAATGTTTTTTCACCACTGCTTCTATATTGTTGACATTCCAGTTAATGAACATTTTGATGGTATTTTGGGTTTTCCTTTCTTAAGAGAAAACAATATTTCAATTGATATGAAAAATTCTTGTCTTATGGTTAATGATTTCAAGGTTTATTTTGTAAATAATAAAGACTCTAGCAATATGCATGTATGTGCAACTGAGAGTAATGAAAAAGGTCCTAATTCAATTGAAGTAAATGACAATTCTGTTTATCTATGTCAAAAGGTCATTTTAGAACCGGATGAGCATATTTATGCTCAGGTTTGTTGTGATAATAACTCTAGCACTGAATATTTTCTGTTTTCACCAAATGATGCTGAAAATTACATTTCTTATGAGGCTTGTTATTTAAATGAACACTTTAATCAAAACAAAAATGATGACAAGTGCTCTCAAAAATTTTCTGTATTTATTCATAATGTATCTGAACAGAAAATTCATTTAAATAAGAATACCAAGATTGGTAATATTTATGATATTGAGGAAGTTAAAGAAAGAGACCTAACAGATGATTCTGAGAATTTTCAAATGTGTAATTTAATACAGCCTTCATCTGAAGTGCTTAATAAAAGAAAACAGCAATTAACTTCATCTGATTTTGACTTAGCACATTTAGAATGTAATGAACAAAGTGAATTAAGTAATTTATTACTAAGCAATTTTGCTGCTTTTTCAAAAGATATGTCTACTTTAGGACACACCGACAGAGTTATTCCTGTATTGAACTTTACTAATGATTTTCCAATAAAAACATTGCCCTTTCCAATTCCTCAGGCACTTCAAAGTGAAGCTAAAGAGCAAATAGACCAATTACTGAATGCAGGTATAATTGAACGTAACTGTTCCGAATGGGCATGTCCTGTAATTTTAGTAAAGAAAAAGCCTGACTCTTCTGGCAAACAAAAGTATAGGTTAGCCCTTGGTTTGCGTATGTTAAATTCTGTCGTACAAGGTTCATCATATCCTTTACCTAAAATTCAGACAATTATTGCTAATCTATCAACATATAAATTTTTCACCAGTTTAGATTTACAACAGGCTTATCATCAAATAGATTTACCAAAAGATTTACAAGATAAATTAACTTTCACTTCTCAGTTTGGCTCATTTAAATTTAAAAGAATGGTTTTTGGTTTAAAATCCGCTGCCTCAACTTTTCAGGCTCTTATGGATCTTTTACTGGACGAGGTTAACTCAGATGGAATTTTCGCATATCAGGATGATCTTATTATAGGATCACATTCTTTTGAAGACACTGTACATAAACTTGAAAAAGTTTTAAAAGTTTTATGTAAATATAATTTGACACTTGCTCCTACTAAATGTTCTTTTCATAAAACATCAACAAACTACTTGGGTTTTCATATTGAAAATCATTTTATCAAGCCTATTCAATGTAACAGTGCAAAAGTTGTTTCTTTTCCAACTCCTACAACAAAAAAACAATTAAAACGCTTTATTGGTTTGGCAACTTTTTACAAACACTTAATTCCTGCATTTTCTGAGTTATCTCAACCTTTGATTCAATTAACTACTCCTAAAGCTAAATTTGTTTGGACTTCTACACATGAACAAAATTTTCAAAAGATGCAACAAATATTTTTCTCTGAACCTATGGTAAGACTTCCTGACTAGAATAAGACTTTCTATTTAAACACTGATGCTTCCAATATTTCTATAAGAGCTTGTCTTTTACAAATGCATGATAATAAACTACTTCCAGTTGCTTATTTTTCCAAAGCTTTAAATAAAGCTGAGCAAAAGTATCCTGCTCTGAAGTTGGAACTGATGGCTATATATAAATCTGTTAATGCCTTTAAATATTATTTGTATAATAGACATTTTATAATTCTTTCTGATAGTGCTCTTTTGAAAAAATATAAAAAAAACTACCAAACCAGCTGACATAATCACAAGGTGGTTACTTGAGTTGTCAGAATATTCATTTAGTTTTGAGCACATTGCGGGATCTAAAAATGTACTTGCTGACTATTTATCTAGGGACAACTTTGAAAATAATACTGAAATTCTTGACAATAATCCACAGTTAATTTATGATAAAGGTGTCATACCAATTGTTGATAATGTTCCTAAAAATAACGAATATGTGAACTTTTTAGTTACGTAAAACTCAAATAGTACTGATCCACTGTTGGAAATTTCAAATGAAACTTTTTTCAGAGAGCAAAATGCTGATCCAGAGTTGTCGGTCATTTATAATGAAATTTTAAGTAAGGGTTCCTCTGCAACTCATCCTGCTTTTTATTATTCATCCAGAAACTATGTAGTTGATGTGTGAAAAGTATAATGTTCATAATCAAACTTATCATCATGTAATTGTTGTTCCACATTCGTTATAAGCAAAAGCTTTAACGATTTCTAATCTGTGACATTATGGTTTAAAAAAGACTTACGAATTTCTAACAAAGTATTTTTGGAAAGGTATTTACACTGATACTGTCAATTTTGTTGCCTCTTGTACTGTATGTTTACAGGTGAAACACCATCCTACTCGACCTGCTCCTTTACAACAAACATACACACCAACTTATCCAGGACATACTATTGCTATTGGCCTTGTTGGTCCCTTCAGTAATGG
Organism: Cheiracanthium punctorium; assembly: GCA_038373885.1. NCBI lineage: Eukaryota > Metazoa > Arthropoda > Arachnida > Araneae > Cheiracanthiidae > Cheiracanthium > Cheiracanthium punctorium. Next base: position 15,023 of record JAWZYV010000498.1, read on the forward strand.
TCGTACTGTTATAACAATCACTGATAATTTTTCTCGCCATATGGAGCTTGTGCCTCTTACTTCTACGTCTGCTAATGTTATAGTCGAGGCTCTTTTTAAATATTTTACAACTTTTGGTCGTCTTGCAGTGATTTTGGCAGATTTAGGGCCACAGTTTGTTGCCTCAATTTATAATTATTTTCATGACAAACTTGGTATAAAAATTAATCATTCTTCGGCTGGTCATCCCCAATGTAATTCGATTGCTGAACGTTAAATTACTTCCATTAAATACTCTGCAAATTCTTTATTACTTGATGGCCACAACTTTGAACATGCAATTTTAATTCACAAATCTTTGTATAATGGTTCAACACATTCAACTACTGGTTTTGCGCCTAATTTATTACATTTTGGCAGAGAATTATCACTTATTTTTGACACATTTAACTTTGAGGCAACTCCGCCAAATCTTAATGACATACACACTTATAAATTAATGAAGGAATTAGACTCTATTTATGAGAAAGCTTATCAAAACATAATTTCTTCACAAAGAATTCGCTTTCAGACACTCAGGATAGATTTCGTTTAGATGCTAAGCTCAAAGATTTAAATGTAAATGACATTGTTTATAAAAAGTCTTTGGATAAATTTAAACCTAAATTCCCAGGTCCTTATGTGATCACTGAAAAACACTCACCTGTTTCTTTCTCTATTAGACGTTTGCAAGCTCCTCATCTTGAACCTCAGAGAGTACATATTAATAGATTAATTTTAGCTCCTCCACGTTCTGAATATCTTTCTTTATATAGTAATAATCACTACCATGATGGTTTTACAGATAATTTTGATCTACCTGCTACTTTATATAATCAGTATAATTTAAGACCTAGAAAGTAGATGCATATTTTCGTTTTAGTAATGTCGTGTTTGTGAAGGTGCCCACAGACACTTCCTTGCTTTGTACACTGCTGTATAATATCTTGTTTGTATCTGGCTGGTCCAGTATTTTTAAAGATGTACACTAGGGTGTCCCAAGATGCAATGGAATTTTTTTTTTCGAAATCGAATACGCATACCCTCTATTTTTTTTTCTATTTGATCTCAGTAACATAAATACAAAGTATTATTGCAATACGATAACGGTAACCCGTGCCGACTTTATGTCAAAGTTGAACGTAAAATCTTGTATGGAGACTACTATGGAAATATGTGAAATGTGTGTATGTGTGTGTGCCTGTGTCTTTGGTACGTAAAGCACCATTTTAGTCAAAGCAAATATATATATATTATAGCAAAAGAAGCATATTATAGTAAAAGAAACATATACATACTTTCGTTTCAACGTTTGATTTTTACAATCAGGATAGATTTTCGTGTGCTCTTGTACACAACGTAGCAAAAATTGTCTTTGTTCCTCCTAAACCGTTATTAAACCATAAAAGTCCTGCATCATTTTTACCGCTCTTTCAGCTGTATCGTTTCACTGCTCTAAGCATTGATATTGTTTTTTTCTTTTTTTAGCATCTAGAAACGTAGCGTTATTATTCCATGAAGAGGGACTCTCATTGAGAAAACTGTCATCAATTTTGAGTCTAGGAATTAATGACGAACAACGATTTTATATCTTGGAATACAGACAGATATAAAATCATCGATGCTTTTTTCTGTGAAAAATAAATTAAAATAACAGGCATCAATTGCGTGATATATATAAATAACTAAATAAAAACTACACAATCAATATATCAGACTCACCATACAATGGAACACGAAGTTTGTCCTTCGATGGAATGTATTTCTTCTCATGGGCCGAGAAATTTTCTCTATGTAGATTTGCCACCATTTTAAATTTTGTTTCTTCGTCTCATCATCAAAAAGTGTTAATGTTGCTATTTCATCAGTCAAATACTATAAATGCTGGAGAAATTTTAGTAAAGCTGCTTTCGAGATATTTTCATCCACATTTTCGTAAGATTCCAAAGATTTCAAACAGCACAAACCTTTGTAGGGTGCTTTAACTGCCAAAATGCATTGAATCCATGGTTTAACATACATTGTCACGATAAACAAGCAGACGTCTAACAATGCTTCCCTATCCTTTGTGTTTAATTTCATCTGAGAACTAAATAACGATAGTTTTAGGGAGTAAATCGCTCGGGCCATCCATCTGGCTTGGTGCATGGCACCCGGAGGTCTGACTTTTTTTTTTTCTCTGCATCTCCAGCTAAAAATACGATAGAAAGTTCGATCGATCAACTCCCGATTGTCTTCTCTGGCCATATCAGTTTTAAGTTCAGCCCGGTAAAACAAGCAAATTTTCAAGTTCGGATACAGTTGGGAACGATTTCACAGTATCTATATAGCATTGCATTTTAGCGGTATCGGTGTTCTTCCAATTTTCTTTGAGCGTTTTATAGAAAAGGGATATCGGGGCTTGTTGTCACTTGTTTAATTTCCACTTCGAATACAGCCTCAGTTCGTATACCTGATGACTGCAAGCGAAAAAAAGCATTTTCCTATCAAATTTTTGCTCTAGAAGCGCGCAAGCGCCATTAAAACGACCTGTATTCGAAGCTGTATTATCACAACAGAGAATTTGGACTTTTTCTTCGAGATTCCAATCTAAGACCGCCTGCCAAATAGCCTGAGCCTGTTATTTGCCTGTAGAATTTTCCAGTTTTGGCACAGCAATGTGTGTTCTTTGAGTCTATATGAAATAACTATGGGCAAGCGTTCTTCTTTAAATTTTAAAGCACCCAAAGCAGGTAAGAAGTTGCCGTCCCAATGTAAGGTCACTACATCCAGTACTTCGTTTTGGAAATCAATTTTTATGTTTTCTGCGCGTTCCTTCCGTTTTTATGTTTTCTGCGCGTTCCTCCCGTTTTTCTGTTCGGATCCTTTGAATTGAAGACTTACTTATTGGAAATTCGTCAATGTTAAGTCCAAGTGCATCAATAGTAGCTTCAAGAATAAACACAGAATCTCGTACACTTAACTGATACCTGTCTAATGCAGCAACTAACTTTGGAGTAATGAAATCTTTCCTCATTGCAGATTTACTTGTCCCAGGTTCTGAGCTTTCGACTGGTGTTGGGAAATCTTCTAAATCCATATTTTCATTAGAATTCGAAGAGGAATCGTCTTGCAGTGATGTCGAAGATAATTCGCCGATTGTCTTCTTTGAGAATTCGAAGTCGTGCCCTTTCCTCTTTTTTGGCCAGTTTTTTTGTCCACTCCTCCTAAATGACCGGGCAGGCCCGGCTTTCTTTGGCGCTGCAAGAACATCCTATGTTCCTCTATTTTCATTAATTTAAGTGCATCAGCATGTGCAATATCGAACAAATTCTCTAAATTACTTAAAAATTCTTGTTGTCGCCGCTTGAATACGCCTTGTGATTTCTTTGAATTTATTTGTAAGTCTCTCCAAACTTCATTCATATTTACAAGCTTCCTTACACAATTCGGCAACTTTTTTGTAGGTATGCGTGCCTTTTTCCAAAAGATAGTACATTCGCGAATAGTGAGATTTGCACTTTCATTAACAGTTAAATTCACTTCTCGAATATTGTAAAACAAAATCGAGAGAACTAGCCCATTCGACAGAAGTTTTGAACCCTTTATTTTATGCTTTATGTTCCCTAATAAGAAAATATCCTTTTTTTATAACTACGTAATTCCACTGCCATGCTCAGTTCGCTGATTAAAAACTATACAAACATTTATTAACAAAACAAATTAGAATAAGCACATTGATACGTAGACGTACGCTGTTCTCTGTAAACTAATACTGATACGTTTCACGAATAGCCCGTTGTCACTATCGAAGCATTCCAAAACCTGTCTTTTTCCGTTTTGTTTTATTTTTACCATTTGTAGGTGGACGGCGCTCCGCTACAGATACGCGTCTTCAGCGTTCGCTTGTTTAAGTATACACATGTACTAACTAACCCGTTCAGATGCAAGTCGGCACGGGTTGCCGTTGTTAAAATTACATGAAACTTTGTTTACAATTGTTTTGACATAAAAGGAAAAAAAATAAGAGGGTATGTGAAAAAAAATAACGACTTTCATTTTTTTTGGGTCACTGTAATGTACACTTCAGAATACTGTATGATATGTATCTCTTTTTCATGAAACTTAATTAATCAAATTGGTGTTAATTTAAAAAAAAACAACTACAGTTTTCTGTAGGTGAGCTTACGGTTGTCTGTAATCATTTCTTTTCTACACAATTTAATGGGTTTTTCTAACCTGCACCTTCTTTACACACACAAACATAGATTTTTCTTTTGTGTTTACCAATTTTGCAAGTATTGTTTATGTTCATGTTTCGTCTGTTTGAAAATTTCCTGATTTTTGTCACAGAAATCTTAATTTGATTTGAAGCTCATGTTTGAAAAACAATATTTATATATGTTTGGATTTTTTATTCATTGAAAGTTTTTATTAATGTTTTTCGCGAAGTGAATTGTGTTTCATATTGAAAGAAAGAAATATTAATAAATAAAAAATAAACAATAAAAAAAAGAGTGAGAGAGAGTTTGTTTTGAAAGTTGATAGCAATACCTGTACTGCAACTAGAATGCATTGGACACACTTCAGTTATTTGATTGCAATCATTTTGACTGGATTATTTGAATTATGTCATGACAATCATTAGAACCTTCATTGACATTTATTTATTTAGAAGATTCATCTTTGCAATTTATGTTAAAATTTTAAACCTGATTAAGTGCACTAAGTATATTTGAGATTTGTTAACAATATTGTGAGACTTTATTTCTTATTTTGCATGGACGTTGATAATGCAAATGACTTTGAAAGTAAACGGAAAGTTAAAAAAAAAAAAAAAAAAAAAAAAAAAAAAAAAAAAGATCTTTTGGCACGTACAAAGTTGTCCGTATAAGATCTCACCTTTATGACGTCATATATACATATATTATTTAATATTCAAGGTTATTTTTTTCTTTAGTTTTGCGCATGTGTAATTTTGATATGAAATGAATAATTGAATAATTTTATATTGTTTTTATTTGTAGCAGAGTAATGTTGATATTTTTGCAAATGGTATTTTGTAAGGTATTTTATAATTTGTTATGTTATTTGGTATTGTGTAGTATTGTATTTTTGTGATGAGCCCTCATAAGCGCTGCGTGTTAGGCCTTCTATGGAATTCTTAGGTTACGGTTCTTTGTTTAAAAAAAAAAAAAAAAAAAAAAATTCTGGCATGAAAATTTTTTTGTTGGGCTGTGGAGAGATATATGTGACGAAGTTCACATATTTTTCGCGTCTTAAAATAATGTTCCTATGTTTCGTCTTTCTAAATCAAAATTTCTTATTCCGTATTAATCTCTGTCTCCACTTTGTTTTTCGGCTCGATAAAATGCTCTTTCTTTTCGCGACAGTAAGTCTGGGATTTTCGGGGTTCCCCTTCTAAATTAATTTCGCTTTAGCATATGCTGTGTAAATTCTTGGTGCCTCCCGGTCTTCCGTCGTTGTTTTCTCACGTCCTTGTAGCCTTATGTATTGGCATTCGCCAAATTCTGGCACTTCTGTCTTGGCGTTAATCATTTAATCCGTTTGTTTCAAATTTTTATATTGTTTACGCCTACCGGCCGGTGGTTGTCACGTGGGGCAGTGGCTTATGAGTGCTCATATTTTACTCGCCAACCTGTAAAGTGCTGGCAAGTTTGTAGGAAAATTTTAGTATACTTCTTGATTGGTCTCCGTCAGAGGAGGTTGTGTTCGTTTTTTATGGAACTCCGGCATGCCGTGTGGCCGGAACTTTTAGATATGTTCCTGGTGTTATTTTTATGAAGCAATGTACTGTACGTAATTGAAGTTGCTTACTTTAAGACTGCTTTTGCTGTTACCTCTAATAAACGTAGCTTTGTCTGAATTCGACTCGTCTTCCTGTTCTTCTAAGTCCTCAGCGTACTTCAAGGATTTTATTAATTACACTATACGTCACGTAAACGGCCGAGAGAATGTTCTCTTAATCGACCTCCGACAACTCCCCTATAATGTTTGTTCTGTTTTGTTTTATGGCAAGCCTATATGAGGAGCATCTGCCGAGGGTGGGTGCTTTGGACAGATGCTGCTCAACAAGGTGGACAATTTAAGGATCTCTAACGCTTTTTCACGTTACATTTGGAGAAAAACATCCAAAATTCCAGGAAAGTAACTTCAGGAGCAGCCTGCCTACATGGTTTAAGGCTTTTTCTTGCTCCTGAAACAAACCATTTTTTAGGGAAACTTCAACAACTGAAAACTCTTGCCTGTTAGATCGATAACCTCTGAAGGCAGAAACCTGGGACCTTCACATTCCGGCCATCTACCATGTTCAGCGTCTTATCCACTCGGCCATGGTGGAGGAGATGTGACAAAGAGGAAGCCATATGTGACGACCTTGAGAGCTCGCATACAGCGACACCTATCGATTTCCACCCCATGCTTTCCTGTGCAATTATGATTTCTAACGATGTTGTCTACATTCCCTCCAAGTCTGCACACAAAATTCCGGGACACCCTGTATATTAAACTAAAAATCGTTCTTATACAAAGCTAATAATCCTTAACATACTAGTAACAGATATACACACGTCCTGAACACCTTCTCTGTTGTTTACAAAGAAATACACTAAAATTTATTCGTACGAAATTTTAATTTTGGAAATAAGTAATCAAACTCAGAAATCTAACTTGAAAGTAGCTTAAGGCATAATGGCTCTAGTTATTAATCAACAGCTAAAGACTCTGCCCCATAATTCCGAGAAAACAATTTTTCACCAACTTTGCAGATTAATTCTGAAAGCACATAAATATAACATTTTAAATATATTTTTCATAAATCAAGCTGAGGCTCTTAATAAATCATTCAGAGCCTACGAAAGCAACTTAGAAAGAGAGATTATACAAGAAAATCTGAATGACTTTTTGTTATTAACTTTTGTATAACTATGCTATGGATAAGAAAGATTAATTGGCATGGCATCACCTTAAACGCATACGTTATTTTTTCTTGACCAGACAAAATATGCTCGAACATAAATATCCCAACTGAAATATTTTCTTCAATAAATAACATGTTTCTTTCCGGATAGTTTATGTCCAAACAATAATTCAGCAGAACTGTTTAATTTGTTTAGGAAGGTATTTTAATTTTTTAGACAATTTAATTTGCAATCACTGCTCTTTCATTTATATATTTCAATGTGTTAGATAAGGAAGCATTTTAATTTTGTATTTTTAATATTATGGGGCTAATAAAAACTATCTCCTGCATTTTAAAGGCAGTCTGCATCGTTTCTAAACCTATGTTTTGATGTATTTTATTGAATTAACAGAAAAAAATTTGCAATCAAAGTGTTCCACGAGATAGAAAATATAAAAATAATTAAATAAAACAGAGTTTATACACAGTGGGAGTTGAGAAATACGTTACGAATTAAAAACTGACGTACGAAATTCTATTTTTAGATCAAGTGTCGCCCCGCAGACTGCTGAAAAAAAGACTGTTGTATTAGCTAGAGAGAAATACGAATTTTGTAGCTTAAAGAAGAAATAAAAATGAGAACAGAAATAGAGGTGTTAAAATGCTTGATTTTATACAGAATAAATTTGAAAACAGGTTATAAAGAATATTAAATATGTGATCTACATCAAAAGTCAACTAACTACATTTTGGAAAACAATTGGTACTGCTTAAAATAATGTACCGGTCTATAAAAGAATAAAATATGTGCTTGTAATATTAGTTTTAAGATAAATCTATAATGGGAGTTTCGCATATTAATCACGCTAAATAGTTTATAATTAATGCAACACTGATAAATAAAATTCTTCCTGACACAAAATCAAACGTAAACGTCATTTTGAAATTATATAAATGTGAAGTCGATATTTTAATGCTAGGCAGTATTTTTAAATCAGATTCATGATTAATCTCTCTGCCTGAGATGGAGTAATTACTTTTTGAAGATAAACTTATGAAGCACTTTATTCCTTTTTAAAGTCGATGAAACTAATAAATTACGTATTTTGTAAGAAATTCGCTCAGCATTTTAGTAATAATGCTATAAAAGGTTCTTTTTTGTTGTTTTTAAAGATTTCATAAAAAGAATTTAATCGTATGAGAAAAATTGAATTCTTAAAATTTTTACTTTTCAGTTACTGTGAGCTAATTTATCATTTCGTTTGTGTGAAAAGGAAAAGAAACGTAAAAATAAAATATGTAAAATTTATTGTCTGAAGCTTCCTGAAAATGAATTACTAGTTTTGTGATTGTTCTATAGAGTGTAAAATACTTTTCTGATACCTTCGGATAATTAAATTATCAAGATTTATAGGATCAAGAATATAGCAAAGATTAAACTAGGTCCTTATTGTAAATTCCTTATAGGTCCTTATTGTTTGTCCTCTAGGTCCTTATTGTTGAAGAACTACAGTGAATTACGTTTCGCTAAAAATAGGTAGATAAGGAAGGAGGCCGCTCAAAGAAGTATAAGCATTTGATAGCTAAAAAAAGAAAAATGACAAGAAATATTGTTTGTTTATGAAATTGCATATTAGTACATAAGTAATTTTACAGACATATTTTTTAAATTTAAATTTTATGAAATATTTAGAAATGTCAGGTTGTTGCATTCTTTTTCTGTCTCCTAGAGTACTTCTCTTTCTAATTTATTTTTCACATCTGACAAATGACATTTATCCTGATATTCTTAATCCATTCTGAATTTGTCATAATCTATTTACATTAAAATTTGCTTTTTGGGTTTCCCCACAATAAAATGTAAGCGCCAACTTCCTCTCCTAAATTCCTTATATGTGTGACTCCATCACATCCGTACGCTGCTCCAATAGTAAAATAACTCGTTTCCTACACATATCTCTAGATATAAGATTTGTACGTGATGTGTACGCGTAGTTGCATCTGCTGTCAATTTACAACAGAGTGACTGGTTTGGAATGTGGTTGTTGTTTACTCCCGGAAACATGCTAGACTATTTTCGGACAGGGAACCGTATCTGGTCGCTTAGAAGGGGTTGTGTGGTCTCTTCTTTTTAAAGGTTATGTAGATAGGGTAAAAAATTGATGCCTTAAAAAATTGGTCGTTCGAAGAAGGGTCGCTTAATAGAGGTGGTCGCTCTTAGATGTTTCATTGTATTTGGTTTTTGTGCTATGCAGGTTTTTAAGGAGTTATTTAAGTAGTCTAGAACATTTTTATACACTTGATATAGTACAAGCTCACTTTTTTAGAGATTGCAGTTTACTCGCCAATTTGTCATTTATACTTTTTTGCTGCCTTCCAAAAGATTCCTTTGTTAGTTCAGTTTTCCCTCAGACATGTAACTTATAGCTGATTATTTTTTATTTTAGAGTCCCCATCCGAAAATGCTAACTCGGATTTAAAATGCCTGACACCACAAGGAGAATTTCCTATGGTTAGTAGAAATTAGAACTCCTAATTCTCCGAGTTGAAGGTAATCAGTCTACCACGCTCCTTAGAAATATAGAATAGAAGTAAGAAGGCTCTTTAGAAAGAATTGCCATACATTATCATGTATGCCATACTATGAATTGCCATACATTATCATGTATGTTGCATTTTCTTCCAAATTTTCAAGAGCCGTAGACAAGCAGGTTATGCCACCTTAAACGAATTTAAACCAAAATATTATTATTTTTTTTTTTTACATCAACTACTAGTTTAAGTCAAGGAGGAAAATAGACTGCGATTCAGCTGAAACTCTATAGGGTGTGGAATTAAATAGGAAATGTTTTCGAAAAATAAATACCTCATACTCATCCCAAAAATTACAAAAGTCTGTCCCAAATTGCTTGTTGGTATACGCATTACTTTTCGACATTGTCTAAGCTTAAGTCTGAGGGCTAGCTTTTGTATACCACAGTCATAAATAGCTACTGTCTCTTGAGTAAGCCACATTTTCCCTAGAGTTTTAGTATCTTAATGATGTGTCTTTAAGTAAAAGAATATGTAAAGGTCGCTGGCTGCATGATACGGTCTGCATTTTGGATCACGTCTTTGATCATCACAAGTACCGTTTCTACCTACAAAGAAAAGAAAACCCTCAGGCAGCACACAGAATTTCTCTGAATGTTAATAGACGTTCAAGCAATCTCCGTGTATTGCCTGGGTCAGAGCTCTATTATATTTTCTAAATTCATAATTATGTCTATTATACCATGAATACGGTCTATTATTTTTCATATTAGAGCATCCATTATATAATAGACAGAAGCTTCTTTTTGTGACTATCTATACTAAACACACAACTTTTGAATACGAAAAGAGTATGACGGAAGGCACTACATGACAGGATTCAAATTTTCTATGATAGTACTAATAGAAATAATTTAAAATTAAATCAGTAAATAGTTATAACATTTATTCATACTTCAAGACGTTTTCCAAACTTTAGTAATAATTAATCAATTTTCTGTGAAGCATCAAAAAATTAATGCTTTTGTTTATTAAATCGAAAATTTCTAAGAAGACTTGTAATAACTGCAATGAATTTTAAAGTGTTGACTAACTAAAGTAGATACTTTAGTTAAGATTCGGCATTCAATGTCTAATAGAGCATAAAACAACATATATTATTTTTTTACTTGTGTCTCTTGAATTTTATTTTTGCATAGGAATTCAGAAACACTTAGTTAATATTAACAAACATTAATACATTATTCAATTAATAAATAGTTTAGTGCCATTTTATTTACGCATTAATATTCATACAATTTTTTGCTTAAAAAATCTATAAATTTTTCTCTTTACTCATAAATTCAGTATTTAGTGATCCCGTGATGATTTAAAATCTTCCTTTCTGCTTCAGATTTACAATCTACCTTTTTATCTTTAATACTGCAATTAATCGAAACATTATAAAAACCCAATTGTTATTTTTAATTGAGCACTTTATATTTGTTTCTAGAAATGAGTTTAACATTCAACTTTGATTTAAAAATAGCTTGATAATTTATTACAACAAAATTTAAACTCAAATCCAAAACGTTATTCAAAAATATTCAAATAGTTTTATTCCTGTTACACATTCATACATTTTTCAAACTTACAAAAAATATGATTATTTTTTGAAAGAGTTTCCTGTTTTTTTATGCAAATAAAGGTATTCAGTATTATCTTGTATGTTCAAAGAGCATCCAAAAATAAAGTTCAGGTTACACTCGCTGGAGACTCTTTCAAAATATCTTTTATGAAGACACTTTTCAAGAACTACGAAGTGAAGAAAAGACATGGAACTCCATGTTTTTGCTTCAGTCAATAAAGCTTAAATTTTTGAAGCCATAAGTTAGGTCATAAAACAACTTCCCTCAAATTTCATTTTTCTCTTAAATGAGGTACAATTTTTTGTTACTTCAAAGAACATATTGATTCACTATTGAAGAAAACTATTTGGAATCATGTTTTTTTTTAATATAAAAGCTGTAATTATTTCAAATATTCTGCAAAATGGGTGAAGAAAAATTGCACTTTCAGAAAGTCGAACATTCCGATTCAAAAAAGAAATTACTTAAATAGCAAGATGCATAACTACTAATATGGTGTTGCTTATAGTTTATTCGTTGTTTCAGGGGTTTTTTTCTTTCAGGAAAGCGCAATTATTTTTAATTTTATGTCAACAATTTTAATTCATGAAGTGTTGGATCATGAAATTTTTGAAACGTTTAACAAATAATAAACTAATTTACTATAGCTACATGATTTCTTCTGTTACAAAGGTATAAATTGGCACAAAGACGAGAAAAATGCACCGCAGTAAATAAAAGGGAAATAATTTAATGTTCCTGGGACGGCCCAGTATTCTTTGATCACACGGACCACTACCGGTCCGATACCCGGTGATGTGAATGAGGGGGCTTGGGGACCACTGCATTAGCAGATTGTAGTCTTCGAACAGCTCATCAATTGAAAATCTCCTTTCCGAATCAATCCCGAAAACAGAAGCAGTAAGTCTGCGGGATTGGCGATCGTCGGTTACCGTTGTCGAATATCGGGACAAAGCAGACAGGGCGTCGGGACGAGGGACAATAGCATCTGAATCGCGGCTGTCCCGTTAGAATTGGGAAAGGTGGTAACTCTGAATGCCACGGTAAGTATGTAAAGTCCATGATAGTGTGTTTAAGTTGTCATTATAACTTCGTGTCTGAAATAGCTAAATCCTTAGGAAAACAAAGTATCCAACTATTCCCTTGGACATTGGGGCATCCATTTTAGTCGCCTTTTACTAAACGCATGGACTATGTTGGGACTATGCTTTCACACTGGGTCACCACTCATTTGACGAAAACATATAATATTATTTATCTTTCCGAGTTTAGTTTTATATAAACAGTTTATAGCCATTACACCATATAAAGCAATATGAATATGTTCACTACATTTATGTATAAATTAATGCACTACTAATGTATAAAATTGCAAAGTTGTTGTATATTATGCATGCCATTTGGAATGAGACGATAAATGCCGACGAAAAATATTTCTAATATAAATAGCACATAGAGAAGAAATGATATCAGTTTCTCAAAAGCAAATTTCGAAACAGAATTATATCATTTTACAAAGATATTTTCTACATTCCCAAAACACAGATGCATTACATTACGTTCATCCATTTACTGGTTATTTAATTAAAATAATTTCTATTCATTAAATCAATTTTTTATTGTATATTTCTTCAAACACGTTCAAAGTTACTTCATTCTCATATTGCGATGAATACACAAAATATCTAAAATAGAAATGTACATGTATACAGCAATCATTGAATTTAAAAAAATGGCAAGAGCTTACATATAACCACTCATTTAATCTAAACTAATAAAATTATATAAACTAAGATATATGCCAAAACTCACGTTCATTTTCAAAACATGCTTTTTTAAAATGATGTAGTATTCGTTCTAAAAATGTTTATATAAGTTTACGTAATAGTAATTCGTATACATATGTACAGGCAAATGAATATACAGTGTAATTATAATTAAAGTTTAAGTTTCAAAACACTATAAAAATAGAACCACAGATCAGAAGAAGAGGGAAAGAGTATGCCATAAGAAAAAATAATTCCAAATTTTACCAGCATATGGTTCTGTAGCTTCATAATTTAAAAAGGTTCGACTACAAATGGCAAATATATCGTAAAACAACGGCTAAGATCTAAGTTGCACATTAAACCAGTTGTACTGTTTATTGTGCATGACTGCACAGGTGTGATACTGTTAGTTACGTAAGCAAATCCATCATGGCAAGGTCATATCACATTGGATGGGAAAAATCGGTTTTTAATTGTCCTGAGACCAAAAACCGCATAAAAAGCATCAATCAAATCGGTTTACTATTTTACTGAGCCCAAGACTCGCATAAAAAGCATCCATCAAATCGGCTATTAATTGTCCTGGGGACAAACACATCATAAAAAGCATTTATCAAATCGGTTTTTAATTGTCCTGCAGACAAAATCAGCATAAAATGCATCCATCAAACTGTTTTTAACTGTGCTGGAGACGAAAACAGCATAAAAAGCATTTGTCAAATCGGTTTTTAAATTTCCTGACACTGGCGCAAAACATATTCAATATGCTGTCCACCGTTTTCTGCAACAAGTTGAAATCAAGATCCAGCATGTCGTAGAACTGATCGAAGTGTCTCGGTGGTCATATTCAAAATGTGTTCTACAATGCGTTCAGTTCAGATAAGTTTGCAAGCGGAGCAGAGAACACATCTTTCAGATAGTCACAGCAAGAAGTCAAACGGATGAAGATCAGGTCATCGGGAGGATATAGGGGAATCGCGGCCGATAATTATAGCATTTCCGAAATGCCGCTTCAGCAGCTGCTTCACTGGATTTGTAATGTGCAGAGGAGCGCCATCTTGCATAAAAAGGATCCCATCGATACATTCACGCGGTCGAAGAGTTCGAATGATGTTTTCTGCGTAGTTGCGCAGAAAGCACTTAAGCGCTTACCAATGAAGGTACAGGTAACAGGACCGAAAGCATCCATCTCGTCGGAAAAAATATGGCCATGTGATAAATGAGGCTGTAAACCCGCAACACACAATGACCTTTGCAGTATGATGTGGAACTGGTTGATTTGCGAGTGGATTTTCGGCAATTCTGTGTCTTGGCACCCCTACTAGCAATTTTGCTCGGGTTACGATTGGCCACGTAACTGGCCGATGATAATCCTAGCAAAATTGCTTGTAGGGATACCGTTTCAGATGGAAATGGTCTTCGTCTGTCCTCAAAATGTTCCACAGCCATTCATTGTCCACTTTTCATTCGAGTAAGAAATTCAAAACAAACATCTCTCTTGCTCGTAGGTCAGCAGGAAGAACTCCTGTGCAAGGGTAATTTTGTATGGATAGCAATGCAGGATGTTCGGTAGAATTTTATGTGCCGTGCTTACAGGCATTTCCAAAGTTTGAACACCACCGCTCAACACCTGCACTGCTATGGTCATTGCTTCAGGTGACGTCGAATCATTTTTTTTCCTTCCTCTACGATCATTTTCTCCAGATCCCCGGGAGTCATCGGACTAATGTCTTTTTTTCATATCCTTGAGTGTCTAGAACATCTGCAGAGCTACTGGGACACAGTCATCGTTCTTGTAAAATAGATTTACAAGTAGATCGTTATCCGTCATTGACAGTCATGGCGAACTTCTCAGACGCGATTAGAGGAAAAGCCGTTTACCCGACGTTTTTATAACAACGGCAATGAGTCCAGCACATGATGGGTATTTTCATTTACATATTCTGACGCTCACAGCGTCATCTATTGCTAAATTTCGGAACTAGTATTTTTCTTATGCCCTTCGCGTTCCCCCTTCTTCAATAATATTCCGTCAAATTTAACGTCATTCTGATAACTGGTGCGTTCTTTTTTTTTTTAATACATAGTCTTGAAACTTAATTGCGATCACCCAGTATGCACATAAATATCATTTCAGTACCATTTTAAACCTTCAAACAGCCCTCTTTTTATGGAATGGGGAATAAATTGACATGAACTGGCAAGTTGATATATATGCATACACACATACTAATTTAATATCATTTTAAAGCATATAAACGACCCTCTTTTATTGGAATGACAGATAAATTGACTACCAGGACTAAATCTAGCTGAACAGATATAATTTCTAGTTTTTTTTTATATAACGTTGTCAAGATTAGTCAAGTAGGTGGTTCGATAGCATAGACAGAATTATTTTATATTTAAACGTAACAACGTTCTGTAAATCAAAATTATAAGGTAAGGATACGATACCCTTTTCACATCAATACGTAAGTTTTTGAACAAATTTTACTGTCTTATTTATAAGTAAACATCTCTAACTTAAAGAAAAAAAGCTGGACCGCTAGGGAATGGGTTAACTAAGGAACTTGAATTGTGTAAAACTATTCGAGATGCCAACTTAATGCTAAGCAATTATTCCGCCAATTTTCTCATAGTGTTATCCCTTCTAAATAGCAATTGTGAGAACCGTTAATGGAAATATCTATCCAAATGCTTTTAGATAATGATTCATAGCTGCTATCAAAACTAATATTGTTTGCCTAACTGAGAGGTATGAAATATTAATACTTTACCCGTGATGTATCTCTCTTAAATTGGGGGAGAATTAGTTCCTCGGATAAATAATTGTATTTTGCTAATATCACGTACGGCTGAGTGTAGGGAGATATCAGCAGCAATTTTTCTCTTCGGCAGCGTTTCATAAAGTATCTGCTGAAAGTATTAAATTATATGCTTCATTCAGAAACTACAGAATACCATTAAATATCTCGATATACTTAAATAAAATTCTTAGAAGTTCTAAAAATTTTAAATGCCTATAGCACATTCCGATGTCATTTTTTTAATAATAACTTGAATAATCTTCATTTAGAAACTACTGTATACCATCAAATATCTCGATGTACTTAAATAAAATTCTTAGAAGTTCTAAAAATTTTAAATGTCTCCAACACTTTCCATTATCAATTTTTTAAAGATAACTTTGAATAATTCTTATATTTATTATGAAACTAAGTGGGATACCAGAAATTTTGGATTGTAATATTCCTGAGGCTTAAGTCCACATTTGATTCTAAAAAGCTATATGGATTACAGTAAAAACTCATATAAGGTTTCTGAAATAAATGAGGTGAAATTTCATAATTGTCAAAACATTTTAAATTTATACTATACCAGAAGTAGAAGCCCGTTTTGGAGGCAGTTACAGCGCGGACACTAGAAAAAACATTCAACAAAAAAAATTCTACATTCAATATATTTAATCTTTGTCCAATTAAAATAAATAACTTCATATTCAATTTTTATAATATACCGAAATCGGAATTTCATATTCTTCTAAAATCGAGCGAAAACGTTTCGTGAACGAAAGATTTCGTTTCGCTGGGTAAATCCCATCTCATATCAACGTTCTACGCAGAGGAAATCATTTTATTTGTGAAAAAAAATTAAACTTGGTAATCTCGAAAAAGTAATTTAAACAAACTGGAATCGTAATTTTCCCTTCAAAGCCTGTTAACCGTGACTTCAGTATGACGTAATGGTCACTTGCGATAGCTAACTTTCGCAAGCAAAGCATTAACTTTTTTTTTACAGTCAGAAATAGAATAGAACTGAAAAGTGTGAAAATTAGGGAGCGGGTAGATTTCCGGATTTCTAAAGTAGCGCAGATTATTTTCTTTATTTTTATACATACTTATGAAAAATTTCAAGCGGATCGTACAAACATTGAAGATTCTATTTCGTTTTTGTGCTTAACTGTTTAATCTTGGTGGTAAAATTTTTATCTTGGAGTGGTTCAACCCGAATTGTTAGAGTCAAGGAGTCAGGGATCAGCGTAACTATATAATACGATGATCTTGGTGTTAATATAAGCGAGAGAAATATAAAGCAGGAGAAAAAAATGTATTAATGGGTCATTTTTAAAAAGAACTTCCCTATTTCAATACTGCGTCTGCTGAGAAGACGAAAAACTCAAGATATAGAGCAAAAAGGTATTAAAAAATTCGATCACAGCAGATAGTGATCATAAATTTTATGTAGTGTAAGCATCATAGGAATAGGGAATATTACAAAATCATTGATGTGGATTATTATATTAACAAAACAACAAAGTTTTTTCGGTATTTTTTTCTTTAATTAGTATTTCATATTCTCTTTTACAGATCCTGAGAATATGAACATTTGTTAAGACAATGTATATAATTTTAAGACGTTGCTTTCGTTATCCGCTGTAAACTGCTGAAGCTAATTTTTCGCACACTGAACATCATTTTACATTCCGATTCATGCACATTCTATTGTAACAAAAAACTATTTGTGCATCATAAATTGCGTTGCGGCATAAAAGCTTTAAGGTAATACAAATTTGTAATTTTTAGATTTCTAAGAATCGAATAAATTGTAGAATTGAAATAATTTCAAAGTTTTGTTTTTTCCTCTGGGAAATTCAAGGTCAAATTAATGAACAGAGTGGACATTCATGAGAAAATAACCATTTCATACGTCTCAACTTATGTTACCTCCAATTTTAAATTGCTATTCACAATGTAACCTTGACTACATTAAAATCCGATAATGATATATTCAAATATTCACATTCTAGCTCCTGAAAGGCATTAGAAACGCGGTTTATACTTCTTCACTAACAAACGATCTTGAACTAATAAGCGAATGTCTCATGCACGATCCAAAATCTGTTGCAAGGTTCAATCATCAGTTAGTTCTCACTTTACAAATTTTAAGAGTCTATAAACACTACTTATTTTTTCACAAATGTTAAAATTCTACTCGTGCTGATAAAGCATTTGAATTCATTCTGCAGAATTCATAGAAAAATAAACTGACGTATGTTTCAGTAAATGTTATTGTAAAAAAAGTGAAAAATAACTTTAAAGACCTTTAGTGATGCTTTATCATTTGTGAAATACACAAATTTTAAATTCTGCAAAAATTAAACCTGTAACTAAATACAAAAAATATTTGTAACATTTTTGTTTCAAATATCCTATATTCTTCATAAAATATGCCAAGACTATGATGTGAAAATCTCAATTTCAAAAAGGAAAACAATAGCATTTAAAGGCAAGGAACCGGTCCGAACAAAAATTGTTATCAATAATAAAACTATCGACAAACTACGACACTTCACCTATCTAGGTTGTGACATCACCCTCGACAATGATAATGATACCCTAAAAAAGCTACACGAATTCCAACACATCTATGGCACTCTCAGAAGAACTCTAAAAGGGAATGCAAGAAGAGAAACACAACAGAACTTTTATAGATTTATGGCAGTTTCCAATTTATTGCATGACTCAGAGACATGGACTTTGGGTGCTCAAGATGTAAGCAAAATCCAGGCAGAAGATATGAGATACCTACAATCCACTAAAGGCTGTACAATTTTAGACAAAATAAGAAACGGAAATATTAGAAGAGAATTAAAAGTATTTAACCTGTGTGAGAAAAATCACGTCCAGCGTATGATTACCTACAGCTGTCTTCTACTACATGCCAAAAGGCAAAGGGGACCGTGACAGATCCTGGAAAAGGTGGTTAGATTAGGAAGCTGGAATAGGCTTTTTGCCTAATCCCTAATTATGATGATGATCTTTAAGATGCTTTATAAATACACATACTTATATACATAAACCATCTTACAAAAAATTTGAATATTTAATTTTAATCAGTCCAAAAGCATTCATGTAAGAATTTTATGATTTCATAAAAAAAAATACTACTAATGTTCTTGGGCATTAGTCTAAATTAGAACTAATTACCTCCTATATTTTTTTTCTTTTCATATTTAAATAGAATGCAATAGTTTGGGAAGAAAACTCTCTTTTATTCTATTAAAAAATCAGTATGTTGAAAATATCCAAAATATTAACATTTTGTTCTTGTAATATGTTATGGATCTTTTTTCATAAAAACCTTAAGCAATTACATTTTTATTCATTATGTTTTAATCAAATTATTTTTTTCATTCCTTCCAAAATTTATTCTTGAGTATAGAGCGAAAATATTACAACTAAAATATTTATAACTGAGATAAAAACTTATTCATCGCTCTAACCATGCGCATATTTTTATAATTACATTTATAAGTTTCGTTTTTCTGCCTCAATAAATTTTTTTGTCGGTGTAAGGGTGGCCATTTGCAACACGTGTGCCTGGGGCTTATGTTTTAGTGCAGCCATTCCGCTTTTACACAATTCTTCGCAGAAAATGGATATTGCTCTTCTAGGTATTTATTCGCCTTTTTTCTTCATTGCTTTTGCCCAAGCGTTTGGAAATCACCACTTGCTGCTGTTTTTCATTGAAATATGATCGCTGTTGTATCCAGAGTGTTTGGGTAGAAATTTCTAAATCTTGAATAACTGGTTGAAAGAACAAGCACCTTTTTTTTTTCCATTAGATTCTTATGAAGGATATAGAGTGAACTAAATAAAGTTTTGCGCACTTTTTACAAAGGTAAGAAATTGCGTGCATCAAGTAGTTTACATTTGTATCAATTATTAACTCAAATTATTTGCATTGTAATCTCACTAGTACTGATTCCATTTCCTAACAATCCATATGACTGTAAATGTAATATTATTTTAGATTAATGAAAATATGAATCGATATAATGAGATTTTCTCACTGGAAAGTTTGTTGGATTTTGTATTGCTATAACTTTTACATCATAATATAAATACAAATCGATAAGGCAGGATCAAACGGAAAGATTTTTGAAATTATGTGTACTTTTGAGCGAGTACAACACAAAAATCGATTGATGTGGTAGAGTAGAAGGTAAGAAAGACAACTCTTATTCTGGATTTGACTTGTCCTATTTAACCCAATTCTGCCCAGCGTCCTATGTAAAGGAGTAAAATTGAAAAAAAAATCTTAACAATTCCGTCTCTGGTCGCAAAAAAAAGATCATAAGCGTTATTTAAATTTCCTCTCTTCAATTCCCGAGTTTCTCTACAAAATGTTTTACTGATACAAAGTTATATAGGTGAAATTTTCACTTTCATACATTTTTTAAAGAAAATAATATCAACTGTTGCCACAAATTATATCGGAAATATAATTATTCGTTCTGGCATCAGCAAAAACTCGAAAATGTCATTAATTTATTTTAACCTCTTCCGTCCCGAGCACGGAAATCTATTATAGGAGTGGGTTTTCTCCATACCTGCTATGCTGGATTAGTGGCACCCCAAATAACCTTCAATTATGTAAACATTGGAAATCTAGTGACGTGCAGCGAACCTAGTGGTCAAAAAATAAAGCATTTCTCGTGCTGACAGATAACCAATTTTACTTGTTTTTAATTTTCTAATCTAGCATGTGAACGAGATTATTAACCCATTGAACGCCGCTATGGGAATCAGATAGAAATTTTTAAATTTATATACATTTTTTACATACATTGCATGCCTCTATTATAGAACAGTTGAAATTTTTTTTAAACTCAAAGCATTTAGGAAATATAGCATGTTCCCGTAGCGGGAGCTTTGGCGTGTTATGGGGGAAAATGTCTTTCTCCATTTTGGATACAGCAATTCCTTTTTTTACGCAGATGCTGCTCAAAACTCTATATATAAAGTAAATATTTTTGTTGTTGATATTATAATGTACGAAATAACCAGCCTGCGAAGTTCCAAACATTTCTTTATTGTTGAACGGTAGCAAAATCAATCTGGAAATGCAAAAATCTGCAAAATCAATCTGGAAAATATGACTTATGACTTGGAGGGGAGACCCAAAAAGGGCCAGGCACCGCGACTATGGGTCTATTGTATCATCCCCAAGCAATATGGAAAAGGCCCTACGAAAAGAGCCCAGTAGCAGATGCGAACATCAGCATAGACCTAACAGACATTTTGTGAAGCTCCCAGGGCTCAATGACATAGCGCCCAAGATGCTCAAACCTATAATCAGAGAAGTACTCACACTCTCAGAGGATGTGTAAAGCAGTTTCATCCTTAAGAAGACAACCCCGACAAGTGGGATCATCGACAACCTTCATTAAGATGCCTTTTAAGGCAACAGTGCCCAGTTAACAGGCCAATAGCCCTACGGAGACTGGCCCTGTTGAGACACAGAAGTTCATTGCATCTAACACCAGGAAAGCCAAGATTGATCTCTTTGGCCTGCCTCTGGCCATTACACTTAAGCCAGCTGGAATACTGAAGCTTGCTAAAGTGGCTAAACACAGTATCCCTGTAACATTTACTCGAGATACCGAGAATCGGCTCAGGTCCAACAAAAAAAAACAGCCAGAGCCCAACCTGGCAAGAGAATCCGCCATCTCATTACCAGGAATGCCAGAATGACCTGGAACCCAATACAGAGTAACTGGAAATGCTAACTGGTGGGAGGGCGCCAAAGCTCCCGCTGTGGAAACAAGAAATATAAGCGTTCACAACCTTTATAGGAATCTATTCATGCAGGATTTTAAGAATGTTGTTCTTCAAGATGTTGGTTTTAAATATGCATTCTACTTGAAACATTTAAGTGACCATTTATTTTGTTTTTTTTAGTTTTATATAAGACAGTCATAAAGACAAAATTTCACTTTTTTAAAAATTAGAAAAAAACATTAAATTAAAATATATTGTTCCGATAAAAATATATAACACACCCTATAGTGTAAATGTTTATATAAAATGTGTATTTCGTAAATTGCGTTAAAATATTTAAATATATATATATATATAATTGATGTTCCCGCAATGGGAGCTTTGGCGCTTAATGGGTTAACGAGGGCATTAAATTTTATTTTATTTTTTCACTTTTGCTTACTCAGTAACAAATGAATAAAAAAGGGAAAAAATATTCTATATTAAGATTATTAAAATATTGAGTTTATATTTGTTAACGATTGCGTATCTCTATGGAAATATAAACAACCTGTGACGCGCAATTACACAGTATTCATTGCGCCGTCTCTTTGCAGCAACAACGTTATCCCACTTTCTAAGAGAAGTGTCCCCTCCTATAAATTTAGCTTTGTGGTCCCGAGGTACCCATATGAGGACCTTTTTCTTTCCACAGTTAAAAATGATTCTTTAAATTTTTTTTGTAGTTCTGAATTTTCATGCATATTCGTCGATGCTTTAAGTTTGAATAAATGATGTTAACGCTTGTGAATGCGCAAATCCTACACACTGATGCACACCTTTTATTTTTGTTTGTCGTTGTTTTTAATCTTTGTTTGCCGTTATACAGAAGAATATTTGAATGTTAGTGGAATTTCCGAAGTCGAATTTGTTAATACTTTTTGCTTATCTGCGAAATTCAAATTTCTGAAAAGAACTTGTGGGTCATCCTTTACCTTTAAAAGTGTCTTATCACACTTCCTTTAAAGGTGATAACAAGTTTTCAGTATTGAAAATGCGCTTTCTACTTGTCATTTTTAAATGTAATAGGTTTTTTAAAAATAATTATTATATTTTTCTCTAATTTGACACGTGAGATTTTTGTCGGGTCTGAAGAGGTTAAAAACAATCGAAATACGCTAGCAAACAATGCATATTGCATGAAGTTACGTCCTTGCGTCGTCGTCAAGAGCAACTAATGACTTATGTTTCCCTGCTTTCACTCCCTATGAATAATGACAGTCGCAAAGTAGAATATATCCGAAATGTGCTCCGTATCATTTTTCAAGCAACTTTCGGAGCGAGCTATAAAAGGCTTATTATTATGGGATTTTAATTATCAAATTCTGCATACATCACTGGGGCACCAACAACGGGAACTATGGGCGAAGGATTACGTCGGAATCTTGAAGGTCTTTATCAACGTCATCTTTAGTATTCTGAATGGGGGTAATTAAGAAGATTTAACTGGGACGATTTGACTGAATTTACAGTCTTTGATACGATATTCTATGTTAATGAATTGCTCTAAAGGCGAAAATTATTTTCACATTTAGGGGAACAAAGTCTCGGAAACTAGACTGAATTAAAGTAGCATTATTCTTGAATTTTTGTTAATATGTATGAATATTAATAAATACATAAATGTTACTTATTTATTTTTAGAGAAATGTCCATTTGACACTGCTTGAATTGGAACTTATTGATGTACTATAATTAATATATTTTGCATAAAAATTATTGTTCGAATATAATTAAACATATACCCTGGCTTATATTTATGTTTTATTTTTAAATTGAATAAATTTATCAATGTTAATTGCAGAAACCTTAGATCGAAAACATTTTTCTTCCTAGTATTTCTTACGTAGACGGCTTTCATAAGGCAAAACAAATAGGTGGCAGTGGCTTAAGCCTTGCTCTCAAAATCTGTATTCCATTAAACAAATTCATAAAAATAAAACGATTTTGTAAAAACAGTTCGGTTTTCAGCACACATCCTCATCTATAAGCAAAGCAACACGGTTAGCTGAAAGAAGTTTTGTACCGCCAGAAACAAGCGTACTATTACATTATTTTAGTGAAAAAAGGGACATTTCAGGCAAACATTGGAAAACTTATTCTTGAATTATTGTCAATATGTATGAATATGAACAGATACATAAATGTTACTTATTCATTTATAGAGAGAAGTCCATTTAACACTACTTTACAAATACATTTTACATGAAAAATAGAATTCGAAAATAATTATACCTACATGCTTATATATATGTTTTTTCTTTATTTAAATAAATTTATCAATGTTTAATTGCAGAAACCTTAGATCGGAAAATTTTTTGTGCTAGTATTTCTCATGGAGCCGGCTTTCCTAAATATAGTAAATAGATGGCAGTGGTTTAAGCTTTGCTCACAAAATCTGTATTCCGAATTCATAAAAATAAAGACAATTTGTAAAAACAGTTCCGTTTTCCAATGTATGAAATGTATGCCTGAAATGTCTTTTTTCGCTAAAAAATATAACACAGTACGCTTGTTTCGGGTGGTACAAACCTTCTTTCAGCTAACCTTCTTGTTGTGTAGAGAGTAAAACTTTTTTACAGATGAGGATGTGCGGGCCTTTTGTACGACTAGCCTTCCTGTCTGTGTGAATGGTGGAGCTTTTTATCAGCTGAGGAAGAGCGGACCTTTTTGTACCAACCGAAATTGAAATTTTTTTTTTGTGTTGTATATTTTTTATTTCTGTTATTTTAAAAAGGTTTTTAATTAATTTTATTTTATTATACACTGAGAAAAGCTTTCTTTTTTTACTGCTTTCATGATATGCTGTAGTTACTTTAAACCACAACTTAACATGTAGATAAAAGTAACGCAATTTTTTCAGTATATGTGTTTGTACTTTTACAAATATACTTCCAATTTAATATTAATAAATATTTGCCATTTTTTGAAAATCAAAGTAATAGACGTTGCTAAGAAAATTAAAATTGAAAAAAAAAACTTTTTTTTTAATTACCCCAAATGCAATAAGTTAACGAAACCTTATGTTGAAAATATTCTATGTAACTAGTAATGTTTTCTAATGTGATAAGAACATCTCGTCTTACTTTAATCAAGCGTGTCTTTTTTTAATCGAATATTTTTAAAATCATATATAAGTTTCATCTTATATCACTTTTTTCAAAGACAAGTATTTCTTTCTATTTAAAAACTTCATGAAGCTGCAAGCAATTTTCTTAAATGAGTAAATCCCAGTAAGTTTAACACTATCATATATCATATCGAAATTTGGTGTAAAATTCGTACCCGATGAATATTTTAAACAGCTTCAGTCATATTTTTATTTAAAATTTGTTACTCTATATCTTCTGACACAAGGTTCCAGCGAAGAATACATAAAATGCTGTGATAATGTTTAGTCTTTCAATGTTAGAAGTTTGCAGCCAAACTGGAGTTTGCATCCGGGCCATAAATCCTTAGATCTTTATTTTCTCTACTCATCGACATGGAACTAAATTACAAGCTTTTTGGGGAAGACACCTTAGTTTTTCATTTCCGAATTTGGACGTTCAGTAACATATAGTGTCATAAATTTCGGGTTTTTTAGCTAAGTTTTAGATATGCTCTTTTTCATGCATTATATCAGGTTGTAACGAAAGTTTTCCGCCAGATTTGCTTGAGTCAGCTCATGCACTGAGTGATTGACCTTATATGTCAAGTTTATCGATGCCTAGCGCGACCAATGGACATGGCACTAAAGTCTAACTCTTTTAGCTAGCTCTCGAGTGGATGAATATTTTATCTCTTTCCACAAATTCTCGTAGACGAGCCTCATCAGCATCAGTAGACCGGCCAGAGCGCTCGGCTTCTTAAATGTCCTAGTCCTCGTTTTTGAACTTTCGGTACCAAATCTTCACAGTGCCGTATGATACAACAGTAGTACCTTAAGCTGTACACATGATTCGGTGCCATTCTGTAGCTGACTTTTTGCAACAGCACTGAGAGTAAATGATGGTTCAATCTGGTAGCGTGATAGTTCCATTTCAGACACCTTATACTTAACGACACCTTAATCATAACGACATTGTTTTACAGATTTCACAACACAGTGCTCTAAAACAAGTATTTTTCTTTCAAATAACAAAAATCTTTTAACAAAATATTGGCAAAGACACCAACGCGAACTGTTTGTGCAGACAATACTTGCAGTGGCGGAAAACTTTCGCTACAACCTAATAATAGGTTCAAATTTTTAAGTTTCAGCATTTTACTCTGTATATTTAACCATGGTGTTTGAATGCGCTTGCATTTACAATAAAGATTGATCACGATTTACGATTTGCGAAAATGGCTGAATTTATCCAGGCATTTGTGAGTGTCTCACTTTTCAAATTTTGAAATTTACTCTTTAACAGCAGTGCCTCTTTAATAGCCATACCGCTTCTTTCCGATCATCGAAAAACCGAAGACATACACTGAAGAGCCAAAACATTAGGACCACCTACTCAATAATGCGTTAGCCTCCTTTGACCTTCAAAACAGCTGCAACTCGCCTGGGCATGGAGGTCAGGAGTTCTTGGTAGGTAACTGGAGATAGGTTGTACACAATATTTAAGCGGCGGCCACACAAAGTCGGGATATTCGAACAGAGTGGTGCTTGAGCTCTGAGCTGCCTAGGAGAGGGGAGTAGCTGTTCTCCTGGAAAACGACATAACCAGACACGACTATCGACGTGATAAAGGAGAAACCGGGACTCATCCTAGCAGGCAATTCTTTTCCACATATTCATGGTCCAGTCTCGATGTTCCCGTGTCCACTGTAGGCGTAGATGACCATGACGCTTGGTAAGCAGAGGCGAACGAGTGGGACGTCTGCTCCGCAGTCCCATATCCAACAGTATCCGTTGAAATGCTTGTACCGAAATACTTGTACTTGTACTTGCATTGTATTGGGCTGTCAGCTGAGCCACTGTCTGCTGTTGATTTTGCTGTACTGGGCAGGGGACAGTCTCCGACGTCCTCTTTCTTTGATGAGATGTGTACGCCCAACGTCTTAGCGTCTACTGCGTGTTTCAATGTCATTAATTCGCTTTTTATAAATGCTAGCAACGGCAGATCGTGAACAACTGACCAGTCGTGCAGTTATGGAGAAACTCGTTCCGATTCTTCTGTCTGTTACAGTCTGCCCTCAATGAAATTCGCTTAGATCAACAGCCTTTCCGTTTCACGCCCAATCGTAAGAGAAAGAAGGATTGCTTACCTTCTTCAGTAACAGTTAAATACCATTCCTACTTAATTACGTACTCTCCATGATATCCAGACACGTTCAGTGAATAATGTGGGGGTGATCATAATAATTTGGCTCGTCATTGTATGAAATTTCTGACTTAAGTTGAATATTTCTTATATAGAAAGAATAAACATTTTTGCTGTCACTTTATTTCACATATCAGCTTTCATTACACACAAAAAAACGAGTAAATTATTATAATCGACATATTTATCTAAATGTAAGCCGGGGCTTTCTGTGTCTGTCTGCTATGCGATGATAATAAAGAAATTCAAATAGCATTTTTACATTTTAAAGAGTACTTGTCACTTTTTCCAAATTTTTCCGAACATTGAATAGTTTTACTGCATTTTAATTCTATGTAAAATCTGAGAAGCTCATTCATATTTTTCAGACGGGAATTTTTATTTCTTCAATGATTCAATAATACGTTTAACAAGTAAATCGTGACTAGTTGTTATTCAAGTTGAATGAAAAGCTGCAAGAAACATGATATTTTGTGAATCATTTTTCTAAGTTTAAAAAAAGAAAACGGCCACTGAATTAGAGTGAACTATTGAATTGAGTCCCTCTTTCTAATTTTTAAGGAGAGTTTCATAGTCTTTGAGCCTGCCAAAAATATTAATAATCACAGAAATCATTTAAAAGTGAATTTTTCTATCATTTATAGTTACCTTGGCTGATTTTTTTTCTGTTTTGTTAGCTTATTAGTTAAACATGTCACTATTCATAAATTTTACAAATAATTGTAATAATTATAATAACAATAATAATAAAACGAAATTTTCATAAAAAGTTGCACGAGAGCTTATTCAAAATATTTTATTATTATAAGGAATGAATTCACTGAATTTTATATGAAACTTAATTTGCATTTTTTAACTCACAGTAAGTTTCAAAAGTATAACTCTTGTGTATGAATGTGTATTTTGAAAATGCTTTCTTGAAACTCTTTAATGTATTTAATTTTTAAAAAAAAGTTTTACTAATGAATATTTTCATAAATTGAAAATTTTGATATACTACACAAAAAGAACCATACAAGTTTATAAACAGATATTGTTAATAAAAGATAGATATTTGGTATTTAACAGCTTCGAGTTTTAAAACTATTTTGTATTTAACAACTTTAATATTAATAAAAATTGTACATAAAGATTAATTTTTTGAATTAAATTTGCACAAGAATTTATCCTTGTGTTTCGTTAAAAAATTATGCTAATTTCTGATTTACCTGTTAAGCGGCAATTTCAAAATTATGCAATAGAACTTTCTATGAAGCAAATTAACATAGCACTATATAATTAAGTTTTTTCACTATAGAAATTTGCAATCTTCTATACTGAATTTAATATGCAATCTTCTATACTGAATTTACGATATGAGCTAACTATTCTCAATAACTAAAAATTTATATTTTTTATATTAAAAAAAAAGTCCAACTATCCATTTATCCGCTCTTATATTAAACGAGGAATGTTTGTGTGTGTGTGGGTGTGTGGGTGGGTGTGTATGTCCGAACGATCTCGAAAACTGCTCTAAGGATTCTTTTTAAATTTCGTACCTGGGGGGTTTTTGGGCCCCTGAAACGATTGAGCTAGGTCAATTGATTGAAAAATCTCTTAAAACGCTCAAAATTTAAAATTTAAAATTTTTGGACGGTAGCGCCATCTATTGAGCGTTTGAAAAACACACTTGATGCAATCTTCCTAAAAGGGACGCTCAAATAAGTTTGGGGCGGATTAAAAAATACACGCCATCGATATATAATAGTAAAAATTAATTTCGCAAAGAAATAAAATAAATGGAACTTGATATTCAGTACACAGACAAATAAATATTTTAGAAACTAGATATATTACACCATTCAGCTACATAAATTTGTTTAGAATTAAAAAGTTAGTTTTATTTCAAAATATCGTCCTGGCAACCAGCGAAAGAAAAAGCGAAAAGAGTCTTCGTTGCCATCCCCGCAAGCACCTTGATGTAATATACGTAAATAATTTAATTATTCTTAATTCATAGTTATTAATACAAAACTATTCGTAAATCTTATGTGAAAAATTGCCTGCATTTATTACAATTATCCTTTTGTAACTAACGTAAAGCTAAATGTATTTTCGCGTATATACTAAAACAATAAATATTTTTCATGTATTTTATTGATCCATATGATGCGAATTTCAAAAGTGCATAAAAGTTTCAGCTTAGCCGAATAATTTAAATGAAAATGACACCCTTTTCAGTCATTCACAGTAAGAAAAAAGATCCTGTGACGTAACATGAAAATTCCATTTTTTTTAAATAACCGCACTAGGTTGAATTCTATTTTAACTGCCTTATTCCGCCAAGTTGACGATAAATATTTAAATGTAGTTACCCTGACGATTTTTTTTTTTTTTTAATGGGTCAACCGTTTATAATGAAACGATGTTCGAAACTCCTATGAAAAAATGATACGATCGATTCCTAAATTGGGCTCGCAGCCGATATTCAAATTAATTTTGCAGATGATCAGCCATCAGTTTAGTTTTCATTCACTGCAGTTGATGATTTCAACTCATTTATTTTATCATCGTATGGACAACCTTTTAAAAGTTGCGGGCAGAACTTTACGATAGTGGCCTCCTGGGCCTGACTTCAGGATGTTAGCGAAATCGCGGGCCGTATAATTCGGATTTATATGGAAGTTTGAATGTTTTATATAAGTTTTATACAGGGTTTTGACTTGTTCTGAGGACTGGTCCAAAAGCCATGGCGGGCCCCATCCGGCCGCAGGCTGGGAGTTGTCCATATGTGGAAGCAGTAAATTGGGAGGCTGAAATCTGGTAACTAAGATTTTTTCTGATAAATTTTCAATTCTTATTTAGAAGTGGATTAGACTGTGTTGTTTTGTGTTGTGTACTATCACTAAACTAAAGGATAAAGCCCTTTGTGGAGACAATTAGAGCAGACGATAGAATGTCTACACTCAGAATATTTAATATTTACCCACTTAAAATCAAATAACTTCATATTCAATTTTTATTATACATCGAAATTCGAACTGTATAATCTGCAGAAACATTTCGTATTCGAAACATTTCGTTTGGTATGAACATCCTCTCCTATATCCATGCTTAATGCATAGAAAACCGTTTTATTTTTGAAAAAAAGTTAAACTGAGTAGTAATTTAGAAAAGCTATCTTAAGCGAATTGGAATCGTAATTAGCCCTCCAAAGCCTGATAACCGTGACTTCAATGTAACGTCAATGTCACTTGCAATAGATGATTCTGACACTCAAATGATTAGCTTTTTTTATTCTCTTAAATGAAATAGAGCTAAAAATACAAACAAACAAAAAAAAAAAAAAAAACGCTTAAAAATCAGGGAACGGGTGGATTATCAGATTTTTTCTTTCTTTTTTTTTTACATAATTATGATAATTTTCAGGCTGATCGCACCAACGAACCGTGTGTAAATTTTAAGTTATTAGACAATACATTTTTAATCTGTTTGGATGGTAAAAGTTTTATTTTGAGTGGTTGAACTGGAATTGTGACAGAGTCAGGGATCAGCGTAACTATATAGGAGCGATGTATTTTTGATTTATTCGAGGTTAGAAGTCCATCCGTTTGTTCTATTATTGTGAACGTTTAAGTAGTTGTTAGGGTTATTATAAAAGAATATTTTTGATCTATTCTGTTTTTGATTTCATGATTTCGAAGTGTCCTTTTGTACTAATAATTTAAATTGCGTTACACTTTTTATTTTCTTAAGGGTGAGTTTATAAAATAAAATTATGTTTAAAGCATATTTATGTAAGATTATACTTTTATGGCATCTATATTTATGTATCTATAAGATTGAATTTACGTTTGTAGAATTTGTTTAGGCATGATGTATTTTCTTTGAATTAGAAAAAAATAAGTATTTTATGTTTGAATTGAAGCACTATAGAGAAATTTACAATTTCAATCGTAAAGAATTATCATCATAGATGTATTATAAAGACGTAAATGCATGAAATTGTAGCTCAAAAACGAGCTGTGGAAACATATGATCACCGACAGCAGCACTTAGCCCAAATGTGTGAACGTGCAGTTAAAACACAAGCAGATGAAACAGATGATTAGTATTTGGAAGGAGAACGACATGGAACAGCTAGACGTCGACAAATACTTCGGGTAAACAGTGTAAGTATCTACAAAGCTGCCACAAATGTGGGTACTTATTATCATAGTTTAAAACTTTTTAACATGAATTGCATTCACCCTGGAGCTTTGCATTTTTCTGAACAGTAAAAACAAAAATTAACCGAAACCATTTTGGGGACTGTAAGATTGATGTAGGACATTCCGAATTTCCTAATGAATTGGTGTGGTTGTTTCTTCGATGTCACCCACATTTCAAAGAATTCGAAATTTGAAAGCATACTTTACAATGGCTTTGTTCACAGTATATGACGAGTAAAACTATTAACGATTTTGGTGTGTACTGCTACGTTGCGAACAGTGTATAACAGACTTGATGAATTTTTTTTATAAACTCATTCATCTGACAGTTCAACCAACTCAAATTCTTGATGCTGAATTTGAACGTCCTCAATATGGACAGATATATTTCTGAAGTAATGAAGACGCTGTTAGTGAATGCATCGCCCAAGATCTTCGCTGATACCCTCGTTGATCTGCTACAGAAGGAAAGGAGGCACCTTACGTTAAACTACTTTTTGCTCAACTCTGATGGCACCGACCATCGAATATTTAGCATCCCTCTTCAAAACAAAGTATATACCATTGTAACATTGAATGCCGACCAAAGCTTACCTGATAATGTATGGGTGATCCGACAGCGATGAAAATCTTTGGCAACCATGAAGATTATTGATACGTGCCAAGGCATTTACGTATTCATTATTTTACACTTAAGGAGCCTTTAGATTCTGAGCATGGCTCGGTAACCTGGTACTAAAATATGATAAGCCGCAACTTTGCATGATTCTTTGAGATAGTCTTACATTTCTGTGAATGTAACTGAAAAGGCTGTAAAATTTTATTTCCTGCAATGTGAAAAAGATGAACTAAGATTGGTAGTTAAATACAGACTGTCAATTCTCTGAATTATAATTTTCTAACTGAAATGAAACGAGGTAAACAAATATCTTAGTTTTCAATTACCGACTTAATAATTTCGTCCGAAGATTAATATGTTCAACTGCAGTATTAAAAGTACCAAATATGACCCAGTTATTTCACAAGCTTTAATGATATTTCATCACTATTTCTATACAATAAGCTTACATGTCAGTATTGAACTACTATTACAGTAGGTGTTTAAAATAAATTTTATGCTGTACAAGATAAGGAAGTATTTCTCGATAAAGTGAAGAACTGTTTAAAATAATTGTATGTTTTAAAAAAGTAAATCCGAATAATCAAAAATTAATTTTTATTTGTGAGAGTCACATACGAATGACATATATATGTGTCTCATTAAAAATATATTCAGTCGATGCTTTTAAAAATATCTGGAACAAAATTTTTTTAAACGCATTTACTTGGAAACCTGTCTATTATTTGTCCAAAGCATTTACAAACAAGTCAATTAGCAAAGAAATTTTTTTTACTAAAATAAATACCTTTATTTACGATGGTGTGAACTGATTTCTGCCATAGAACTGCCAAAATATATAAAATAGTACAAGATATTTCAAAATACGCTTTAATATTTCTTCCATATGTATAACGATTGAGAGAGGAGTAACGGGATTTGGGAGATGGAACCACAAGTGAGAATTTCTTTTTCTTTTCTTTTCTTTTTTTCTTTTCTTTTCCTTTTTTAAAACTAATTCGACATGTTTTTTATTCTAGTTACATTTATTGTAAGTTTGGTGTTATATGAGAAATATAATGTCTTTCTTCATCATATAAGCCCAAACGGAAATATTTTTCAAATGAATTAAATATGCTGATGAGCTTTCGATTAAAATTTATTTATTTATTCAAACCTACCCTATGTAAGGGTATGTATTATCTTTGAACAAATACTTAAAAATGAGGAAACTATAATAGCTTTAAGGGGACTCGATAGATCAAATATGTTTTGTACTATTATTAAAATTAAAAAAAAATAAACGTTTGGTTATTAATAGTATGTGAATGGCAAACACATTTAACCTAATATACAAATAAATAAATAAATAAAAATAAACTTTAAAAAAATAATAGGTCAAAATTTTGCTACAAATTGTAAAATGTTACTCCCTTTTTAATTTTAATTTTTTTTTCTTTAATCTTTTCTTTTCTATCGTGAATGGCAATATTTTGAATAAATTTAAGGTTTCTATTTTGGATAATTGCATCAGTTTCAGAGGGAAAAAAATTAAACGACAACTAGGTACAGGAAAACAATCTTGAGAGATGCTTTTTTCCCCCAAATTTTCAACCTATAGCTAATCCGATCCTTAAATCTTTTACTTGTCATATCAGGTTCTAGTAAAAATATTTTCAAACATTTTCATCAAAATTTGACATAACGTTGAAATTTGAAATGTGTTAAAATTAAAAAAAAAACAACTAACTGAGATAAATGTGATTAAGATTTCAATTAGTTAAGGTATTAAGGACTAATTATCATTTATATTTTCATGTAAACAGATACACTATCTGACCAAAGGTATCCGGACACCCAGTGGTATGGACTTGGAGCGTCCTGAGGCACATATTAATATGATGTTCGTCTCCCTTTTGCATCGATGACAGCCTGCACACCTCTGGGAAGACTTTGCACCAGTTTTTAATATGTGGCAATAAGAATTGACTTCCAGGCGTCCATCACGGCTGAGGTGAGTGCTTGCAGTGAGGATGGTCGATTTGGCTGGCTACGTAATATGCTTTCTAATTCGTCCCAGAGGTGTTCTGTGGGATTAAAATAGGGGATCTGAGAAGGCCAGTCCAGTTTTTGAACGCCCATTTCGTCAAACCACGTCTGTGCAAGCCTCAATGTGTGAATGGAGCAGTTATCCTACTGGAAGATAAATGGGCCTTCCCCGTAATATTGCCACAGAGTTGGGAGTGCAGCATTGTCCACAATGTCCACATACATCGCAGAGTTCATTTTTCCAACCACAGGAACTAACGGTCCCAGGCTCAACCGCAAGAATCGCCCACCACCACTATACCGCCATCACGAAACTTAACAGTCGGCACAATTCAGTCACGCAAAAAACGTTCGCCGGGCATCCGCCAAACTCAGACGCGTCCCTCCGACAGCCAGATTGTGAAGCGAGTCCAAACAGTCATCACTCCAAAAAACAGTTTTCTACACGTCCACAGTCCAATGACGGTGATCTCTGCACCATTGCAATCGATGCTTCGCATTCTGTGGAGTGATATTCGGCTTGTGAGCGGCTACACGACCATGGAATCCCAAGTTGTTTAACTCTCGTTAGGCGTTAGTGTTAGCAGAAGAGTCCTGCTGCTAACACTAACGCCTGATGAACTTTGAAAATTCTGAGAAATTTCCACCAACGAGGACTTGCGATTGTTTTCCACTACCCTTTTCAGTGTTCTGCGGCTCCGTTCACTAAGTTTTTTCGCTCTACTACTCCGTTTTTCTGCAGTTTCACTGCCTCGACATTTCCACTTCACAATTACATCACTCACAGTGGATTTAGGCTTCTGTAGAATGTCTCACGAACAATCTCACGAACTGTAGCAATCTCACGAACTGATTTCCCACAAAAGTGGCATCCACATACTGCCACGATCGAATTCACTAAGCTCCTATGACTTACTCATTGCTTCACAAACGTATACATACAACCGGACAAACCACTACCAACCAGACTTCGTGCCGATTACAATCGACTGTAATCGACGATTAAAATAATATTTTACAATTTTTTAAAAAATGCTATGATAAATTGTATTATTGTAGAATTCTTTTGATAGTTGATTTCTTTAGCATCAAGATTACTGTTATTTTACTAAATTAACATTCACTAGTCATAATCTTTTTGGAAATTGTTGGTAATCGTAATCATAATCCATATTATTTTTAGTAATCAATTACAGATGATCGTGTAATCGCACGAAGTCTGCTACCAACACTTGAATAGCTTTCGATTACGCATCAAATTTGCGTCACCCGCCAAAACCACTTTTTTAGGGGGCGTCCGGATACTTTTGGCCAGATAGTGTATGGAGGCGTTTTAATTGAAATGTGACCTAGAAATTTTAGATGTACTTTAAGGCTATACAAATCTCAAAATTGATATTTTCATTAAATTTTTTATTT
This sequence comes from Cheiracanthium punctorium, assembly GCA_038373885.1. NCBI lineage: Eukaryota > Metazoa > Arthropoda > Arachnida > Araneae > Cheiracanthiidae > Cheiracanthium > Cheiracanthium punctorium. The sequence goes on from JAWZYV010000498.1 coordinate 50,027, forward strand.
TAATTGGGGGTGCTGAATCCTCTTAATCAAAAATTTAAGAAATAAGAAATAGATAGAATAATTTACGCAACTTCATTTCTCTGAAATTCTTAAAATTTTATTATTTAACAAAATTAATAGCCATCAACTCTATTTTCATTATTAAACGAATAGTGTTTTCTATTAAAAGGTAAAATCTATTTCAAGAGAAATATTGGAACAGTTCAAGGCCTCCCCTTTCTCCTCAACATTAAACAAAATAAATAAATGAAACAGCTTTAAGGTTTAGAATTCCAGTGAATTAACTCCCTATTGAAATTTGAATGCAAAAATATGGCGTAAAATTTATAATGACTGAATATTTTAGGGAACACTAGATTCCTTTATCCATATAAAATGTGCTATTCTATGCTTTCTGAAACAGAGTTTTTGTGAATGATACTTCAAATGCTCTGATAATGTTCAGTCTTTTAGTATGAGAACCCTGTTGCAAAACTTTACTTTTTATCCGGACTATAAATTCTCAGGGCTTTTTTTTCTCTATTCATTGACATGAAACAAAATTATTAATTTTCCAGGAATATGCGTTAGTCTTTTATCTTCTACTTTAGGCGATCCATAATATGCAACACCATGAGTTTAATATTTTTTACTGCATTTTTATTTCCAATTTGCATATTTACATCCGTTGTTTAAATTTTTAATGCTTTATAGAAAAGAGATTATTTTTAGGTCCAAGATTGGAATTTTGAGATGCTTTTATAAACGTTACATTTGGGTGCTGATTATCTGGTCATATTTCAAAATTTGCATGATAATCTAAAGCTCAAAAAACTTTTATTAATAAAGCATGGAATTATTTTTACTTTCCGAACATGTACCATGTACGGAAAGTATTGTAATCATGAAAAAATTCGACGTCGAGATTTTGGTGTATTGACACGTTTTGAGGTCTTCTGAATTCACTTATGATTTTGATGTGTATAGACACTTATAGTTTTTCTACAGAGCTACGAAAAAGATTTCTTTTACATTATGGTCTTCCCCCATAATTTCTTTTACATTATGAGGGAAAATTCTTGAATGTGCGCTAACGTTTAAACGGTACATTCGATTGAGCTCACATTGGGTATATATGTTAAAAACCACCATTGAAAGACCGTTATTGATTTTGATGTGTATAGGACTTATAGTTTTTCTACAGGGCTACGACAATGATTTCTTTTACATTTTGGCATATGGGGGGAAATTCTTGAAAGAATGCTAAGCCTTTAAACGGTACATTCGATTGAGCTCAAATTGGGTATACATGTTATAAACCAACATCGTAAGACCGGTATTGATTTGGCGAAACGGTGCATTCGATTAAGCTTCAGTTTGGTATAAATGTTTGAATTATTCATCGATTGAAATTTATTTAAATGTTTGGTAATTATCTTAATCGTAAGTGTTCGGAAAGTCGAGTGGAGTCACTCCAGACTTTTTTGTATATTAGATTCTTTGAAATTGTGTACTTTGTCATTTTGTAAATAAGTAAATAATTTTCAGTTTTTTTTTCTTCTAAATTTTTATTTTCAATCATTTTTAATGCCTGTAGACATTTTTTAAGTGTAAATACAATAACTGAAATAAACTCAGCATCAAAGTGACTAAAAAATTAGCACTTCGTAGTTTGTCCCATAAACAGTTTAAAATACTTCCTAACAAGGATGTTTGAGCTTTAATGTTCATAACTGCCCTTCTAATTTCATGAAATTAAAGTATTTCAGTGTAGTGTATAGATACCTCATTAAAGTGGAATTATATGTTGTTGCTGCTTATGCCCTCTGAGAATCGTATGCGGTGCCAGATCCCCTCAAATAGGGAGGCGATGGGCAGAGGGGGGGGGCGTCTTCCATTTTAATGCTCCTCAGTGGGAGGAAGTCCGACGTTAGCCCAGGCTTTTGAACCCATTCCAGAGGAGGGACCAACCTTTGAAATCGACACATCTAGAGGGAACGTTAAACATGGAGGACATTGGAGCCACGATGGATATTATGTGTGCCAGCTCCCATTAGGTACGTACTCGGTCACACAGCAGTCGAGCACAGAGGGAGTTGACCCTCCCAAGTACTGGCAAGCCGGATGCTGATTTACATTATGTTCTTATGGGAACGGAGTTTAGCGTCCAGACCACTGTGGGACGGGTTATATGTAGATTTTATAATTATTTTATGTAAGCACATATAACTCTCTAATCCTATACGATCTGTGGTCAATACGGTACATCATCAATGTATCACTAGCCCAAAAGATTCCTGTGAAAAGTTGACTAAAAGACACTTGTTTTTATATGAGATTGTTCCAAGTTATGTGTGTAAGTTTTATACTACTTAAAAGTAATTGTAAAATACGATGTCCATAGTTTCTCCAAAAATGGACACTATAAGGTCAAAAGAGCTATTGAAATTTTTGATTATTTATAAATTCCAATAGCTTAAACCACTAAACAAAGTCGCATATAATGAAGATTACTGAAGCATGTTATTATAAAATCACGAATTAGTTATTGATGTTCAATCTAGCCCTTGCTAAGTCTTTCGATCATATTACTTCATGATTCCTAATGATTTTGTAATGATGGAAGATATTTTATAAGATTATTTGCCATAGTAGCATGTGGACAACTTTGTTCCTCGTCGATAGATTCCATAGTCTTGAAATGGCACTTCTTGCCGCTCTAACAACATCCGCTACACTTCTTTGAGTTAGCTCGGATTCAAATCTCCCGAGAAAGCACCAACCTGTGGTTTACGATATATCACATTATCGCGACATTTTGATGTCACTTATCCCAAAACAAAAGGAGAATTTAAAAGCAAAGTGACGGATAGTTAAAATCCTTTAAAAACAGGTAAAAACACATTAAAATCCGTATGTAGCACTATCGGTGGCAGCCACCACCTTCTTCAGCATAGGTCTTGGTTCCAAATGGACAGCTCTCTTCCTCAGCAGGCCGTTCCATCCAGGATCGATCTGCGCATGCGTCATATCATTCACAGCGTCATCTGTGGTTATAATCTGTAGGGCTTCCATATTTAGGGACTTTTAGACATTTTAGAACTTTAGACTTTAGGACATTTAGAACTTTAGGACATTTTAGAACTTTATAATTTCGTCAGTGAGTGAAGAAATCGCGTTTTCAGCGCTTATATTCTTTTTCTGCTTATTGACGTCATGAACGCTGATTTGCATATGCAGTTTACTTCTGTTTTTTGCCGCACGCTTTGAATTTTGTGTCTTTTTTTTACATTAGTTATCGTTTTAAGTATTTGTGTAATTTTGTTATAACAATCTGCTGTCATATTTTTTTAGCAGTGTATAGAGACACCCCACTCCCACGTAGCTCTCATAAGTTGATTGCATTTTATACGCTTTGTTAAATTGGGTGAAATAATGTTTTTGACAGAAACCTGAATTGTGTGATATTTAGGAAGGCAAAAATATTTATAATTGGAGAGTTTTAATGTACTGAGCCTAGTAAAGAGTTACGTATCACTTAAAATAAATAAAAATTCTGCTTAAAAAACACACAAAAAATGATACTTATAACAAGATACAATCGTTTCGATCAAAAAATTTATTCAGTCTTCATCAGTCATAGCCTGTTGTCTCACTAAATAGTGAGAATCACACCGAGTTCCCTCTGTTTAATAAGACGAAGGGTTACGACTGACGAAGACTCAATAAATTTTAGGTCGAAATGATCGTATCTTGTTATAAGCATCATTTTGTGTTTTTTGCATAGTTAAGTCTTTATTTATTTTATCCTTGAACACCAGTACTTTGAATGTTTTTTTTTTTTTCTGTAAGCAAAACTTAATTGCGCCACGAACTAATAAATGCAGTAGAAACTATATTTCCAGATCAAAATTTTAACTTTTATCGTATAGTTTATTTTCTAATTTTATTTAATAACATGAAGTGCCTCTTTCGATCAAACGAAATTCCAGTTTTAGCATAATAATGCATTACCTTTTCGTGAATAATGCATTACCATTCCGTTAATTCAAGTCCTCTTTTTCAAGATGCAAGGCTTAATTAAATAATGCGCCAACGTATACTCAGCGTTACCTCTTAACTATTTTCAAAGCAGACTTCAAAAACAAAACAAATGTAGTTAAAAAGACATGTGAAGGGATGTTTACATCATTATAATGACTCCTAATTCAAGTTATTAGTAAAAAGGATGAAAGCGTACTTCCTAGTTTGTATATGAAGCATTCAGAAAATTACGAAATGCACAAGCAAAAATGCTTACATAGATTAGTTATGTAAAACTAATCAAGTGTAGTAATTGAAATCTAACGTGTTTGGAATAATATTGCTTGCGAAAACAGACACAAATTGTAAGTAAGGATGTTTCAAAAAACTAAATTGTTATGGTTCAGTAATAGTAATTATTAGTATGTCTGCTTTTAGTTTAAAGATTGAATTTTACTAAATCTTTAATGCAATATTATTTCATGACTATGTATAAGGGTTATTTTTACAAGACAGTTTGTTAGCTCCCACAGGAAGCTAGTTGCGTGCCATTGTTTAAAAACTCCAATTTTAAATGAACAATTAATCTTATGTGCACTTGTGTATGTCTATACATTTTTAAAAAAATACAGTTGAATGTAAAAACAAAGGCAAAACTAAAAATATCTACTAAATTATAAAAGAAAATATAATAAAGGAAATATAAAAGAAGATGTATGTTTGTCTTTCTGTTTATCGGTCGCGTTACGGATAAACGGCTACACGTAGAAACACCAAATTTGGTACACTGAAAGTTGTAGACATGAAGCTGTGCACCGCAAAGCGATTTTTCCAAAATTCGGCCTACATTTTTTTTTTATGCTTTATGAGATTTTTAGCATTTTTTTTCACCTTATGCTTAATAACGGCAAGAATTATGCTTGCAGCAAAACAGTATTTGCATCATCGGATATGGGGATGGACGCTAGACTTGCGAGACGAGACAAACATTTTTAACTTATGATATATAGGGATTTTACTAGACGAGACACAGTTTTTCGGCTGTTTTGCGAGACGCGAGACGCCTATTTTTCACCTCGCGTCCATCCCTAATCGGATAGAGGAGAAAATTTTCTTTTGAAAGCAGTTTGTTCTGAATAAACGTGATTAGCAAATTTTTAAGTGTTTTTAAACTTAAGATCACTTTTGAAGAAAGTTTTCGTAAAATAATTTTAAAACAGTTGCATCTTTAATTCTATCCGTCATAACTTTTTCATATTTTGACAAATGACGGAACATTCATTCCGCCCTCTTTTAAAAATAAAATGATGGGGGAGAAATATAAATTAGAAGTTTTTTTTACGAATTTTTAATACAACAGTTGGTGCTTTGAGATTTCGGTTGACATTAAGCTTGCGATTTTCGCTGTCATAGCAACGGAGACTGACTGTCGTTTTCTTCTACTATTCTGGGAGTTTCTCGATGGGACCGGCCTAAGAGCAAAATGCTGTGAGTGCAGTTCCTGCGCCCCTTACAATTAAAATGGGCGCCCAAAGATGGTATTGGTACTCTGTAATGGAAATTTTTCGGAACTTAATAACTGAAGTTGTCACCCAGACAGTACATAAGCTTAAATCAAGCTTGACATTTCTTTGAATTTTGACGTATTAATACAAGCTTGACAGTTCAATTCATTTTAAGCTTGCAGCAAACTTGGAGAAGTCACTTGAACTGTCAAGCTTGAATACAACTTGATTACTGCTTGATTTGGAAAGCCACATCCACATAACAAATAATTTATCAGCTGTCATAAATGAATTGACCATAGAATTAAAAAAAAAATTCTATATTTCCAAATATGGAAATTCTTCAAAATAAAATGCAATTATACTACGAAATTGATTTCAAAATCTGTCGCTTTTCTCGATTTTGGCCAGTATTGCCCAACATGAGTGTCGCGATATTGAAAGTTTTAAAACGTATGCTGCTTTTAAGTTTATATTATGCTTATTTCCCTATTAGTAGAGTCTATAAATCACACATAACATTATTTTAATTTTGATTCATCCCATGGAAAAATAAAAGAAAGAAATCGGCGTCAGGCACTGATCGATCTCTCCAGAAAACGGCGTGACAACCATGACAGTCACTTCAAACTTTAGTCGTGCCAGCGCGAGGCAGATTGGCGGAACAGATAGGACGTTGGCCTCCCAACCATTAGGTACCGAGTTCTATCACAGCCGCGGACGCTTGATGGAAACAGGTTAAATTAACTTGAAATTTCAGCATAGAGGAGAAAATGCGTAGGAAAATAAAATATATGGGGCGAGTTCGCGGACGGACGCCCCGTATGTCTAAGAAATTTTTTTAAAAAAATTTTTTAAGCTTGAACTTAAGCTTGCTATTTCAAGCTTGATTCAAGCTTGCTATGTCAAGCTTAATGCAAGCTTGAATCGAGTGTTTAAGTTTACACTTGCGAGTGTTCAAGTTTACACTTGAATCAAGTGTTCAACTTGAACACTTGATTCAAGCTTGCACTAAGCTTACACGCTTGAAGTTTTCAAGCTTAATTCGAGTTTATTGACTTGATAAATCAAGCTTGCTGCAAGTTTGATGCAAGTTTGCTGTGCTGTCTGGGCATGTTAAAAAGATTAAAAACCAAACACTAAAACTAGCAATTAATAAGAAATAGTAAATATTGAAATAATATATTTAGTAAATTGTTATTAATTTTTAATTTTTTAATGACTTCTACTGCCACTAACTCTTTTAACTAGCTTTTATTAAACTTCAAAAGGCGTGTTGTACCGCCCTGATGTGAACAGCAAACTCCTACCGACATTGCCTAATGTGACGACCTTCAGGACTAAAAAATTAGATACCTTATGAAGGTGATCACCATACAAGGGGAACAAAGTATGGTGATTGTAAAGTAAAAATTTGCAGAAGTGGTCACTAAAGACAGGTGGTCTCTTTACCAACTTGCTCACTTTTTCAGGTTTCATTGTACTTTATTTTCTGAACAAAAGCTATTAACGCATTCAAATGGCTAATTCTCATTCAAAATTTCATAAAACAATTATTTTTATCGTATTGTATTTTAAATTTTCTTAAGTTTCGGTGCCCCTCACAAAATCCCATGTATGCGTCTGCACACTTAGCACACGCCTTAGTATTTAGAATAGTCTCCAACCACTAGTCCGCGGAACCTTACTACAACTCCAAGTATACAAAACACATCAAATATTATTCAGCAGTTAATGTCGTTCTAATTAAAAAATTCCATTTGTATGTCACTTGATTTAATAAATATATGATTTATATAATGTTTACTACTTTTGCCCGACGCTGGTCCACTAAATGGCGTCCCTATATTTCCCTGTCCACAAATTAAAAAAGTTAGGAAACACTGCACTAGAGTATATACAACGGTAGAACATATATACCGAAAACAAGCTAGAACATACGTATATCCACATTTTTTCACTTTTCACCCAGCCGGGTCAACTCATATTTTTAATTTGAGCTTTGTATGAACCGGCAGGGTCATTTATTATAAAATTCAAAGCTCACAGTAAAGAATTCTGAATATACGTGATAATATGATACATAAAAAATACATAATAATTATATACATACATAAATAACATGATAGAACACATGGACGCTTACAGTAAAATTTTGAGGATAATAAAAAGCAATGTATTAAAGAAGCACTTTATTTAGAATTTAGTTTATATGGTAGTTATTATGAGATATCTGGGAAATAGGAGTCACCGATACGTATATACAGAAAACAAGTTACTTTTTCGATATTTTGTATAAAACTTGGTCAGTGCCTTCCATTCCGTATGTAACACATATTAGCGAGAATATGGCGTAAAGGATAGAAGGGTTGAAGTGTGAAACTGAAAATCTATTTTTAGGAATTATAAGTGTAACAACCTCAATTCATTTAGAATTTCGTTTTCAATGATAGCAATGTTTCAAAAGGTAATAAAATACAGTTTTTAATCCTGGAAAAGATGCAACATATTTAATTCCATCTTCATTTTACGAGACTCCAGAAAGTGATTGCTTCATGAAGCTAAATGCAGTCAGAATGTTTCCTCTTAGTTAAGAGGCCAGAGATGTCAAAGAAACACACACAAAAAAAAAACATTAAAATGATGTCTGAAGGTCTGTTTACATGATTAATGCGACTGGTAAATTGAATTTTTCGTGAAAGTCATGATAACAGAGCTTTCGCGTTTTCTGTATGAAAGGATCTGAAAAATTACAAATGGCACCAGTAAATATGCTTATATAATTTAGGTATGGAAAACTAATCAAGTGTAGTAATTGAAATAGAACATGTTTTGAATAGTTAAAAGGGGCACCATTTTTCTGTATTAAAAATATTTCATCATCTAATTATTCAATCATGTTTCAGAGAAATATGCTCTCATTTTTCGACTGTTTTACGTCTCGTATTTAGTTTTCTTTAAACACCGAAGAACTGAAAATTTCAAAATATATTTTGAAAGCTCGTTTAAAATCTTTCAGAGGTAAATGGACAATTTAATTCATAAGCAGATACATACCTTGTAAAATTTTTCATGCATTGGAGCCAGTGATGTGAGGTGGGTAAATATTTTTTTATTATTATTTACCGGGGTTTTGGGATATTTATCCAAGGCCTGGATAAATACACCAAACCTGGGTATTTTGCTGGAAAGGTAATTAATATTTTTATCTCAAACTAAAGCAGAAAATTAATGTATAATAAATATTATTGAATGTATTTCATGTTTGAAAAAAATGGTTAGTTACATGATTATTTTTAATGATGTTATTGGAAATTATCAGTATGAACTATATTCCAAAGAGATAAGAGAGGTTAGTATAAGATTAAATGCATGCAACTTCTGACAGGGAAAAAGACAATGTTTAGGTTATAAAATTATGAGCTAGGATATAAATATTTACTTTGTTATTTACTAATTGAACTGTTTTAGAATTGTGTTACAAGAAAAGAATACAAATATAAGTACCTCATTTTTATTTTTATTTCACATGAAATACACGCACTAATTCTGGACTACCTTATTCATGTATTACGATAGTTTAAAATGTTGACCAAATTTGAAAAATAAATTGCTGTTTTTACATAGGTTAAAAAAAAATTATAAGCCAAAAGTACAAGGCTTAAAAAAACATATTTTTATGGTAAAGTTTGAAATTTTAAGTTTTTAATTTTTCACACTTTAATTTTTAATTTTTTTATATGTGGGGGGGAGGGGATGTAAAATACTCAGCTCTAATATTAAAAAAAAACTCACAGTGTTTTCTTTACTTTTTCTTCTGATCGTCAAATCCATCAGAAACTGCAATTTAATGACCTTTCTTGGTCGCCAAAAACTTTCCAAGGTAAGGTAGGACCGATAGAGCAGTTGAGTCATCATTTTAAAACCAAACTCTCTCTCTCTCTTAATTATACATTCTTTTATTTTTATTAAATTTGAAAATGTAAAGAGTCAGTGTCGCATACAAGAAAGGGGTGCAGGGGGTCTCGACCCTTCCCAAAAGTGTTATCAATTTTGTTTCGTTAAATCACGTAATTTTTGGAATTTAAATATTTTACAAGACTATCAAATTCTTATTTTAGCAGTTAAGATAACTAAATATAAGTTAAAAGATAACTAAATAAAAGGAGGACCACGATTAAAAAAACATCATTTTTTAACTGCGGCAGTTGGTGTCAAATATTTATGAACCTGACGCTGGACCCCATCCAAGAGAAAGTCCTGTGTACGCCACTATAAAGGGTTTATACGTTCTTCATTTTTCTTTATTTTACCTCCTTATCTTATAAATAAAAATGAAATTCTGTTTGTTTGTTTGTTTATTTGTTTGTTTGTTTGTTTGTTTGTTTGTTTGTTTGTGGATTTGATTCGTATACAAATCCACAAAAATGGACCTATCGGCCTGAAATTTAGTACAGATATGTAAAATAATATAGAATAACTCATAGTCCACTTTAAAACTTTGAAAGTCCACCCGTTCCCGGAATTTAAGAGATTTTTTATGCTCTTCACGCAAAAATCTTTCCGTAATTGTAACCCCTGTAGTGAAAAAAGTGTGAAATAAGGATCGTGGTTGCCATCTGTGGCGATTTTGCCGAATAAAATGTCGTTCGTATACAAATCCACAAAAATGAACCTATCGGCCTGAAATTTAGCACAGATATGTAAAATAATATAGAATAAATCGTAGTCCACTTTAAAACTTTGAAAGTCCACCCGTTCCCGGAATTTAAGAGATTTTTTATGCTATTCACGCAAAAAGCTTTCCGTAATTGTAACCCCTGTAGTGAAAAAAGTGTGAAATAAGGATCGTGGTTGCCATGTGTGGCGATTTTGCCGAATAAAATGTTTTAAATTCTCAAAGTAAAAATAAAAGAATAATAATGATTTTTTTTTGTTAGTTTATATTCGTAAGGTTATTTTTTTTAAATTATAATATCGTGTGCATGGGAAATCAGAGCAGGAATTTAATGCTTTACACGCAAAACAATAAGAATTGAAGATTTCCGAGGCTAATAGGTAAATTATTTTAGTTTGGCGAAAAAATAAAATGGCTCAAATGCCGATTTTGTGAAAGTGAGTTCTAGCGGTTTGCACAGATTTCAGCTTGGAGCAATTTATTGAGAGCTTAAGGAAATAGATTTTTGAAAACAAGTGCAAACGTTTTATTAGAATACAGCGTTAAATTTTAATGATCCGTGAAGAAATAATGCAGTTATTAAGGGATTTCAATTGATATATCTCCAGAATTCTCGCCAAATGAGTACATTGATTTAAGTTGGGGGAATTCCGCCAAATTTCAGAAAATTGAAATCTTCTCATTTAGTACATCGGAGTAATGAGGAATAAAACACGTTATAGTTGATAATTTTAAAAAATTCGGCTGTATTAAGGGATTCAACTTTTCAAATAAAGGCTTGCTTTACTTTTTCGCGGTCGAACCATTTCCCATATATTATTGCTGCTAAGTCAATGTTTCGAATGATTTCCTGAAAAAACGCTTGCAAAATGGCGTATGTTGGCACTTTGGCGAGGCTTAGATTTGAAACTGGATTTTATTTGAGACTGGGATATATAATGACACTGGTTATAGATAAAAATGAATGTTGGTATGAGTGTATGAGGTTGAGAAACTCCAGCACCGTTGCACCATGAAATTTGGTTCACCTAAGTCTTTTATCATGGAGAAGCTTTTTATGCTATCCGTTTTCCTCTAACTTGCCACCAGGTGGCGCAGCAGAACGTCGAATTCTATTCCGTTTAGCCGTTTGCCATGCGAATATCGTCCAACCGATTTCGATGAAATTTGGTACACGCGAATATTAGAACACGGAGAATATTTTTCACTATCCATTTTGCTGTAACTTGCCGCTAAATGGCGCTGAAAAGCATCAACTTCTATACCGTTCGAGCGCTTGGCAAAAATTTTTTATACTTACACATTTCAGCACGAAGAATATATTCTAACTGCGTTCCTTTTGATGTTACTCACCACTAGATGACACTGCAATGCATTATTATTTTAAGTCGCCACTAGATGACGCTGCAGCAGGCCAAATTCTTGACCATTCAAACGGTCGCTATGAAAATCAGTATACATAGCTATTTGAACAATGAGAATATTTTGGCGTTATCCATTTTGCTATAACTCGCCAATTGACGGCGCTGTAGCAAATCATTACTTTAATTAACTACTAGATGGCCCTGCAGTGTATCACTTCTTGACTGTGCAAAGGATCGTTATGAAAATTGGTATACATAGATAGTTGAACACGGTCGCTATGAAAATCAGTATACATAGCTATTTGAACAATGAGAATATTTTGGCGTTATCCATTTTGCTATAACTCGCCACTTGACGGCGCTGTAGCAAATCATTACTTTATTGAACCACTGGATGGCCCTGCAGTGTATCACTTCTTGACTGTGCAAATGATCGCTATGAAAATAGGTATACATAGATATTTGAAAACGGGGAAGAGTTTGGCGCTCTCCATTTTCCTATAACTTGCCACTAGATGTCGCGTCAACACATGAACTTCAGGACTGTCCAGCCGATAGTCATGAAAATTCGTATACATCGATATCTGAATGCGAAAAATATTTTCGCCGTATCCGTTTTGCTAAAACTCGCCACTAGATTGCTCTACGCCGCATGGCCTTCTGCACCGTACAAACGATTGCCTTGCAATTCGGTATGCATGATTATTGGACACAATATAACGCGATATCCACTTTGCTATATCTGTTTATTACAATGAATAGTAATCACCACAAATCGTAATATCAAAAAGTTCATTCATTCCCGTGCGAAGAACGGGTACTTCAGCTAGTACTCAATATATATGTGAGGGATATCATTAAACACTAATACACGCATTTTTTTATACAACAGTTTTAACTGAAAAATAAATTCCTCGTTAAATATCCATTTTGGGTATATACCCAGGTATTTACCCTGGATATTTACCTTTAAAAATAAATACATGGGTATATCACATCACTGATTGGAGCATCAAAAGTTTAGGGAGGTAGCGAGAGCATGGAAGAAAGAGGTTCTATTCCCCTCCTGAAATTTTGACTTTTGTTAATAAAATAATGATAAGAAAGATGTTTGTGGAGACAAATTCTACCTTTTCCAGCTTTTGAAATGTCTCCGATTTTTTTTTTTTCTTTTCCGGCTTCTTGTTGCAAGTTGCGATCGCGTCACAGAAAAATGTGAACAAATAACTATTCTGTCTTTGCAGTCGTATTACATATTTCGCTAATTTTGATATTAATACGAGAAACTCTGCTGAGTTTTCAAGCACGTTACTTGTCAAATATATACGGAAAATTCTATTAAACAAACTTAAGAGGACGTAGCAAAATTTTTATTGGTTCTGGAAATTTGAACAACAATCTGTTATACACAATTCACAGGGAAAAAAAATTTAGCCTAAATTAAACCCTGAAGAACAGATCACCCCAAAAAACCGTAACAATAATGTTACCTACAGAAAAGACGAAATCATCTACTCATTTGTTCTCAATTGGTAATTTAGGCTGTTCTTTAAATTTCTTACTAATATTCTTTAAATATGTAATAAAATTATCCTTTTGTAAGTTTCCTAGAATAATTATGGTAGAAATGGATTTCATAAGCAGATCGATTTATTTTTCTTTCTGTTTTGTAAGTGAAAACCATAAAGTTTATTCCTTATTTGATCAGCATACAACGACTATAGAACGAAAAATAAAAGAATTTTTGCTCTAAATATGTAAATAGAACAAACATCTTGTGCAAGTATATCAAGTTACTGGTATATATGTAACTTTAGAGTGATTTAGTCTACTGAATTCGATCGATCTTTGCCTCTACCTTTCGGTGAATTTTGCCACCATGGTAGGATAGATAGAAGCTGTAATAATTTAAAATTAACCAGCTTTTTAGAAATTCAAGTTCCACTGTAACCGCCCTGAAATATGTTTCACGGGAAAAAATAGACTTTGGGAAGTATGCACGAAACAAATATAAACAATCTGTTTATAAGTGCATCATTTAAAGCTGTACGAAGTATTTTAGCTTTAAATGATGCACTTAAATTTTAAGACTTTTTTTTTAATTTTTGTTGTTTTGCCATCCGTTATTAAAACTGAAAGAAATTAAACAGTAAATAAAGAACATGAGAACATCAATGAACATATTTCCGTAGCTTTCCAAAAAAATAGTAGTTAACGAGCATAATAGATTTTTGAAAAACAAAGAATAATGAAAATTTGCAGTCTTAAGAATCATGGCATTAATAAGATTCCAAAAGAGCTTTAATGAAACTAAATATCTCTCACACAATTAATACAGCGAGTCCTTCTTAAAAATAAACATTACCTTTAAGCCTAGTTTTCAATAAGCATTGAATATTTTATTAATGTTTGCGCCCATTTGCTGCCGTCGTTCTTTATCGCCAGACCTTCTGTAAAAATCCTAGTTCGCTAAACTGCCCTATAAATTAAATAGGTAAAAAAAAATCTTGTTTAGAAGTAACAAGGCACCATTTTTCAAGCTAATGGCATCCAGTTTTATTCTTGTGAACAAAACTAGCTAAAATATTCATTAATTTCCATTTATTATGTGCACTAATTATTTAAAAAACGCCAATTTCACGAAAATATGGTCGCATCAAATATTAAATGAAACACGCTTCATTTATTTCGTGGTTTTTATTTTTTTATTTTTTTATTTTTTTTATTCTGAAGATCAGTTTGTTTCAAAAATAGTCGAAAATAATAAAGTAGAATTAGTGAAGCAATATTTTGTTAATATTTATTAATTAGTTTTTAAAACTGTTCATATTTAGATGCAATTAATTTGAATTGTTTTACAGTGAAAGAGAAAGAGAATATATGTTAGTAGCATTACGCTTCACATTTTGTTTTCAAAATACCGCAGTATCGCTTTTAAAGTATTACATTATTATACAAAGCATAAGAAAGAAGTGTTCTCCAACCTAATAGTTTTAAAAGCAAACGTCTGTACACAGGGCTGCAATTATAGGGGCGCAAACGGGGCACGTTCCCTGGGCGATACAGTGAATGTTATGTCGACAAAGAAACGTTTTGAAAGTTTTCAAAATTTTAAGAATTTTCAATTTTTCTTGTTTGAGTTGCAATGTTACCACTAATGTCGCAAAACTAAATTTTATTTTCTTTCACCACCATCTCGCTTTCATTTGAATTTTATTTTCCATTTGCAAACCAGACCTTGAATTATTGCCAAAATAAACAATAAAAAATGGAAATGCTCAACTTATTAATCATTCCAGTCTATACCCGGCAAGTCGAAATCTATCTGTTACGAAAAATTACCACAAAAGCACTCATAAGAAATTCTGCACATTTTCAAAACGCTTATATCCGTCATCGGAATTGAGTGCTCTTCGGAAAAATCACTCTGGGAGTGTGATCGTGGAATTCGACAGATTGTGAGCAGCCCTTCTTATATCAATGCTTCATGCAGAGAAAATCATTTTATTTCTGAAAAAAGATTGAACTTTGTGGTCCCGAGAGGCTATCAAACTGGGATTAAATTTTCTTTCGAAAGTCTAGCCTGACATCAAAATGACATCAATATTACTTACGATACCAGAGTTGTGTCACTCAAATGATTAAATTTTTTATATTCTCGGGATTTGAAAACAAACTGAAAATATAGAAAATCCGCTAAATATTTTAAAAACTTTCCCTGCATCGTTTTACGTATTCGTGCAGAATCCCAAGCCGATTGGTCCGAAGGTGTAGATGTGTATCTAACATGGATAAACGAGCGATCAAACATACAATTTTTTTTTACTTACATGATTTATATTTTCGTGGATATTTACTTTCTTCTCATGCATGGAAATTCATTAGGTATATTAAAGAAAAATAAATTTAAATGTTATAAATTAATTAAAATACTTATATATATGTAAAGAATGGCCTTATGCCATCCCTTGTTGGAATGATTGACGCAAATCCATTTGGGTTCTAGGTTAAATAGTTTATTTCAAAGTTCAGACAGAGGGCAGGAGTCGGGCCGGCGACCTTATTCGTTCCGTGCCTATCTTCTTGCATCGCAGTCTAAAGGCTCGAAGCTAAGCTTTACGTTCCAAACTCCTAAAAAGCTAAGCGCGAAGTTAAGACGAAGCTCTCGAAATTTCCGCGCTCTTGCTTAAATACTCCTTAGTTACTACACCTGCTGGCAGGGTGCAGCACGATCACGAAGGCGTTACTCTCTGTAATTAGTTAACTAGATTGTCAATCAAGAAATGAGAAACACCTGCTTACCCAGGAGTTGTAAAAGCACGTAGTAATGAAAACCACAGAAAACCGAGAATACTGCTGAATAAACAATTTTCTCCTTATGGAACTTCAAAAAACGTCTCCGAGCGTAATATTTGTATGGCCAAGAAACAAACTTTACAGTAAAAGTAAAAGATTAAAGAAGGATTTTTCAAATAACATTAAATTAAATAAGGTTAAATTAGAAAATTTTATTTTATTATTACATATATATATATACAACGAAGAACCATTACGTTATGATCATCGACACATTTTCCAATGAACTCCTCTGGATTACATGGAGAGCACGGAATTAAGTGAGAATGGAATTTAACTGCTCTTGGTGAAGGTAAGGAATCATTCTTGCCCTTACGTTTGTGAGTGATGGGAAAGGCTCTTGATCTAAGCGAGTTGGATAGAGGGCAGATTGTAATAGCCCAAAGAGTGGGAACGAGAATCTCCGAAATTGCACGACTAGTCGGTTGTACAGGATCTGCCGACGTTAATATTAATAAAAAGGGGGATTAATGACATCGAAACCAGCAGTAGACGCCCAGATATTGGGCGTCCATGCATCATCAAAGAAAAAGAACGTAGGAGACTGTCCTGCATAGTACAGTAAAATCGGCGGCAGACAGTGTCTCAGCTGACAGCCCAATACAATGTAGGTCCAAGTACAAGTTTTCGGAACACATAATTGAACGTATACTGTTGGATATGGGACTGCGGAGCAGACGTCGCACTCGTGTGCCTCTGCTTACCATGCGTCATGGTCAGCTACAATTACAGTGGGCACGGGAACATCGAGACTGGACCATGAATATGTGGAAAAGAGTTAGTTGCCTGGTAGGATGAGTCCCGGTTTTACTTTCATCACGTCGATGGTCGTGACAGGGTACGCCGTCTTCAGGGAGAACAGCTGCTCCCCTCTCCCCGGCAGCTCAGAGCTCAAATACCACTCTGTTCCAATATCTCGACTTTGTGTGGCCGATGCTTGAATATTGTGTACAACCTGCCTCCAGTTATCTACCCAAAATCTCGTAGAATCCATGTACAGGCGAGTTCCCTACTAGCAATTTTGCTCGGGCCGTCATCGGCTGGCTTCGTGGCCGGTGGTAGCCCGAGCAAAATTGCTAGTAGGGTTGTCGCTGTTTTGAAAGCCAGAGAAGGAACAACTCGTTATTGAGTAGGTGGTCATAATGTAATGGCTCTTCGGTGTGTGTGTGTATATATATACTTATAAACATATGAAAAAAATTAATCTTTTAAAAAAAATTAATGAACTTTTTCCTCCACATTTGGAATAAAAAAAAGAAGATAAAAAGTGAAATACCTACACGAATAATTCCTTCGAACTTTTAATATGATTACACTGCAATTATACTTATTTTAAGAACATAAAAAACCAATTAATAATTGCTCTATTTTGATATTTTTAATAGATTTCTACTGTTATCTCATTAAGATTAGTTAGTTTGTTTTTAAATGTTTCCGGTATTAAAATATTTTCCAATTTTAGATTAGTTGTGCATCTGAACATGCTATTGAGATATCTGTCCACATAACGCATTCAAATTGATTCCATAGCTACTATTTTTAAGAGGATTAAAAACACGGGTGTTTCGAATATGATCGTGCCTGGAACTCTAAAAGTAATATCATGAACTAAATTAATAGATTATTTTCAGATTAACACTGACAAAGTATGCATTAAATTAAAAATCGATTATAAAATGTAATATCGGAAAAATGATTAGTGAGAATTTTCTAGCCGTGTTTATTAAAGTTTACTTTTTGAGACAACGATAAGTTATAAGCGAACCAATTTAGAATATACCGAATATTTTAAAGGTACAGAGAAAAAGTAAAATGTGATTAAAACATAAAAGAAGAATTATGTTGAATTTATTGTTTGAAAACACATTCGAAACCGGTGCCTTGGAAAGATTTATTGAAAGAGAGGCTTCACTTTCGAAACAACTTCAGAATTTCATCAATATCTCTGCTCTGTGGAGAAAGAAAATTTTGCATTTCTTCTCTCTATCGTGTAATATGTTTTCTGGAGAAAATCACCCAAAACTGCAGAGATTCCATTAGATCAATACCCGTGCGGTACGCCAGACGCCTGGGCATTCACGCTTCAGCCATCTACTGGGTTCAGTGTCTTTTCCACTCGGCCAAGGTGGGGCTTTATCTCAATAAAATTCGAATCGATCGCATAAAAGAAATATTCTCTTAAAATTTAGGAAAATAAAAATTCAGCTTTAAAAGTGTTTGCATGATTTTCATGTGGGGTATAGTTTCTGAACTAAAATTTTGCACTCGAGTTTCTTAAAAAAAGCAAGTTAGTGTTAAACATCCAAACAATATCTTATTTAGTTCTTTTTTGGGAGGCAGCATATTCTAGTGGAGCATGTTAAAAACACAATTTTGTTCACTACAGTATATATTTATCTACGTGAGCTTGAATGAATCCTTATGCTATTCTTTTATCACTCGTTCACTCGGACGAACATCTGACAAGTGTGATAGTCCCTTGACAATAAAGATCAGATGCCTCCGAAATATCCTATTAACCTCGCTAACTCAATGTTATTTTCAGAAAGAAGCTCTTTCTCGACAAACTTTAAAGAAAATATAGAGAAATTTCATTCAAAATATTTCTGATTTTGTGATGATACCGAAGAGCATTTCCTTATCAGTAAGTGTACGCTAAAATAATTTTTATGCGCTAAATTTGTAGATTCCATTTAAATACTTTAATTTGTGCTAAAAGAATTTCTTCAGTGTGTCGTTTCTAGATTATTGGTTAGTAAGGTTTTAACTTAAGATAAAATTTTCAATATTTTAAAGAAATGTATTTTGTCTCTTTTCAAAGGTGGGGAGGAACAGGTTATCTGGGTTTAAAACATTCTTCCTCGCTAAACTTGTTGTGCAACGAAGGCAAATTTCCATTTTATACATTTTTCGTTGACTAACACCCATAATTCGTAGAGAGGTAGATTTTTTGCTATAGAATTTTTCCTCAGTTTGTTGCTAATATAAAAAATAGACAGTCTTTCAACTTCATATATTCATTCGGTAATGTTGCATCATAAACATGTAGTTTAAAAGGTTAAATAAATTGAAACCTTAACGTAAATTTTAAAAATACATGGTCTTTCAAGCAATACTCACGGTTATTTAGCAGGTTTAGGTATGTCAAATTAGCTTCACCTTTAAGGGTATGATGTTTACCTGGGAGGACATCCACAAAATTTATCAGAAAAATAGGAAAACACGCGACTTTAAACGAACATTTTTTTTTCTCTCACATTAACGTGTTTTATAAATTAAGAACTAATAACTGTCACTTCCCTTATATAGCAAACGAAGCAAATGATTTCAAAACGGCGCGCGATTATTAGATAAATTCTGTCTAAATCTTGGGGACCAGGCACATTTTTTAAATCAGCATTGCAACTGTATTTAAGTATTCCCGGTTTTTGTGACTTATAAACGATAAAACGTTAAAGTATGTAGTTGAGAAGAAACGTCTGACTTCTCCACCCTACACTCTCCCTTGACTCGATACTTAGTCACAAAACTTAAAACGTCGTGTTAAATAAACAACTATCCACTGCTACTTAAAAGTAATGTTACTATTCAGATAATTATTATAAATAAAACCTATAGAAAACAGTAACGGTTATTTAATACAAGGCAATGGGGCACAGATATAGCTTAGTTAATATTAATTAACCCATCACGTTAAAAGCTAACGCTAATAAAATACACGTTAAATGGGTGGCATCCAATCAGTTATCCTAAGGTAATTAATTGATATCTTTCATCATTTTTTCGACCTCGTTTCGCTGGCTTGCATTGAATAATTACAGCGAAAGCGACACCGTAAGAGTTCTGGCGCATGATACGTACATTATTTTACTTAATCCGAACTCAAGACGTCAAGAAAATGGAGTGCGTTTTGTAATTAATTGTTCCCTCAAAAGGATGCTTTGAGAGCAGTTTTTTTCCCCAGGCCTAATGCTGTCCCATCTTATAGAGAATTTTTATTACGCTGGAGTAATGAGGCTTTATGATGTAATTGTCTTTAAAGCTCTTTTAGTCTTTAGATACAGGAAAAATGTAAATAAAAACAAAAATGTTTGTTTCCAGCGTTACTTAAGAGTTTCTTATAGCTAGACTGCTACTTTTATGTTTATCCTGACTTAGAGATTCCAAAACAGTAATAATTATATCACCTAAAAGTGAAACAATACAAAGTTGCTAAATGAAGTTTTTTTTATGATTTATTTATTTATTTACTTATTTTTTTTTTTTTCAGGAAAAAACCACTGGGTTTTGCGGGGAGTTTATCAGGGTTTTTTGGATTTCATCGGAGGTTTTGAGGTTTTTTTGAGGTTTTTGTCAGGGTTTCTAGGTTTTATCTGGTATATTTAAGGGAAGGGATGAGGATTCAGAATGTTTCATAAAATTTCGCTGTTATTATATGCAACTTAGAACAAATAATTAACTACAATAATGCATAATAAATGAAAAAAGTAAATCAATAATAAAAATTGATTGCAAAAAATTAGTTACAGATAAAAAATTATATAAATCGATAATAATAATCAAAACCATGGTTCGCTTTCAGGTAAATGGATTATTAAGAAGTTTAGCAATAACATTATTATACTAATAACTGACTTTTAAACTAATATTTTGCTATGGATAAAAGAATATTCATTTTAGTTCAATTGATAGATAAAAAAAATTGCTCTAAAAAATGTTATTCTGAACTGTTTTTTTTTTTGTTTTTTGAGGGTGGGGATAGTTATAAACTTTACAACAAGTGTACTGATATCAAGAAATACACTAACTATGTAATGTAAAGTTTATATTTTAAAGTTCTAATTTTTTTTTAAATCCAGTCAAACTTATGACAACCCTGTAATAATACGAAACCTGCACAGTGTAAGAAATAATAGAAGCTTTTATTAGTATTTTATTGTGGTTTCTTTAGTTAAAAGGTGTAATGAGAGTAAAAGATCTCCAGATGGTCTATATACCTTCGCCATTCAATATTTCAGATAGCGATTGCTTAACATTAAAATAAGAAGTATTGGTCGATAACGAACATTTTCGTAATCTGGAAATTGCCCTTTACTCACGGACGATAATTTCCATATGTTTTATAGTCAAATAATTCAAGGAATATTATAATGATACTTGCGAGGTTTTTTGTTCTTGTTGTCAA
This sequence comes from Cheiracanthium punctorium, assembly GCA_038373885.1. Lineage (NCBI taxonomy): Eukaryota > Metazoa > Arthropoda > Arachnida > Araneae > Cheiracanthiidae > Cheiracanthium > Cheiracanthium punctorium. Next base: position 71,117 of record JAWZYV010000498.1, read on the forward strand.
TTATTTTTCAGAGACAGGCATTTTCTTAGTTTGAATTAGGTTTAAATACAGTGTAATCGTAAAAATTAATTTTTCTACATATGGCCTCTCATCCCTAGTAGCACAACTAGTTCAAAAAACGTTTAAATTACGTTGAAAACACGTTTTTTGACGTTAAAAAACGTCTTTTAAACGTTTTTTGGACTAATTGTGCTACTAGGGATATAGTTATTATTTCTACATATGGCCTCTTATATAATGCAAATCAAAAAAAGTAACTACATTAGAAAACTTTTAGTAACGCTAATGTGAATTGTTTAAAATATAACCCTCTGATCAAAGGAATAGAAAAATCCCGTAGATACCGAAACCTTTATCACTTTCAAGTTTACTGGAAGGGTTAAAAATATTACCCTGGAACATTTGGTCTTCCTTTGCTGCATTAAACTTATTTTAGCATCTCTGATTCTTTCTTACAGAGTCCAGTCAAATGTAAAGTAAACAAATTAAATCTTTTAATGACCGCATATTCCTTCTGTTGTTTAATTCGATAATCCCACTGGCTCAGTGATCTTTGCTCCTGCCTCTTATTATGGAGAATGTGACCTCTACTTACGCTAAACGAAGCGTTTGTTTCGCAGTTTAAACTCTTCTCAGCCATTAAATTTTCCTTTACAAAGTTGTGGCGCTTTGAAACTTCTCTTCTTCTTACTCTGGAGTAAATAAAAAACTTCGTTGCAAAAATATGTACTTTAATGTTCCTTGATACAAAAAGTGTTTTTTATGCTCCGAAATTCAACTTCCTGGCTGTAATAAATATGAAACGCCTTAAGAGCAAAAGAAAATTAAGAAGTTAAAATGCCGTCCTCAAAACATAATCTTCGTCGTCTTGTCTTTTTAGGGAGAGAAAAAACGCGTTTTTATTCATAAATTTAAGGCTTTTATTCCCGGCCTATATATAATGCTTCAAAAATAATATTTAAAAACAGTACCTCCAGGATTTTCTTTAAAAGTAAGGATTTTTTTTTGCTGGTGTATACGTATTTATTTATTTTAGTGAGAGAACATTTAAGTAATGTAACAAGCACTTATTTCGTAAAAGCATGTTCGCAATATAATATATTAAAATAATTTAAAATTAGTAGGTCTATTTTTTTCTTCTTTGTTGCTTCAAAATATATAATGTTTTTGTCTCTCTTACGCTTATTTAAAGAAGTATCATGTGATAAAAGCTTTAACATATTTAAATGCAACTTTACTTTCCAGCTCTATGTTTAGTTGAATTTGCCTTTTTTTTTAAATTAATATATATTTCAGTACGATTATCTGATTTTCATTTGTTGTAGGGATTTTAACTGTAATAAGTTATATGCTCCAAAATAATTATAATAGTAATAATAACATTTAGATAATATATTTTGTTGAAACTACCAAAGGATGCAAAAACGCAGGCTTACTTATTATTTAATTAATTGTAAAGCATCCGTTTAAAAGTTATGGATACAACAAATACTTTAAACTTCTCCAAATATTCACTAACACCATATATCGTGAAAATAAGTAAAAACTTTGTGAAAAAACGCACATAAAATGATATTGATAACAAGATACGATCGTTTCGACTGAAAACAAAAATCAGTCTTCATCAGTCAAAGCCCTTCGTCTAACAAAACAGGGGGAACTCTGTTTTGTGAACAGAGGGAGCAGTTCCCTCTGTTTTGTGAGACGAAGGGCTTTGACGAAGACTGAAATTTTTTTTCAGTCGAAACGATCGCATCTTGTTATAAGTATCATTTTGTGTGTGTTTTTTCACAAAGTTTTTATTTATTTTAACGTTTAACGCCAGTATTTTGAGTGTTTTTTTCCACCATATATCGTGATTTAATCTATAAAACTACAGATGCTAATACCTATTACTTATACTATCTTTTATCGTTTCTCCTCTGAAATCCTAAGTTTAAATACTTAAATTCCCTATGGTTCAATCTTTTGAAAAATTATATTAGTAACTATTTAGAATCACACGAATTGTGAATATGGCTTAGCGTTTGCGTCAGAGTTTATCAGTCTCATGCATTTTGAAAATTATGATATCTAGTTTTCCACTGCCTTAAAATGAATCCTGGGCAGTTGAGTCAGTTCATCTGGTTATTTCATACAGCTCGTTTTCAAAAGAAGTAATACTAAAACTTGCGTACGACATTTGAAAGAAATCTTAACATAAGACCGTTATGGAATAACGCAATCCTACATTAAAATAAAAAATCGAAAATGCTTTTATTAAAATTTCGTTTACTGGAACTCTCTCAAAACTAAAATAAAAAAGTAACACAGATCAATGTATTGAAACCAACATTCTTGATGGAAAGTAAAGTTATGCACTCACACCTTAGACGGCACATAGTACTTGTTACAGAGAATGAGTCACTAAGTATATATTACAAAGGGTTAAATTTAAATATCTTTTTATCACATATAGATCATCTTTTTATCATTGTATAGAATAATGCGTTTTTAAATTATTGCCATCAGAAACCCACCTCTAGGTTCAATTAAAAAACCTCAACTCGATTAGAACTTTTAAAAAAATCAATCTCAGCATTTGAAAAAATACGACACTGGCCTACAGGACAGTGCAGCTCAACAAAACGTTTAAAACTAAAAAGACTGCTTCAACTGGAGTTCGTGCATATTTAATTGAACAATTTCTTTGTATTTTATAGTTCCGATATTCTGTAACTCAATCAGAACTTTTGAAAAAATCAATCCCAATGTCTGAAAAAATTCGACAGAAAAGTTAAGTTCAACACAACGTTTAAGATTTAAAAGACTGCTTCACTGCGACTTTTCGCATGTTTACTAGAGCGATTTCACTTTATTTTATAATTCCGGCATTAATTCAAATAAAATACTGTTATTACTACCTTAATTATTTAAATCGGTGTAAAAAATAATATTTAATAAACACCAAAAATTTGAAGCAGTTTCATATTTTAAATACGCAATAAAGTGCTATATATTAAAAGCTATAATATAATCCATGGACTTTCTCTTTTTTCGTTCCTTATTTCATTAAGTTGGAAAGTGTTTCACCATTCATGAACGTGTCGTATTTTTCTTCCTTATTCCATAAAACGCTTCTTTGTAATTAAAATCTGTACTAAAATCGCTTACTGGAACAGTTTTACAATTTTCGGCAAGCATATTCCAATTATACTTCACTAGTATAAATAATGTTTGGTTTGTTTGTGTGATTATGGCAACGCTACGCTAGGTAGATAGATAGGGGTGCTTTGGTAGGAGGACTTTCTAAGGGGTTTTAACGCGTATTCACGTTACATCTGGAGAAAACCTATCCAAACTCCACACCGTTAGATCGACAGCCGTAAGATGGAACCCGAACCCGGGACCATCCCACTTCGGCCGTCTACCATTTTTAGTGACATAATCACTGTACCATGGGGAGGTAAATACTGTTTGGAATGTACAGGATAATTCATGAGTGTGCCGTAAATTGCAAACCCTCGCAATTTACAGGGGTCGCGCTGTCGATCGCCAACGTCGCAAATTACGATAATAAAATTAGTTTTGCGAAAAAAAATATGATTTGGCGAAAATATTGGCAATTGCATTTCTTAATGATGTCCGGCAAAATCTAATTTGGCGAATGGATTGGTGAAACTTTAAAAAAAAAGCCAGCGCGACCCCTGTTTACATATTTTATTTCCCCTCCCCCCCGCGTTTTCTGACACTTTTAAGCATTTCTCAACAGCCCGCAATGTAAAAGAAATATTTTAGTAGCCTTGTTAAAAAAAAAAAACTATAAAATCACGTAAAACGAATAAACCACATGAGATACATTATATAACTCCAGGCCTTCTCTGCAAATGATGATCCCATAGTCCGGACAAAATAGATTATTACACACAAATCTAAAAAACACTTTACACGGAGTCGAGGATAATTTTTGATAATTCTCTGAAGAAAACCGATCCAACCATGGCACAGCGGATTAAAACTTTTTAACAACAAAAAGAAAAATAATGCCACGCTTTAAAATACTATTTTTTTGTTTTGCGCGCGCGTGTGTCATAATCCTGGCGAGAAGTCATACATAGACACACCACATTTACACACAACAACAACAAAAAAAAATAAAACTGAAAAGTGTCTTACCTTGACAAAACGCGTAGACAAGTTATGTCGACGCTAAAAAAAAATATTGTTTTTCAGAGTAGGGCAAAACACACCGAAAATGTATTTTCGATGCAAAATACAAAATACATTGATCCAAACACTAAAATACAAAATACTTCTTGAATTAAAAAAAGTGCAAAATACAAAATACATGTATTGCCAACGTACATACAAAATACATGTAAAATTTTCAAAGCATTTGAATCGCATTTCAAAATTACCTCGAATGGAAATTTGATTCACCGCATCCTATTACGGGAAGCTGTCGCTCTAATGGTATGGAATTTGGGGTGTTTTACTCCATATGTAACCGAATGCTCCTTAAAACCCCTAAAAAAGTCCTCCACTTAAGGCATCTACCCCTAAGACTGACAGCCTTCGTGTATCTTTGTCTCTTAACCACAGTAACCAAGAATCCACTATACTACTGCAGAAATACTGGCAGCCTTATTTTTCTAGAACTTAGCAACACATTTCAAAAATTCCCTTAAAGAATCTAATAAATACTATCCAAAAATGCTTTTACTACTTTTGGTTTCATATACAGTGGGAATCAACAAGACACATTCCTCGACCAAATATACTGTTTCTGTTTTAAACAGGAGTACTAAAGGCTTTTCTCTCGCCTTTTTTCCTGTTCAGTTAAATTTAAAGATTACAAGAGATCATAACACTTCTTCAGTGACATTACTACTTGTAATTCCGATGCAGCTCAAAAACTACATCAAGAGAGGGGAAAAGTAAAAATCAGCAATTTTATGATTTTAATTTGCACATGCTATCTGATCAATCTGTGGTGTTACGATTAATTTAATGTCAGAATACGAAATGCATTTTTGTATTTTGAAAATACAAAATACAATGAAAATGTATTTTAAAATACATTCTCAAAATACTTTGTTTTTTGCGAGTGAAAATACAAAATACAAATTACAAATGTATTTTGAAAATATATTTATTAGCGATACTGCACAACTCTGTTGCTTTTTACTAGCGCTGTTGTGCTAAAAAGAAATCTTCCTTTGTCTTCTCACCATGCGTTATTACTTTCCGAACATGTACCATGTAAGGAAAGTATTGTAATCATGAAAAAATTCGAATTCGAGATTTTGGTGTATTTATACGTTTTTAGGTCTTCTGAATTCATTTATGCTATTTTTACGAGATGTATGTATGTATGTGTGTATGTGTGTGTGTGTGTGTATGTGTGTTTGTGTGTATGTGAGTGAACACGATAGCTCCTGAACAGGGCATGCGATTGAGCTCAAATTGGGTATATATGTTATAAACCACCGTCGCAAGACTGGTATTGATTTTGGTGTGTATAGGATTTACAGTTTTTATACAGGGCTACGACAAAGATTTCTTTTACATTATGGCCTATGGAGGAAAATTCTGGAAAGTGCGCTAGCGTTTAAACGGTACATTCGATTGAGCTCAAATTGGGTATACATGTTATAAACCACCGTCGCAAGACCTGTATTGATTTTGATGTGTATAGGACTTACAGTTTTTATACAGGCATAAAATAAAGATTTATTTTACATTATGGCCTATGGGGAGAAATTCTTGAAAGTGCGCTAGCGTTTAAACGGTACATTCGATTGAGCTCAAATAGGGTATACATGTTATAAACCACCTTCGCAAGACCGGTATTGATTTTGATGTGTATAGGACTTACAGTTTTTCTACAGGGCTACGACAAAGATTTCTTTTACATTATGGCCTATGGAGGAAAATTTTGGAAAGTGCGCTAGCGTTTAAACGGTACATTCGATTGAGCTCAAATTGGGTATACATGTTATAAACCACCATTGTAAGACCGGTATTGATTTTGATGTTTATAGGACTTATAGTTTTTCTACAGCGCTACGACAAAGATTTCTTTTACATTATGGCCTATGGAGAGAAATTCTTGAAAGTGCGCTAGCGTTTAAACGGTACATTCGATCGAGCTTCAATTTGGTATATATGTTTGAATTATTCATCGATTAAAATTTATTTAAATGCTTGGTAATGATCTTAATCGTAAGTGTTCGGAAAGTCGAGTGGAGTCACTCCAGATTTTTTTTTTTTTTAGGAAGCTGCGCTAACTTCACTGATCATCTTCTGTCCTACATCTGCCTATTGATTAGATCCCAAGGAAGATTCGTCGACCCAAAAACGTACATCATAAAAAATAAAAAAAATATAACTATTCCTGTCTCCGCGCCCAATCTATTTTTAATGACCAGCAATTAGGATGAATTTAATCTGTTAATGCTGTGTTCCGATTTTTTTTCTTCAAACCTTACATATTGTTAAAATAGGACGTTGATATATTTATTATGAAGTCAAAATTCATTTATAATAAAATGAGTAGTTTTTTTTTCTATCGAAAAATGGATATGAATATACCCATGAGGAAATAACCTAATTATCTAACTCCAGTCACTTCAGTGTAATTAGTTTTTAGTATTTTTGTGATACGTCAAGGGTGTCCTTTAATTTCGCATAGAAGGTAACCAGGATGATAGAATCACAATGAAACAGGTACTTTTCACCGTAGAATGTGTGACCACAAACATTATGCACCAGTTAATAATCACTTTGGAAATGTGCTTTTAGAAAATTTCGTAATTAATTTTCGTAAACAATGAGTTTTCAATCGAATGATTTCGGCGTTTAAATTAAAATACTATTTATCGCTACTAACTTTAATGATTTTTTACCTTTTTCAAGTAATTAATTGAGTTTAAGCAAAACATATTATGAAACGTGATTAACACTTTTAGATTTTTTTGTGTTTAAAAATACTCGTGTCGAGATGCAAAGTTTTTAATTTTTTTTTACTTTTGAAATTGTCTATAAAGTAATGTAAGGAGATAGCATTTCTAATCATAAGATTTTCTTCAGGCTCTATCACCTATTTTTATTTTTCGAACATGCAAGGGAAGTGTATTATAATCATGAAAAATTTCGACTGGGATATTTTGGTGTAGTATCACGGTTTGAGGTATTCTGAATTCAAATTTGATCTATATTTACGGAGATGTTTGTATGTGTGTGTCTATATATTTGTATCTGTGTGTATGAAAGTAAACACTAGAGCTCCTAAACGGTACATTTGATCAAATTTGGTGTAGGTGGCCTGTGGACACAAATTCTTGAAAATGCGCTAGCGTCTAAACTGTGTATTTGATTGAGTGCAAACTGGGTGTCCATGTTATGGGTCACGTTCACATAACCAGTTGAGATTTTAGTGTGTTATAAAAAAGTTACAAAATAGGGTTACAAATAAGAATTCTTTTACACTACGGTCCATGTATGTAAATTATTTAAATAGCGCTAGTGTCTAGATGGTTCATCCGAATAAGTTCAAATTGAATATGTACATTATAGGACACAGTAACACAGCCTGTGTAGATTTTGGTGTGCGTAGCACTTACAGTTTTTATACTGTGCTACAAAAAAAGAATTCTTAAGCATTACAGCCTATAGACACAAACTATTTAAAGTGCACGAATATCGATCCTCAAATTAATTCAAATTAGTTACGCATATTATAGGTCACTGTCTTACGTTCTGTATATATTTTACTGTGTAGGACTTACAATTTTTTACAGTGCTACAACGCTACTTAAACGCTTGATACAGACCAAGTTTTCAGAAAGTCGATTAGAGCAATTCCAAATTTTTAGTTTTTATCATTACTCGGTGATTGGTTTACTGGTTGATTCTCTGAGGGTACTCACCCTTTTCCTAAAAGCTTCGCATCCGCCCCAAAAAATATAGAGTTTCTGTAAGAAGCACATAGGAGATTTGTGCAGGATTTATTTTTCCTCTTTACGCAATCACCATTTACTTGTTCAAAGCTTTATAAACCGTTTAAGCAGTATGTTGATGTATATGTTCGCTAAACTAAAAATTATTAATTATAAACTTTCTACCACACAAGTTCTATAGTTAATAATTTTTAGTTTATGGAACATAAACTAAGCTTTTGAATTAAAAAAAGGGCTATTTAACATTATTCATACCGTATCTACTTACCTAAGTTTTGTTGTGTGTATATATATATACATATATATAACACAAAAGTATAGTTCAAAATTCTATATATCCATATGAAATCTCTCCCCGCAAATTCATAAATACGCATAAACATGAATAAATGGATTAAAGATGGAATATGCGCTATTTTTATTATACATTGGATGCAATGCTTCGACAAATTTGCATAACCTAAATCTTTATTATCTGCACTGACATAATATATTTCTTATTCCCTTTAATCAGTCTATCCAACTTTAGTATGCATTCATACCAGAGCATTAACTTCTGAGAACTAACTGTCTGAATGGCTGCTGCTGTTTGAACTAACCAAGGAAGTTGCGGTAACGTTGTAACTTATCTCAGTACTTAGTGACATAATTTATGGTTTCTGTTCATCTGTTATACGCTGTAAGACGACTGAAAAGCTTTTATCATTATTTAACCGAGTACGAAATAATTCGAACAGGTATTGCAGAATATATTTTTAAATATGATTTTATTTGTTACAAAGTATGTTTTTGCTTGTTTCCTTCTACTAAACTTAGAATTAATACATGTATATAGATCATTTAAAATTATACTCCATTATTAATTACAAATTATAGTTTAAAATATATTTATATAGCTGAACGCTCGAAGAAATCACGTACTTTAATAATAATAAAATCATTTTAGTAATCATCTGATAAAATTTAAGAAATTGATAAGCTCTTTTCTTCATCTTAAAGCAGGATGTTCCAAAAAGATGGAAATACAGTTTAATTCTTTATCAATTAGGGATAAATGGGTCATGTAAATTGAAAAAAAATGTTCAAAATTTATTAGGGAAAAAATCTACGTTAAAAAAAAATTCCTCTCACTACTTTCAAAAAGTTGCACTTTTTAAGTTTGTATACGACCCCGTACAAAAAAAAAATCCAATTAGTAAAATGTATCCCATACATTAATGAGGTGATGAGTAAAATTTCAGCATTTCGTCGTAAAAATCTTAGAAATATTTTTTAAGAGATGGTCAGGGACTATACATGAACTTGAATGTAAATGTTTATTCGCAGATTTAAAAAAAAAAATTACTCTCTTTCGTAATTTATGTGAAACCACTGAAACGCGATCATTCGACGGGATTTTTTTTCTGATTGTCTTGTTTTCATGGATTACGCGGGCTTAGGCACTTCTGTTTTATAGCTTTTTGTACCAAATCCAAATTCCAGATTAGATCGATTGCGGCAGTACCTGCCAAGGGGGCTAATTTCTACCGCGAACTCCCGAAGAGTTCATTTCTACCTCATTCAGGGCCGATAGATGGCAGCACTACCGATCGCTAGTGGGGGCTTCTTAATTTTGCAGCAAATACCAACCAAAATATCCCAAAGCTTAGTTTTGCCACATTCAGAGGTATTGTTTTGTATGGGAACTTGGAGGACGTCGCGACCAGAGTCCTACTAAGATATTCGAAGGCCCCAATCCAGGCGCTTTTGCGGGGAACCTGTGCGGTCATTTCTTGTCAGTCATACCACTCATAATCATAAGATACCACTATTTCTTCAAAATTTCATACATAATGGGGGGGGGGAGATGCTTGAGCTTCCAACTCTCTCCTGCACAAAAAGTTTTACCTTAAAGTTCACAAATGTTTAGCTTTTAATGTCAAAGTTATGCTTCAGAATCCAATGACTTCCCATCAGTGAATACTCCATGGTGGACATCTTGGTATCTTAACACATTACGTTTGTTTTATTCCTGAATATAGTATAAACAAACATTTTTGCTCATCGGTATTTGTTGTCAGCGTGCATCTCTTGGTCTATTTCAATTACAGTTGAAATTTTAGCAAAACTTATTTCTTTTAGGAATAGAACGTAAACTATTTTAATTATTTTCGGGACCCTATAACTTGGGGATTCTAGGCCGTGGCCTACTTGGTCAGTGCGGTAATCAGGGGCTGATTGCGACCACGACGTATTTAACGTACCCCTGTCACCATTGGCGATCACGGCGTTCTTTGGTTTGTCCCAGGATCGAACTCACAAATTTTCGGCTACAAGGTCGACGACTCTCTAAAAATGGGATACCGCTGTCCATTTTTTTTATTTTTCTGGTTTAACCATTTGAGGCGCAACCCTTTCCCAATGCTGAAAAAAGGGCAGCCGTTGCCATCGCTCGACTTAACTACCAGCAAGATGGCGGACGATCGAAACGTTCATCGCATGCCACAGGCACAGCCAGCTGCGTCAAAAAAGGGTCTCTAGATCTGTGGCATGCGATGAACGTTTCGATCGTCCGCCATCTTGCTGGTAGTTAAGTCGAGCGATGGCAACGGCTGCCCTTTTTTCAGCATTGGGCAATCTATCGAGCTGGTCTCGCAATCTTCCATTTTTCAGCAGATGTCAGTGCTGTTAAAAATAATCGTGATCATTTTTTACGCGAAATGACGTACTAAAAAGTAAAGGGTTCTCGTGGAGCTCTGTCACCCGCCACTATTTTTATAGAAATCTAATCTATTCTTCGTGACTGGCAACAGTCAGAACGTCAGAGGTGGGTGTTCCCAGAGCGGGATCACTGCGCGTTAAAGGGTTAAGTGAATATATATTTATCTGGATATTTCTGAAACTTTTTAGGATATAACTCTCGAATTTTGTAATCTGTTTAATGTGTGGAGTGCATTTTACTAATCGGAAATTTTTCATACAAGGTTCTAAAATGGTCCAACAAGTTTGAAAAGCGAAAATAACACTTGCTTCAATTCGTTCTTTATTGAAGGTCTAGTATCTCACAAAAAAATACAGCATTCTTAGCACATGCAACAGCAAATCATTGACTGTCACCAACATCATTATTCAAATCGCAATGTCAATCCTATACGGGTCATTTTCAAAATTGGGTGCCTTTTGGAAACTTAAGAATAAAATTTCAAGTAGTTTTTTCCATAAGATAAAACATATCCTGCTTCTGCACATTACTTGAGTCAGTACTATTCATGCATATCTTTTTTAATTTTCATAGACTTTTTATTATCAAACTTGACGAACATATTCATCTCTGTTACCGGAAATTTCTTTGAAATTTGTACACCTATATCCAGCACAAAATATTGCAAAGTGATACATTACATATGTATAGAGTCATTTTGTCCTTACAATGTTGTGTTTTGAGTTTAAAAATATTTTTATATTTTTGTCAATTTTTGTTTGTCATGTCTGTCACCAAGTTTGTCATGTCTATGACTTTTATAGTAACAGACATGACAGGTAACAGGCATTGATGACATTTCAAAGAAAAAAAAAATTCGTGAGTCTAAATAATTCCACGAGAACATGGGAATATACATTAATTAAGGCTAAAAATCTAATGATCTAAATTAATCAATTGAATTAATAAATAAATAACTATTATGTTTTGTACAACTAACTAATTTAACAGACATGAATTGCAATAAAAGTACTTATCACAAATACATTTTTGCTTTTTCAGTCAAATAGAGAAAACTGAAGATGTCTACTTATATTTCTTTTTTGGCCACACTCTAATTGTAAGCAGGCGTTGCTATGCTCAAATTTCGATTTTGTTAGTTAAAAAGTTGAAAATAATGTATAGCAGACATGACATCAATGTCCGGAAAACTATATTAAACTATCAAATTTCTTATAGCCTTATAAAACATTTCCATAATGTTATTTAAACTCTATTTCACAATGTTTAAGTATATCAGGGGAGAAAATGTAGTTTTTAGGCAGTTTTTCTGCATAACACTCTTTATGTTCTGTGATTCGGACAGCTATATTTCTGTACCTTCTCAACTCATTTCTTTTCTTAAAAAATTATTAAATAGTATGTTTTTAATCTGTCATTTAAGTACTGGAACTGTCTGATAAAAACCATGAGAAAAAGAAAAATCATTTAAAGTTTATTATACCTTGTAAAAAAGTATTTTACACGCCAGCAGCAAATAGCACTGAATTTTTAAAATAAACCATATATCTCTCCTCACTACATCTGCAGATGTGTCACACTAAATTCACAGAGAGAGACAATATGATATTTCCCATCAGGAAGTGACATCATATTTCTGGATTTTTCTGGTAACTTCTTTCCTAACTGAGATACCGCCGAAATTCCACTACTTTCGAAAAATTGTCTTTTGGTCGTCGAAGTCCTTAAAAGAGTCTCCAAGGTCAAGGCAAGGTTTCACTCTCACGAATGCCTTTATAATTCTCTATACAGCAACACACATTGATGCGGAAAACAACATTACAATTTTGTAACAATATTCATGGGGTATATCCTTATTGTACATCGTAGTAATATGTATAATACTTTTAAAAATTTAATTAAGTTTGAAGGCTTAATCAAAACATTTCTTTGGGGTTCAGTCAAATTAAGTAATTCGGCTCCCCGGCTAAATTTAGGAATTCCTATTCAAACTCGACTAATTACTTTTTTATTTCTAATGATCAATTAGCAAAACTTCATTCAACTGCATTACCCTACGTAATGTAAACGCCTTAAAGGAAAAGAATTTGTGTAAAGGGTGCAGACGGAACAATTTCTCTCAGAAAAAAAAAAACTTGATTATTTTCGATTTGTTAACAAAAATAGGGGGATCGGAACACATTACATCTCATTATAAAAATAGGTTTATCCTAATTGGAACACATAGTGCTATTCGAATATTCATCCCCTTAATCACTTTTATATCGTAGATCTCAATATTTCTGAGATCATTTAGGAAGGAAATTATATAAAAATCGTATTATTCAATTATTTGGAAATTATATAACTATTTTTTTTTATTTTCTCATGGCTTCTATTTTACAGCAATATCTTAGATTTCTCATTATAAACAATAAGTATATTCGAACATTTTGAAGTAATATTACGCGTATTGTCTTGTGGGAAAACTCCGAATGGTCAGGTCGGTGGACGCGACCTGGTTTTGAACCAAGTACCATCTATCTCCGAGTTCAATGCGTTATGCCATTGGTGGGGGCTGTTAATCATATTATTGCGATTCAACAATGAATGGATGCAAAATTTTATATTTTTCGTAATTTTCATCCGAAAATTTTAGCTGCTTGAATCCGAGCAGCTAAAGATGAGTCTGCTTGATTCCGAGCTGATTCCGATGCTGCTTGAATCCGAGCAGCAGATAATTTAGCTGCTTGAATCAGAGCTGCTTGAATCCATTTAGCTCCGAGAATTCTTGACTCTTTGTTTTACTATCAAAAAAGTTCTCAATTCCTGCAAACTAACTGTATGGCTCAACAAACAGCAAAAATATTTATACCAACATAAGCTCAGAAAAGAAGAGTTCACATCGATCAATAAACATCATTACGTGGCTCTTCAGTTACATGCCGTAGTAAAGTAATTAGTTAAAGGCTTATTTTCGGAGAAAGTAGTCTGTTCAATATTATCGAGAAACGTAAGCAGGTTGATCCAATGGGTACTTAAACTACTCAACGATGTAGTTTGTCATGTTAATGATTATAATGGATATTTTAAGTGCAAGAATTAACTATTTTTAATTAGGTAGTCTGTTTTGATTGATGAAGAGCATATTCAGTAGTAATTATTTTACGAATTGTTTAATGAAAACATTTTGAGTTCAAATTCTGAATTTATAACAGGTGTTTCTGAAGAAAAGGAATTAGTGGGTTAATCTTTGAATGATTAAAACCACTCAGTCTATTAAAAATAACTTTCAATGGAGCCAAGTATGAAAAAATTTTGTTTAAAAACAGATTCAAAATACTTAATTTTAAAGGCTTATTTTAAGAATTTGTTTTCAAAAATTTCAGCTTATGTCTCAATTTTTTGAAAGCATGTGCTCTTGTGTGACCCATTTTAACTTATAGTGATTAAATGGCTGATAGTACTGTATTGTTAGTTACTGGCAAAATATTATCACTCAATAAATCGTTTTTTGAAAAATGCTGTCTTGCATTATTTTTCTTGCCCTTTACAAACATATTAATTAAATAATTTGACTTAAAAGATCATAAATACATGGACGTTTTAATTAAAGGTTTTTTGAAGTTAATTAGTTTTTCATAACTCATTTTGTAAGAACAAGAAAACGATATTTTTTCATCCAAGGTTTGAGAAAATAACTTTGAACAAAATACATCAGAACTATAAATAACAAAACATCTTTTAAATAGTAGATGAGTAGTTTTTGCTTCTATATCAAGCCAGTTCTTAAATATGTTATATGTATATACAGGATGTTCCTTAACCCTTTAACGCGCAATGTTCCCACTCTGGGAACACCCAACTCTGACGTTTTGACTGTTGCCAGTCACGAAGAATAGATTTGATTTCTATAAAAATAGTTGCGGGTGACATAGCTCCACGAGAATCCTTTACTTTTTAACACGTCATTTTCCGTAAAAATATGGTCACGATTATTTTTAACAGCACTGGCATCTGCTGAAAAAAGAAAGAATGCGAGAACAGCTGGATAGATTGCCCAATGCTTAAAAAAGGGCCGCCGTTGCCATCGCTCGACTTAACTACCAGCAAGATGGCGGACAATCGGGACGTTTATCGCGTGCCACAGATCTAGAGACCCTTCGTCAAAAAAGGTTCTCTAGATCTGTGGCACGCGATGAAGGTTCCGATTGTCCGCCGAGTGAAAACAACGGCTGCCCTTTTTTCAGCATTGGGAAAGGGTTGCACCTCAAAGGGTTAACTGTTGGTACAAAATTTAAGGGAATGTAGGTCAAGGAATAAGAATCACATAGCAATGTCATAACGGAAAGGCAGTCTCCATCGTGATTCTAGCGGGCCTGCTTGTGCACTCCTAAAGAGGCCTACGGACGTTTCCTCATTGGTTAGACTCTGCTGTTAGATGACGAGTCTTAGTGCTGGAACCAATAAGTGAGCATCCGTAGGCCACTTTGGATGATTCATCGGAGTGCATAAGCAGGCCCGGTAGAATCAGGATTGCCCGTCCCCATGTAGCTGTACATAATCACTTTGGAACAAGTGCTGATATAATAGTGAACTTTCTGACCATTGTTAGTCAAAAACTACGTATCTTTCAGAGAAAGCGCTTGACTAAAACTGGTAGTGAAACACACCGATTCGTTATGACCCAATCCTATGTGAGTTCTGCCTCTGCCCCACACTTAAATTTTTTCTGCGAGACTGTTATTGCCGTTCCTGTTGAAGAGATTTAGTTCTCACTCAGACATTACTACAAAGTTTAAAAATTCCATTTCATGAATGAATGAAATTTTTGGCAATAAGCCCTTTTGTTTATTGAATTTGGTTAAGAAATTAGAGGAACCCTTCAACACATTTCCCTAAATGATTATTAAAAGTAAGTAAAACGGCGTTTTTGATCCCACATTGGTGAGTGATTATGATTCCTTATTATGTGCCCTATCTTCCCTTAAATTTTGTACCAATAGTTTTGGAACACCGTGCATCTATCTATGTGTGTGTGTGTGCGTGTGTGTATGCTTTTACTCAATACAGTGACACTGTCATTATTGAGATTCGAACCCATAGTCTTTAAGAGACATAAAGATTGAATCGCCTATCTTAAACAACTCCGCCATCGTGCAAGACTTCTTATAGTGAAAATGCTATTTAGTGTAAGTGTATATTGCCAGGCGTGTATTATACATATATGAGAATGTTCTTCGGATTTACATTTATTTATTTACTAGCTGAAGTACCCGTCCTCGACGGGTTAGTGAATGCAAATTTCCAAAATAGCAAGATCTTTCGTCAGCATTGTATGAGTACACAGAATGGATGTAGTATGTTGCCAAAGTAAAGAAAGCGAAGTTATAATTTTTATGTATTGTTAAAATATTGCAGGTTAGAGAGTAACTAAGTAATATCATTTCATTCGCTTTAGTCGTAATTATGTGATGCGCGAACGAATATTGACGCATATTGAAATAATTTTCGCAAAATCTAAAAATTCAATCAACATTTTTGAAAAAATGGAAGCCTAGAATTTAAGTTGAGTGACAACCTATCCTGTCAACCAAATTCGTTTCATTCCCTGCAATCTTTATTTCGTGATGCTGGAACAAATTTTCAGCATTTTAAAACGATTTTCGCAAAATCTCAAAATGTAATCAAAATATTTTAAAAATTCAACGCCTATAAATTAAGATTAGCAACTACCTATCATATCACTAAATTTCGTATCATTCGTATTAGTCGTTATTACGTGATGTTTGAAGAAATATAAACGCATTTTGAGAGAATTTTCACAAAATCTCAAAATCTAATAAAAATGTTTAAAAAATTGGACTCCTATAGTTTATGTTGAGCAACCATCTATCGTGTGACCAAATTTCATATCATTCGCTTTAGTCGTTATTACGTAATGCGGGAACAAAGATTCACTCAGTTTTAAACGATTTTCACAAAATCTCGAAATCTGATCGATTTTTTTTAATTAGATGCTTATAGTTTAAGTTGAGTGACCACCTATCATGACACCCAATTTCATATCATTCGCTTCAGTCGTTTTTGCGTGATGCTTGAGCACAAATTTACGCAGTTTGAAACGATTTTCGCAAAATCGGAAAATCCAATCAAGATTTTTTTTAAATTCGACGCCTATGTTTTAAGTTGAGTGACCACCTATCATGACACCCAATTTCATATCATTCGCTACAGTCGTTTTTACGTGATGCTTGAACACAATTTTACGCAGTTTGAAACGATTTTCTCAAAATCTCAAAATCCAATGAGGATTTTTTAAAAATTGGACGCCCATGTTTTAAGTTGAGGGACCACCTATCATGACACCCAATTTCATATCATTCGCTTTAGTCGTTTTTACGTGATGCTTGAACACAAATTTACGCAGTTTGAAAGGATTTTCGCAAAATCTGAAACTCCAATCAAGATTTTTTTAAAATTGGATGCCTATGTTTTAAGTTGAGTGAATACCTATCATGACACCCAATTTCATACCATTCGCTTCAGTCGTTTTTGCGTGATGCTTGAACACAAATTTACGCAGTTTGAAACGATTTTCGCAAAATCGGAAAATCTAATCAAGATTTTTTAAAAATTCGACGCCTGTGTTTTAAGTTGAGTGACCACCTATCATGACACAAAATTTCATATCATTCGCTTCAGTCGTTTTTACGTGATGCTTAAACAAAAAAAGCGTCACGGACAGAATGACAGAATGACAGACAGACAAACTTTTTTTTGAGGGTCGCATCGGAATCCCGGGTGCTTGAAACTGATAGAAATTGTAAAATTTTTGAATTCCAAGAAATGTACAGACAAAAGTCTAATTTTATTTATATAGATTTCACAGCACGTGGATTATATAATCATAGCTCCGTATTTCATAGTTGCCAAGTCAAGTTAAAACTTTTTTGCATCCTTTTTTTAAATGAGTATTTTATTTCGAGTACATCTTTATTCATACCTTTAATGCAGAAAGCCAACTTGGCGATAGTGTTAAGAGCGAAAAAGAAAGGTCGCAAATAAATCATGAGATTGAAAAATGTGTTGGTATTTAGAGATAACGCAATGGTAATGAAATTTAAATATGGACACACCAAGAGGGGATAAGTAAAGAGAATTTGTAGCACAAGAAAAATTATAGAAGCCCCGTAGGAACACAAGGATGGAAAGCATCCACAGGACATGGGGGCGCCTGATAGATAACATTATAACGGTTAAAAGCCAAAGTAATTTAAATAGTGTAACGGATAGAGATGGGAATTTAAGAATGGCAAGGAGTATTAAATTTAGAATAAGGAAATGAAACTCGAACTGATTAAACATATGTGATGAACTTTTCGACACATTTATTCACTCGTCTTTTCTTAATTTTTTTTTTCTTTCTTCTTCCTCTTCTCTTTCAGTTTTCTTCTGCTTCTCTCTTGTAATTATCTTAGTTTTTAGCTTTCCAGTGTTTCAGCAAGTTGGAGATTTTATTTCCGAAGAAAAGTAGACCTTTTTTAATGACCGGAACTTACATGCAGGTCTAAATTATGCTTATGTGTATTTAAACAAAAATGTTTTACAACAAAAAAGGCATGAACAAAACAAAAAAGGCATGTTTCTAATGTATAGTTAAGAAAGTTTTTTTTTTTTTTTTTTAATTCGAGTTTCCATCTTTTTCTTGTCTACGTTCCTGGACTCGAGCAACACTTCTAAATCGAAGAAATTCGAAATTGCCTTGGTGTGAAACACCCGGCGAATCTATGCATGTGTGAAGAACTTTTGCTTTCTTTCGAACTTTTTCTTTCACTTCCCTTGAATTCAATAATGCAGTAATCAATGAAATTTATTGCACAACTCGCGCAAAATGCAAAATTAAACTTAGGATTGCTTTCGCAAACTTTTCCGAACTCAAAAAGAATAAAGGCCAATTGGAATTCTTGCCGAAACCGTTTGAACATCTTGCGGAGAAGAAAAGTTCTTTTTCATATAATTTGACTCTCACACTGAGGAGAATTCTTTGTTCGGAAACATTTCTTACGGGGGAATTTTAATCAAATCGGGAATCTAATTTTCGAAATTTTAATTCCAAAGAACGCGAATGCTTTCCTTCCATTGATTTCAAATGAATAATGAATAAACGTAACTTCGGAATAAATAAAGCACTGAAGAATGGGTTACGCTTTGTAGTTGAATAGTTGTTCCTTGAATAATACCATTCATCTTGTCAAAATAATGCAGCATCCTAATTCGAAAGTCTAAAACAATAGTCACGCTGTGTTTTTACGTAACCTCTTCAGAACCTGGCATAAATCTCGCAACTCAAATTAAAGTATAATCACATAATTGCTTTTTAAGAAACCTATCACACTTAAAAACGACATGTGGAAAGCCAATTTTTGCCTAATTTTCTGAATAAAAGCCTAATTCGCAATCTCTGCTACAGTGGTAAAGGTGACTATACACAAACGAAAACTGTTAAGAGACTTTAAAAGGTAAATGAGTCATACAAGTTTTTTCCAGCTATATATATATATATATATATATATTCACAAATTCAACTTAGGAAATTTCAATAGCATTCAACACTTCTTTTGTGTCTCTCTATCTAAAAAAAGTAGCGGCCGCTACCGCCGCCGCTGTCAAAATCTTATTCTGCTATCTCCTCCGAAACCGTGGGGATATGAGTTTCGACGAAGGTGTCCGAGGAGTGGAAAAATTCCGAGGATGCCGGTAAGCTGACTTAAATTTCAAAATTCCTATTATTTTCGAAGATATTAATAAAAGACTGGAAAAAAATAGCCTAATGGTTGCCACGCTTGACAATTTTCGCCAGCATAAAATCATTCATGCCTTTGAAACAAAGCAATTCCTGCGTGAAATTAACAATCATGAAGTAGAAGTACACCATTTTTACGCCAAATTAAAAAGTAAGTGAAATAAATAAGTCAAAGTGTGCAACGAAGAGTTCACAATTTTCAAATAGTGAGTTTCTTAGATAACAGGAGTTTAAAATGGAAGCCAATGCGTTTTTCTAATATTTTTCTAATAATAATTGCAAATGATTCAAAAGGTGCCATTTTTGGCATCAGGTACGATCTGGAAAAACGCTATTTCAAGCAGGGTGAATTTGTCGATGTCTTTCACCCATTTTCTTGCTATTGCTTCTCAATCATCAGTCAGCCCCCTCACCAATGTGTTTTGGAAAGATGATATATGTGAACTAACATATGGGTTATGTGTTATGTGTTTACACCAATGTTTAGTGTAATACAATCTTAAAATAATCTCTAAAGATTATGCTCTTCATTTTTCAGCAGTTTCAAGAATTCATTAGTGAAATCCGTAATAGTGGGAGAATCTGTAGGACATCTAGAAAAACACTCCTGGGCTTCAGTTTAGTTATAAGCTGCTTTATATATGTAACATTACAAGTCAAAAGCCCATGAAAATCCCATATTTCTGGAACCACGCAGTTTAATTCAGTTGGAACCTAGGGCAATTAATAATGTTCCTAACAGATGATTCTACTTCATTTTCTTCAATAATTTTCAGCAAATACATCTTTGTTTTGTACATAGGTTTCTAAGCAATTCCTGCTACTATTCCACTGTTGAGTTTCGTTTGGAAGTTGGGTAATCACCTCTCTCGATAAAGATTCAAAAGCCCTTAGCCAGATGGTATTCTAAAATACCTTGAAATGCCTACAACTTGCTTATGTAGCTTATCTTTTTTGTGGATTGACGTGAAACCTAGTCCAATCCAGATAGAGGATTTTAAGTCAATGCCGAGCTGACTCCGCTTTTAAACTGCACCACTCCGAGGCTAAACATAATTTCGTTTTGCAACTGTTACAGAAGTTATATGCGAAACAGCCATACAAATCTTTTCGCATTTGAGAGTTATCAATATTTGGACTTATTTTTTAAAGTTTTCCTTATTCAGAGTTACGTCTTCGAATAATCACGAAAGATTATCATTATTGCGTGTACTATGCCTCTATGAAACGTGCTGGAGTCTTAATTCATTTTTGCATTGCCGTAAATAGAGCATCTAAGTTTCTAAGTCTTACAGCTTTGCACCTTTAAATTCAAAGGCAGCAAGCCTTCCGCTTTTACAATAGCGGATATTTTCAATATACTTGTAATCAAACTAATTTTGTATTTGTGCCCTTATTTCACCTCTTCTTATTTAAGAAAATATCTACTTACGACATTTATAAAATCATATTGCAGGTTGAATTCAAACATAGTTGAACACTGTTAGAGGAAGAAATAAACAACTTAAAAACGATCAAAACAAGAAATTCACATTTATCGAATTCGTTAAGCCTAATAACAGAATTTGTAAATCAATAAAGAGGCTTCTATGAAGCCAACAAATGTGTTTCCATACACTACAAACGTATTTAAAAATTCAATAAGCCAGTCCAAGGTAAGAGAGCATGCGTTGCCATGATACAGCAAAGGTTCTTCAAGCCTCTTCCACTCAGCTTGCCTTGTTCTGGGAGGTTCTTGTGCCCTTGTCTCTGGAAAAATGAGAAAAATGTTAGTCCAGCATCCTGCAATTTGGTTACGACACTACATCACGAAATGTTTAGTTGCACAAGGTTCTTCATAATCGTTTCGTCTTGCAAACTTCGTACCTCAAAACACACCTACAGGGTAGCTGCATAGCTTACAAGTTCATGCAGAAAAATAAATTAAAGCACCTTCCGTGGAGTTCAGCATCGCTTAGCTAAGCCATACACACGTACAGAGGAAAAACTGGTTTAATCATGAATACTTAAAGTACGTGACACTGATGATTACTTTTGATTCGACAATTATTCTCTCAGTTTATCGTTAATACCAGAAAGTCATTGCGCAGTTCCGATTTTATTTTTATCAACTTTATTTCTAGTTAGACTGAGAATTTAGGAATAAGACTACCTATTTTAGCGAGCCGTGTAACATAATATCGGGAATATATAAAAATCCCAACCTAGCTTTAAGATTTTTTTTGCCGTTGGCCTTGTCTACGTAATGAGCTGGATTGCTACACCACCGGCTTGGGTTCCTCACTCAGTCCAAAGTCAGTTCCAAAAGGTGCGTATTACGCGACTTACAGACCCGTATGTCCAAGTAAGTTGGGGGATTTCGCTTTCGAACAAACTTCTGGCAGTCTAATCACGAAGACCTCAAGTAATCAACCTCAAAAGTCCCATAGTTATGTACCACTAGGGAGCAATATTCCTGATCGAACGTCTCGAGACTGAAGTGCAGTTAACCCGTCTTTTGTGTTAATAAAGTAGCATCCCTACTAGCAATTTTGCTCGGACTACCACCGGCCACGCAGCCAGCCGATGACGGCCCGAGCAAAATTGCTAGTAGGGATAGTACAGCCTCTCTGAAGGAAGCACAAGCTGCATTTCGTCCGAACAAACCGTAATCAAACTAGCGTGGAAAAATGTTCCCTTGACCCCTGCTGGCCCGAGTCGTATGCAGGATCCATGCAACCCACTGCCTATATGCGCCACACGTCAGGACGATGATCAGACACCATTAACATCTGTACTTAAGTATTTTTTTAAACACTTCGCACTACCTTTCCCCTCGCTTCATGAACGGTCGAAGCTTTTCCCAATCAGCCGTTCTGTGGCAAACGGATCCTCGAGCGCAAATATCTCCCCACCCAGTTCTTTCACTTGAAAGGCCGTGCATCTCCTATCTCCAAGGCACTGTCGTCGATCAGTTTGGGGAAACTGCCGTCGCAATGCAGGAACATATGTTCACGGGTCACCCTTTTTGGAGAACCACGCAGCGACCCATTGTGAACGTTCCAGCACGCTAAGGTCAATCACCAAGTCAAGGACCTTCGTCAGAGGACATCAGATCCAGCCCAGAGAGAACACTACCAGGACCAGAGAGACCGTCAACACCAAAGGAGCGGGTGACCCAGTTGGGCCGATGCGCATTCTCACCCTCGGATCAGACAAGTCAACCAGTGCCCTCATGATCTCCGAGCTGTTGTCGAGTATTGGCCCATCTGAAAGAACTGCCCTGCCTAGCCTTGCCTGTCCTATCCTATCTTATCTTACCGTACTAACACGCACAGAATTCGCGACCTGTAGAAAATTTATAGAACGAATATTTCCTTCTAAAAATTAAAAAATTCAGAGAATGGCAGCATCCACAGCAGCTGTACTTTTGAGTATCTGCGGCTTCTAGTACTCCATGTAGGATCCTCCTGAAAGACAGCTGCTGAAAATAAAAATCATAAAATAAAATTAAGAAATACTTATCTGAAATGGTTTTGCTCATTTATGACAAGCAGTTTTCAACAACATCTGCAAAATAAAAATACAGAATATGAATGTTTATCAAAATGTTGGGAGGGCAATGTGAATGAACCCTAACACTTCGATTTTCGCTCAACGTTAGCTACCATCGTTACTAACACGTGATTCGGATATTTTTGCGACTTGGATGAAAGCAATCGCTGATGAAATTCTAATAACCATTAGCATTAAATCTGCAAGAGCGGTACACAAAGTGCTGGGCATTCAAATATCTAAGCCTGGAAGCAACGATTACCTCAAAAGGGGAAATTGCTATCACATTGCCTTTACAACTATGGAAATTAGCATTCAGAAATATGTTGGTCCAAAAATTCGTGCCATGTATGCAAAATTAGCTTCTCTTGAAAATATAGTAAATAATTTACTACCTTGTCCGTTGATACTGCAATCAAGTCTGCTCTCCCTTTTACTTCAAAACAAGTTACCTTTCAAACCAACACGAGATCCACGGAATCCACATTTAAAAGGCTTGAGGTGTGTTACGACTCTATTATTTGATCACAATCCTCCTGCCACACTAACGGTTTTCTATTTTCATTGAAAAAGGCCATAAAATTCTGCAGGGCTTTACAAATAGATTATAGTAATCTTAAAATGGTGGATTCATTCACACTATACTTCACTGATACTTCAAGATCTATAGGCATTCACAATGCATTAAAAATATATGGTCAATCATTTTTTAGGCTATGTCTATAATCTTGTGAGCTATCGCAAAGCTTTGAGACTTGGGACCAAAAAATGTTTCCAAAACTGACCTAGTTTTGATATGTCTGGAGAAAATTTGTAAATCTTTAAAAACTAATTCAAGTTTAAATTTTAAATTTCAAATATTTAAAAAACCCTCTAGATTGCATACACTGCGCAGACATTATGCACAATTTGTGGAATTATTATTATTATTCTTTTTTTTTTTTAAACACACTTCTTAAATGACGCCATGGGCACAAAAACTATTAGGTCCTAACATTTCATGTCTGTACCTTCTGTAGATTTGGCTAAGCGACGATCGTCCGTCAATCAGGGCATCTTCCGTTATATAGAGAGACTAGTTTTCTGATATATTCTGGTATGTTTCAGTCATTTGAAATTGATTAAGATCTTGGTAAAAAAAAAAACATAAATAATAAATAGCATCATACTATCGTTTCGGGTAGTACACCATGTCCACTCTTCTTCCCTGGCTAAAAGCTCCGCCATCCACGCTTGCCTGAAAGTGAGAACTAAAAGTAAACAAAAGGCAGGAGGGAAATAAAAATAAAGAAAAATCAATAGAGAACTAAAAATAAACTAAACGCAAGAGAGAACTAAAAGTTGGACAAATACTTTAAAAACAGATTTTTACGTAAAATATTGTGAAATTGACCATTTGTGGCTCTTGCATTGGCACATGTTTTAATACCAGCTTTATAAAGTATATAAATATTAAAACTAAATACATATCTTAAGCAAACCAGTGCTACAAAACACTTTTAGCCAGAAAAAAATATCATGAAAAACCTTTTTAAATGCATCTTGCATTTTTATGCTTATAATCGAAGCCTAATTTTCAAAACATAATAAAAAAAAAATTCATTAAAATGTAAACAAAATATTTAAGTAATAAGGTATTGAGAAAAAAATTAAAATTTATATGCAGATAATTCCTATTTTTTAATTGAGCCACGCTTTCGCGGGAAAAAAAAAACTGTTTTTTTTTTCATGAATGTTGAATAAAAAAATAATGCATTTTGCCCGTTGCCTAACGACAAATTATTCTATATTACATGTTCATTGTGTTTGCAAATTTATCATCACCATTCTTATATTTATTTATGCATTTCACCCTTAGGATTTATTGATTTCTTTGACAAACGCATGTTTAAATATTTTTTCAACAAAGGTTGCTGATTGCTGATTTGCAATTCATAAGGAAAATCAAGTTTACACAAAGTGTAGATGAGAAAATGCCTTTTGAGACATTCTAAAAATAAATAGAAGTGAGATTTCTCCCTAATCATTACTCTCTGTTTTATTTACTTATTGAATTAGAAAGATATTCTGCGAAGGAAAAAAAGAAACACTTTCCATGCACAACTGTACAACACTTGTATGCGAAAGCTTTATTTTTTGTAAACGCTCGATTACTGTTACATTTGAATACCCAACAAAAACTTTTAGGTCATGTCTACGCTTTATATTAATTTTGAATATTTCAGTAGCTTTTAAAATTTTAGATTTCTTTGTACATTCGAAAAAAAATACTGTCTGAAAAAATTATTTAAATAGCCAAAGGATTTTGGAAAATCATCCACCAAACAATCTACAAATTTGACTTTTAAAATTGGCTATACTTGAGTTTATTTCATGGCAACCAGTAAAAGATCTAGAGAAAGCGATACAATACACCTGCTTAGGGAAAACTATGCATTTGCCAACTGTTTCATTTGTAGAAAAAAATTAGTCTAATTCAAAGCCAAGACAGACAAATTATTCAACAAATCTTTATTCAATGATGGCTAATAACATTATCTTACACGAATAGATATTACCCCTAGCCCACACAACATGAAATTTTTGCCAACATTCATTTATTCATCAAAGCATGAAGAAAATGGTAATATATAATCACGGCAAAGTTTAAAACAGTTACAGGAGTGTTTGTAATAGTCTTAAACAATTCTTATGCACTAAGAAGTTGCATACCTGCTCCATCTCACAACGCGAAATTTTCACTTACCTGACAATTATTTGAACACAACCCTCCCGTCAAGACTACAATACACACACTCCTGATTATAAAATACTTTAAAATGAGGTAAACATTTATTTTAGATGCTATTTGATTTAACAAAATGTCATAATTTGATTTAATGGAAGTCATTGTTTTCATTTTTACTTTCCGAACATGTACCATGTAAGGAAAGTTTGTAATCATGAAAAAATTCGACTTCGAGATTTTGATGTATGTACACGTTTTGAAGTCTTCTGAATTCATTTATGCTGTTTTTACGAGATGTATGTATGTATGTGTGTGTGTGTGTCTGTGTGTATGTGGGTGAACACGATAGCTCCTAAACGGATCATTCGATTGAGCTCAAATTGGACATATACGTTATAAACCACCGTCGCAAGACCGGTATCGATTTGGGTGTACATAGGACTTATAGTTTTTCTACAGGGCTACGACAAAGATTTCTTTTACATTATGGCCTATGGGGGTAAATTCTTGAAAGTGCGCTACCGTTTAAACGGTACAATCGATTGAGCTCAAATTCGGTATATATGTTTGAATTATTCATCGATTAAAATTTATTTAAATGCTTGGTAATGATCTTAATCGTAAGTCTTCGGAAAGTCGAGTGGAGTCACTCCAGATTTTTACTGATGTTTAAATGTTAACTTCCAATTCTGCATCTGATTTACGTTTCCGGGCTGTAATTTTCCTTCTAATTACTGTAAGAAAAAATATGATGCGCATCACACATGACTTCCTTGCACGTTTATTAAATCAAAAACATTTTCGGCGCACTCCATCTAAACTTATTTTGTTTTAAAGAGATAATATACTGCAGTAATATTAAGGTTTAGCGATTTCTAGCCAAATATTTCCGATACCGCTAAGCTGTATTCAATTTGAAAGAGTTGCTTCTGACACTTAATTCGGCGATATTTCACCAAAAGCCGACAAGCTTGAGATAGTTTGCTAGATTTTGGAGATAGCCAATGTAGTAATTGATCACATACATACACCTTAATGTATTTAAAGTCATTTGGCTGAACTTATCAATAAATTACCCAGTCGAATGCAATCAAAAAAGAGATGCTCAGTTAGATGTTACAATAGTTCTAAATACAACATTTCCAAATTCTACAGTTAAAAGTTTTATTAGACTTATGCTAAATGCGAAATAATTTTTGGAGCCATATTTGGCGATATTTCGGCAAAACTCGCAAAGGACGATGACAAATGGGGGTATTTTGGCCATGGACCAAATGACTGACTATCACCAAATTTGGCGATATTTCGGCAAAACTCGGCAAGGTCGACGACAAGTGGCGAGATTTTGGCCGTGGGCCAAACAATGACTGATTGCAGATGCAATATATTGAAGATGTCCATACGCGTTAATGTATTGAAATTCTTTTCAGTGGTTCTGTAAATAAACTCTCCAGTAGAATGAAACCAAAAATAGGCACGCTCACCTTGATGTTAGAGCAATCTTATATATGAAATTTCAACATTCTAAGATTAATAATTTTTGAGATTTGAGAGTTAAAATACATACACACGTACACCATATTTCGCCAAGCTTGGCGACTTTTGGCGTAATTCTTGAGGGAGGCACGTGACAGTAATCGGACCATCATCTAACAATGTGGTAGGACGGTATTGTGCCTGAAATGGATGAATGTCCACTTCTGAGTCGTTTGAAGTAGCCTAATACCTCTAAAATAAGTTTTATTGAATTTCTGATCATAGAGCATAATCTATTTAAAATATCTGGACGGCCCTGCAGATAAACTATCCAGTCGAATGGGACCGAAAGAGGATCTGCAGAACTAGATGTTACAACAATCCTAAATGTAAAGTTTCAACATTCTACGTCTAATAATTTTTGAGATATGCGAGAGTGATGAATTTCGGCCCATAGAGCGTAATGTATTTCGAATCTTTTGGGTGGTCCTGTAGATAAACTATCAAATCGAATGGGACCAAAAGAGGAGGTGCAGAACTAGATGTTACAACAATCCTAAATATAAAGTTTCAACATTCTACGTCTAATAATTTTTGAGATATGCGAGAGTGATGAATTTCGGCCCATAGAGCGTAATGTATTTCGAATCTTTTGGGTGGTCCTGTAGATAAACTATCCAGTCGAACGGGACCAAAGGAGGAGGTGCAGAACTAGATGTTATAACAATCCTAAATATAAAGTTTCAACATTCTACGTCTAATAATTTTTGAGATATGCGAGAGTGATGAATTTTGGCCCATAGAGCGTAATGTATTTCGAATCTTTTGGGTGGTCCTGTAGATAAACTATCCAGTCGAATGGGACCAAAAGAGGAGGTGCAGAACTAGATGTTACAACAATCCTAAATATAAAGTTTCAACATTCTACGTCTAATAATTTTTGAGATATGCGAGAGTGATGAATTTCGGCCCATAGAGCGTAATGTATTTCGAATCTTTTGGGTGGTCCTGCAGATAAACTATCCAGTCGAATGGGACCGAAAGGGGATGTGCACAACTACATGTTACAACAATCCTAAATATAAAATTTCAACATTCTACGACCAATAGTTTTTCAGATATGCGAGTTACATACATACGTACGTACGTACAGATGGCATGGAAAAACTGATCAAAATAGATTCGCCGTTGGTCAAAATGGGTAGAAGTCGCATTTATACGATCGTGCATACTAGCGTACGATGAGATGCATCGTAAAAATTCTTAAAATTAAATTTAGAGGCAGTCAAAATCGAGGTTTTTTTGTTGAAATTTGGCCCCGAAATTTTTCGGGATCGCATTGCTTCGTTATACTCCGTACAAGGACAAGGAAGTTGCAAAAACAGTGTACTCTTTGAATTCAAATTATTACCCAGGGGCATGTCCAACAACTGAGAGACAGTAAAAGAAACCTACAAGACTAACGAAAAGAAGAATTTATTACTAAAAGTTAGAAACAAATATAGTTACTTTTCAACATAAGAGGTCATAGAAGTATAAGAACTCAAAAATTCGATTTTTCAAATTTAATTTCAGTTGAAACCTTAGTTACTTCTAAGCATTTTGGCGCTAATTCATGCAATAAAAAACAACTAGGACCGGAGATACACATAAAAACGTTTTGTGAAGGCTTTGTGTTTTAACGCAATAAGGTAAACTTAAAACTACGTTTTCTCAAAAACGAATTTTTATGAACTATCCGTGAGATAAGAAAATTTGTATGGTTCATATCTTCGCGAAATTTTGCATAGTTATAACTCGTATCAGTATCTATAGAATTCCGATACTGTCATCCAGAATCGTTGCTCCAAGCAACGCAAGATCGTACTGTAAATTGCTTCCCAGAATTAAATTGGTCTGCAAGATTCAGCCTCCTAGTCAAGCATCTAAATAATAAAAGTCGTTGTCTGTCACAATCCACGGATCGACCCATCGCTCCCGGTGCATCTGCGGCCATGTTGAAATTTTGATAAAAACGACATTTTTATCTGAAACTAAATGAAGACTGGTTATTATATAGACGACTGGACTGCATTTTTTGCAGCTGCATAGGTATTAGCGATAAATGACTGTTAATACACAGACATGTAGAAGGTACTATGTATGAGGTGCAGTAGTTGCACACGGCCCGCTCGAGCGGCATCTACTGACGGCGATTGTATTTAAAATATTATACGATTACGACAAACTATTGAGCTTTCATTCAGCTGGTCGCCGAAGGCAAGCGGCCTGTAGGTTGCAAATTTCTTTTTCGAAGCAGCCCGTTGGTGGACCAGGCGGTCGTTGAAGGCGGGTAGCCCGTAGGATGCACTTTTTGGTCGCGAAGAGGCCGTCGGTGGACCAGCTGGTCGCCAGATGCGGCCGCTCACAGAAACATGTAAAAGCGGCCCGTACGTTGCATAGGCTGGACGTGAAGCGGTCGGACCAGCTGGTTGCTGAAGGCGGACGGCCAGGTTGCAAATTTCGGTCGCGAAGAATTCCGCGTGCCGTAGGTTGCACAAGCCCCTCGCGAAGCGGTCCATGCTTTAAGGTTGCATGGTTGCGCAATGCATGGTTGCATTGCTCTAGGTTGCACAATTTGGCCGCGAAGCGGTCATCGGCGGTGAAAACTGGTCGCCGAGGGCGGATAGTTTCGTAGAAGAGATGATCACTCTGCGCAAAGTTCAATAGTTGATGACCAAAAGAAAATAATCCGGACATCCAAATAATAATGATATGAGGTACTAGTTGGTTTCTACTGATCATTGACACAACACTCAGTGATTTTCATCTCTTCAATGCAATAAATAGCTGTGTAATAGACCCAAGCTTCCAGACCAAAGAAGATTAAGTAAATAACGCTCAGGCTCATCTTACCGTCGGAATTACTTTCTCGACGACGGCATCAAAAACCTTCTGTGTGGGTATGAGAAATTCCCGGAATATTTATGGCGAATAAGTCGAAAAGTAAGCGTATACGGATGTAACTTTTGGAAATAAATTGTATATTTTTTACTGCCCATCAAATGTTGGGGAAAAAATATGCAATTCTAAGAGAAAAGAAGCAGTTTTGATGACTCAACATGCTATTGACTCAATGACAATCGAATTATGTTCTTGTTATGTATATTACAATCTTATTCCGTACATTTAAAAATTCTTCCGACGAAAGGCCATGAATTCGTATCTTCTAGCTTTGAAGTTGCTAAAGAAACAGTTTTATGTGAAATTACCTCAGACATAAATTTGAATAAACAGAGCATAAACGAAGAGTGTTTCCACTCAACGTTTAATGAACAGATTTGAAAAAAGAAAAAGATATTTTACTCTGTCCACAAAATATTCATTCATAAATCTAAACAATTTTTTTTTAATTGTAATTTATTCATTTCGTTGTGATTGTTGCCCAGGATCTTTTAAAACGCTGTTTTGTTTGTCAAGGGAGTATAACCCAAGCTAAACACAATTTGCCTTTAAAAAAATATATTTACATTTTAAAAGACTTTCTAAGCTTCAAAAACTGTTCTAGGGATTACATTTCTTAAATTCAAAGACAACATGCAAAAGTAAACTAGTAATGTAAATTTATGTGGTGAGTACAGTTTTAAAGTTTATTTTAATGTGAGTTATGAAAGGAAAAACCACAATTTGGTGCTCTTTAATACGAAACTTTGAAGTCTCAGTTTTTAAAACCCTTTGTATAAGGACGCAATGTAAAATCAAGAGAGCTTTTCATTTGAGACAAAAAAAAAAATATATGTATGTAGGTGGCATGACAAATTTCATAAACTGTGCATGAAAATGTCGCATGTGTAATTTTTCTGGAAATATGATTTTTTTTTATTTTTTTTGTGTTTACTTAAGGGAAATGGTGTTTAAATACTTCGTTTCACATCCGCTTTAGAACTATTTTTAAAAAGATTTTTACTTTGTAATTTTAATTGTATTGTTTTTATGACTGAAATATATGATGAGATATGCGGATATTAAAATATAGTTTCAAAATGACTGTGAAATTATTCTAAAGTAAACACTTATTTCTGATGACCACTAGTATTGTTTATATTTAACTTTTAAAACAGGTATCCCATCTACGCAGTTCATTTATAAACAGAGTAATGAAATTTAATAGAGTTTTCAGTAACTAAATCTATTAATTTAAAAATGTTGAAATATTATTCTGTTAACAAAGAATTTATAATTTAATCACAAGAATATTGACTACATTTATTTCGACTGAATACCAATTGGCTACAATGATTGAAAATTTTGTTTGGATAATTATTAGGATTTAATATTTCAGTGAAAGTCTATTACAACGGCTTAGTATTTTTTATTAAAAATGTATTCATAAAAAATATGGTTTGTTGAATGTTTGTGATTTATCCCCAAGAATATTGACAACATCTGACTGAGACAGAGAATTTATAACTTTATGTTTATTTTTGTTTTTCAATTAAGACTTT
This sequence comes from Cheiracanthium punctorium, assembly GCA_038373885.1. Lineage (NCBI taxonomy): Eukaryota > Metazoa > Arthropoda > Arachnida > Araneae > Cheiracanthiidae > Cheiracanthium > Cheiracanthium punctorium. Next base: position 102,765 of record JAWZYV010000498.1, read on the forward strand.
ACTATTAAAAAGAACATGTTACGTTAAAGATTTAAACACTTGAAAAACAGTTTTTAAAATTCATAAAAATTAACAATAACTACAGTTTTAGACATTTCTTCGGAATTGATTGCAGGAATTGATTTTTTACATCATATACTTTCAGCATTGTTAAGGCTTGCGTGATTACTCCTACAACATTAATGTAAACACAACAGAATATCCCCACCAAAAATTATAAAATACTGGAATTTCAATTGATTAAAATTATTCAATCAATTATAATTTTGACGCCTCAGAAAATAAAAACTGAATTTATATTCAAATTATTTCAGGTGACTGCGCATGTTAGTAAGACATTCAAGGTGTCTGCTTCCAATTAGCGTATTTTAATTGAAATTTTGCTGCCGAAAACTCATAGACATTCTAAGCAAATATCATCATTTCTGTATTGCTAGTAGGTTTGTTTTATCACTGTTACGTTTTTCCTCAGAAAAAAAAAGTATCAATTTAATCCACATCCATAGCTTAGCTTAAACTTGCAAATCACCATTTCGAATCTGCAGCAACTTCTGGTCGTTCTAGTCACAGATTCTTACGGGTCCTTAACCCTTTAGTGTGCAGCTTTGCACTCATGCAAAGCTGCATATCCGTACACTTTTTCCAAAAGTATTTGAGTCCAAATCAAGTTTCCAATGTCAGTTTCTTTATAAAGTGTTGTTCTTTATAAAAAAAAATTGATAATGTAGTACATAATAACAACTTCTATTGTTTATCATCTGCCACATGCTTTTTTCAAACATTAACCCTTTGAGGCGCAACCCTCTCCCAATGCTGAAAAAAGGGCAGCCGTTGCCATCGCTCGACTTAACTACCAGCAAGATGGCGGACGATCGAAACGTTCATCGCTGTGCTCGCGCACAGCCAGCTGCGTCAAAAAAGGGTCTCTAGATCTGTGGCACGCGATGAACGTTTCGATCGTCCGCCATCTTGCTGGTAGTTAAGTCGAGCGATGGCAACGGCTGCCCTTTTTTCAGCATTGGGCAATCGATTCAGCTGTTCTCGCGTTCTTCCATTTTTCAGCAGATGTCAATGCTGTTAAAAATAATCGTGACCATTTTTTGACGAGAAATGACGTGCTAAAAAGTAAAGAATTCTCGTGGAGCTATGTCACCCGCAACTATTTTTATAGAAATCAAATCTATTCTTCGTGACTGGCAACGGTCAAAACGTCAGAGTTGGGTGTTCCCAGAGTGGGATCACTGCGCGTTAAAGGGTTAATCAGTTACTCACAAAATTTACAGAGGAAATATCTCTCAGACTTGAAATCATTTTTAGTGGATGTACTAAGTACTAATATTTCTAGAAAAGTACGCGCATTAAAGGATTAACCTGTTAAAATTCCGCAATTTTGAAAAAATGCCTCACAATTTGAGATACTCGAGAGAAATTCTTTCCATATTTTATGAGACATAACAGGACCACTTTAAAACTATCAAACAATTATATGACATTATTTCAAAAGTTCGGAATTTCATCAAATCCAGTATCCGTATGAACCCTAAGTCAGACTAAATTTGCCCAATCTTTCTGCAGCGATGCAATATGCATATAAATATCAGTGCAGCTTAAAAGTTCTTCAGAAATCCGTAAATTGTTAGTGTAGATAACAAACAACAACACACACATGTATGCATATATGAGCTATAAGTACATATTTTTTTTTGTATTTATAGCTTAAATTTATTAAACTATTTGAAAATGCAGATTGTTATGCATATTCGACCAATTACAATAAAATTTACTTATATAATATTATATCTAACATTCTCAATCCGTGTGTATAAATTAAAGAGGCATACATGTGTTAAACTAATTTAGCTGTGTAATAAACATGAATAGTAAAGCTGCAAGCTTCAGTATTTCCCTCATTTTTGGACAACTATAGTACTTACGTTTACAAAATTAATCAACAAATATTTGTAACATCCCATGGTAAAATGTTGTGTCGTGAAATAGCTGTGAAGGTCATTGCAAAAAAAAAAATTTTAGGAGGAATGACAGATAAAAATCGTTAGTGGTAGGAAAGATTTAAAAATATGATATCGAAAACAGTTCAGATTGATGAATTGGAATTCCATTTCAGGTACCTTATAATGACAGAAATTACGCTTCGATTACTTTATTCTACTTTTTTCGCGTAAAAGTTTGAAAGTAATTTCCCTCTAAATTAGGTATTCTAAAATATTGGCCAACGCTGATTAAATTTTATGGAAGTTTACTTTGTTTTTTGAATTCTTTTGCTTAAAGAAGTTGTTGAAGTAGACTTTTGTATAAAGAAAGATCATAGACATAATTTATTTAAAATAAAGTAATGTAAATATATCCTTGCCATTCATTTTAATGTTGACCAGCAATATGAGGTTAAAAATATAAGTTCGGAAAAATTTAAAAGCTTTATCGATCTTAGTCATTATTCTCGGTCTCAAATAATGTGTGTACTATACATCTATGTATTGTAATCATATATATATATATATATTTACTTTTACAGATTTCATCTTAATAGCTCTGTAATCTTGCGTTTTATTATGTGCATGGTTACTAAAGTGTAACGTTTGCAGTGAGCAGGACAGCATATGCAGTTGTAAACGGTTTGTTATTAGATTGCAGAAGATATGACTCAGAAACTGTGAAAATATAAAAAATCTAGAATAAATATTCTGTGAACTAGCCAGCTGAATGTTGTTCTTTTAGCAAAAATCGTATGGATATATCTGGAAATTTTCAAAATCTGTTTTAAAATTTTGAGAATATTTCTACATAAGTTATATTAATGATTCTCTCAAAAGATAAACTGTTATACATGAATCTTTCCGGAAAAGTTCTTAAACGCAATGTCAGATGACAACAATTCTCAACGTATAACAGATACAGTAAAATGTTTATGTTTAATAACTTTCTCTAGTGTTTCATTGTTAGAACTTTCATAATTATTTCTTTTTAAGTGTGTAAAATACAACTTGTGAAAACAATTCTGAAAATTTTGATTTACTGACATATATTTTTTTAAATCGTCAAAAGTTTGATGCTTTCCTATGCATTTTTAAGTTAGTTGTGGCTTTTTAAAAGGACCTACTTCCTGTTGCCAATCGAAAAAAGAATCAGTTAAATAATATTTATTTCTAGTAAAAGATGAATAGTTGTTGTACAGTGGCGGCTGGCTTACGGAACCTCGCAAAAAGACCTTACGCCTTGAAAACTAGTAAAAGTCAAGGCACACAAAAAGCGTTCAAAGAAAGGTACGTTAGATTCAGATTCAACTGTTGAAAGCGTTTGATAACTTTGTAAGTAGTATTTAATTCGAGAAAAAACTATTTGAAGATACAATTTCAGATATTTTCTTGAATAAATTTCTGGGGTTGGGATATAATTTTGTAACTTTTTGTTTCTTTTCTCTACTGTACACTGGTGAAGTGCATACCAAAGTTAACTATATTTTATAGCCAAAGGAGAGATCCTACGCCTTTCAGATCCCACGCATTCGAAGCCACGCGAAGGATTTAAATTGCAAAAAAAAATTGCAATAGGATTAAAATTCTAGTATTTTTCTGTTTTCTATTTTATTACCCGGAGTAAAATAATTCCAAAACTATTTCAGTCTTTGATTTCCGAATTTAAAAACTTAAATGGCAACAATAAAATGATTTTCCTGTGGTAATTAATATTCAAGATAGAAAATGAAATCAGGTAATATTTTTAAGTGGACAAAGATGAAATGTAAGAAATGTACTGCCCAGTAATACAACTATGTACTAAACCTATGTACTACTGTACTAAAACATTTTTTGTAGCCAAAAGATTTTTATTTTTACTCTGTTAAAACGCAACATAAATGTAAAATTAATAAACAAGTAATAGTAGGTTCGCCGAAAATGTAGATATCCGAAAACAGTGCAAGCAGAGTTAGAGCGCTCTGATGACAGATATCTTCCAACTATGTATGTCCTGTGCATCCTAAATTTTTAGTTCTTGCATATCTCTTTTCGGCAAAAATGCTCTAGTCTGGTGGGTATTATTTTTCTCTTCTAAATAAAAATCTATGATTTTTCCCCTATTTTACTTTTCTCACAAAACTTTAAAAATGTAGCTTTATGAATGAAATTGTTAAATTTTATAGATTTATAATGTACAGGGTGGGCAAAATAAAATATTTTGATTTTATGTACTAAATTTTGTTTCGTGCAAATAAATAGTTTGGGTTCGTTAAAGTGTCCTGTGTTTAGAAATTCTTTATTTTTCTATCTCATTGCTTAATAATGTACACGTGTCATGTCTTATGTATATAAAACTTTTCCAGACCACTTTCATGAAAATATTATCCGGGCCAATTTTATTTAGCCCTCCCTGTACAATAAAGTGACTCAAAATACTTTATTGAGATTTACCGACTTTCGAGATTTTTTTTTTTCAGAAACAAGACACAAAATAACCAGACGTCAAAATTTCTGTCAATACAGACATTCAATTCGTCTGTTCTCAAAAGATTACACAGTTTCAAAACGAAGGAAAAGATTACTGCCAATAATCGATTACCGGAATTGTTAAGAAATACGATTACTCGCAGCTTTTAAAAATATCATGGTCAGTTCATCGATGAATCTTCCTCGAAGCAGACAAATGATCAATTAAATAAACTCAAACCGGGTAATTTTAATAAAATATTTCTGCAAAAATTGTAAATAAAGATTTTGTAAACGATTTCAGTCAATGCTAATCGTCATAAATATGCTTCTGTCACGTAAATCGCAAATTAATGTAAAATCTCGCGAGCGATTTATAGATCAACAGTGCGTTTCAAAATATTTTTAAAAATAACTACTGTAGTCAAAAAATAATAAATTGCTTTTTTCTTCACAAATTTACTTTACTCTTCGGTTTTTGATAAAACCAGTCATTTTGTATGATTTGATATTTATATTTCCGAATCGTCTGTGCGTTTCCAACAACTAAAAATCAATATTTCTAGCGTGATATGACTCTGTTCAAATTATATACCCGCTGTGTAGTCAAAACTATTTGATTAAATTTTATGAGTAATTTTCCCAGCAGAAACTATTTTTGAAAATGGTCAAAATAAATTCAGCTTATATATAAAGAAGCTACCGATTACTTCTATATGTACCGACACATCACGATATATTCTGGAGACAAGTGGATTGATTCAACATCTGCAGTGATTTTTGGATAGTGATCTAAAATTTCCTTTCTTTACTATTTTAAAAGCAATTTTCAAATTTTGGCAATTTTTTTCTGGTTTTTTAAAAGAACAATCGAGAATATTTTGAGTAGTTCGCCGTTCCATTTTCAAACCTCAGCTATAGCGTGGCAAATGCGTAAAAATGTTCTCTGCGACACAAAAAGTTTTCATCAGTAGAAATTCAAGGATATACAATAAAACTCGACAGCAGAAGAGTTTTGCCACTGATGTCAGGACATTGAACATCTACTTGTGGCTTCATGGAATGGGTTTCACCAAGATATGTTACTGGTGAGAACCGGGATTTCATTTCCAAATTTAAAGTAAAATTAATGCCTGCGTTATTCATTAACGACGTTCTTGGGGTGTGTTCCGCAGGGCGTGTATTTTCGCAATTACTAACAAGCTATCTAAATCAAGAATTTAAATACTATTACCTCTTTCAGAGCCTGAGTTTCTTTATGGAGAAATTTTCCTTCTATTGTCCAGCTGCATGCATCACCTTTTCCTACGCCGCATTATCTCCTTACCCATGCGCTTATCTCCTTACCCATGCATTACAAGATCTAAAAAAGAAAGCGTCAATGAGTAACTTTTTTCTAGACGAGCATGTGCATGAAACTTACGTCAAACTGATGCGTTTGTTAAAAATGGTAAACCGCGAATTTCACGCAGCCCTGTTAATAGAAACCGTTTTCGTAGCCTCGTTAGTGTTCAGGGAACTGAACAGCGTACTGACGGAAAGTTATCGGGGTATTACTAACAAGCTATCTAAATCAAGAATTTAAATACTATTACCTCTTTCAGAGCCTGAGTTTCTTTATGGAGAAATTTTCCTTCTATTGTCCAGCTGCATGCATCACCTTTTCCTACGCCGCATTATCTCCTTACCCATGGGCTTATCTCCTTACCCATGCATTACAAGATCTAAAAAAGAAAGCGTCAATGAGTAACTTTTTTCTAGACGAGCATGTGCATGAAACTTACGTCAAACTGATGCGTTTGTTAAAAATGGTAAACCGCGAATTTCACGCAGCCCTGTTAATAGAAACCGTTTTCGTAGCCTCGTTAGTGTTCAGGGAACTGAACAGCGTACTGACGGAAAGTTATCGGGGTATCAGTTTCGTTACACATCGAATAATTGAGATATCTCTAATTTACTCTCGATTTGTCATCATATGTAACTGTGCCTCTTCGGTGAACGTCGCAGTTTCACAATTGAAGCAGTCAATTCTGGAAGCACCAGTTGATTTGATGCGGGTTCGAAATTTTCAGTTTCTTCACTGCTTGAAGGAAGATTCTAACGTCTTTAAGCTGTTGGGGTCCATCCCCATTAATAACAGCCTCATCCTGAGTACTGCCGGAGCCGTCCTCACTTACAGCATATTGTTTGCCACCCTGCATATGCAAAGCTGAATCTTATATTCAAGACATTTTGCATTGAAAGTTTTTTTTTTCTAATTAATGATTATGATTTTAAAGTATACAGCATAAAAAATAAAAATACTATCTCAAATGTCTTCATTAGTTTAAAATAATATGCAGACGAGAGAAAAGCATTGCTTCACATTGGTAAATGTTATCTATTCTGTCTAGTGTCCTTTTTAAAGGAACTTCTACATATTAAAACAGAACATCAGTAACGAAAGTTCAATCGTAACCTCTGTAAGTGGTAAAATCTAATATCTAATTTAGTGCAGATGGTAATACATAAGCAGCAAAAGACAATGTATAAAAGCACCAATACGAAAATTAAGATATCAAACCAGTCTCGGTATGTATGATATACTGTCGTCATTTCTAGAATGAGAATGAAAAATTTGCTACGTTTATACTGAAAAAGTAGGGATTCAAGATAGTGTTTACGAGGGCCAATAGTAAAACAAGCATTCAGATAGGGGTTTTTTAAGAGCCAATGCGAAAGCATGAAATCAAGGCAACTGAGAACAGAGAGATTTTCAATATTCAGAGAAGGGAGAACGAATTAAATCAAATTAACAAGACAATTTATGTTTTTGTGGATATCGCAAGTTTCAAGAAAATCTAATTCAGTGGGCAGGAAGGTAGTTTGCAAATAAATCTATCTAAATTAAAGTCAAAAATGTGGTTGGTATCTTAAAACCAACCATCTCACAAATATGGTTGGTTCTTGGGTGTAAAATTCACGGTCACGAAGACATTAAATTTAAGATACCTAAAAGACCCCGTTGGCACTCTGAATGCTCGGTGCATTTACAGTATGAGTTGTCTATGTTGTTTGCCTTATATCGAACAAACTAAACGCGACCTTAACTTTAGAATTAAGAAGCATATAGCTCTTGTTAAAAAACATGCTACCAACATGACTGCCATCGCTAAATATTGCTGCGATGCCAACCATATTTTTGACTTTATTTCAGCTACATTTATTTGCAAACCCTGTTCCCCCAGTGAATTAGATTTCCTTGAAGGTTCCAATACCCACAAAATATAAAATATCTTGTTAATATTGATTTCGCTGCTCCTCCACTTTCTGAATGTCGGAAATCCGTCTGTTCTCAGTTACCTAGATGCCCTGTTTTCCCATTGGCCCTCTGAAAACCTCCATCTGACTACCTGCTCTTCTATTGACCCTCATAAATATTATTCTGAATTTTGTCTGGTTTTCTCTGATTCTTTATTGTTTTTATTGAAATTTGGTGTGTTTTTTTTTACATTATTATTCAAATACCCATATTAATAAAAAAAGGGAAGAAATTAAGGTATTATGAAAGCGTCATGCTATAAACCACTTCACTTTCTTTTTTCTGCTACATTATGTCCAAAAATAAGCATATTTTTCATAAGCAATTTTGCAATATAACCAATTGTATAAATTTAAATCAGCAATCAAAACTGTTACACGTATTACATTAATTTACGGGGCTTTTTAATTACTGGGAAAATATTTTAATTACTGCCTTTTTTCTTAAAGTTTTTTTTTTTTTTTTTTAACAAACTAAACTGGAAAAGCGTTTCACAGGAATGGATTTATAAAAGAAAAGCAAGCATTTGTTAAGTACTTATATTTTATTTCAGAATTCTGCTTTTGTGTGATAATTTGTGAAACATTTAGTTAAACAAAGTTCGAGTTCCCTAAAACCTGTTCCGAAACTGATTTTTCTATGCAATCTCTATAGAACTACTAGAGAATTTTATTAGAATAGCAGCATACTAAAGAAAGTAGAAAAACGGTCGAATCATCATGCACATGTCGAAAAATAAGCTGCCCGAACGGCACACGGTCAAATCAGAGAAGTCCCCCTTTTTAAGCACCCAAAATAGCTTAGTCGTTAAAATAACTGATTGAGAGGTACTGTTAAAGTATATTAAATTTTTTACAATAATCAGTGTTTGAGATGTTGTATCCAACTTTATTTTTTGAGAAAAATCAATCATTCAACTTATATGTTTATATCCTAATTCCTTTAGTAAACAGCGAAAATATTGTAATAATAATAAAAAAAAACGAAGCTTAATCAGTTTTGACGGTTTTAGAGGTAATATTTGCCTTGTACACCCACCTTTCCGATAAAGTATTTTTTAATTAAATGAAGAACTTCTGTATAACCTGAAAATAGTCTGAGTGGAACAATTTTACGCTCGCTAGTTACCTAAATGAAAAAAAAAACTAATTTAATACATCTATAACATTTTCCTTAAAATTTCAAACAGGTGTTTCCTTAAATTATTTTCTTGATAAAACTGTATTCTTTCATTAAATTTTCCATACATTTTTCCTCCCTCAAGATTGTTAATATATAAATCTTAGAACTGCATTATAATATATTTCGCTAGTCTATTCTTCTAAATTGCATTCTACAGAATTGGAAAAACGTTTGATTTTTCTGAGCCCCAGAAAAGCGGACCGATATCGAATGTGCATCCAATTTGTGTACGCAACAGAAGTTATTTGATGCACGGATCCTGCGAGACTTTTTATACTGAGAACAAAAGTTTCAGCTTTCCGCTGATTAAACCCTTTTGTTGTGTAGATTTTTTTTTCTTATGAATTTATCTATCGCAAAAAAAGTCTTTCAATGGAAGTAGATTTTCAATAAAATTTACTAACTTTTGCATACTTTTTCATTCATGGTATCATTTAAAAGAAATTCATTTAACTATGGTGTTAAAAAGTGGTACAAGGTTTTTATTCATAGAGGCTTTTGTATTTTATTTATTTATTTATTTATTTATTTATATATATATATATATATATATATATTACAATTTAGACCGCTCGAATGAAGTCAAAAACCAGCGTGAAATCTACAAAAAAAATAAATCTACAAAATTTTAAGGATTACAAAAATATAGAAAATCTGTATTCTGTGTTCATTAAATTTGCCGTGACATAGATATATGTACAAGATTTATGACTACATATGAAAATCATATTTATAATTTTTTATAGGAGCACGCAAAGTAATTCCCTTAGATTATATTCTAAGGTACGGCTTCTGATTAAAATGCATTTTGGCGGAGTATTTTTTCCATTTTACGGAATCCATTTTATCAATGCATTCGAAGAGACAGGGAAAAAAAACATTATTTTGACTGTCCATCTGTCCAAATATGTTTTGACCACCTCGAAGTTTATGCATATTTTATGGACAAGCATTAGAAAATTCCCTATAAAGTATATTAGAAAGCTTCACTGCATGCATAAAATTTATTGCCCTTTTACAGTCGAACTCAACAGAATTATTTTCCATATTATGCGTAAACTAAGGTTTTTCAGGTAATAATGGACAGTAAATTGAATTGAATTTTTTTATTTTTTTATTTTACAGATTTATAATTTTATCTTTTTATCCATGCTTCACTTAATTTTTATTTTATTTTAATCACACTTCTTGCGACCTTTATTTCAGTTATATCATTATCTTCACAATGAAATTTATAAACATTTGCTTTCAGAATCATCTTGGACCAATGTCTTAAAGGAACTGTGGACTTTGAAGTTGTGAAGAACCGACCACAAAAATCGGAAATTCCATTTTTAAGCACCAATATTTTACAATTTTTAATGTATATAATGCAAAAAATATCATATATCTAAGTTTATTAGGGAAAACATAAAATAATTTCTAAAAAGATTTAAGTATCTCATATTAGATACTTTAATTTTTCGATTAAACGAATTTTTCATAATCTATATATATTGCATATCTGTGTCTTAAAAATGTTCCATATCTCTTAATATATGGGAAAATCTTATAATTTTGCTATGGCAAATCATGTTATAGAAAAAAATTCATTCGGGGGATCCATTTCAGTGTTTGTGGTCTTAAAGATTATTAAATTTCAATATAAATTTGCAAAATGGGAAATTATTGCGCAAATTCAGTACTACATTATAAAAAAAATTCTAAATAAACTTTTCAACGTATCTCTTAAATAATGTTCCGAATAAACAATAAAAATGTAAAATTTGGATTGGAATATTTAAAATTTTAAAGCAAAGGAACATTTCAAGAGTTTTCATTTTGTAATTTTTAAGTTAAATGGTTAATTTCTTTTTCCTGGGTACTTAAAATTATTATACTGTAATGCGAATGTATATTTATGCAAAAATTCCTAAATGTTGGTCTTTTTTTATTAAATACGTACATAGCGTCCACGTTCCGCTTGAACAGTTAGTCGAAGCCTTATTTATGAAGAATTTATGTTGCATGCAAACTCCGGGCTTTTACAATATACATTAATAAAATGCTTTTTACGTATGAATAATACGAATTTATAATTTCAATGTTTTTCTTCTTTAAAGTAAAATAGCTGTAATGGATTAAATAAATAATGGGACCTCTCGTAAACTCTTAGAGGCTGCCAAGAACAGCACATTCGATACCACGGACTTAACCTGCAAGTTCTTCGTGTATACATGTTTTTAAAAAATCAAGATCCGACGGACTTAAAAAAGGTACAAATTTGTCCTGATTTTAAGTTCCTCGGTATTAATGTAGCTTGATTTTTAAGCATTTACACTGCAGTCTTGAATCCTGCCTTCCAGCAAGTCCACTTACTTGTCAGCAGGGCTGTTAAGCTGACACGACAGCATCACGCTATGTATAAAAAAATATACTTAAAAGTGAGCACTTAACAGTAGTGCTTGTTAAAAATTGCTTTATTGAGATGCTTTATAAAAAACAAAATTACTGAACGTTACATATTCGCGCTGACATACTTAACTATTATTAATGCTACATATTCGTGCACTATACGGGATTTATGTTTTTCCAGTATTTTCGTCATGCATTTCACATATTATATAATATATTTTCAAGTTAAATATAAAATTGATTAACGGAGCAGAGTTTGCAATTTTTATGACAAATAATTCGGAAAAAGGAATATTTACATTTAAAATACACTAAAGTAATGGGAGAAAATCACTGTTTTTTAAATCAAAAAATGGAAATAGAGACTGATGAAGATGGTCCCAACATGGGGACATCAAAGAATTATTGTCCTCTTCCGACTCAGCATGGTCGCCACACTGACAAGAAAGGTGAGTTTGCTATGCACGTAGAGTTATGCAAACGGAGCATCTAGAATATGAAGTAAATTTAGACAAATAGCTTATTCTAATTTAAGTTGTGAAAACCGAAACGTAACATATGTTTTGATATATGTAAACAAATACCCATGAATATTTTCTTTCATATTTCAGAATATGGAAAGGATTTAGAATGCTGTTTTTGTAAAAAAAAGATATATCAAAACATGCATAATCCTTTCAGATTTCTAAGAGTTACTTTACAGAACTTCATAAATAGTTTTTAAAAGTATTCCGCTTCCAAAAGTAGAATTTGCATTTCAAAATCTACGAAAAAGAATCTTGTTCTAAAATTTTTAAAAGAAAGGTGAAACTTCCTTTATTTGATCGTATAAACATATTTCAGACGTGTTTACATTGCCATCTTATTTATGTACGGCGGCGACATTTTCAATATCAACGACTTTTAAACTCAATCCCTAAATATTTAAATCAGAAGGCACTCAATCTCAAATAACAACGTGATTTAACTACGTAGAAAAAAAAAAATTGTTGCGATGAACATGCTATTACTTTAACTTAGAAAAACAAAATATTTAAGCATACTTTTACCCCAACCAAGAAAAGGAGAAAAAAAAAAAAACTACAATTGATAATGCCATGAAGTTCAGAGCCAACTTACAAAAGCAAACCGTAAACGCAATTTTAAAATTCTCAGCACGGTTTTAAAATTCGTTTCAAAACAGAATCGGTAGGTTAAGTATCTTTCTCGATCTTTTTATTATGCAAGTTGAGTCTCTATTTAGTAGAAAGGGGGGAAAAAAATTCTGGGAAAAGAAGTAATGTAAAACTAGAAGATGTTCCCTTATTCGCTGAAATTTCACTAGGAAGGCAATAAGCAATTCTCAATGTATTCATGAAAATATTCCTGCGTTTCTTCTTTCTTTATTTCCAAGTTCTTCTCTCGTGTATATTTATATGATATCATAGGAGAAGGAATTCGATTTTAACCGAAAATCTTGTGTCAAAGACTCAAGTTTAACCATAAAAAAAGTGCGGATGATTGCTGATTTGCAATATGCATGAGAAAATGCAGTTTCGTAGAATTTATTTTATTGTTGCGATATGCATATCAAATAAGAATATAAATAGGATTTCAGAAGAGATACACATTTTTCCTTTGTTTTGTTTTTAATTATAAGCTGCATGTATGACGAAGTTATTTGGTTACAGACTTAAATTTGAGATTAAAAGGCGTTGTGGGACCATGCAGGTTCGGATACACTTAGTTGCAATAAAAAGAAGACATTGAATGCTTAAAACTATTTATTTAAAAGATACTATTGAAACATAAACTTATTATTACGGGTGGTGGTGGTGGTGGCTCAGCTAATTAAAAATACGTCCTATATGGATAGTGAAATTAAGATGGAATGAATTAAAAATTACGCCAGCAGAGAATTACACATTGACGAGAACAACAACTTGCCTGAGATAAATAACGCCAATTCCAGAGCAACCCTAAAACTTAATCCAATAAAATTAAAATGACGTAATCGCGAACAAATAATTTTAAAGATGTCGCAGGGCAACAAAGATAAAAAACGCCAACACCAAGCCAAAGAAGGGGGGAAACAAAAGGCCGTTTATTTTGCAAACGGACGCAATATAATCTATTTTTAGCACAACGACGCCGCCATGTCTGAAGAGACACATAAACAAATAAGAATAATGCATACGGGAAAAACGAATATACAGAGTTAAAAGCTGAAGTGACCGAAAAATGAGAACAGAAAATATTTAGTATACATGATTTTGGATAGATTACATTAAAGAAAGCCAAAGTAAATGATTATTAAATTAGATATGTGATCTCCATCACAGTATGTACGGTGAAACCTTTCTTAAGCAGATTCTTGAAACTTGTGTGGAAGGCAATATTCTATAGTCCTGTGAATTCGTAATCTCTTGAATTCATTTCACTCGAAAATAAAAAGAGTGAATATTTATTGCTAAGTAGTGAAATAGCATCTAAAACAACCTGTAAAGGAGTAAGTATCCAGTCTCTTCCGAAACACTTTGCCTTTTGCGAGCTTTCTACTTTATCTACTACATATAAACAATTTGTAGTAGTTGATGTCCCAGTTACAAACAGTAGATTAACTGGCTAAGAATGTATTTCAGTTCAATATTGTTTGAATCTAGTTTTTAAAATTAACGCTAATGGAATAATTTAGACAGAAGAAAAAATTAATTTACCTATTTTATATAATCGTAAAATTTATTTCAGTCATGGATTTGGAAGACTTGAAAATAGTTTGCTACTTTTATTGTATGGCTTAAGCCATTTTCTATTAAAAAAATCAATCTGCATAGTGGATAAGATTAAAAGATTTTCAATAAAATCTTGTGAGAACCCTCTTGTAGTTAGTAGACTTCCTTCATACGTTTTAATTACAAAATATAGGAAGTTAAAAACATCCACATAAGTAGTTAAATACATTTCTTACATCAAATAACCTTTTCTAGAAGAATCATAATAAGTATGGGGGAAAAAATAGAGTTCATGGTTAAGTGATTCTAGAATTTAAAAAAATCAAAATCTAATGCACATAGATGCACAAATAGAAATGTTAACAGCAAACAATTATTATTTCTAGCCTAGGTGAAACATTTTGGTACATTAAGCATAGCCCATTTCGGAATCTAGCCTAGTAAGAGAATGTGCTTCCTAAGTAAACAACCACATTGTATGGTCAAACATCCTTTCAGCACAGTGAATATTAAATCCCTGTGAAGTCTCCTTAACGATCTGAAAACGAAATAAAAATCATCGAGAGTAGAGTGGTGACTTTCTTCTGTCATTGAGACTCGAGCATCAGAGACTATCCGCCATGGGACATTGCTTTGAAGTCACAAACAAATAGTCATAATAAGTGATTCCAATGTGACTTAAGCATTTCAGCCACGTCAACGTGACTTTGCGTGACATTAGGGGTGAAGGTTATTTGACCTACCGCCAGCCGGAAGTGACTTCATCACTAAAAAGACATCCGCAGCTCGATGGCCTTTCTCACGTAAAGATCTATAGATTAATCAGCCACGTCTATTCCCAAGCCTCTTAAACTATCCTCGTATCGTGTGATTTCCAGATATGCTCCAAGGGTGTCCTCTGACACTGCGCCAAATAGGGGAAGGTGGTCCAAAATTATCCTAGCTAGCAAAACAATCCACATACGTTTTCATAGATACAGGCAGCGCTATCTAACAGGCAACATATAAACTAGTTTTGCCAAGAAGAAGCAATGGCGGTATACAAGAGATCGGTATCTGAGTACAACTCTTCAAAAAACTGGGTTTTACCATATCTGAAGTAAGGAAGCATTAACTTTCCTAATTATTTATGCAATAGTCTTAAATGTGCAGAAATATGACTTGGTTGACAGAATAGTTTTTAGATGTTAGTTACAGTTGCTAACTTTTTAGGTTTCTCTGCGTGTTCCAGCAATATGACTAAAGTGGGAAATCATATTGCCAGGCAAAATGATACTTCGACTGAAGAAACTCCAGTACCAGGTCCTAAGGCGTATTACCCTTCAGCCGTTCTCAAAATGCGTGGCTCTCTATTATGTTATTTAATTTATTTCTGCGTTTATTGTAGGCCATAATTTTTTAATTATGATTTTAAAATATTCCATTTTATTGTTTGTGACACTTTTTTATTTTAAAATTTTCATAAAATAAATCATGCGTGCTACATGATTGTAAAATTTATTTTATAATCATGTAATAATCATGATAATAATCATGTACAGGAAATAATTTGACTATTTATTTCCTGTATAGTCATAATTACATTTATATCTTAGTTCGCCGATAAAAAACAATTTAAAATTATTTTCAAATGAAGGATCATTTTGCCGTTTGGTTGAGGGTAAAATGATACTTTAGGCACTTTCTAACTATTTTATTTTTTCCATTATTCATTGTGCCTTTCAAATACTGATGCGAAATATAGTGTAAAATATGATAGCAAAGGGCCAACGTTTTATTTAAACATTTATGTTATTTTATACAAGTTTTAACCTTAAGGGAATCATTTTGAGCCACCTTCCGCTACTTCAAGTAGTACCATAATGATGAAATTGGGAAACCAAATATTTTACTAAATTGCATTTATGTCAGTTCCAATGTAAGTTCTGAAATTTATTTTTAACGTGGGTTTAAAACAAGTGTTTCCAGTTACAGTGAAAAAATTGTATATTAACTTTGTCGAAACTTCCATTTATGATTATTTTCAAAAGTGCATCGGAATTTAAATTTTAATAAATATTTAGATTTCTTTCCTTTTTTGACTGAAAATTTCAAGCATCATCTTTAATAATTTTATAAAACTTCCTATGAGGCGAAGAAACTCTTTTGTTTACATGCCTTCACAGTAATAATGAGAGATTTAAAAAGCTTTCCTATAAAATTATTTTCAAAATCATGACAATCATCAACTAACAATTCGTTTCTTTTAGCTAAAGTAGCAAAAAGTGCTTTAGATTCTAGTATTCCCTGTGTTTAAATATTTCTAATAGTTTAGTAAATTTTAAAATTCTGCTTTTTCTCTCTAGTCTAACATTTAAATACAGTGCAGCGTAGAATTTAAAGAGTCGTTGAATTTACATTCACAAATATAAAAATTTATAATCTGATAAAAATATCTAAACAGAAAAATCAGCTCTTTCTCTTTTATGTTCTCTTTTTGAATAACTAAAATTTTCTTGTGCGTGAGGGTGTTTTTTTCCGTCATCTTCGGCTTTAAGTACAATTCCTGAACAAAATTCAGAAAACATTCAATCTTAAGTTACAACATAGTTTACCTAAAAAACACCTGCAATGTAATAAGCATTATCATCTTCAACATAAAAAAAAGAAAAACCTTCTTTTTAACAGCATAAGGAGGGAAAAACCTCCTATTTGGTAACAGCATAAAGTTCTGCCCTAACTTAAAAACACAAAACTTTAACGCGATTTTAAATTTCTGAGCACGATTTTAAAAATACATTCCAAAAGAAAATCGTTAGGTTAAGTAACTTTATCCTTCCTCTATCTTTTTATTATGAATTTTGAATCGATTTTTTTAAAAAAAAGGGAAAAAATATGTTTGTTGTAAAGAAGTATTTAATGTAAAACGAGACGATGCTACTTTATTCCCTGAATTTTTATTGAAAAATAAATAAGTAGTTCACAATATATTCTAAAGATATCTTAGCATTTCTAGGTTTTATTTTTAGTTCTCCAACCCCACCCCACCCCACCTCAGCCGAATTATTCTCCCTTCCTGTATTTTCATATGATATCATCAAAAAAGAGATTCGATTGTAACCGAACACCTTGTGTAGAGAATTCGAGTTTAGCTATAGAAAAGAACAAAATGTGTATGATTGCTTATTTGCAATGCGAAAGGAAAATGTAAATTTGCAAAATTTATTTCAACTGTTAAGGTTAGGATCTTTAGTTGAATATCAAATACTCAGAACGTTGTATATATATATGTGCCTATATATATCGTTTCTTATCGATGATTGCTTCTATTTTTGTCAGTTAAATTATATTTAAACGTTAATGATATTATTAGCTTTTATCAATAAAATGATAGACGAACTTAATCTTTAAAATAATGTTATTTATAAGTTTAAAAATATTTTATTTTAATCCAGCGTTTTATATGGAATGAAGACCATTTTATTTTTCTGAAATTATTACTTTTTATCAATAAAATGATAGACGAACTTAATCTTTAAAATAATGTTATTTATAAGTTAAAAAATATTTTGTTTTAATTCAATCGTTTTATATGGAATGAAGACCATTTTATGCTTATTGAAAAATTTTTTGTTCCATTTGTACAAAAGTAAAATCCCTCAAGCAAGCCTTAATAAGCAAGCAATAAATTCCTTTGATCCCAAATTATTTATAATAGTACAATGACAATCTATAGTTCCGGGAGTTTTACTTCGTTTTTTACGAACGGAAGCAGGTAAAGTTCAGTTCTAATCATCCTGAATGTTCAGATGGTTCAGTTTTTTGCAGCCGAGAAAGAATAGACGTTTTGTATCACTCGAAAATATCATCCTGTTTGTATACTTTTTCTTTAATTGTATTTTTACGAAGATTTATTAATTTTAATAGGCAAACTTATAATAGGCAAACGTCTAATATTGGGTGCATTCGTAAAGGGCAATCTCGTTGCACGAGTTTTCCTAAGCGATATGGAATGTGTGTGTTAATGCTATCAGTTTCATTTGACTTTCCGAACATCTTCAGTTTATGTAGTTTCGTCGCCTAGGAGACTTGTTTGTTTACAATTCGCGAATGCGTTATTTTTGCTGAGGATAGTTTTTAGTACACACTCACTATAAAATAAACAGGATTTTTAAAAGAGAGAGTGGCCATAATTGAAGTGCACAGATCAAAATTTAGAAATTTCAGAATTTCAGAAATTTCTAAATTTCTGAAATTCTGATTTTTAGAAATTTCATTTTTTCAAAAGTATTTAGCAAGAGAAGTTCAAATTTCGCTAATAAATCAACTTCAATCTCAACACTAAAGTATGCATTTTTGAATTTACTAAAATGAAAGAAAATACTTTTCATAACAACATACTTTTCCATAACAACGGACGCCATTTCTAAACAAAAACAACGTGCAGCAAGTAATCTTCTCAACATACTCTATGAACCTGTTCCGTGTTCAGTTTACTTAGTTTGAAACTAACTGCGCTCAGTTTTTTATACGAACGCTCCAGTTTATAAACTGAATGCACTCAGTTTCCTTTACGAACACTTAAGATAGAAACTCGTTGCACGCGTGTAACTCGTTTCGCGTTTATGAATTCGGCCATTGTTGGGAAAATCAGCGCCATTTTGAAAGTCTTAGCCCCATAGTTAATACTCATTTTTGCATTTTCATTCATTGTATTACTAAACATTCTTTTAATGAATTACTTCATAAAATTCTTTTATCGCTTCTGAATTATTTATAACAATTTTTATGGCATTGAACACCTTATATTTTTCTGATTGTTTCCGGTTGAAAAAATATTATAGAAATAACTATTGAGCTGACTTTAGTATCAAAAAAAAAATTAAATCATGCCAGGAACGTGTCGATTACAAAACACTTATAAGTTTTCTTTGCGCCAAACTTGGCGATGTATTGTCAAATTTCGTGATATTTTAAAAATACCTTAATAAACTTGTATATCATTGATATATTTTTGCGATACCCTGTAAAATAATTTATTCCCATCCTTCAAATGAAGAGCAAGCTGTTATAAACGTTTATATATTTATTATTAAAGGTATAAATAAAAGTAATGTCTAGGGATGAACGCGAGACCATGCGAAACGAGAAATAGCTATCTCGTCTCATCTCACAGATCAACATCTCACAGATCAACATCACACCCAGAGGTCTCATCTCGCACTTAGATGTCTCGCCTCTCAAAAGCTTCTCGTCTAGTCTCGCGGTCTCTCGTCCATCCCTATTAATGTCGTTTTTTCCGTATGTCAATATTTTGCCTAGCCAAAACTACCAGATATTAGCCAGAGCCAAAGTTATTAATACGAAATTTGGCATATGTGGAGTTCTCTAATATAAGTGCTAGCTTAGACAGCATTTTCCGAAATTCATAACCTAGTACGGTAAGGGCTGAAACATCCTTTTCACATATCTCTCTCTGTCTCAAAGAAAAGAAGAGATATCCATAAAATTCTTGATTTAAATACAACACTCACGAATGCATAAAAATTAATTTCAGGACATTTTTAAATTCATCCTCCAAGGAGGGTTGACGCCAGCCTTATTCTTCTTCCACATATATTTCTAAAAAGAAAAAAAAATTGCTTTAAAATGTAATAAATATCGATCCTATGTTTATGCACAGTGTGCTTTTAATAAAAAACTTGTCTGAAATTTATTTGCTTGATTTTTAAAAAATGAGATTATTTTCCGGGACATCTATTATATTGTACCTGAAATGTACTAATATCTTTAAACTGTCATCGACCTTATAATATATTGAAATTATTTTGGGTGCTCCTGGACAAAAACTTTTAAATTTTATATGCACTTATTTTTTTATGGAAGTAATTATTTTTTAATCCTTAATAACATAAAGTATTAATTTTTATATCTCTAAGTTACGCTTTAAACGGTGGTTACCCATTGTTTTAGAGTTTCTTTGGATTATCCTGTAAGAGAAGTATAATTGCTATATACACCATTTCTAACAGTGCTAAAGAGTGCAGAAATAATATATAAATTTCGTACAAATCGATATTTACTTACGGGAGTTAGAGCACGGACAGACAAACGGAAAAACGGAAATCATTAACATTTGTCAACTTTCTTAGAAAGTGTTAACAAATCAACATCATCATTACTTTACAACTTTGTAAGTGTTGAAAATACAAATTATAGGAATGTAATCTCATAAGAATGTAATAAGTTACTAAAAAATTTTTATTTAACACTAGCAGAAAAGAGGGAGCTAACTGATTAATTTCTTTATCAGTTTATTAGGTGTCCGACACATTTTGCATTTTCAAAGTATTCTTAGGAAATTGGGTTTTTTCTTTCAAAAGTGATCAATGAAGTGAATAAATCTTTTAACAAGGCATCACTGTCTCACTAGGAGGAAACAATCTATCTAAAACACCGGGCGATTAAATTATAATGAAAAGAAATCAAATTAATGGGACACTATATTCCCTAAATTTAACAGGGGATATACGCCCCAGTAATTAATATTTTGAGTGAAGCGAGCTAATAATTAATGTTTTTTTTTTTTTCAAAATGTTTTTATACATTACAGAATGAATAATTATAGTACTTTCAAAATTTATATCTTTTTTTTTTATCGGTGTCTCTTAATTGAGTGGTGTGCACATCATGTAATGTTTCATAACTGTTAAGATTTTTAATTACTTTTCGTAAAGGTTAATCGACATTTTTTGATGCAGGTGTACATTTTAAAGCCAGTTCAGTAGTAATGCAGAAATACTTCTCATATGTAGAACGTGTGATATTTTCTAGGTGATATTTCTATATATATATATATATTGATATAGAAATACCACTCTTACATTTGTCAACTTGTAAGAGATCTATTTGTAAAATTTCCTTTTAGAGTCTAAATAATGTAGGAAATTTTATAGCTTTATATAGTTTAAAATTTTGGAGAACATCTAAAGCTTTAAGTATTTTTAAAGATTGCTTTCAATTTTATTTCGCAAATAAATTGTTAATTTATAGTTATTATATTTAATGCATCGACATTTCAATTACTAGTTTAATACTTTCTTAATGCAAGGAAATAAGGCACGTGAATAGTTATAAAATGACAAAAAAAGAAGTAAGTGAATATTTAAAAGTTCTTATAGATATATTTACACTACTTCTCCAAAAATCGCTAGTGATCTGTATCGGTGGGGAGGGAGTGAATTTTCTTAATTTTATTGCAGATTCGGTTTCTATTCAAACCTTTCTGATTATCTGACAAACTTCTGGTGTGTGCCCTTATGGTTTACTTTTTGGTGATATTAGGAATATTTTCTTTTAAAGTTTATAATTACATTTTAAAAAGTACAGTAAATTTAAATTTCTGAAGTAGCTCGATTTTCTTTTTCAATATCTTTCAACATTGTAGTTGTTCAAAAATATTATTTGATTTTACTTGCACTGTTGGAGAGGCTTTCAAAGTTTAAAATTGTGAAAAGTCGCCACAATTCGGTGAATGGGTAGATTTTACGATTTTATATAAAGTAGCTATAGTTATACATACATACATACATACATACATACATACATATATATATATATATATATATATATATATAGATACCTATATCCTATATATCTATATCCTATATATCCTATATCCTATATATCCTATATCCTATATATCCCCTATATCCTATATATCCTATATATCCTATATCTATATATAGATACCTATATATATAGATATCTATATATATATATATAGATACCTATATATATATATATATATATATATATATATATATATATATATATATATATATATATATATATATATATATATATATATATATATATATATATATATATAGAGGTCTTGCGTTGCACTGAGAATTAGCTACAACGTAATGACATTTTAAATAAATATACAAAGATAAATTTAGTCAGAAATATTATCTAAAAAAAATGCACAAATACTAACGATAAACAAACTCTTCTTAAATCAAGATAAAGCAAATATATAAATATTAAAACTAGATGTATTTACATTTTAATCTTGAAATGCCTATTTGTGCTAGGAAGCTCAAAACTGCATAGTTTATTGAAGGTGGAATTTAATTCCATTTATATAAAATGAAAAAAACAAAATAGTTGTCAATATGTTTATTAGAACATAATTCGACAAAATATTTATTTTCTACGTGTAACTGAAATATATTTTATTATGGGAATAAATTTATGACAATAAAAAGATATCACTATGAAACTCGCCAAAAATTCATGCATTCGTGAAGAAATTTCAACACAAATAAAAAAGTATTTGATTAGAATATTTTTCAATAGTCTTTGACATTTTATTTTGAAGCTTATTAGAAATTCAGTTTTTAAGAGAAAATATGAACGTAACAATATGAACTCGTTCCGTACTGTTTTATGAGGATTCTCGTTTTGATATTTTGTTCGAAATTAGTTTATTTCGTTGCGTTTGTTTATGTGTTTTATTCTCGAATGTGTTCTGGAAATGTTAAAAGCTTGTAAAAATGTTGATATGTTTAGGTAATCTTCACTAAAACTATAATAATTTGAAAATTACTTTAATGTTATTAATTCAGTATCAAAAGAATTTCTGCAGTGTAAACGCATGTCGTCGAATGAATCTATTTATCTGTCCGTAAACTTTTGGTATTTTTTAACATAAAGATTTGTAAATTTAGATTAGAGTAGAATATTTGAAATTTTTTGCCCAAACACGAAAAATACCGTGTTTGCCTTTGTAATAGTCGCACTTTTTTGCCATTTTTTCAGTGTGAAAGTCTAGGTGCGGCTTTTAATACGGGGAAATGTACTTCACAATATTGTACGCTAATGCTAAAGCATTACTGGGATTTTTAAAAAAATACATTTTAATGAAATTGGTAATTTACCAAACGTTTCCATATTTTGTGCTGCTTATTTAATATTCTTTTCGTCAGTTGCACACAACATAAGGGCATTTTTCTTTTTATGGTAATATTTTTGTAGACATAAAATTCACAAATAATCTTGTGAAATGTTTGACAAAATATTATAATAACATAATACATAATAATAAATCAATTTCACTGGAGGTATTAGCAGCACTGTAGCTCTGGGAAGAAACTGATAATTTTTTTATTTTCTAAATGAAGGCCAAATACGTGAAAGCGACTTTTGTGCGGGGGAAAACATTTTAGCGGATATTTCTTCTTCAAAACGGGGGATACGACTATTACGCAAGGGCGACAGTTACGCGAGTAAACGTTGTATGTAATAAAATCTTTCCGCGTTATTCGCAATTTTCCTTGAAACAGAGCCTTTAGAACCGTTTTTGCAATCAGCTTACAATTTCATTCAAATATGCATAAAATAAATTTTAAAATATAAATGATCTAAAAAAATCAAACGGTTCCTATTTCTAGCGATTACTTTATTATTGGCAATATCAAAAGAAGGCGTATTCTTTAGTATAAAAGCATCCAGCTTAAACTTTTGCACAGTTAGATAGTTAAACATGTTCAAGTTTTTAAAATGTACTGGGTGTCCGAAATTAAACGCGCCTATTTTAAAGTTGTCTACAGTCGAAAACTATTGCTCAGAAGGTTATGAAATTTTGTGTAGGGCATAGTGTAGATATGGGAATTTATCTGAGCTAATAAAAAGAAAAATAGTTCAAATGTTCGCCGCCAGGGGTCCCTAGACTTCAATCCAAGCAACTTTTGGCTTTTGAAGAAGTTTAAGAAATTTGGTAAGTCGTGATAATCCAAGAACTTTGCCTGATCTTAAAGACAGCATTTCACAACATGTTCCTAATATTTAACGGAACACACTGCTGTCAGCTGTGGAACATGCTCTCTTACAATTCCAGATAGGCCAACCGGATTGTATGGTGGGTAGAGCATTGGTTTCGGGTTCAACTCCTGGCGGTCGGGGTTCGATTACCGACTGGCCGTGGTTTTCGTTGTCCGTCCCTTCATAGGGGGCGACGTTGTTCCACCCACTGAATCCTCCCAAAATAAAGAGGCCAACAATTCCGGCCTCTTGTGGCCAAAGCCTTTATGGCAGCGGCCGGCCATTGGGGAAAAAAAAAACAATTCCAGATGGTCGCTGACAATGATGGCTGCCATGTTGAACATGTTTTGCTGTAATAATATTTGTAAACTATCATAAATTTATGCTGAATGTGTAATTAATAAAAAACGCCCCCTGGTGGCGAACATTTGAACTAATTATTTTTATTAGCTCAAACAAATTCCTATGTCTTCATTATGTCCTACACAAAATTTCCTAATTTCCTTCGTCTGTAGACAACTTTAAAATAGGCTAGTTTAATTTCGGACACCCTGTATTTTCAACTTGGTACCTCTTTTTGTCCTGAGTTCTAATACTTTACTTATATAATTTTTAAAAGAAGTTACTGGCTTCTGGAAAAAACCCGAAACTCTTCTGAATTCTTTCCCTGCTAATCAGCCTAAATTTCAGGCTCGAGTTCGGGTGGGTCCGAGCGCAAATAATCCAAAATTAATACATTAAAAAGTAGCCCAAACTCATCCCTACCTCACCCTGTACTCAGGCCACACAGTTGAGCTCTGCCGGGGCCATCGTGATTCTACCGGGCCTGTTTGTGCACTCTGAAAGAGGCCTACGGGCGTTTTCTTATCGGTCAGATTCGGCTGTTAGATGACGTATCTAAGCGATAGAACCAATTAGTGAGAATCCGTAGGCCTCTTTGGATAACTCATCGGAAGTCACAAGCAGGCTTTGTAGAAACACGATGGCCCTGGCTCTACACGTCAGGGAGTTACACCAGTCAGACACATAGTAGCTACACTAACCCTTTGAAGCGCAACCCTTTCCCATTGCTGAAAACAGAATAGCCGTAGCCATCGCTCGACTTATCTACCAGCAAGATCCAAGATGGCGGACGATCGAAACGTTCATCGCGTGCCACAGATCTAGAGACCCTTTTTGCAGCTGGCTGTGCCGGCACAGCCAGCTGCGTTAAAAAAGGGTCTCTAAATTCGTTGTAGGTAGGCAAGCATTTCTTTACGTGGAGAGTATTTTTAATGTTATATTTATGCCTTAGATTTATGTTACGATTAAATGCTTAATTAAATAAAGAAATTCGCTGTAGGGAGACTTCGTTATAGGGAGATACTACTATAATGCCTCTCTCACCGAGTAACGTCAATATTCTCATTTTTACTTATGGACAAATTTTAGAAACCACTTTTCATATATAGACTCAGATTTCCTCAGTTTTTTGAAATGTTACACATACTAGAGGGTTTATCCATGAAATTTTTTTAACGTCTGTAACAATCAACATTACACTTAATAATTTATACAAATTTAATTCTACATTCTTATAGTTAAAGCTTAACTTCTAAATTGAATACAAAATATAACAGCAACGAAGAAGGGAAGCTTATTATCACTCTGTTGCATATCTTTAGCACAATTGTACTTTACCTTAAAAATATAAAAGGAAAATGTCTAAAATTAACATTCACTCTAAACCATTTAAACTTTCCTTCTCATCTTACATTTAAGAGTTTTGGTTTCTAGAAAATTATCTTGAAGAAAAACGTAATGCTTTTGTTAACAATATGTGTTAAGCAGGGGGGAACATTTTTTTTTCTAAAGTTGAAATGGTTCGTTGCATTATTCATCCTAAGAGAAAACTTGTACGCAAAATTCAGACTCATTGTTTTATACAAGAAAATAAACCATGCGCTGAATGGCAATGCTTATAATGGCTCAATTCAACTCATGTTTATTTCACTAATTCCCAAAAGTATTCATCTCACATCTTTAGGGAAGTTAAAAGTAGTGATGGGAAAAATCGAATTCTATGAATCGAATATTTTCAAGAATGGTGTGGAATGACGTTGTGGTATTAATCATGTATATTTATCTGTATTTCATTCTTTATCTGTATTTTTTTTCGTCTAAATTGAAACGTTTTTATTAATAACATATACTATTAATCTACTCCCCTTTCAATAATTGCATCATAATCGTTAAACGAATATATTTTCTAAACTATGAATGTAGCATTTTCATTTGCCTTTCGCATTATTTTTTCTGTTTTAGTGCATCATGGCATCTGCAAAACGCAATATTTTTAAATTTGTTTTTAAATAAAAATAAAAAGATAAAAAAATAAATAAAGCTTCCCCCCCCCTTTGCACAGGTAATCGGAAATTTTTTTGTGTTTGCAGATTGAGGCCGATTGACTGCACCAGGGTCCTAGGCCTATAGATGGAATGTCCTCCGCGGGAGACTTTCTAAAAGTATCCTAGCCCGTATTTACGCGAGGTTTCGGAAAAAACCACGGAAAACTCCGAACGGCTAGGTCGACAGGCGCGACCGGGGTTGGTAATCCGGAAGACCGCAGCAAAATAAATAAAAACCCTGAAAAATAGCAGAAATAAAATTCTATTCATCAATAAGATGATCGTTTCAGGTGGTACAAACAGTCCATCCTTCTTCAGTTGTAACAATCACTCGATACAAGTAGAAAGGGTAAAACTAGCAATATTGAAACTAGTAATTTTTTCTGAAGAGGCCGGACTGGGGAGGGGGAATTTCTTTGTATTAAGTCCCATAATCCATCAATATTACTAGTATCAATATTGCTAGTTTGAGGGAGCTAGTTCTATGCTTTATTCAAGTATTGAGGGAGCTAGTTCTATGCTTTCTACTAGTGTTTATGGTCGAACTTCATTTCAACTACAGAAGGGTGACATTTTGTACCAGCCAAAATTATCATCTAGTTGATAAATACTAGAGATGAGTTCGGGCTCATTTTTTGAAGCCGGAGCCCGAAGACTTTTAATCCGAGCCCGCCCGAGCCCGCCCAAGCCCGAAATTTCAGCTAAAGACAAATAAAATTAACTACTTTATTAATAGGATACAATAAATTTTGGAGCTTCACACACCTTCTAGTCCCTCGTGCCGCTATTTTTTGAAATAAGTACGTCTATTTATCCCATGAATCACTTTTTAAAATCTGTTTCAAGGAGTAAGTTCAACAAAGGAGAAATTTTTCACGAGCCCGAGCCCGAACGCAATCGTGAATTACAGAGCCCGAGCCCGAGTCGGGCCCGGGCTCGGGCTCGGGCTTTCGGGCTCGGGCTGAGCCCGTCTCGTCTCTAATAAATACCGGTTTATGTGCGGTATTTTCAAAGTTTTTATTCGCTTTACCGTCTAACACCAACTTTTGTTGAGTACTCCTGTTAAGACTAGAGCTGTTTAGCTTCGTCTGTTAATAGTTTTCGACGTAAGTTACAAGTGCTTCGTTACTATCATAAAACTTTCAACCAAAAAAAAATTAGATTTTATTTGTAATGCACGTGTGACCTCCTTACTCATTCGGTAAGGAGTACATTTTACGAACCTGCAGTTATCTACCCGAATTGTTTTAAGTAATTTTTAATCCTTAATTTCGTTCGTGGCAGACGCCATCAATAATTCTGTAATTCATGAAGTTATTATATAACTCATGATGTCATAACTTTCTCCGCAGTAAATTTTCTTCATTACTTTGATATTTTGGTTACACAAAAAAAATAAATATTCAAACCACGAAGTCTAGAGTAGTATGGCGATTGGCATAGTAGGATAGGCATCGGGAGGGCTAAGCCTAAGCCCAACATAAAAAGATTTTTCTTTATTTTTTCTAGAAAAACTAGATTTTTACTTTCCGAACATGTACCATGGAAGGAAAGTATTGTAATTATGAAAAAATTGGATTTGAGATTTTGATGTATTGATACGTTTCTAGGTCTTCAGAATTCATTTATACTATTTTTATGAGATGTTTGTATGTGCGTGTGCGTGAGCACGATAGCTCCTAAACGGTGCGTTACATTGAGCTCAAATTTGGTATGCATATTATAGACGACCGTCGCACGACCGGTATTGATTTTGGTGTGTATAGGACTATAGCTTTTTTACAGTCCTACGAAAACGATTTCTTTTACATTATGGTCTATGCACGGAAATTCTTGAAAATGTGCTATTGTCTAAAAAGTGCATTCGATTGAGCACAATTTGGGTAAGTATATAATAGATCACGATCAAATGATCTGGATAGATTTTGGTGTGTAGGGCTGACTGTTTGTTCACAGGGTTGCAAAAAGTAATTCTTATACATTACGGCCTATGGACGCAAATCATTTAAAATGAGCTAGTGCCTAAATAGTGCATTCAAATAAGTTTAAATTGTGTAGGTCACCGTCACACAACATGTATAGATTTTTTTGTGTATAGGACTTAACAGTTTTTTGACAACGCAACAAATGAGTGTTCTTTTACATTATGTCTTATGACCGGAAACTCTTGAAAGTGCGCTAGCGTCTGTATGGCAAAATACGATTGAGCTGAAATTGAGTATGAATATTATAGATTACGGTCTCATGACCTGCGTAGGTTCTGAAGTATGTAGCGTTGCTAGTTTGTTCACAGCTTTGCAAAAAGTAATTCTTATATTGGGTTGGCAACAAAGTAATTGCGTTTTTTCGTATGTCAATATTTCGCCTGGCCAAAACTACTGAAGCTAATTATGCGAAATTTGGCACGTACGTGAGTTCTTCAACATAGGTGCTAGATCAGAGAGCATTTTGCAAAATTCGTAGTCTTAGGGGGAGTAAGGGGCCAAAAAGTTCTTTTCACATATCCCGCGTGATCTCAAATAAAAATAGAGATATCCGTGAAATTCTTTCTGTAAAATGCAGCAGTCACGAATACCTAAAATTAATTTCAGGACATTTTTAATATTGTCCTCTAAGGAGGATAGAAGCGAAAAAAGGGGGGAGGGTGGCCATATTTTATGGACGAAAAAAATACTGCCATTGAAATTCTTACTTTAAAATGTAACAAATATGAATCGTATGTTCAGGCACAGCTTACCTGTAATTAAAAACTTGTTGAAAACTTATTTGCTTGAATTTTATACAAGAAAACGCAATTACTTTGTTGCCAACCCAATACATTACGGTCTGAAGACGCAAGTCCTTTAAAATGAGCTAGTGTGTAATTGGTGCATACGATTGATTTCAAATTAGGTACGTATGCTGCAGGTCACTGCCTTACATACTGCATAAGTTTGAGCGAGTATACTGCATAAGTTTTAGCGAGTAATGGAATGCAGATTTTTACAGAGCTACAGAAAAGTATTCTTACACGTCGTGGCCTATACACTGAAATCATTTTAAGTGCACTAATGCCTGAACACTAGATCCGATTGAGCTAGATTGAGTGAATGATATTTTTTAAACGATTGGTAAAAATCGAGTGTTCGGAAAGTTGAGTGTAGTCTCTCCAGGTTTTTTTTTTTTTTTCAGTGCAGCGTTTATCTTTGATTAATAGTTCATGCCACAGAAGCAAAATGCAGAATTTACATAATTTTTTTAAGAGAATTTACTTAATTTTTTCTGAAGAGGCCGGACTGGGGAGGGAGAATTTCTTTGTATTAAGTCCCATAATCCAGCAATATTTAACAATATCTTATATATACAGGGTTATTTGCTACCAGACTGAGATAAACTTGCAGGGGCTGTAGGGGGAACAGAGACAGTTCAGAATCACAAAGCAATGCGGGGTCGGAAACGTCATTTTCATGTACCTGTTAACCCCTTCAGGCGCAACCCTTTCCCAATGTTGAAAAAAGGGCAGCCGATGCCATCGCTCGCCTTAACTACCAGCAAGATGGCGGACGATCGAAACGTTCATCGCGGGCCACAGATCTAGAAACCCTTTTTTGACGCAGCTGGCTGTGCCGCACAGCCAACTGAGACAAAAAAGGGTCTGTGACCGCCACCGAGGGCACCCCACCTCTTGGCCTAGATCCCTCGTGCGGATAATTGGGCGGAAAATGCCGCAAAAACAACAGCTTGGAATTTTGAACCTCATCATTAAATCAGTATAAGGTATAGTAAAATTCACAGTTTACGTAAAATATAGTAACAAAACTCACAAAGAAAACTTTCGCACAAATGGTATCTCAGTAATTTATCATATCTGAATCGTTGTTATAACCTAGAAACCATACACTAACCACATAGCTCTTGATTTTTACTAAATATGTAGAATTTGCACTATACCATTCCCAGTAGATAAAAATTATTCTTTTCGGAGAAACATAACACCTTATTTAAAAGCAAAAAAAAATCAATCTACGTAGTGCATTTTTTTTTTTAAATTATACATTTCTCAAGATATTTACAAAATGACTTTCACATTCTAATCTTTCAGAACTACCCGGAAAATCGCTAACAATAATATGCAAAAATTCAAAATAGTGCATCAGTAAGGAAAGAAACAACTCAACAGAAAACTGTTTCTCTCTCTCTCTCTGAGGCACCGACGAAAGCACAATTCTCCCGTCTAATATAGAACGTTCAGAGAAGTTTGCGCACGGAGATTATTCAACATGGCAGCAGTGTACGCTTGTCTTACTATGGATTTTTTCGAGAGAAGGGGAAAAAATCAAAAGTCCTTCACTGATTAAAATCCTTTGTGATGTAAAACTTTTTTTTCTCCCAGAAATATGACATCGGAAAAAGTTACGGAGGAAATCTAGGAATCCAATGCGAGGTATCTGGAGACTGAAATTGCTCTACGAATCTTTCTTTTCTTTCTTTCTCGATCGGAAAATTTCTAAAGTAATTTTATGCAATATTGCATATTTTGAAAACTTTAAGAGAACTAATTGAATTTTATCGGTTTTTTATTTCATGCAGCAGCTGAAAGTTTGGGTGAAAGGGCATTCTGATAAGCAGTATGACATTTCGTCCTTTTTTATGCTATTTAACCCTTTAACGCGCAGTGTTCCCGCTCTGGGAAACACCAAACTCTGGCGTTTCGACTGTTGCCAGTCGCGAAGAATAGATTTGATTTCTATATAAATAGTTGCGGGTGACATAGCTCCACGAGATTCCCTTACATTTTTGCACGTCATTTCCCGTAAAAAAATGGTCACGGTTATTTTTAACAGTAATGACATCTGCTGAAAAATGGAAGAATGCGAGAACAGCCGGATAGGTTGCTCAATGCTGAAAAAAGGGCTGCGCCTCAAAGGGTTAATTGTGCAGTTTTATTATTCTGTGATATTTTAGATTAGAAAAGTACCCTTTCTTAATAAGCAACAAAAGAAATCTCTGTTAAAAGAATTATCTTATAAATACCAAACAAATGAAAATAATATGTTGAATATCCCGCCCTGGATTATTTGGAGGTTAGTGTAACACTCTCTACGACTATGGGCTGCAGCTCAACTCCCGTCATGGCCTCGGTACTGGGTGCCCGCATAATATATGGCTAATACTTTGGGACTTCTCTTTGTTTTTAAGCATTTTTTTGCTCTAGGATGTTCAGAGAAACCCCATATCGGAGGACCCGGGCCAGCAGAGCAACACTTTATTATTTTCATAAATTTTAGCATTGTTTTACATGGTGACACAATATTCAATAATATACAGCAGTGCTCCCCACCTTCTTTATCGCTGCGAACCGGTTAACATTTGATAATTTTACGGCGGCCCGCTGACTAAAGAGGGGGGGGGGCGTTGATTGTTTATATTTTAAATTGTTTTGTTTAGTCATTTTTTATTGTATTTAAACATGCTTTCAAAATAAAATACAGTTACATCAAAAATGAATATAAAATGACTTAACATTTTAGCTCACTAGAACGACGCTAAATCAATGAGAACCCTGAGTTTGGTTCTTTGCAACGAGTCGGTTTCATCTGGTGTTAGTAAAAAACAGTGACACCCGAAGTGTGTTGCTTATACCAAGTTTATTCCATTGTTTCGTTTTGATTGATCTCACTGCAGAAAACCCCGCTTCACACAAATAGGTTGTCGGAAATGGCAATAGCGATTTAAGTGACAGCAATGTTTAATAAACAACAAACTAAATAAAAAAAATATTTACAAGATTTCTTCTGTTCAAGTAATAAATTATTACAAATCCAGCAAAGTTAAAGCCCGAGAGAAATACATTACAGTAAATAAAATGGAAATAATTTCATGCTCCTCGACTGGCCCAGTACCATTTGATCCACGGACCGGGCGTTGAGGACCACTGATATACAGTATAAAAAAATATACAATAAATGCAATAATTCTTTCATTTTCACTGAGTACCTAAATTGTATAAGTCAAATGTACTCGAAGATAAGAAGGGAAAGAACTTAAATTTTGATGTAAACTTATAAGTTTTAAATTTATGTCGAATACGTAATTGTTTTGGCTTCAAATTTGGCTACATTTCGGAAAAACTCGCCAAGGTCGATTAGGGATGGACGCGAGACGAAAAATAAGCGTCTCGCGTCTCGCAAAATAGTCTAAAAGCTTGTCTCGTCTCGCAAAAATCCCTATATCATAATGTTAAAAATGCGTGTCTCGTCTCGCAAAAAAGTTGTAAATCTCTGTCTCGTCTCGCAAAAAAGTCGTCTCGCGTCCATCCCTAAGGTCGATGGCAGTTGGTGAAATTCTGGGCATGGTTGAAACAATGACTGACTATAGACGAAATGTATTCATGATGTCCATAGACTTTAATTTATTGAAAATCTTTTCATGTAAATAAACTATCCAGTGGAATGGAATTGAAAGGGAGATGAACAAATTGATGTTACAATAATCCCAAATGTAACATGTCAACATTCTACGACCAATAGTTTTTGAGATATGTGATTTACGTATGTGCAGGTATGAAACGTACGTACAGACGTCAGGAAAAAACTACTCAAAATGAACCTGAGGTTTGTCAAGATAATTTGACCATACATTTTTACGAGCATGCGTATATGCGTACGTTGAGACTTCTCACAAAAACTCTCCAAAGTAAAATTAGAGACAGTCAAAATGGTATTTTTTCATCAAAATCTTCATACCGAAATTTTGTTGCCATCACAAGCCTTATACAAGGAAGTGAAAACGAAAATTTGTCAAGATACGAAATATTTTTATTAATATGATTTTTTAAGAAAGGTTCTTGAAAATTTATAACTGTTGAATTTCAACAATAAGAAGTGTTTGTGATAATTAAACCAATACAAAAACAGAAGAAAAAAATCAGTGACAATAAATAAATATTTATTTATTCAGTGAACATCCAAATAAAAATACTGAAAAATGGAAAAGCTCATTTTTTTTTTTTTTGGATGTCAAAACAGCATTTAAAAACAAAAGAGGTTTCCCTAGAAAGGATTAAATATTTCCCTAATTTGTTTCAATTATACGTGTAATATATTTATTCTACTTCATTAACGCCTTCGCATTCTTTTTATTGTTTTAGAATTTTTGTGGAATAGGATGCAGCTAAACAAAAACGTATAGTTATCGGAATGTCACCATTACCTATAAAAAATGAATTTTCAAAAGACTTCTCATGTTATTGTTTGTTTGCATATTTCAGTATTTACTGAAACCAGAAAACGCTGAAACTTCGTAGCATAATTATATTTAATGTATTAAAGACGGTGATAAGCGGGTAAAAATGGGAAACCATCGTTGTTCATACGCAAAATAATTCAGTGTTTTCCTAAAAACGTTTATTCATTAAATTGCTCTGTTTTCTTCTAACTTGTACAATAAATAAACAATTTAATATGGAGTAATTTATTTGAGCTGTATGGAAAATAATGTGTTTTCAGTAGAAAGTAGGAAAAACAATCATAATTATTTTAGTGTATGATAAATTATAATGCTTAAGTACGTCAGATTGTTTTAAAAATTATAATAATAAAAAATTAAATACAAAATAGTGATGTTTATAATATATTTGTAGTGAAGCAATGTTTCGACAGCACCAAACTAATTAAAATTTGAATGTAAAAAGGTAAATTTCTTGTCTTTAGATGTGCAGTACCTAATACTTAAAACATCTACTTTTATAAAACACTAACGTATACGGAACAAAATCGTCGATATTTCTACACTGCGAATGGCAAGAACTAGCTGTAAACATTAGCCTAATAACAATATCACATGCGCAAAAATCCAAATTAACAGTTCAATTACATCAAATCAAGCAAGCATATTTTTTACTGGTTACTTTTACTAACGTACGTCCCGCAGTAGCTAGATTACAAAATAACAATAATGCACACATGAAATCCATTAAGCTTCCGTCGAAAACAAACCAAATCTCTTGTTCAGTTTTCGATTTCAAAGTAACTCTCTATCTCTAAGCTTTCGAAGATATCCTTAAAATCACTTAACAATAATATTCAAAATTTCAAAAAGTTGCATATATAAGAAAACAAACAAGAGGTAAAAAATGTTTCCCTTATAGAGGTATAGACGAAAGCACTGTACACTTGGTCTGATACAGAATGTTCAGAGTAGTTTGTATACGGAGATTATTCAATATGGCAGCAGTATATTTTTGTCCAACTACGGATTTTCCAAGAGAGAGAACAAACAAATCAAAAGTCCTCCACTGATTAAAATCCTTTGTGATGTAAAATGTTTTTCAGAAATATGCCATTGGAAAAAGTTACGGAAGAAAACTATGAAATCAATTCGAGGTATCCGGCGACTGAGACTACTTTACAAATCTTTATCAGCACTAGGGTGCTGTTTCGCTCGGTACGAGATCTATTAAAGTAACTAAAAAGAAATTTAATTGTCTCATTTTTCTTATCAAATTATGGAACAATAACTAATAAATATGGTTAATAACTGCTCACAATCTAAAAAGTTTTCACCTACAATTATAATATGTGTTTATAACAACTTTTTTAAAAATATAAAGTTTGTTTAAGATGTTATTAATAAATTACCTAAATTTACTAAATTAACAATTAGTAAATTGTACTTTAAAATATTTATAAATAATAGTGAAATGCTTGTTTAACACTTTACCACTATTTAGCAATCGGTGGAATTCATTTTTTTATTTGTTTAATAAACATAGTAAAATAAATTAATGTTTATGTACTTCACTATCGACAGTAAAAATGTTAGAATGTTAGGCTTTTATGACAAAACCACTTGGTCTAAATGAGTCAATTTATCTTCTAAATATATTAATGCTCATGTATTTTTAAAATAGATAGTGTAACTGCTATATTTTTTTTACTTTTAAGAAAAAGAGAAACTGTTGCACTTTACGAGTTGAACTATTGTCTAAGTAGACAGTGCATATGCGTAAAACCCCTGTCGAGCCCTATGAGCCCCTGTCGTATATAATCTCCTTCACATATATTTTTTAATATGATTATAGGAAATGATTGTCTGGAAGATACAGTCTTTTGCCAATATAAGATCTGAAATAATGCATTTGAAATATGGGCGCAAGTAAAAATCATACTGAAGCAAATTACTTTTATACAACATTTTTTACGGCTTTATTATCATTGAAAACTGATAAAATGTTCTCAAAAATTCTCTCCGTTTTACCCTTTTTAATTCTCAAAAATCAAATTCTTTGGAAACAGAAGTTACTATTTCATCACATATGAAAAGGTATTATGCCGGTTAACCAAAAAGTCCATAAAATCTTTTAAAATTTATTAAAAAAGAACAAATAAGGACAGAAAATTGCAGTTTGCACCAATAAGTTTAGCGAGGCATGGGATGTTTTTTTAATGACAAGAAAAGTTGTAATTCCAAATGTTACCAATAGGTAGCGCTGTCATGCACAATGGGAACCATTTTCCAATTAAAAAAAAGAAAAAATACGAAGTCTTTCTTATCTTATCCATGCAAACCACAATTTTGTATCATAATTTGTTCTTTTTTAGTGAATTTTTGAAGTTTTTATGAGATTTTAACGCATCCTGTGTGCATCAAAGTTTATTAACTAACTGATATTCTAAATTGTAAAAATAGAACTGCGTAAAAACATGTATGTTTTCGTTTCAGTATAAAATGCAGAAGATATAGACGATGGCATTAAAGAAATTGTTTTGCTGGCGAAATTCAAAGACACCGAAAAAAAATTAACCTTTTTTTTATAAATATTTCATCTTATTCGTCATTTGGAGGCCTCGTTAATTTAAAAATATGAATCTCAAATGCTGAAAATTTTAAAAAGGATTAAATTTAGAAACTGAAAGAAAAGTATTAAATTCAAAATACAACATTACAGTCATCCCATAGATTTCAAGTAATTTATTTTTTAATTTGTTGAATTTCCGTATAATGTTTTTTAATTTGTATTTTCAATTTATTTTATTTTAAATTTTAGTTACTTAAAAATAATATTCATTGATAATTTAACGCCCTTTTTAAAGATTACTATTTTTATTAGTTAATTTTGTCACTATGAATTTTTTTCGACTTAGTTTATGTTAATATTTCAAATATTTAATATTAAATACACTAGAAATACTTATTGAAGAAATGATTACGCTTTTGAGTTACTTTTAAAAAACGAAATGTATCACTGTATAAACAACTTTTTATTTACATATAGCTAAATGGAATATACTGTATAAAAGAAAATTCCTAAAACAATTAAATGTGTAGCTTTGATATAATGTACGTATTTCAAGCATAATATATGTATTCCACTACGTTAACGCTTTTCATTACTTTTTCTGTTTTAGCATTTTTATAGGGAGATGTTTCAGCTAAACAAAAGCATATAATTATTAGAAAGTCACGCATATTGGTAAAAAAATTATTTTCAAAACACATTCTGATGATTTTTGTTTAGTTGCGCGTTTATTTGTGACTATTTCGGGATTTGTTCGGACGTTAATCATTAAAACTTTCCACGATAATTAAATTTAATGTATCATAAACTAGGATAAGTGGGTAAAAATTGGAAGTTCTTTCTCTGACAGTAAATAAAACAACTCATTATTTGCTTAAAAGGATTTATACATTAAGTTTTCCGATTTCCTCTAAACTTGTACATATACTATATCTGCAGTAATTTATTTATCTATATGGGAAACAATGCAGTAATAATGTATGAAGAACAAGCATTAATAACCTTTTGTCTGAAAAATTGCGTTGGAATACGTTAACTCTAACATATTAAATTCTAATGCTCGTACACACACCTTAAGTTTGTGTAATAAAGTATGAATGATTTAGATACTATCTATGGTGGCAAGTTCATATATACTGTCTATGGTAGCGTTTCGCAAATTGTGGATCACTACCCACCAGTGGGTTAGGAAGTCATTTTTTGGTGGGTCTTGTGATTGTATATAACTAGTGGTAAAGTACATCGAGTTATATACCTTGATTGCATATAACTAGATGTACTGTACCACAGTTTGTGCAAATGTGATGAAAAAAATTGTTGAATTGTTCATTTTTGCCAATCAAGTATTTGTAATAATTCTGTGTGCCAAAGAAGCACTGGTCTATTTTATCGTCTCAGTGTTACTGTGGCAAAAATGTTCAGATGACATTAAAGGATCATTACTTTGAAACCAATCAGGAGGTAAAATGGGTAGTAGAGTAAAATGCGTAGCCTTTTTTGCTTCTTCATTTTTTATCAAAAATATGCAAAAAAATCTTTCAAATGATATTTCTAGACATTGTTTCTAGACATTGAAAAGATTTTTTCTAATTATAAGTTTATTAATTGCATTTGGAAACAAAATTTAGCTGTTATATGCTTGTTGAATAGATGTACTTTAGCGTCACCAAAAATTTCTCAAGAAACTAACACATTCCTGAAATTTTCAGAAAGAACAGAAAACACCCAATTAATAAGTGAAGTGTTTTGTCAAGATTACACGAAAAGCATCTGGATACGGTAGGGGTAGAAGGACCTTGGTAGAAGGACATTAAGGACATTTAAGGACCCAATTAACACTAAACCTACCGACATTTTATATATACCTATTTCTGCCGGTGGCCGTCAAATGACAGCTTTCGCAATAACATTATATTCTTTTCCAATTGATTATAGATAATACAGAATTTAGCATTGGAACTAAAAAACAAAATAATTATCATATTATAATTAAAAAATATTTATTTTTAAAGGCTTTGGAAATATGCATTTTAAGAAACAAGGCTCCAAACATAAAAATTATATGCAATTTATATAAATATCATTTTTTCAAGTTATTTACTGCGAAAAGTTTGTAGCCTATTTTATTATTACAAATAGAACTAACTGATCACGTCGCAAATATTTCTGATTCCGCGTACTGAGCCAGTACTCGAATTTGAATTTTCTTCATTTTGCCTCGTGGGTTACCAGCATTCGGCGCTGTGTACCCACCCAGCATAAAATATATAGTTCCTATCATGTTCCTTGGTATGATCGGATGAAATTTTCTTAGAAAACTTATTATTAGCAGTAAGTTTGAGATTTCAGAGCAGATAACTTCATAAAATTTCCTATATTTCCCAGCGGTCAAAAGAACGCACATGGTAGATATCGGTAGAATACATATGATTATCAGAAAAAATGAAACAAGAAGAGAGAGATATATTTAAAAAAATTAAGGAAAAAGTCGCGCAGTAATATGAATAAAAATAAAAACCTGTAATTTAACAATTTTGATTTAAATATCAAGAGCGGTGATTTGACCACTCTTTTACTGTTGAAAAAAAAAATGCCAGTTTTCAATTCAATTTACCTCATATAACTCTATTAAATTTTCAATTACAATATCCCTAATCAATAGCATACTTCAATAAACAGACGTATTTCGAAATTTTGTAACTCTTTATAAGAATGGAATGTTAGTTATTTTTTAGCGAAAAATATGCACTCCGCGCCAGCAGAAATAACATTAGTTATTTGTTCATTGATTATTATTCCAAAATATTTATTGTTAACTGTAGATAACACATTAAGTAAAAAAAAGAACTCTTAACCGTATACTAACAATACATAAATGGGAGTATTCTTTTATTTCGCTTGAATCAAAAATAAATCAATGCTCACAGACTTTTTACTTTATTATAATTTGTAAAGCATTAATAAATTAAAAATTCCTTCTTCGAGTGTTCAACACATGATACATTCTGCTGTTTAGCTATTCCTAATGGAATTTCTATTTCTCTGAAAAATTAAATGTATTTTAATTATGTGCTTGAATACATGTAAAGCATTATGAACGTTTCAACTGCACTTTACTTGTTATTAAAATGTTTGTTTTTATTTATTAAAGTATTTTAATTCTATTTTCTACAGTTAAATACGTGCATTTTTCAACAAAATTTAACTGAAATATCCCCATTATTAATGATGCTTGTTTAATAAAATCACTCCTTTCATTTTTTTTTTCAAAAAAGAAGTTATCATATAATTTGTTAATTAGAAATTTTTATTTGCATTTATATGCATGTATTGATAAAGTTTTAATTTATCAAGTTAAAAGTTTTAATTTATCGTCAGAGATTAAAGTAACTTTGTTCATTTAAAACTCATTTTCCGAAGTACGAGTTATTTTTTCATGAGTTTTCGAATTGCTAATTATCATTTATTTGTTTTGGTGAATTTTTCTATTTTTTCTTTTACTAGCCTATGTATTTTTATTGAGTAATTGCATAAATGCGAAATGCAGTTTGATTAATATGTCATTCAAAAAACCTTCATGTTTATATATGTCATGTGTATATGTTAATTATTACTAATTTCTAAATTCCTCAATTTTTTCAGTCACAAAATTTTTTTATTTTCTAAATATACACATCGACAATCAATAAAAATATCTCTCATAACAATTTTTTTTGTAAGGTTCCCAATTGGGCAAATATTAAGTAACCTGTGTGTTCGAAAAAACAAACATTATATTGTTTTTAAAAGTATCGATTCAAAATGCCAAAATATCTGCTGCAGAGGGAAGACACAGTATAGTATCTATGTGGGAGCCATGCTTTTAACCCTTTAACGCTCAGTGATACCGCTCTGGGAACACCCAACTCTGACGTTTTGACTGTTGCCAGTCACGAAGAATAGATTAGATTCCTAGAAAAATAGTGGCGGGTGACAGAGCTCCACGAGAATCCTTTACTTTTTAGCACGTCATTTCCCATAAAAAAAAATTTCACGATTCTTTTTAACAGCACTGAAATCTGCTGAAAAATGGAAGAATGCGAAAACCGCTGTGCACACACAGCCAGCTGCGTCAAAAAAGCGTCTCTCGATCTGTGGTACGCGATGAACGTTTCGATCGTCCGCCATCTTGCTGGTAGTGTTCGAGCGATGGCAATGGCTGCCCTTTTTTCTGCATTGGGAAAGGGTTGCGCCTCAAAGGGTTAATAAACTTCTCTTTAATTTCTGACGGTAGGGGAGAAGGGGATACTGTGGGTCAGTATTTAGATTATGTAATTCTAAAAATATTGTTAAAATAAAAAATCAAACTACTGTATTATGTTTTCTAATCTATTGGCTATTCTAATTAATTTTGGTTGAGTTCTAAAAAAATGTTTTTGTTTAATAAAAAAACGTTTTTCTTAAGTACCACTTGTTGACCCCCTTGGTCAACAAATTCGGTACACTTTGTCAACTAAGGAGAAACACACAAAAATATTCTTTCACTCAATAGTAAGTAATTTAAATTTTATTACCTGACAATATTTAGAGTTAAGTTAGATATTAATGTAGCTCAAAGTTTGTAAGTTAAAAAATACTTTTCTAGTTCTAATACATACACGTACATAATAAAATTAAAGAAAAAGGTTTTAGATGGATGTTATCCCTTTGAGTCCTATTAAGTTTACCAAATTTTAATTTAAAATTTATTTTTAATACATTAACAGCTTTCCAGGGTTATTTAACAACCAGGCTCAACAAGCATCATTAGAGTATCTTTTAAATCGTCCAAAAACTGTTCTACCTAGTGGTTGTACCTCGTGGCTAAAGTGGTAAAAAAGAGTGAAAAAAATTACACCATTTTCTTTGGCCAAGTTTATTATATGAACAATTGTATCTCAGTCGTGGTTGCCCTTAATTAAAAGTGTCTTATTTAGAAACACGACATTGAAAATTTAATAAAGTGCCTCATGACTAATACAAATATAGCTGAGTTCATCCAGCCGAAGCCTTTATTTAAAATAACTATAGTATGCTTTTGCAGTTTCACAGAAATAGGTTTAAAAAATAAATTTCTATAATTTTTTTAATGTTATCACGTTTTTATTTATTTTTTCATGGAAAAGCAGATGCCCCCTTGAGAACAATATTTAAAAGTTCTTTTTGTTAACAAACTATATAAGTTTATATCATTCAAACATTAAAAAGTAAGAAACTTACAAACAGACAATGGATACGGAAATGGCACAGTGGGTCACTGAACCACTGTACCCTATTTCAGGTGACTCAGTGTGCCTTATATGAACCAAAGTGGCATTTTTCACCTCAAAATTCCAAATCTTTAAAATACTCATTTAAATACAACATCATTGACACGAAGATAAGTTAGACTACATACACAGACCACATAACTCGTGTTTACTAGATAAATTTCAAGTATAATAACATAAAGTCTCACTCATTTCAAATTTCATGCAGATGATCAGAAAACAAAACGGCTCTTTCTTCCCGCCACAATCAAAGTGAGCTAGCTGCATCACTTTTTCCACAGAGCCGAGTTGTTTTATACCTACTTTAAATAACTTTCTCATATGAAAATTATTCACTGAAGCACAAATATCTTCAATGACCCACTGTACCCCCTCTCGCCTACATATTAATGGTATAGCTCGAAAAAAATGTGCGATTTCGGTGCATAAATACAAATAAATTAATTATGTCAAGCCTTTTAGAAATTTTACGATGAATTTTTACATGCCATATTATACACACAGCAATAAAGGATAAACATGTATCAGATACGATACTTCCAGAAAAAAAAATTAAAATCGAAAATATAGCTGAATGTGTCGTTTTTCGCAAACTTTTGTTGTGCAACTGTGTTGGCAAACCGTGTTGGTGAATTTTTTCAGCAAGTTCCATAAAGGTCGCTGTCGTTTCATCTATTGCGGTGTGTAGTGCAGCGTATGAAGAACCATCCTAAATTTTTTCGAGTCCCTGAAGCAGTTAGCTTATTTTATTTTAGCTTATATACACACAAATATACACTTAAAAATTTTAATTTCTAAAGAAGAACAATAAGAGTGATTGTAGTACTTATAAGAAACTGGAATTAGATAAT
Source organism: Cheiracanthium punctorium (assembly GCA_038373885.1). NCBI lineage: Eukaryota > Metazoa > Arthropoda > Arachnida > Araneae > Cheiracanthiidae > Cheiracanthium > Cheiracanthium punctorium. The sequence continues at coordinate 144,906 of JAWZYV010000498.1, forward strand.
GGTTACTTCTCTTAGATTTTTGAAAACGTGATTTTTGTTTCTTAGTTTTTCCTTTAATTAATGTTATGTTTGTTGAATTATCATTTAATATCATTTTAAAGTGAAGAATAAGATTTCTAATGAATAAAATGGACGAAAAATTAAAGAAATCATAAGTAAAGACGGTACGTAGTACTTATAATTTAACCATTTAACGCTCAGTGTTCCCGCTCTGGGAACACCAAACTCTGACGTTTTGACTGTTGCCGGTCACGAAGAATAGATCTGATTTCTATAAAAATAGTTGCGGGTGACATAGCTCCACGAGAATCCTTTACTTTTTAGCTCGTGATTTCCCGTAAAAAAATTGTCACGATTGTTTTTAACAGCAATGACATCTGCTGAAAAATGGAAAAATGCGAGAACAGCTGGATAGATTGCCCAATGCTGTAAAAAGGGCAATCGTTGCCATCGCTCGACTTAACTACCACCAAGATGGCGGACGATCTAAACGTTCATCGCGTGCCACAGATCTATAGAACCTTTTTTGACGACCATTGGCTGTGTGGCATAGACAGCAGCGTCAAAAAAGGGTCTCTAGATCTGTGGCACGCAATGAACGTTTCGATCGTCCGCCATCTTGCTGGTAGTTTAGTCGAGCGATGGCAACGCTTGCCCTTTTTCCAGCATTGGGAATGGGTTGCGCCTCAAAGGGTTAAGCGGAGTGGTTAAAAAAATAGCTACGTAACGAACGGAGTACAGCAGGTGATATTAAAAAGGTAGTAACGTCGCATCCAGGTGACATATTAGAGAGGTTTCGGACATGACGTATTAGAGAGATATTTAACACATATCGGGATAAATTTTTGTGTAAAAAAAGCATGGGTTTCTTAAGAGATATACTTTCAAAAGTAAAAATAAAATATGGAAAGGAGAAGAAAATTAATTAAAATTTAGTAGATACAGAATAAAAATAGAGTTTTATCAAAAATTACACAGAAAAAAAATTAAACACCTATTTTCTAAAAAAATATTTTCTAAAAAGATTAATTTTTGTTTATTTAACCTTTTATGAATAGAGAGAAATGCAGAATGACAATACCTGTAATAGTGCAGCTGAATATCGGAACCTTTGTAAGTAAAAATTTTGTGCTTTGATCCAGAAAATATACAGGGATATAATAAGACTGGATCATTCAAACTCGACCTTATCTTATTAATGACTGTGTGATTTTATCTCTCACCCCCTGTATTCAAAATTGCCCCAAAATGTGTCCCAAATATGCGACATAAAAGCATGCGAAATAATTTTACATATATTTAAATACCCTTAGTTCACAACAGCTTTAAACTATTGTTACAATATTTCGTAAGCTGTAGAGTATCCATCACGTGTATCTCTTTATTCTAAAAAAAAGTAAAGGCCGCTGGCGCTGTCAAAGCTTGTCAGCTTATCTCCTCCTAAACCGTGGGGATTTGAGTTTCGACTAAGGTGCCCACAGATTCGAAAAATTCCGAGGAACCTGCTAAGCTGAGTTAAATTTCGAAAATCGAATTATTTTAGAAGATATTAATAAAAAACTGAAAAAAATAACAGAATGGTTGCCAGATTTGGCATAAAATCATTCATTCCTTTGCAACAAAGCATTTCCAAGTATCTAGAATCGCGTGAAATTTACAAACATGAGTTATAATTACGCCCATTTTACGCCAAAATAAAAACTATCTTTCTTCTATATTAATAAAACAATGTGTAAACTGTTAGTTAGTTTGTTTGAATGTGTGTCGCGGTGATCGTAGACCTACCAAATTTTGTACGGAAATTTTCCATGACAGTTCCCGACAAACCTCGAAGCGATTTTTTCAAAATTCGAATTATTTTAGGAGATATCGATAAAAAACGTATCGCAAAAGGCTAATTTTTGCTTTCCGCCATTTCTTAATTGTAACCCCCAGTGGAAAAAAAGCGACATTTAAGCTTATCTAGGATGCCACATTCGGCAAGTTTATTAAATGATTCAGACTCTTGAAGTAAAAATAAAAGAATAACGATTTTTTTTTTTTTTTGGTCTAGATTATTTGTAAAGCTGTTTTTAAATTAAAATATCGTGTGCATGGGAAATCAGAGCAGGAATGAAATGTTTTATACTCAAAAGAAACATATTTAGAAATTTTCTGAGACTAAAACATGCAACTTTTTAATTTGGCTAAAAATTAAACGGTTTTGTGCGATTTTGTGCGATTTTGAGGAGATGATTCTAATGCTTGGCGCAATTTATCGTAATTTATCGTCTGCTGAATACACCTGAGAATAAGGTTTTGAAATTTTCATTCAGTTGGAATTGCGCATTTTTCTGTGCAGATTTTCTCCATCTATTAATAACTATGTCATTTTATCTCCCACCCCCTTTATTGAAAATTGTATTAAAAACGTGTCCCAAAAATGCGACATAAAACTATGCCACATAATTTTACATATATTTAAATACCATTAGTTCACAACAGCTTTAATCTATTGTTACAATATTTCGTAAGCTGTAGAATAGGCATCACCTGTTTTTTTTCTATAAATAGGTTACAATAATATGAAATAAGTAACTCAAAATGTATTACACAAAGTTGACAATTTTCAAATAGCAAGTTCGCTTAGACAACAGGAGTTTAGAATTAGCGATTATCCGTTTTTCCAAAACAGAATAACTAATATCTTGAAAATGAAAAAAAATTAAAATGCAGATTATTTTAAAGCCGGTTCGATCCAGCTGGATTATTTGCTACCAGTAGAAATATTTGGCGGCGTTAACTATGTCATTATAGCAGTTATAGTACACTTTGGATATTGGCTAGCGCGACGAGATGATATAATTCGTGGTGCTAAGTACGCCAATCTGCAAACGATTATATAAATGAAAATATGAATAACGGTTTTCCGGTAAACTTAAATGAAGAGTAATTATAGGTTGTGAGCATGTGTAAATCGCCAAATAATGAAAAGTCACCATGGGTGGCAAGCTCTCCGATCTGTTCCGTAGCTTTTATTTACTTTACATGTACGCAAGTCGCCAAATAATGAAAAATCGCCATGGGTGACAAATTTGCAAGGTGTCCAATAGGTTTTACGTTATTAAAAATACAGCTGAAACAGATTTTCTGATTTTATTATGCTTTAGCTCCTAATTAATATAACTTTTGAATGGCAATACTAAATATCATTGTGTTTCTGAGGAGTGCAAATAATTTTTCCAGCGATTATAAGCGGAGTCCACACTCCAGGTGGAGTATAGCTCAGGACCCGTACAACACGGATTCCCATAACAAAATATCTTCCGTGTTATGAGGGGGAGGGGGTCTACTGTAGTGTGAAGTTTAAATTTTTATGTATCAATGAACATGCAAGAACCATGAAATGTGTAGCTCAGTAACATTCTATCTGATCCAATCTTCGGGTTTTGTCTGTTGAAATTATGTCTTTTTTACGAATAAGCCTTATTAGGGGCCGAATGCCTCATACAAAAAGCGAGCGTAGCGAGTCTGGGGGCCTTGGCCCCTAGTTTTTCTAAAAATAGGTTACAATCATAAAAATTTCAACGGCTTAAGGAAATTGTTGAGTATTGAATTGTTTATTTTTTTTTAATTGTGGAATATCTTATCCTCCTGAATTGTGTATCCCTCATTAAACAAATGACATAGTCAATTAATATCGTTTTAATATGGCCATAATGAAACTAAAAAATTAGGGGGGGTTCAGGAGGGTCTCTCCCTGACGAAGCTCGAACAGCCGAGTTATCTCTAATAAATATTACAATTCAATTTTATCTGGATTTCAAATTAGGGATATCGAAGCTGCAATTTGGAAGAAACCTACACTGGGGCGAAATTTAATAAAATTTAATTAGATTTGTTGAACTTTTAGAATAGGTAATGGGAAACAAAATTACTTTCGAAGTTTTTGCTATAAAAAAGGAGAAGGAAATAAGACTAAGATTCAGAGAACAATTTCTCTGTCACCTGGTTTGGTAAAGCTGAATTCAAGTTTTCCCGATATTATATATTTGAAAAAAGTTTTATTTCACAAAAGATTTTAATCAGTGAAGCATTTTGAAAAAAATCTTCTTTTCTACATAAAGTTTTAGGAAATCCATCAACTGTGTCTGGACATTTGGAATAACTTTTCCTATGAGCAGAACTTTCAGCTGATATTCGATACCGGTTTAAGAATTTCAATCTCTTTGACTACATAAAAAATGGAGGATGTTTAAATTAGTTTTCTGGTATATGTGATAGTAACATATCTCTTCGAACATACTTGTACATAAAAGTTATATATGCAGTTATATATTAGTAATAAGCAGTTATGTGAAAAGTTACCTATAAATATACTTTAAGTTACTGCAACATGTTGCATTAAAGCTACAAAATTCACTATCGGAATATTCGTTTAAATGTACTGAAAATTTATACTTTTAAATAAGGTCTTAGATCCTAATGCAAATATTATGCAATATTATGCAATATTTGGTAGCTGAATAAATTATTTAAAATTTTGCTCCCTGTTTAAAAACTGATAACCTGTCCGACGTTTTCTTATTGAGAATGATGGTTTTCTGTTCCGAAATATGTAATGTCTTTTATATTTATCTGTGAATTAAGTAAATGAATCTTATTAATCCTACAGTTCAACCTGATAACTAATTAGTCAATATGCAATTACCTTTTTGATAGTGCCTCTTAAAATGTTTCAAAAATCTTGACACAAAATTCTTTGAAACCAATGCCCTTAAAATATCATTTAATTTCGGAAACTAAATTTACTTTATAAGTCATCCTTAATGTATTACTTCCTTGTTCGAAAGAAGTTAAGTGATCGCGAAAATTTTCGAGATTTTGATGAAAATATCAATTTTGACTATCTCTAAATTTACTTAGAAAATTTTCTTACGAAACGTCTCAACGTATGCATATAATGTATGTTCGTATATATGCATGTGTAATCCATTTTGACCCATCGTAAGTCCATTGTGACTAGTTCTTTTTTCCTAACGTCTGTACGTACGTATTTACGTATCTATGTACGAAAGTCGTATATCTCGAAAACTATTAGTCATAGAATAGTTGTTTGTTTGCCAGGAGAGGACAGCTCGCGTCACTGAATGTGTCGCTTAGAGCTACATATACGTCCTTTCCGGAATTTCCCGCCACAATTTGGAACCTCATCAGAAGGTGGGGGACTTCTGAATACTGGCACCCCTCGGAAACTGCTAGCGACCGCCGAGAGGACTTTCGGAACTACGGATTTAACGTGCACGTACACCGCATGTACACGGTGGTCTTTAGTGGTACGCCGGTATCAAACCCGCAACCTTCCGATTACGAGTCCAACGCCTTAACCACTGGGCTACCACGGCCCAGTCGTAGAATATTGAAATTTTTTATTTAGGGCTGCTGTAACGCATAGCTTGGGCACCTTCATTTTTATCTACAATCTACTTTATAGTTTATGTACAGGGCCATTCAAAAGAACTTCAATACATTACGTTGTATGGACTGGACAGTCATGCTTTAAAGCTGGGGATGGACGCGAGATCTAGAGACAAAACCGTTAGGTGTGATACTAGACTGTTAGACAAGACCTCCAAGAGGGGTGGATGCGAGACGATTTTTTGACGAGACAAAGATTTTCAGCTTTTTTTTTTTTTTTGAGAGACGAGACAAGCATTTTTATCATTACGATGTAGGGGTTTTGCGAGACCAGACAAAGCTTTTAGCCTGTTTTGCGTTGCGCGAGGCGAATATTTTTCGTCTCGCGTCCATCCCTAACATCCAATTTCAAGACGAGACCGCTAGACGAAACCTTCAGGCACGACACGAGACCTCAAAGTGCGAGACGAGACCACGAGACCGGTCTTTCACATTGTTGTCTGACATCAAAAGGTCTTTATTTTTACTCAATTGTACGAAGGAAAAGATGCACAGTCATCCTGCATTTATCGAGGTCTCGCAAACTGTATGCCACCAAAATGCCTTCATTTTTACTTACTTGTAGGAAGTGAAAGAAGTGCAGCCATGTCCTTCGTTTATCGAGGTCTCGCATACTCTACGACACCAAAATGCCTTCATTTTTACTTAATTGTAGGAAGTGAAAGAAGTGCAGCCGTGTCCTTCGTTTACCGAGGTCTCGCATAATGTACGACACCAAAATGCCTTCATTTTTACTTAGTTGTAGGAAGGGAAAGAAGTGCAGTCGTCCGGGGCCATCGCTAAGCAACAGGCCTGCTCATGAGTTGCCATCCCTAAAAATGAGTTTATCATTGAGGCTTGTTTTCCCCAGTCGCAGTATTCTATTTTATTATTCTAAGTATTATAAATGTTATATTATTTCATTATTTTAAAACAATTTTTTTTTACTTTTGTCGTACTGAAGAACTTTAGATGTAGGTAATCGTTTTGTGAATCTTGCGCCATTTTCTTTCATCAAAATGTATCATAAAATTTGAACATTTTGCTCTGAATGTAAAGGTAAGTGAACACTTTTATAATGTATTTAGAAATTCCAAAAATATGTATGTAAATCATGTTTAGTGAATAATTACTCATGTGTTATTTATAAATAAATTATTTTAATCAGAAATCGTATTACTTGAGTAGTTTTTATTCTTGTAAACAGGGCCGATCCCACGGGGGGGTGTGGGGGGGTGAGACACCCCCCCACTTAAAATGCAGTCGGCAAAATTGCTATTCCAAACTTCTCATTTTAGTATTCAAAAGAGTTTTTAATCGGCACTTTTCCTAACTTTTGTCCCTTTGACGTCCTAGTACTTCCAATGCATACAAAACCGAATGAGAAATTCCTTTCTCATTCGCATCAGTCAAAAGAAAGAAGTGGGAATGTATAAAGAGCGCTCGGCACTGGGTGGCCAGATACACAGAAGGAGGAATCGGAAAATCAGCTCTCTGCAATTGACACCACATACATCCCATAGCACCTGTCTCGGCATTTTTCCCTATGCAAATAGTCATCTCACATGTCCATAGTAATCTAATTAAGAATCTTCTGTGCACATCTCTATGGGAGAAATACTGAGGATGAGAACGAGAATGTTCTGTCCCGCAGTGGTCTGGGCGCTAAATTCAGTTCCAATAAGAACACGGCAAGTGAAGCAGCATCCAGCTTGGCCAGTGCTTGGGAGGGTCAACTTCCTCTCGGCTCGACTGCTGTGGGAGCGTGTACGCTAATGGGAGCTGGTGCACGTAAAATCCGTCGTGGCTCCAATGTCCTCCAAGTTGTTAAACAATACCTCTGGGGGTGCCGATTTCAGGGGGTTGGTCCCTACCCTGGAAATGGTTCAAAATTAGGGGACTCCGAGCTGAGTCGGACTTCCTCCGACTGGGGCTCATTAAAATGGAAGACTCCCCTTCCGCCCATCGCCTGCCTATATGGGATATCTGGCACCAGCCCGCGGTTGCCAGAGGGCATTAGCAACAACAACAACAACGAAAATGTTCCAGTCTTATATATTGCCCTGAGACAAATTAAGAAATACCATTCTGTAAGAAGTAAAAATATCGCAAGAAGGCCGCAACTGGCCTGAGGCTGTCACCACCCTTTGGTCCAGCGTGGTCTTTTCTGGGAAATAGATGTATTTTCTTTGCTTCTTTGAAATGCATGGGAAAAAGAAATTCACTTGAACAGTAGAAAATAGTGTGTCCCCTATTCCGGTTAGCTAGACAGCAACCGAGCCAAAGTCAAACATATACTTGGAGCCTTGGCATACTTTGGAATCTAAATCTTAGCATGCTTTGATTAGAAGAAAACCATATTTAGCTTTTAAGATATCATTAATACATCAATTTGGTAAAAATAAATAAATAAATAAATCTCTAGCATTTAATAAAATGAAGTTTGCTTCAGTGTGCATTTAAGACAAGTTTGAAACCAGTTGTACACAAAAACATGAAACATATAGTAGTTGTAAACAAAAGAAAATGACAAAAAGTGCAGTGCACAAAATGTGATATGTAGTTGCTTTGATAATGACTAAAAGAAGAACGCGAAATAACTGTCATAATGGAAAGAGAATTTCCATACAAACTGTTGGAGCTCCGTGAAATCCATTCTCCAAGAAAAAGGTCATCGCCGATTAGATTATATTTGTACTACTTTTTATTATAATTTACTTTCATATCATTCATATAGAAACAACCCCAATTTTGTAATTTAATTTGATTTTAGAAAAATAATAGGTAAGTTATAAGAGATAAAATGCAAGAGTATAGATCAAAGGCCCGTTAAAATAGGAAGACATGGCATAGCAAATAGTGGGGAGTCGCGACCTTAGGAGCTTCGAAATCAGTATGCTTAATTTTCCATTTTCTCTTAAATTACAGGGAAAATTAACTTTTCGAGCTAGAATTACTTTCCTTATTCCATTTTTTCCCCTTTAAGCCTCACATTCTTTTTAAGCCTTTATTTTTTAACGCTTTCCAAAGAACTTGAAATGTTTATGCTTTCAGTTTGCCTGCCCGTGCTCTAACTGCCGCAAATATCCATCGATCGAATTTTTATGTGATAATGAAAATTACCGTACCATGTACCCTATTGAAAAGGATGTAGGTACCATTTATAGTTCTTTTACAAGAACACACAAAATAATTCCAATGCTTTGCATCCTATGGGCAGAGAATGTTTAGAGTACATTTTAGAAACGTTCATCCACTTCAAGCAAAACGAAATTGGTATTTATTATTGAGGTTTATGAGGGCATTCTATCCATCGGCATGGGTGGACGTAGCGTTGATACCTATGCAGGGCTAACAAAATAACACTCATAGATTAGGCTTTAAGAGCAGTAGTTAAAACAATATTTTAGTTTCTTGTTTGCTTTAACCTGTTCACTACCGTCGTTGCTAAGACACAATGGCAGAAATTTCTCCCTCCTGTGTAAATATTGCTTTCCGGCATGGGTCTTTGAATGCCCTGGCATGGCCCAGCCATGCGCTTGTGCAAGACTGTGGCCAGAGCAGAAGCATTCTAAGACTCATGCCGGAAAGCAACGATGGACGCAGAAAGGAGGAATCTCTGCCGTCGCGTCGTTAACAACGCCGGGAGCGAACAGTTAACTGTTCGTCGTGCAATAGTATTCCAGCCAACATCTAGCTAAGAAAATCCAGTAGATTTATGTGGTATCATAATCTTAAAGTCATAATTACTTATCTAAGTCACAAATCATTCTTCGAATTTTTTTCATACATTAAATTTCGCCATTTATTCTTTGTATCATTTTTTTAAAAATAAAATTTGACATAACACGACACAGTTATGGTTTTTAAAGTGAAAAGCTTTTTATAACAGCTTATGTTTGAAATTTTAATCACACATAAGGTCGCGATATTAAAAATAGAATTTGTAAAAGAGCTCAGAAATAGAATTATTTTAACATAAAATGAATAAAACGTCAATGTTTCTTTACATTCACAAGTTTTTCTCAAATGTTCGAAATATTACAAAATCTAAGACTAAAAAAGTAGTAAAATTTTGGGACTTGAACTCAAAAATGTTAAATAAAGATTTGCCATCGAATTCAGAACGTACTTCATGGAATCGAAACTTCAAGACGATTTTAATGTAAAATCAGAGACCAGAGAACCATCAAATCTAGTAGTCTCTGAAAATCAGTAAACGGCAGTATACAGTATATACGCAATAAGACATGTTGAAGTAAAACATGCTCTCTGAGCTCCTTCTTTTTAAGTATGTAAGACTCATCAGGACCCCAACTCATTTCGCCACCAAACTTGCCGATAGTTTGTCGCATACGATAAGCAATATTTCTTCAGTCCGAGAAGTATTTTGACCATTACAAGTTATGAATTTTATGAAAATTAACTTGTGACAGAGTCAGGAATGTAACCATCCCTCCCCAACAAAAATGTGGAGTTTTGTTGACAAAGTGATAATAATCTAGCCTTTTTGTAGAAAATTCCGCCTTTTGCGTACTCCCCTCTGCAATTTATTAATGTAAAAACCAGACTGATCATTAATGCGTAAATAATGTGAATCCTCTGAAAGTCGAACGTTAGCGGCTCCCTCTGTACAACTTACAGAGATATTTATGCTGTTTCTATGTTATGGGTACGTTCTGTTCGTCGGAAAACTGTCTAATATAGGAAGGTGACCAACTTGGAAACTGAATCGGCAAATTTGTTTTTTCAGTCGGCAATTTACTTCTCTTCACCCTCCCAAGATTTTCTTCTGGGATCGGCCCTGCTTGTAAATAAGCATGACGTTATGATACTATTTAGACAATTTAATTTTGCCAGTTGAAAATGCTATTTATCAGTTATATATGCCTTGATTATGTGTTAAGACTTACATCTGGTACAGTGCAGAAATACAGTAAATTATAAATTATTGATTTTTGCCCGTTTATACAGAAACTTCAAATGTAGTTAATATTTTGAACAAGCGTTCCTTATGCTTGCTCAATTACTAAGTTCGATTGAGAAAGCGACAAAAGAATAATATATACTACATGAAATGTCTTTCTTAAAGAATAATTAATTCAGGGATCACGCTATAGAGCGTATTTTATCAATTTTCTCCAATATACAGGATGTTCCGAAAACACTGAAATGCGCTTTAATACATCATTTGTTAAAGATTAATGTTCAATTGTTTAAAATAACGTAGGAAATACGACTACGTTCATGAAATATTCATTATAAAAATGTCTTTCTCATTTGTGTATTTAGTTATTTTAAAGTATATTAAATATCCACTTGTGAAATTAAAATAAGCAATCGTGAATCGTGAGAGTAAGCGCTACTTTGTTTTTCCTTCAAATTATATGCATCTAATTTCTTTATGTCAATATGTATCATAGCAAACAAATTAATCATGAGTTCGTACTTGAATTAGTAACACAATTACTACTTAAAACTACATTAAATATCGTTTGAAAGCACTGGGAAGCTTAAGAAATGCCTGATGTATACGTGAAGACTCGAGCATCCGTAGGCCTCTTTGGATGGCTCATCAAAATACACGCGCAGGCCCGTTACTAATTGCGAAGGCCCCGAGTCGTCCCTCGTTTATTGAGGTCTCGCATACTGTACGACACCAAAATGCCTTTATTTTTACTTAATTGTAGGAAGTGAAAGAAATGCAGCCGTGTCCTTCGTTTATCGAGGTCTCGCATACTGTACGACACCAAAATGTCTTCATTTTTACTTAATTGTAGGAAGGAAAGAAGTGCAGTCGTGTCCTTCGTTTATCGAGGTCTCGCATACTGTACGACACCAAAATGCCTTCATTTTTACTTAATTGTAGGAAGGGAAAGAAGTGCAGTCGTCTCTCGTTTATCGAGGTCGGTCGCGAGACTGCGATAAACGATTCTAATTGACTATAAACCCGCTATTAAATTAGTGGAATATATTTTCCAAACTATTAACAATGTTCTCAAACACCACTAGTTAATGTTTTACATATTCAAAACCAGGATTGCTTCATATAAGACAAAAATTAACTCGCATCTCCCTTGAAAATGTAATTAAGTAGTAACCAATGTTTTTTGATATCGAGAAATAATTAAATTATTTTGTAGCAATGTGCACTTATTGTTTAACTCTTACACAGCTCAAAATTTCCTACTGCATATATATATTGCTAGTTTCACCAACCTCTTCTATTGTTGCTAATATAGTTCTAATGGTAAATTCTCATTTATTAATATCTTTAGACTGTAGTACAGTTTCCTTGATGTAAAGTCTACAGTTTTCGTCAAAACACGACATTTACAATTCTGTTCTCATACATTTTCAATAATTTAACTTTCCAAGAATCGATTTAACCAGATAGAATTTCTGTAACGTGCACCGTCCTTTACTGCAAAACTCGACATTATTATGTCAGTGAAACAATGTCTAATCTTGTTCAAATCGAATTTTCGTGTTTACATAGTTTTCATGGCGGAGTTATTAGTAACTTTTAGCCGATTTCAATTTGCTCTGAAACTCTCAATGTGTAGAATATTTGCTAATTTTATTAGATTTTAGGAACTAGCTTTGCAATTTCAAAGTCATCTTTTGCACTAAAGCAGTTAGAAAACTTGTTTGTTAGAATGCATAGATATATAGATACTTGTTCTCTTCCAAAAAACTTTTTAAGATTGTAATGCAGTCAGTGTATCGGGCTTTATGATATAATCTAAATTAAGTATGAGAAAGGAAATGTAAAATAAAAAGTTTGAATAGACATTCAAATGTTCCTACTTACTCGCTTTCTGTGTTTGTAGCATGTGTTTAAAGGTTTGAAAGCTCAAAAGTATAAATAATATATATATATATATATATATATATATATATTTCATGCTTTAAAATAGATATATAAAGCCTGTTAGGAAATTAATTCAATAAGATTAGTAAAAGAAAAATAATTCAATATCCTTAAAACGTTCGAAATTTTTCAAGGAGTAGACTCCTTAGGCATCTGCAAACTTTCGACTGCGACTTCTTTAAAAACGGTACTCATCCTGAAAATCTTTGACAGGGAATTTGTTTAGAGCCTTTACGGCGGTATGGATATCTTCACTGGTTCCAAAATGGACGCTTTTCAGTACGGCGTTGATCATTTGGAACAAAAAAAAGTTTGTGGGACCCAGGACAGGGATGAGACATTGGGTAAAAGGGATGAGACAAAGCAACCGTGCTGTTCTTGGCTAAGAACTCCCGAATGAGCTGGATGGTTTAACCCTTTAACGCGCGGTGTCCTCGCCGTGAGGACACCAAACTCTGACGTTTTGACTGTTCCCAGTCAGGTGTCCTCGCCGTGAGGACACCAAACTCTGACGTTTTGACTGTCCCCAGTCACGAAGAATAGATAGGATTTCTATAAAAATAGTTGCGGGTGACATAGCTCCTACGAGTATCCTTTACTTTTTAGCACGTTCATTTACCGTAAAAAATGGTCACGATTATTTTTAACAGCACTGACATCTGCTGAAAAATGGAAGAACGCGAGAACAGCTGGAAAGATTGCCCAATGCTGTAAAAAGGGCAGCCGTTGCCATCGCTCGACCAGCAAGATGGCGGACGATCGAAACGTTCATCGCGTGCCACAGATCTAGAGACCCTTTTTTTGACGCAGCTGGCTGTCTTTTTTCAGCATTGGCAAAGGGTTGCGCCTCAAAGGGTTAACGGGGAGCTTCATCGTAGTAATGCTGATTCTAACGTAAGCATTAACAGGATATTTACGGACTAAGAGATCCTGACGCTCGCAAAGTTTGGAGCAGAGTGACCTTAGAAACATTTTAACTATGAAAGTTCCTTTCATTTAACCCAGCACACTGCTACCTGACAGAATGGCAAGAAAAGACCAATTGCATTACTTTCTGGATATACCTTTATTTTTTTCACATGTCTCGGTTACATAATTGAACAGAAAGTTAAGGAATTGATAGAATACTGGTTGTTCAAATCGTAATTTTAAAAATACACTACTCGAGTTTTCGAGAGCCTCCTCTTTCAAACTATAAAACAAAGATTTTTATCTAGCTTAATTTTAATTGCGTTATTACCATGCAAGTTTTCTCCTTCCTGGAAATATGAAGTAATATATATATTTTTTTTTACTTGAAGAAAAAAGTAATAGTATATCTTATCCTCAAGATATCAAAATACTCTCTAAAGTAAAATATTTCATATATAAAAGGCATACTATTTTTATATTTTGTACGTGCTATCTGTTACAGATAAAGACAATTCTTATGGGAACATCTGCCATGGGGATATAAAGCTAATAGTTTTCCAATAGATCGAAACAAGAATATCTACACTTTTGATTTCGACCAAAAAAACAAGGTTTATTGACTTCCTGAAAACCGAAATTCGATAACTGAAACATATTTTGAAGAGAAGAATCACCACTGAAACATAATGCTGAAAATTACAGGCAATGTATTTTACTTTTGTGTATGACGTTGTTAAAAGCCAAGTATTTTATAAAGCCTTTTGTGTGGGAGCAAAGGACTAAGGATGTTTTTACAATACGTTTGAAAAGTCAGATTTCTCTACTTTTCTATTTTTATTTCGTAAGTCTCTTAATTCTTATCTGATATTAGATAAGCTCATATTCTGGATTGTTTTTATATTAATATAGCATTACGATCCTCTATAATGGTACTATGTGAAAGAAAATAAAATTTTTCAACGTCGTCGTAAGTTTCAATATTAATCCGTTTGAAAGCTAAGTGTATGAAATAATAAGATGAGACTGACACGACTTCCCAGGGTTTCTTTTACTGCAGTCAATAAAGTGACATCACAAATTAAAAACTGCGTGAGATTCATAAACTTTGATACAAACTTTATGTCATAATCGCAATTTACGATATTCTAAATAACTCCTCGAAATGACACACATTGATATTTTTCAAGAGATTGAACTATGGTGTTTTTAAACAGTATTTAAGGGGGAGAAACAAATCTGGATAGGGTTAGTATAATTAATAGGTATTATGAGTAGATTTATTACGATAGTATCAATTAAAGCGCAAGTAACCCCTTAATAAATATTTTAATAAAATACGATGCCTTTGCCTACGTTAACGTATATATACCGCGGTAGTTTAAGAAAAGAGACCGTCTGAACCTTTTTTAAAAAGCTTCTACAGGTGTGACGAAGCTCACATATTTTCTCGTGTCTTAAAATAATGTTCTTTTGTTCCGCCTTTTAAATCAAATATTCCGTATTAATTTCTCTCTCCACTTTGCTTTTCTGCTTGATAAGTGCGCGTTTTTTATTTGTTCGCGTTTCCGGTTTTTATTCTAAATTAATTTCGCTTTAGCATTTGCTATGTAACTTCTTGGTGCCGGTCGGTCGTCCACCTTTCTTTCTCACGGGGGTTGTAGGCTTTTATTTTGGCGTTTGCCAAATTCTGGCACTGCAGCCTTGGCGATATGCTGTTGTTCCGTTAATTTCAAATTTTTATATTTATGACGCCTACCGGACAGCGGTTGTCACGTGGGGCTGTAGCTTATGAGTGCTCATCTCTTACTCGCCAACCTGTAAAAAGCTGGCAATTTTGTCAAAGGTTTTTGAAGGACTTCTTGATAGTTCTATGTCAGAGGAGGTTGTGTTCTATATTTTATGGGACTCCGGCACGCCATGTGGCCGGAACGATTAGATCAGTGTCTGGTGTTATTTTCTACTGAAGCAATGTACTGTACGAGGTTGGCGAGTAAAAGATGAGCACTCATAAGCCACAGCCCCACGTGACAACCACTGTCCGGTAGGCGTTATAAATATAAAAATTTGAAATTAACCGAACAACAGCATATCGCCAAGGCAGCAGTGCCAGAATATGGCGAACGCCAAAACAAAAGCCTACAACCCCCGTGAGAAAGACGGACGATCGACCGGCACCAAGAAGTTACATACCAAATGCTAAAGCGAAATTAATTTAGAATAAAAACCATAAACGAGAACAAAAAAAAACCGCGCACATAGCAGAAAAGCAAAGTGGAGAAAGAAATTAAATCGGAATATTTGATTTAAAAGGCGAAACAAAAGAACATTATTTTATGACACGAAAAAATATGTGAGCTTTGTCACAACAGGAACTGGAGATAAATAAATGAAAGAACCAGGAGGAATGTCAGGGCTGCTGAGGGATTAATTGCTTTTAATTCACATACATACAAAAGAAAGATATCATTTTACTTCGGTAAATATATTTTGTTCATTTTTTTTCCAATGGCAGATTATGAACAGTTACATCAAACAAATAAAAAACAAAACAAAACAAAATTGCTGCAATATATAGCTCATTAATCTAACAGGTCTCTAGCTTCCCAATAACGCTCAGTGGGAGAAGGCTTGCAAAGCCCAGGTGAATGGTGTAAGTGAGCGATATCCATAACCTCTTCAAAGCGGCGCAGAATGCATATCGGCGAAGGAACGATTTTGAATCTAAAAAGATCATTCCGTAAGCAGTCATGTCCAATGGCCAAGCGGACTTCAGCAACTGCTTGCTCTACGTCTTGGACCATTACGTGAATTTGGGCCAGCATTCTTCCAAATTTTACAGGATACACGGCCAATAAAGTCCTCCTGGGCACATGCATTGATGGATTTTTTAACAAGATATTTAATAGTGCAGAAAGCCATAGGATGAGAAGAAGTCTGCATGATCAAAGATCCCTTTTTAAACCAGGTTATCTGCATTCATTTTGCTATTATATACAGTAGTTCTCGTCTTAGGCAAAAGCATACAAATATTAATACAGAACCCAATTTTTGAAAGTTTAATAGCGTTCCTCTACTGTCACTTGAAATCAGGATGGGGGAAAAAACAACAAATTACGAATTTTTATTCATTTAAAAAAGCACTAGAAATGACATCTCGGGTGTTAAAGAAGAACTTAATACTCTAAATCATAGATTCTAAAATATTAGATGTATTTTATACACTTTACTTTTAAAAAATATTTTATGAAATCAGGCCAAAAGATAACCATAATTTTTATGGATTATAATCGCTTTCTCGTTAACTATCAACTTTTAAATCATATTTTAAAAACTCATCAACACGAACATTTGTGCGAATCAGCATACTTCGAAACCAAATAAAATAAATTTTAGTTCCATTGGGACTAGAAGCTCAGGACTCCCTCTCTCTCTCTTTAGCATGCAAACCTCCCACTTAATTTTTATTTTAACTATACTCTTCAAGTTAAAACTTATTTATTAAAAGTTACTTACTTATCCACCAGGAGTGCATTTCAAATTAATTGATGTTTATTAAAATTATACGTCTGTACATGTACCCCAAAATAAATAAAAGTTAGATACTTAATACCGTATCATTAAAAATAGATTGTTACAGCGTAACAATCTATTTTTAATCTCTTAAACCGTAAGTGATCGAAACATGCATTAAATTAGAAAAGTTTGTCAACTTTAGATTAACTTTTAGATGTGGAAATTTGTTACATAAGGCTGCATACATATTAAAAAAATGAAATTTAATTTTTATTCGTCAGTTCCTCTTTTCCTATCACTAATATTTCGCAAAATATTCTTCTGCGTCTAAGAAAGTAAATAACTAAAAATCAAATCTGTCTGAGTAAAATAGTTACCGAGATATTTAATGTTAAAAATTACGACCTACACCACTTTACCTGCTGTGTTGGTGTCATTTTTGAGGCAAAATAAGTCTTTATTTCAGGGAACCAACTATGAGCTCATAAAAATTAAAGAATGATCTCTGTTGGAAAATTGTCAACTAAACGAATTGAATCTGCTGAAATTAATAGGTTTAGTTTTGCCTGAACTGGTGGATACTGTCAATTGAAATTGTCAATTATTTAGTCTTTTAGGGATGATCCAGTAACTACGTCACACATCTAGAGAAGGAATTTCAAAGTGTAATACAGAATAATAAAGTAAATGGGGTAGGTTACGGTTAACTTTCACTAGGAATTTCCAAGCATGCATCATAGGAAACTTCTAGTTAAAATAGGATTTCCAGGAGTCAAATGCAAGTATTAAATTACTAATAACATAAATTAATGCCGGTTGAAAAGTTATTTCTTTTTTTTACTTTTAACCCTTTAACGCGCAGCGTTCCCGATCTGGGAACACCAAACTCTGACGTTTTGATAGTTGCCAGTCATGAAGAATAGATTTGATTTCTATAAAAATAGTTGCGGGTGACATAGCTCCACGAGAAACCTTTACTTTTTAGCACGTCATTTCCCGTAAAAAGATTGTCACGATTATTTTTAACACCACTGACATCTGCTGAAAAATGGAACAGCTCGATAGATTGCCCAATGCTGAAAAAAGGGCAGCCGTTGCCATCGCTCGACTTAGCTACCAGCAAGATGGCGGACGATCGAAACGTTCATCGCGTGCTACAGATCTAGAGACCCCTTTTTTGACGACCATCACTCGACTTAACTACCAGCAGGATGGCGGACGATCGAAACGATCATCGCGTGCCACAGATCTAGAGACAGATCTGGAGATCTAGAGATCTAGAGACCTAGAGACCACAGATCTAGAGATCTATACTTCGCTCGCACTTATCCTGATAGCATTACCAAAGGTAGAATGAAGTGTGAATCCGCAAAAATATATAGTTCGCACATTTTTGCGGATTTTAAAACATTAGTTTTCAATTTTTTTGTCTAAAATCCTTCAAATGATTCTCAATTTTACAAGCTACTGCTTGTATGAGCAGTTAGTATAGAAAAATTTGCAATTTTCAGGAGTTAAGAATAAACCGCTCGTACATCCCCATTCAACGCATTCCACCAATTAGAACTTTCACACTCTTGGCGGAAAAATTCAGTCTTGACCGCTGGTTTTCACAATGACCTGGTAACCCCCGTTCCTCCAAAATGCTCCCACCACCCCCGCGCAATCCCACATTCTTATCTTTTCTCCTGTCTCCGAGCTGAGCAGTGATTTCTTATTGTCGTCGTTTTCCTTATATTTTCGTAATGGCTTCCTCTGCAAATTCGTTTTCTTTCACTTTCCAGCCTCATAAAGCTGGAAAACCCTTAAGGAGCTCTGCTAAGGTTATTGTCTTAAATGTGTACACTAAACTCAGAGAGCAACATCAGTCAAAATCAGAAAATGAAATTGTTCAACTCTGTTCTGAATTAACTGGTGTTTCGTCGGTTAGTATTTACCGAATGAAAACAGAAATAAGGAAGAGCGGGACTCTATCTACTCCCGGGAAAAAGCGGCCTTTAAAAGTGGCTACACGACGAAGGCTTCAAATTTATGATGATTTCACAAAAACTGCAATTCGTAGAAAAGTGCATTCTTTTTTTTTCAAAAATGAGATACCCACAGCCCAAAAAGTAATGGCCGCTATAAACGAAGATGAAGATCTTCCAAATCTCCGAATCACATGCGTCAGGAGCTTGATGAAAGATTTGGGATTTGAATATAAAAAGAGAAGCCGTTCTTCGATGCTGATAGAACGTGATGATATACTGCAATGGCGTCATCAGTATTTGAGAACAATGCTACGTTACCGTTCCGAAGGCCGAAAAATTTACTATACAGATGAAACGTGGGTAAATGCAGGGTACACCAAGGAACGTGTGTGGCAAGACTCAAGTGTGAAATCCAAGAGACATGCCTTTTTAAATGGTCTGTCAACTGGACTAAAAGCACCGTCAGGTAAAGGGGCGAGATTAATTATAATAGGGGCTGGAAATGAAGACGGGTTTATTAAAGGATCCGTAGAAATTTTTAAAGCCAAGAAAAATTCTGGAGACTATCATAATGAAATGAATGGTTCCCATTATGAAGAATGGTTTGAAAAAAAACTTCTGCCTGAACTCCAGCCCCGAAGTATAATTGTTATGGATAATGCTCCATATCATTCAATTCATGTAGAGCAAATTCCATCAAGTGCTACCAAGAAAGTAGATATACAAGCATGGCTCACACAAAAAAACATACTCTGGAGTGATGACATGCTAAAGGCAGAACTGCTTAGCATTGTCAAGGATCACAAAAAATTATACGAAAGTTACAAAATTGACAAAATAGCTGCATTTCATGGACACACAGTACTTCGTTTGCCCCCATATCATTGCGAGTTAAATCCAATTGAGCTTGTGTGGAGCCAGGTTAAAGGCCATGTTTCAGCAGAGAATCGGACATTTAAAATGGACGAAATTATGAAGCTAACTGCTGAAGGAATAGAAAAAGCTTCTTGGTTTAACTGCGTTGAGCACGTGAAAAAAGAATGTGGGAGTTGGATGGTCTGGCTGAAAACACAGTTGAAACAATCCAATTCAGCGTTTTGGATTCATCTGAGGATACTGAGTTGTACACTGATGACGATGGTAACCTTAGCGGAGTTGAACGTATAGAGGAATAACAGTCCTTCTCAGGACTACAAACAGTCCTTTTCAGGGCTACAAAGAGTCCTTTTCGGGGCTATAAAAGCCCCCTACGGGGCTTTTAAAATTATAGACAGAAAATCACATTACATTCTTTACATTTTCGATATACATACCCAACGTATATAACATGCGCAATCATTTATTTCATTTGGCAGGGTGTCGGATTCGAATTCAGCCCGCTAAAAGATTATTATGTATACGTGGCGAATGTGCACGGTCTGTTTTCTCCAGATGTAACGTGCATACGCATAAGAAAGTCCTCTGACCAAGGTACTACCCATCCTTGGCAAATACCCCTCGTGCAGGTTTGCCTTACTGCACACAACACAACAATCTGATTCTGAGGCATTGCATGCCCTCTTGCTATTTAAACATTATTGAGCTTGCTTTAGGGCCAGTATATTACCTTTTCCTTTATCACTAATTTTAATTGTGGAGCCATGTATTTGCTTGCTGTTGGTTTGCTTTCTGGCTGTCGGAGAATTGTATTCAAATTCAGAGAATTGCATTCGCAAAAGAAGGCTTTCGCCTTCTATATGCGATGATCAGGAACATTAAATTTATGTTGTCTTATCTCACAGTGTTGGCCTCAAGGATGTATTTAAGGGTAGTGGGGGTTTACAAAATTTTGATTTTCTTTACGAAAATGATAATGTCATAATCTTTTCGTGAAAAATTCTGAAATTTTTTTTTACCGTTTGTACCCCCTCCGAAATGTTTTTCTGGATACGTGCCTGGTTGATCCCCTTTTCAGTGAAGCTTGGAATATAGTGTTGTTAAATATGAAATATTACTCACATGCATATACAGTAGTAAAGTCTGTTTTAAATGGCTTCAAAAGAGACTGAAAAAATTTACCGCTAAAGAGAGTTTGCTATTGAATAGGGGTTCAATTTCAGTAATAGTTCCGCTAACAAGATTTTGATTAATAAAGGCTTCAGTTAAGGCAGGTTTTTGCACGCATATACTATACATACATACATACTGTTTGAAAAAGAAAGTTTCCTTTTTAAGTACATTCTTGCGTACTTTTGAGTTTTGAATTTCTTTTAGCCGTCAGTTTTTGATAGCTTATAAGAAGTAATTTTCTTGGGCTTAATGGTCTGTGCATGTCAAAGAACCTGATTTCCGATTTGTAAAATGTTATGGGAAGAATAACGTGTTAATTAACGTGAACTGGAACATCAATGGAAGAACTTCAGTTAGATGAAAATTTAGCTATTCTATCGAAATTTACGTTCAGCGTAAAATATAGCACAAAAACCTGAATAGACAAGGAATGCCAAACTTGTGGAAGCAACATACTTTTAAAATAATCTTCCGCACATTCAAATATCGTAAAAATAGGTAAGTAATGGCGTATTTAAAGTTTAAATTTATTAGTTTTAAATCTTCGAAAGTTTTGTACGGTACCGCTAATAGTGCTCATATTAGCGGTACCGTACAAAACTTTCGAAGACAGCCCAACGAATTGTCGCGAGTAGGGGAGAAAGAAGGTCGCAAGAGCGGAGGAGGCCCCCTATAGTGGAAGGGAGCTGTTCTGCGCCAAGTAATGGAGTAACAGCCAGCTGTGGTACGCAGAGAAAGTAAGAGAGAATTCTCGGAGTGATACATGCGTTACGGCCCATATACGAGCTGTAAAGCGGCCGCTGTAGCTTTCCCAACGCTATCAGGTAAAGTGCGAGCGAAGTATAGAGACTAATGCAGTAGCTGGCTGTGCGCGCACAGCCAGCTGCGTCAAAAAAGGGGTCTCTAGATCTGTGGCACGCGATGATCGTTTCGATCGTCCGCCATCTTGCTGACAGTTAAATCGAGCGATGGCAACGGCTGCCCTTTTTACAGCATTGGGCAATCTATCCAGCAGTTCCATTTTTCAGCAGATGTCAGTGCTGTTAAAAATAATCGTGACAATCTTTTTACGGGAAATGACGTGCTAAAAAGTAAAGGATTCTCGTTCAGCAATGTCACCCGCAACTATTTTTATAGAAATCAAATCTATCCTTCGTGACTGGCAACAGTCAAAACGTCAGAGTTTGGTGTTCCCAGAGCGGGAACACTGCGTGTTAAAGGGTTAAGATATAACCGCTTTAAGATTTATAACGGGACCTGGAGTTTATAAACTCAAATTACTTATATTGACCCTTTTAACATTAGCATTTGCTAATAAAGATGCATCAATAAAGAATATGTAAAATTTATGTATGTAAATAAATAATGAAAAAAGTATCCTAGATTATTGGAAACCGATGTTCCAAAAATTTTCTTTTTATTAACAACATCACTTATCAAGATAATTTAGTCTTTTAGAGACATTTATTGATAACAGAAGTATGTATCGCCTATTTTAGGATCAATACATTATGCTCTCAAAATTTAATTCCTTAAACATAACAAGATGCAAAAAGGTAGAAAGATTTAATATCTTATCCTATAAGCCATTTTAAAATTCTTCGGAAATATTAACTCTTATATCAACACGAGCTGATTAATTGTACTTGACAAAGTTTCAGCTTCATGAATTAGGCCAAGATAAGCAACCAACTGTTAACGCTTCAAGAATATTAAACAAGTGCTTACAGACGAACTCTCGCTTGATCTATAGACTTTTGTAAAAGCGCCTTTGGGCTTTTAAACCAGCACAGTTCGGAACTACTAAATCTCCCTAATGAAAGCAAGAATATCTTGAACTTATCAAATGCACAGTACAATTTTTAATGTTGAGTAATAATTAATGAACTGATGTTAAGCGGTAAAATATACGTTTAATGAATTTTCGTACGGAAATGCACTTGCATCAAGTAAAATAAGAATGCTCCGTCGTTAAATTTGACGAAGTACGGAATATTAAAATCTTTACACTCAGTCAAATTTTACTTAGATAAGAGGGCAATAATTATTCGCATAAATTCAATAATTAAAGGATACAACTTTAATTATTATTTAAAATCAGTTAAATATAATTACTTAAATTAACTTGAGTTCTTGTATAAAATTTTAACTTCACGCATCATCATCTACTTCAAGAAGTAGGTAAGATGCCTGCTTCCACTTCGTTGTGTTAATTCGCATGATTGGTACAACAACCGTTTTGTCATTTGACCTCGGTCTCTTCTGTCCTTCTGTGAATAGAATAATTAAATATAGAAATAAATTAAAAATAGAAAAGAATAATTTACATTTTTCTATTTCGGAAATAACTTTTCAGACTTTAAGCACCTTTGAAATTTTATCGCTATGGACACACAGGACTTTCAGTAGACTTACTTGATGTGCTGCTTTAATGTCCGCACTTTATTCAATACTATAATTAGAAATATTTAAGAAGTTTATGAAATTAGGCGCAGATTGCTATTCGATACTACCACATGCATTGGATACTGTATCTAGAAACATTTAACCCTTTGCAGGTCAATGTACCCAATTTGGAACATCAAATTAAAAATTTATTGAAAAATTAAATTTCATCAAAATTGACTTGAAAAAATTAGCAGATATAGTTAAAAGATGACTGTATTTTTTATTAAAATAGAATTTGCATGTTTGTAATTAGTGAGAAACTGGCTAAGAGATCATAAAAATAGCCCCTTTCATAAATTTCTACGGAGCTATCTTGATACACCCTTCCCACTTAATTAATATCTTTACTTTTGAAAAAAAAAATTTCATTTACTCTTAATATTTCTCTTATTATTTAAACTATCCATTAAAGTATTGTCAAAGTGCAGCACCTAAAAGTATAGTCAGAAATGACCAATGTTCCCAATTGGGAACACAGTGAAAATTGGGGGGGGGTACAATTTTTTCCCCATTTAAATGACTAATGTCGATACCACCTGTATTTGATACATTTTATTCAATACTATAATTAGAAAAATTTATGATTTTTATTAAATTATATTCTGATCCTGCTGGTTGTTATTTTGTACACCCGCTCAAAAAAGTAATCGAATTCTTATTCGATTCTTGATAAACTTCCTATGCTGGTTTGTTATATTAAAAATTATTTATCATCGAACATTAATTAGGCTATGTATAATTAAAACTTTCCATATTTCTGTCAAATTGTGCATTTTTCAAAAACTCAATAATTATACGCAAAGCTAAAATATGAAATTTCGCTTATACTCGAATGTACCAAGGCAATGATCAATTTATTCCAATACTTTAGCATTTCACGGATATTTCTTGGATACCAAAATAGAGGTTTGAGGATTTCTCTTGATACAAAAGTATTACATTCTGGAAAGGGTATTTGCACATTTTTCGAATGATTTCCTATAGATAGCAGATGGTTGGTAATAAAAATCACTGACAAGAACTTTTTTGTTTCAAATGAAAAACAGCGTCTGCTGCATTCAAGTAAGTCTATTCTTGTATGAAAATGCCGTATGCAAATAGGAGAGGATTGAAGAATGTGATATTGCGCTTTCTAAAAATCAATATTCCTATTTCACACTTGTAAAAGTATTATGAAATGCATGGTGTTCAAATTTCTTAGGGCAAAATAACCACCCCTATTAAACTGAAACGTAAAAACTGCCCATGATTACTTTTACATGGAAAACAACATCCGATTTAGCTGACCCCTTGTGCAGTCGTTGTATACTAGTATATTATTTTTGCAGACCCACCTTATACACGTTGCGAACCTCTGGTTTAGGAACCGATGCGCTAATAAAGAATTAAAGAGTGTTAGCACCTTTTTGGGGAACCCTGTATATATATACACTGAACAAAAATAAGCACCTCAGTAGGTTTTTGCGAAAAGAATTCTTATAAAAATTAAATCAATAACTCAATAAATAATGTAACAATCAAGCCCAATCAGCGGGAAAATGGTTCCATAAATTAAAATATTAAATATTCAACTTTTTTTTTTCTATAGATAGCTCCGGCAATAAGTGCTCGTCGAAATAACCAGATCATTCACGGCATGCAAGAAATGCTTGGGCATCTGCCAATTTAACCCCTGTAAGCATAAATTAATTTGTGTCTGCATCATAAAGTTAATCCTGATTGAAAATTGTAAATTTTACAACAAAACTTCGTATTTAGAGGCGGGTGGGAGAAAAGCGGCGGTAGCAAATATGTATACCTAATTGAAAAAAAAAGTTATGTTTCTTGAGAAATTCGATTTTCTATACTTTTTAAACATGTACCTTTCACTTTATGTCATTACCTTTCAGTTGATTTTGCATCCTTCTATGAACAGCAGATTGTATATAATTAACACAGACAATATTACAAGGCAGCAATAGCTACTAAAACTTTGTTTATAGAATAAACATTCTATTTTTTGAATTATTTATATAGCACATTTAAGAATTTTTTTATTGGATATTGATAAGCGTACTTTTATTCTTGTAATTATATCCTTAATCTTTATCACTTATTTGAAACATTTTAAGGATTTTTAATACTAGGGGCCAAGGCCCCTAGACTTGCTACGCTCGCTTTTCGTATGAGGCATTCGGCCCCTAATAAGGCTTATTCATAAAAAAGGCATAATTTTAACAAAGAAAACCCAAAAGTTGGATCAGATAGAATGTTTCCGAACTACACATTTCTTGGTTCTTGCATGTTGCTTGGAACATAAAAATTTAAACTTTGCGCTATTTTTAATTATGTGAAACCCATGGAACACCTTGCGTATTAGCCGATTATGGCGATTTTTCATAATTTGGCGACTTTCGTATATGTATAGTTAATAATTAGCTCTATGAAAACAGTACTTCATATGTTTTCTTTAATAAAAACTAAGGAACAGCGAGGATAGCTTGCCACCAATGGCAACTTTTCATTGTTTGGCAATTTACACATCCTCACAACCTATAATTACTGCTCATGTAAAGTTCCCGGAAAACCGTGATCCATATTTTCATATACATAATCCTTTGCAGATGGGCGTATTTAGCACCACGAATTATATCATCTCGCCGCGCTGGCAAATATCCAAAGTGTACTATAACTGCTATAATGGCATAGTTAACGCCACCGAATATGTCTACTGGTAGTAGGTATACTCCAGCTGGAACGAACCGGCTTTAAAATAATCTGCATTTTAAATATTTTCATTTTCAAGATACTGGGTTCTAACATTTTGTAACTCGCGGTTTAGATTCACCCAGCTTGGAAAGATACCATTTTGCCAGATCGTACCTACTGCCAAGATAGCGCTTTTAAAATCCGTTATAATTAGTTATTCTGTTTTGTAAAACGAATAATCGCTAATTTTAAGCTCCTGTTGTCTAAGCGAACTTACCATTTGAAAATTGTCAACTCTGTGTAACACACTTTACCCATGAAGAATTTCGTATACTTTTTAATTTGGCGTAAAATGGGTGTAAATCAAAATGTGTAAATCATGATTGTTAATTTCACGCGATTCTACATACTTGAAATTGTTTTGTTGCAAAAGAATGAATAATTTTATGCCAAATCTGGCAACCATTATGTTTTATTTTTTCAGTTTTTTTTATTAATATCTTCTAAAATAATTCAATTTTCGAAATTTAAGTTTGTTAATCAGGTTCCTCGGAATTTTCAGAATCCGCGGACAGGTTTCTCGAAATTCAAATCCCAACGATTTAGGAGAAGATATCCAAACAAGCTCTTGACAGCGGCGGCGGCGACATCGGGCGTTACTTTTTTTTAGAATAGACAGATTCTTTTATGTTTATATCTGGAGCACATTTGCTCAAAATTACCAAAACCTTTAACGTAGTAGTAACGTTACATTCTCTGTGAGATATGAAATATACATAGAAATGTCATTCCCATGCAGTCTGAAATTGGGATTGTAATCATGTACTTATAAATATTGTTTATAATTTCGGTATATATACTAGTATATAGTATATATACAGTATAATCAAAGCTAAAAAGGTTTAGAAAGGTAGATTTCGTTTCCCCCAAAGAAAAGGAAAATGGCAAAATTTAATTTTATAAACTACAGAAAGAGAAAATTTAAAGTCTGAAATGAGATTTTTGCGGCGAATCGCTCACATGATGTGTAAAAGAAATAAATAACACCCAAAAAAAAAACAAATACACGCATTTTAAAAAATATCTGAAGACCATTTAAAGTATATTTTTCAAACTTTCTCTTTTCAAAGTTATTGGTTTTGGTGCTACGTTATGGAAGCGTCTTTTCGCACTGCAAATAATGCATATGCGTATTCATCCTTTCAGGCAAATTAAAATTTTCGATCAGGCAAATTCTATTGAAATGTAATCACTTACTCTCCTAAACACATGCCAGCCACGTGAAACTAATTCATCACGGTAGACATGGACATCTTCCAAATTTTGAAACTTAATTTTCAAAGCAACTTTTTTTTTTAAGTGAAATTGTGGCAGGTTTCGGATGAAATAAATTTTTCAGCAAAATATGTGTGTTTTTGAAACCCGGTGTATTAGAAAATGAACTGTGCTTTGCTAGGTGATTTTGAGAAGCAGTAACGAAGATAACGAAATGTGGAAGCAAGAAGTTATTTGAAGAAAATATGATTTGTAACATTATATATTTATATCTCTCAAACACCACTTTCAGATCATTAAAAATTAAACTCTTGAAAGTGGGAAGAGCTATATTTTAACAGAATGTAATTGTAATGCTTTTTTTTTAAACTTTTAATCACTTGACTTTTTAAGGTTCGGTGGGTCATTTAAAAAATATATGCAGAATAAAATAACACATAAAAAGTATAATTTATAAAATTTTTTGTACCTATAAGAGAGTTGTCTAGTAGGATGAATCCCGGTTTCTCTTTCACCACGTCGATGGGCGTTTCAGGGTAAGCCGTCTTCGATGAGAACAGCTACTCCCCTCTCCCTGGCAGCTCAGAGCTCAAACACCACCATGTTCCAATACCTCGTCTTTATAATTGCCGCTCAAATATTTGGTACAGCCCGTATCCAATTATCTACCCAGAACTCGGTGCATCTGCGCTTAGGCGATTTACAGCTGCTTTGAAGGCCAAAGGAGGCGCAACGCATTATGGAGTAGATGGTCATAATGTAGGAGTAGGTGGCTCTTCGTTGTATATAGTGTTCAAGTAAAAAATTAAAATAAACAATGCAATGTCGGGTTATATACTCGTCGAAAAGCCGAATCAAAATATGGAGAACGTTTACGGATGGAAAGGGTTTCTCAAGAGTAACCCATTGACACCCGTAAAGCACCATACGACAGAAATACGTAAAATTATGAATACTTGTGTTGATTTAACGTTTACCAGAAATCTCTATGTATCCTTTGTGCGATTTGTTTCGTACTATCACAGACCTATGCATGGGCGCCGGCAGCATAGGGCAAGGGGTGGATATTTGTATGCAGTGTTTTCCCTTGCTTTTTTGCTCTTTCCAACATGTAACCATACGTTAAAGTAGTCTTTGCCCCCCCCCCTGGGAAATATTCTGCCGTCGCCCATTGACCTTTCAGTAATAAAGTTACAGTAAGTATTGTTTACTAGATTTCTTTCCTGAACCCGATGAAACTGATATCGAAATTGAACTATTACGAAAACATTACTCGTTGCATATTCACGTAAAACATACGGCCGTGTCCACGACACAATCACACGCCATTTTCTTTTTTCTATTTTTTAAATACTTACATCGAAAGACTTAATTGAAATTCTTATTCTCTTTTATAGATTTGTTTTTCAAATTCAGCTTCTGATGGTGCCAGAAAGAAAATTATTCCGGACTCTTGGGACGGGGGGGGGGGGGGGTTACATAAAAGTAATCAAAAACGTAAAAGCAAAATTTTGTCCTCAAAAAATTCTGATTCCGGAAAAGATTTATTGAAAAGTTACATGGAATAACATTTGAAAAGATTGCAGTTCTCTGTAATTATGTGACATTCTCGATATTTAATTAATGTCGACGATGATATGACACTTATTTTGATCAAAAGAAAAATTAGATTACATCTTTTTTATTAAAGGAGACTGTCACAAAGTAATAAAATAATGATTAATTTGAAAATCGGTTAGATAAAAGACATTTTTCCCCTCATTAATTTAATATTTGTTACACGCATGCTTTAAAATGTATTAATTTAATAAAAATCTTAAATCAACTTCAACAATTTCAAATGTAATGGAAAAGATTTTCAGACATCGGTTTGTAAATTTGTAAGCACACACACACACACGAAAAAAGCGAACCAAAATAAGGTTTTGGTAGTTCTAATTGCTGCACAGTTTTTTAAAAAATTCTTATGTGGAAATCACATGACTTCTTTGTACGTCTATCAAATTATAAACATTTTTATGAGCTTTATTTAAACTTATTTCATTTGAAACTGAAATAGGATGATTAACGATTTTTCACCAAATATAAGAGATATTGTAAATGGGGTTCCATTTTGAAAACTTATTTTTGGCGAAAGCACTGACAATATTTTGCCAAAACGTCTCAGGCTTGGCAAACTGTTGGCGACATTTTGTGCATGGCCCAAACAATAACGCTCCATAAATTTTAATGTATTGAAAGTCTTTTCTGTGAGCTGTAAATAAATAATTCAGTCGATTGCAATCAAAATGAAAGGTGTGCAACTAGATGTCATGAAAATCCTAAATGTAAAATTTTAACATTTTACAGTTAATTATTTATGAGCAGTGCGTGATATGTACGTACAGGCGTTACCACGAGGAAAATCAATATTAACTCACAATCGGTCAAAATAGATAGATGAATACATGAGTATAGACATTTGTACGTAGTACGTAAGCACATAATGCATGAATTTGTAGAGGTGAATTTAAATACAGTCAAAATGGATTTTTCCGCCAAAATCTAAATACCAAATTTTTTCGCGATTACAATACTTCTTTTCACTTCGAACAAGGAAGGAAAATAAAATATGATTTTATATCATTTAATGTACCCTATTATTTTCCAATAGAATATACCCATAAAAATTTGAAGATTAACTACAAAAGCGTTCTACCAAGAAAATGAACAGAAGCTTATTAGGAACTTAAAAGAGATTTACGGAATATTGATAAGAAAGTTAAAAGAAGATAAAACTTGGTCTAAAAGTAAAATTAAGAATAAAAATAAAATTTAGGAGTCTACTTTTATTTTTCTTTTTTTAAATAGTTTATTTAAGAAGGGAAAAAAACAGAGTAGTAAAAAGAAATTATAATGATTTTCATACAAGCAAAAAGACATCCATTTGGTCATATTCGGAGTGATCATGTCTATGCTGATAAATCTAGAAAAAGGCACCTGTGTGTGTGTGCATATACATAATATAATAAATCATCTCAGCTTTCTTACCATATTTTTATAGTTTAACAGTCAACTACTGCTTAAAAATC
Organism: Cheiracanthium punctorium; assembly: GCA_038373885.1. NCBI lineage: Eukaryota > Metazoa > Arthropoda > Arachnida > Araneae > Cheiracanthiidae > Cheiracanthium > Cheiracanthium punctorium. The sequence continues at coordinate 175,142 of JAWZYV010000498.1, forward strand.
GCTGTCTGTTACTTAAGTTAACTATACAAATATCGTGTTAGAAAATTTTAATTTGAGTAACTTCCGATGATTTTTGTTGGGAATGAACAAAAAATAAATTTCCCAAAATCTCAAACAAATTCAAAACTCATTATTTAAATTGAGTAACGGTCTGTCATGTTGCTAAATTTGACTTCATTCGCTGGGATATTTCTGGGCGTTGCACGAACAAAATATGTTTTGCAGAATAATAGGCTGACAAACATTTTCGTTTTGGACTTTCATAGGATTTTAAACGGTTATCAATCGCGAAATTTTAGAATTTCGAAAAATATACGAACAAAGTCTTATTTTATTTATTCTTTTATTTAAGGCTTTATGAATGATTTAAGAGTGCTTCTCAGTTATGAGAACAATGGATGCAAGCACGCCAACACATGGAAACCATGCCTAATTCTGGAGGCGCTGTTTCCAAATATCGAAGCTTATACCAGCTACTAAATTATAAGTAGCGCTACTTCCTAATACAGGTAATCTGTTGATAACGCTTACTTTGCATAATTTTATTCCTCTAACTTGTTCGATTAGTTTGAGTTTGATGCTTTTTCATTCCTGTTGTAATGTTACCTAGATTTTTCTGACATCTGGCTAGAATGGCGAAAATCTCAATTTATTGATTCTGTTAGAGATTAGGCGACGGCTTAGGAGAACAGTGGCTTAAATTTAAATGCATAAAACGAGCCATCCTCGTTTGTAGCATTAAAAAAATATGCTTGTAGCATTTTAAAGTAAAACTCTCATGGGTAATGAATTTTTCTTTGACGATATTTAGTATATAAAAAAACAGGTTTTGTGTGAACACCTTCTCCGTTAAAGGACGAATTTTAAATAATCCGAAACTGATTTTTAAGTATTTGTGTTTTTGTACATTTCAAATTAAATTTTTGTGACTTTTCAGAGCAGGCTTACTTCCTTAAAAGTATGTATTGCTCAGGCTTCTTGTTTCCAATTCCAGTAGTTTCGACTCCACGTTTACGAGTCAGTCCTTAAAGAAATGTGCTATTTCTTTATATAGAGTGTCTATAATTGAAATTCCTCTGTTCAGAGTGGTGTATAAGAAGTCAGAATGCTACCTTATTTGCAGGAAACCTAAACTGGAAAAGTCTAGAGGAAAGAGAGGTGCGTGGAAAAAAAAAAATAGTTCAAAAAATCACCACCAGGCGGCGTTTCAAGGCGTTTCAGTGTGGATAAACAGAAAAATAACCATTCTCAAGCGAAGAAAAGTATGAAACGGCTGTGAAGCACATGTACCTCTGCGCAATACGATTTCGCGTATCAGCATCTGTAACATTGTAAATCGCCACCTGGTTTTAATTTCCGATTTATTTTTTTTAAGGTTTCCTGCACTTTTGGTATCAATTTCGTACAATGACTGACTACAGGCATAATATGTTGAAGATGTCCATGGACATTACTGTATTGAAATTCTTTGAGGTTATCCTGTAAATAAACTCTCCAGTAGATTGGAACCATAAATCGAGATGCACAACTAGATGTTACAACAATCTTATATAAGAAGTTTCAACATTCTACGACTAATAGTTTCTGAAATATGAGAGTTAAATACATACACACGTACACCAAAAGTCGCCAAGCTTGGCGTAATTTTTGAGGAAGGCACATGACTGTGGTCTTACCATTACCTAACTATATGGTAAGACGGTATTGTGCTTGAAATAGTGAATGTCTCTAAAACTGTCATTGACCGCAACGTTCCTGTGAGTGTTCCTGTAGGAGAACTATAAATGATACAGACACTATTTTCGATGAACAAATTCATTTTGTAACCCTTAATAGCATATATCCCTTCTGAGTCGTTTGAAATATCCTAATACCTCTCAAATACGTTTTAAAAGAATTTCTGCCCATAGAGTGTAATGCATTTAAAATCTTTTGGACTGTCCTGTAAATAAACGATCCAGTCGATTGAGACCCAAAGGGGAGGTTCATAACTAGATGTTACAGCAATCCTAAATATAAAGTTTCAACATTCTACGACCAATAGATTTTGAGATATGCGAATTACATACGTACGTACAGACGGCATGGAAAAACTGGTCAAAATAGACTCGCAGTCGGTCAAAATGGGTTGTGCATGCATTTAAATTAACGTCGATGAATGCGTAGGATGAGATGCATTGCAAAAATTCGTAAAAGTAAATTTAGAGGTAGTCAAAATCGGTTTTTTCTTTGAAATCTTGCTGTCGTAATTTTTCGCGGTCGCATTACTTCCTTAAACTCAGTACAAGAGAGATATAAAATTAGACTGTCTGCATGATAATTGGAATATAAAAATTTTACAGTTTCTATCCGTTTCAAGCACCTGGGAATCCAGTAAGAACGTCTGCCATTCTGTCGTTCTGTCCATGACGCTTCTTTTGTTCGCGCATTACGTAAAAATGGCTTAAGCAAAAGAAATGAAATCAGGTGACATAATAAGTGTTCACTCAACATAAGCTATAGGCGTCAAATTTTTTTTAATTAATTAGATTTTGAGATTTTACAAAAATCGCTTCAAACTGTGTGAATCGTACATCACGTAATAATGACTAAATCGAGTGAAATTAAATTTGGTGACATGATAGGCTGTCGATTTTTTTTTAATTCTGAATAGATTCTGTGACTTTGCGAAAATCCTTTCAAACTGCGTACATATACATTCGATCATCATATAAAAAGGACTGAAGCGAATGAAATGAAATTTGGGGACATGATAGGTGGTCACTCAACGTAAACTGTAAGTGTCGAATTTTCGAGATACTTTGATTAGATTTTGAGATTTTGCAAAAATTATTCCAAAATGCGTCGTTCGCGCACCATATAATAACGACTAAAGGGAATGACATGAAATTAAGTGCATGATGGTGGTCACTCAATTTAATTGCAGGTATTGAAATTTTAAAAAAATAATAGAGATTCTGAGATTTTACGGAAATCCTTGAAAATGTGTAAACATTATTTTTCGCATCACGTATTAACGACTAAAACGTATGAAATAAAATTTGTTGGCATGAAATGAGGTCACTCAACTTAAACTATAGGTGTCAATTTTTTTTTTTTTATGCATTAGAGAGTTTCCAAAAAATCGCTTAAAATGCGAAAACATTTGTCAGTTACGTATAAACCACTGAAGCGAATGAAATAAAAATTAGTATCGTTGCAGATGGTCACTTAAACTATAGGCGTCAAAATACTTTAAAAGATTTTATAGATCTTGAGATTTTATAGATTTTGTGAAGACTCAGTACATGTTTGTTCCATTCCTGAAAAATAGCAATGGAATTGAATGAAATTTGTGTTTATTTTAGGTGCAGTTTAATTTGAGTGCCAAAACTAATTTAAATATTTCATAGATTTTGCTATTTTGTGAAAATCGTATGAATGTTTGCTCTCGGATCCATTAAAAATGGATTAAGAGAATACAATGAGGTTTAGAAATATGATCAGCAACGACTGAAACAACAAATCTCGGGATTTTTTGAAAAATTTGAATAAATTTTAAAACTTTTTTTTAAATGTTTAGATTTTGTGAAAAAAAATTACACAAAATCTAAAAAAATAAGGTATAATATTAAAATATCTAAGGTATAATATAAAAGTAAATCAAACAAAATTTAGTTACAGGTTAGAAAGGACCTCCACACTTGAAGAGCTCATTCAACCGGACTAAAATTTTTAAAATCAAAAGAAATTTTCTACTGTCAATTTGACTCATCACTTCGTTACTCTCTAACCTGGAATCTTTTAAAAATACATGTAATTTTGCTTTCTATACTATTGCCAATATACTAGTTCCATTCTTTGTACGTTTACAATGCTGGCGAAAATTCAGGCTTCTTGGAAATTTGCGTAACGTACTAACCCGTCAACAAAAGGTACTTCAGCTTGTACAAAATAAATTTAATCGATTTTTTTCCCTAAACGAAATCCGGCGACTTCTCCACATTGTACTTTTACAATCTTCGCTTCTAGATCCCAAATACGTGTAGCTTATTCTATATTTTGTGCATTATTAAAAAAAATAAATAAATAAATAAATAAATATAAATAAAGCAAAGCTTTTGCAATTCCTTCTTCACTTCCGAAATATTTTTAACCTAATGCAGACTCTCATTCCAAGAAGTAGAAAAAAAAAATATTTCGGATGCTGCAAGAAAAAAAAAAAGTGCAGAAGCAACGGCAGAGGAACGTAAGTAATCAAGATACGATGGCGCAAGATCTTACAAGGAAAAACTCCATTCGGATTCTGAAAGAGATTTATCGGAAAATTACACAGAGGAATATAACTGGAAATATTGTATTCCGTGTAAATGCATGGCACGTGTGTGAATAGTAAATTTACGATTTACTAAATGTGGGTTAGATGTGGAAGTTTATTTATATTAATTGGCTGGATTCTTTTGATTTCACTCAAATTTATTTAATATTTTTTAATTCGTGTTCTCTCAGAAGAATATCGCCATTAAGAGACTCGAAAAATTTTCAGAATATGTTTTTATAATCTGTATTATGAATTGTATCACCGTACTATTAACTGTATATAACTGTACTCTTATGAATTGTAAGTTTTGAAACATTTAGATTTTAAAAAAAAGTAAGAAGAAAGAAAAATAATTAAAAAAAGAGTATTACTCCATATTTTCTTAAATGGATGGTACTTTATACAATTTACCAATATGATTTTGAAGTGAACACTTTTCTAACTTGCGTAAAACAGTTTCTGAAAAATACATTTCTCGATTTTTTGAGCCTCTGTGATAATTTGATTCTTTTTAAACTGATCATCACATAATTTTAATTAATAGACATTTTAATACCCTTCGTTAAATATAATTATTTTTGCAATTTTTTTCGATTCCTAGTTTTTCTCCGTTAATATTTTTTTTCCACCCGTTTTAAAATATCTCTTAAGATTTCGCTGTTAGTACAATAATTAATCTTGGCGGCTCATTGCTACGAAATTGTAACGAAATTTCGGATTGATCTGCTCTTCCAGGATTTAATTTAGCCTAAAATTCGTATTCTGATGCGTCAAATAATTGAGTTTTGCATTTTGTTGCATGTAAGTTGGTTAACTAGTACGCGAGATGGGAACTTTTTAATTTTTCCATAGGATGGCACTAAGTTTAGCAGTCTCTCGCCAAATATTGGCGATATTGCTTAACTGGATTTAGTTTGAAAAATTTATTTTGGGAGTCAAATTTCATGATAATGCAGCAGAAAGTCGCAAATCTTGGTGACACTTGGCTGGATTTTATAATGGCGTCCGTAATGTTTGTTTTCCCTCATCACCGGAGAGTCTTGAAAGTGCTAATTAATGAAAGATGTGGGAAGTTCGAGAAGCATCTGCTGAAGGTGCCTCTCTCGAAGGCAGGTTATTTTTGGATAGCCGATAGCATACATTTTTGGACAGCTGATTAATGGGGCAAATATATTTGTGATTTGTATGCTTACTGCAATAGTATTTTTTGACATAAACAACATTTTTGAAAGGAAAAGGGAAATAAATAAAAAAAAGTACGTGTAAAGCGCGTGCATTAATATTTTGAAGCATTTTTGCACTTTTCCATGATTACATGAGCTTAGAGTGTCAGCTATGAAAATAAATTTAAAAAACGATTATAACTTAATCAGTGATCCTAAAGAACTAGAAGTCAAAGCCCGTTGTGGAGGCAATTACAACAGGTGTTAGAAAAAGCATTTGACAAAAATATGTCAACGCTCAATATATTTAATCTTCGTCCACCTAAGTCCATATTCAATGTTTATTATAGACCCAAATCGAATTTCAAGCTCTTCTGGAAACGCGCAGAAATTTTGCAATTCGAAAGATTTCGCTTTGTCTACACAGCCATTCTTATATCCATGCAGACGATTTATTTGTGAAAACAAATAAGCTATGTAATGTGGGAAGACTATTTTAAAAGAATTAGAATCACACTTTTTTTTAAAGCCTCATGACCGTGATGAATAGGACGAGATGTCGATTGCAACAGCTCATTTTGTCACGAAAATGATTCGCGTTTTTTTACTCACGGAAATAAAAGCGAGCTGAAAATAACGAAAAATCGCTCAAAAATTTAGGAACCTATGTATTTTCAGATTTTTAAAGTAGCAAAGATTGTTTTTTTATATTTTTATATATAATTATGAAAATTTTCAAGCGCATCGTATAAACGGTGTAGATGTTATTACGGTTTTCTGCTTTTTAATGTTCTTGGAATAATGGCGGAAAAATATTTATATTGAAGTGATTGCCAAAGACGGTTAACAGAGTAAATCAGAAATCAGCGTAACTATGTAGTAGGATGAACGGGGGTGCATCCTTTGATATTTGAATGTGCGCTAAGTAAAAGTGACTCTTCTTTACTAATTACATGCCTTTAGATGGACAGTAATATGTTTCTGGATAGCTGATTTATGAGGAAAATTTTACTTGTAGCTAGCTGCGTGCCCGTTCTTCGCACGGTAGGAAACGGAAATTTTCCTCACATGAGTAATTCGAATTAATTCCAGGGATGTGAAATCTAGAAAAGCAAAAATATTTGACTCTTGACTTAAAGTTTGCGTCATATGTACTAATATGAGATCATTGCAATATAATGACACGAAAAATTTATGTCAGCGTCCTTCGCTATCCAAAAAGTAAAATGTTGGACCGTTTGCAGTGAACTTCTCACTTTCAAAATGTCTTATTTCCACATCATTCTGTTTTTTAGGTTCACGTTTTAGCGATAAATTCCCCAGACACTTCATAAAACGGACATTTTTTAAAAATTTTAAATTACGTCACCCTCTCTCGTAACTCTTTACAAAAAGAAAAGAGATAAAACTGCGCTATTTATAGAGGCTTTAAAATTGTTTTTCTAGATTACGCAGTTTAATTTTTCTTTTCAGAAATAAATCAAGTATTTATAAGCGGAAATCGAGCCAAGCAAAGAAATCGTCTGCGTAGACATAAGAATATCTATGTGCACAAAACGAAATCTTTGGAATGTGAAACTCTTTTCACGTTTTCAGAAGAGCGCTCGTTTTAATTGCTTCACAACTGACTTCTAGTCGTGCAATAACAGCAGTATTTGGCGCATTTTGGCTTCAAATATAAGGCAATAAACAACAGATGTTCTAATGAGAATTTCAAAGGGATCCGTCCTGGCAAATGACCATACAAAATTTGATAGGCCTACGATTTGGCAGAATTCAACTAACTCAAATCAATTGACTTAATTTAGTGAAAATTTTGAATTTAGACCGTCTTAAGTCGCCTTAATAATTACATTATTTCTGTACCGAAAATTAAAATTCCACGCCGTATTTCAATTGAACCTTGTTTTTAAAAAGACGCTCTCATAAATTACGCCAAGCGCTATAATCATCTTCTCAAAATCGCATATCAACCATTTTATTTTTTGCCAAATTAAAAAGTTGCACATTTTAGTCTCGGAAAATTTCCAAATCCTATTTTTCTTTTCAGTATAGAACATTTCATTCCTTCTCTGATTTCACATGCACACGACATTTTAATTAAAAAATAACCTTACAAATAATCTAAACAAAAAAAAAATCGTTATTCTGTTATTTTTACTTCAAGAGTCTGAATCATCTAATGAACTTGCTAAAAATGGCAACCTAGATAAGCTATATTCTCTCTTTTTCCACTGCTGGGTTACAATTGCAAAATGGCGAAGCGAAAAAAAATGAGACTTTTGCGATACGGTTTTTATCGATATCTCCTAAAATAATTCGAATTTTGAAAAAATCGCTTAGAGGTATGTCGGGATCCGTCATGGAGAATTTCTATACAAAATTTGGTAGATCTACGATCACCCGTTTCTACACGAGGTGCAGACAAACAAACTAACTAACCAACCAACTATCGGACAGTTTACACTTTGCTTTATTTATATAGATTTGTACGCTTGCTGCCATCGTATTTTTTTAAAATAAGTTACAGCTTTTGAAAGGAAACATTTAAAATTAAAAAATTTTAATAATGCATGTAATGGCTCGGGAATTTAAATTTTAAAGTAGTTTCGTACTTTTTATTATTACGTTAGCTTAGAGTTTCAGCTGTGAAAATAAGTTAAAATGGAACCCATTTAATGAACAGAGTTTTTAAAATTTGCACTTGAATGTCACATTTGGGATGATTCAAGAAAAAAATTTAAAATTCAGTTTTCTCAAAAACTATTGATTTATGGCCATACATATCGGCTGAAATTGAGCATTTTGGCTTCCCTATCACGTCTTACCAGGAATACGTCGAGTTACCAGTAACCCCTGTATATATTTGTTGATAAAACGGTCTTTTACATTAATCTGTCACCAATTTTTAAAAAATATGCCTTCTCTTGAGTTTACTTTTCCCCATGCTAAACATTAAAAGCATTCCCTTTTTTTTTTTCTTTAAATTAATCCTACTCCGCTATCAATGTACTTTTTGACCGAACTAAGTGCTATACTTCCCGAGAGATAATTATTCCGTTTGTTCGGAGGAAAGCAAAAGAAAAAGCTACGGCAGAAGGAGGTAAATAATCAAGATACGACGGAGCAAGATCTTTCCTGAAAATGTCTTACGAGTTCCCCGAAAGAGATTTATGAAAACATTCTTTGTAAGTACGTGGCGTGTAGGTAAATAATATAACTATGATGTACTAAAAATTTGTTAGAGTTTAAAGTTGGTTTACATTGAGTCATTTCATTATTTCTAATCCCCCTGTGTTAATAAATGGTTAAAAACTTTTTGACGTGAATAAGTCTTTAAATTTGTTTTCATAGTGAACCTGCAATTCAGAAAACTGATAACACACGGCCACACCTCGCTTTTTTAATAGTATTTTTTTAATTATTTAAGTTTACACACTGCTGAACTTTGGTATTGCGTCAAAAAAGGAATTTTATAAGCATTCAAATACTTATAAAAATGCATATGCATTCAAATGCTTATAAAAATGCTTATGCATTCAAAAAAGGAATTTTATAAAATTATTTATTAAAAACAAAAGTTTCTTTCAAATGTACTAAGTCAATCAAAATGAAGCGAAGAGAAATGGGGAATTCCTCTCTAGTCTAAGGCATATACACAGTATTTGTGAAACCATAAGCAGTAACTGTAATATCGGAGAATTTTATCAGAAATTTTTATTACTTTTTTTCGTATACAGGAAGGATGACAGCTCACAACTCAAAAGAGTTCGAAAGAATACTAATTTCCTTCATTTCACATTTTTCTTTTGTTGCGCTGTTGTTATAAAATAGTTAGCTATTATTAGGACAAATTAGGACAAATAAAAATTATTCATCTTATAACATAAATCATTAGCTGATCACAGGGAGCGAATCGTACTTCAACAAATTGTTCTAACTATGAAATGGCTACACAGGACCTCTTCCATAACGCAAGAACCCAGCTATCAGTTTGAAAAGTCCCGGTCATTTTCTTTACTTTGGAGATGTTCACTGAATTCATAGATAAAAGAGCAATTTTTTAAAGTTGTGGTGGTTTGTTACAGTATTGGTTAAAATTTGAGGAAAACTATTTTAAAAAACTCCTTAATTCCTTTGATCGGAATTGAGGTCCGTTATCCGATATAATCGTATCTGGAAGCCCAAAACGAGAAAAATAACTTTGTAAACATTGAACTATTTGATCCGCAGTGATTTTTCTACATGGAAATAATTCTATATACCTTGAGAAACTGTCAATTACGGAAAAAAAAAAGCAATTGCCTCTGACACTGCGAGGCAGCTTCCCAACAATATCTATATGTAGACACTTTCCGGGCAGTATTGCTCGGTCCATTTTCTGTTTCGCCGTAGGGGGAATGTGCCTGTTTTTGAATTGTGCACATCTGTGACAGTTATCGATAAACGTCTTTACGTCATCAAATAAGTTGCCCCAAGTATAGTATTTCTTAATGAAATCGATCGTTTTTTGTCTGCCGAAATGCGTTGCGTGTGCAATTTTGATCACGGACTGTTTTAAAGCCTGAGGGATTACTATTACATCTATTCCTGCCCTCTCTCGTGTGGCTTTTTCCCTATAACGAAGAATTCCATGTGCATCGAGATAGTAATTTTTGAACTTAGGACTTTTAGGGGTCTTTTCGCGGATGTGTGGTATTATTTTGTTCAATAATTCATCGTTCTGCTGTTCTTGTTTAATTTTTTCGGTCGTTAAATCCTTCTTCCCTTCGAAGATTTGTGCCGTTATGTTATTTACCTGTTCTTCTTGTTGTTTGCGTTTATTATCATTTATTTCTTTCGTACTATTTTGTGCCTCTATCATTTGATTTTTATTCTTGTTTTTATGGTCAATATTTACTTTGGTAGCCTCGAGTTTCGTTCTATGGGATCCCAACCTCTGATTATTATTTATCTGTTGCCTCTGGGACCCCTGTATGAGTTTAAATTCTTATAGTTCCTGTTTCCATTGTTGTTCGTTCTGCGGACATTTGGTTGCTGTCGACCGTCCGCGGGAATTCTTTCCCAGCATGTCTGAGCGGAGTGGTTCGACTTTCCGCATATTTGGCAGATAATTGCAACTTGTTTATAACTACTATTATGTTGATTAACTGGTTGTCTTCTATTTCGGGGATTGAACCAGCAGTCTGTGTCTGTGTGATTTTGTTTTTTACAAAAAGAGCATGATTTCAATGGATTGGATTTTTCATTCACTTGAGAAATCTCGAGTGCCTGAATTTTATCCTCAAACTGTTTTATTTTATCTTTTAACTGCGCGATTTCTAAGTCCTTCAATAGACCAGTAACGTCTGATTTTTGTACGTCAATATTGTTTATGTCTTCTTCTTCATTAAAAATTCTCTCCAGTCTGATTGCCAACTCAACCGCCTCGTCAAAGTGTTTTACGTTTTCTTTTAAAATTTCTCTTCTAATTTCCGGACGTACCGCTTCCGTGAATTTCGCGAGCATGATGTGGTTCTTTATTTTATCTGTTTCCTCTGACGGCTTATCGATCCCTAAAAATGCTTCAGACTTTTCAGAGATTATGTCCCTTAGTTGTATAATCGATGTTTTCGGGGTTTGCCTAATTGCATTAAATTCCGCGTGCACTTCCGAAGCTGATTTTATTTCCCTAAATCTTTGGAGAATCGCTTTTTTCAGGTATTCGTAATTGTTTCCGTCTTTCGTCTCTTTTAGGCCTAGTATAAATGCTTTTGCCTTACCTTTGAGGCATGTCTTTAAAATTATGCCTTTCTGCTCATTTGACCAATCGGTGAGAGCAGCTACGTTTTCAAATTCGCTGAAAAATTGCTTTGGGTTCTCGAGACTATCGGCCGAATATCGGGGCAATAGAGGGATTAGTCCCGTGTCTGGCGTTTTGTTATGCTGGCTTTGTGCCGAACTTTGGGTATTTCGATTCCTAAGAGACTCTGGCGACTCCTGTCTAACTCTGGGACGACCCATTTTTTTTTTTTTTTTTTTTTTTTTTTTTTTTTTTTTTTTTTACTTTAAATATTTACAGATACTATTTTACCTATTTTAACACTATATGTTCCGTTACCTTATACATATACAAAATGCACTTTGACACTTTCAACATACACATAAATGAAAAATATTGTACATGAATACATACATATTAAGCAAGTATTAATTCAATTGTTCAGTTCTACTGATTGTTGCATAATATTCCATCAATAAAATATTTATTTATTTATTTTATTTATTTACTTAATTTTATTTAATTTAATTTTTCTATATGTCAATACGTTGTAATGACTACAAACTATCTTATTCACAACATTCTTTCTATTAGAGAAATTAATTGTTTTAACAAAAATACCTTCTTTGTCACCTTTAAAATCAAATTTCTTTCGTATATATATATATATATATTTTTTTTTTTTTTTTTTGCAGCAGTATATTAACACTTACAAATTACAAATAAAATATTCAAAGAATGTCAATGCATGTTTTTTTTTTTTGTTTTTTTGTTGAAACTGAGAAACAAGATAGTAACTTCGTTATTATGATGCATAATTTCTCTCCCAGACTTTGTTTTATTTTTGAAAAATCTACTATATATATTTATTATTATTATTATCATTAATTTAACTATCATTTGAGTTACTAGGAGTACATAAAATTGCCTTTTTTCTACGGCACCATTATGTGGTGGTTTGTTACAGTATTGGTTAAAATTTGAGGAAAACTAAAGCCTAAGATGATCGTATAGTGGTATTATGCCGCGCATAACCTGCCTGGCAAGTACTCCTAGTATTACGCTGAAAAAATTGAAAAATGATTGACATACACCAAAACACTAAAAAAACTAAAGACTCTATGAATTGCAACTAAATACCATTTATTCTTAGTCATTCCACTAATATTAATTAACAGACGATATTGACATAATTTTAAACTTAAACATGTCTGGGGGAGATGTGGTTTTGGAGGATAAGGGGTATCCACAAAAGTTTTGAGACGCAAATAATAAATAGATTACTGTTAATATTCACCATTCTGATGAGGTAGCCGTCTTTACACAAGACACGATCGACGCGTGTCCTCTTGGAACCGCTGTCTTTTTCTTTAGCCCTCATCTGGCCTCTGATTCCATGTTTCTTTTGAACACAACTTGATCATATTGATTCGAAGCACACACTGATTTTTTTTTTAAGTCCGTTCACACCTTTTTCAAACTCTGCTCTGCTTCTTTTTTCTAGCACACTCGTTCTGTCGTCTTTTTTTTTTTTTTCTCCCACGGGGTTGATTCCTCTTTTCTTACCCCCTCTTACATCATTGGCTGGAGTTTCTGATTTGTTCTCTTTTCTTACCCCCTCTTACATCATTGGCTGGAGTTTCTGATTTGTTCGTCTCGGGGAATTAATGCATCCTCTCGTCGAATCCCATACATGTAGGTGGATCATTCGGAAATATATCCCGCCAAATTTGCATATCATTTTCGGCCATAAATATTTTCGGCCATAAATATTTTAACGTTGACAGTTCATTGTGCTATAGTGTCCAGACTGTCCATTGCCTGGCGCCTCTTCTAATTTACGGTCTACTTGTGTGGTCTTCCCATGGGAACCGTCTCAAAATTATATTTTACTGCTGTTTCACTTCACCACAAAAGTCAGTCAAGAAATGTCGGTGGGGCAAATTAACTGAAGGCAACATACTGCCGCCTAATAATGCCAGGTCCTATACCCTCACTGAACAGAAAAGTAGCATACTCAACAGAAATTCTAGTAAGGCTTAGGACCATCCACCGCACAGCTCTGACTTAGCGCAGTGCGATTTATGTTCGGACAAATGAAAAACGATCTTTCCAGTCCACACTTTCGAACGGAGGATGAAATTAGACTGGCTCTATTGAGTTGAGTGGAAAAGTGCTGTAGGACATTTCTGTTCTAATATCCTGTCCTATCTAGCAAAGCTTTTTTGTACGATATGATAGATGTTTTGATTCGCTTGTAAAATGTATCGAAAAATGGCCTATTTCTGTTGTTTAGTAAAAAAAAAACTTTTATTTACATTTGTATTTTTGTTTTATAGCATTTTTATTCAAGCAAAACTTATGTTTTGACTCGCACTCGTAATTAATAGATATCTATAAACTATTTAGAATATATATTTTTTCTCTGTCAATAGTGTTCAATTATTGACATTACAAATGGTCGCTCGAAAAGCCTTCCTAAAGGTTTCCTAAAAACAATAAATTAAAATACTGTCACGGAAAATCATTTTGATTTGTTCGACTGGTAATTTATATTAGTTTAAATTATAAGATTTAAGATAGTATATAATGCAAGTTACAACTATTTTCAGCGCATATAACAACCGCATGACAGAACAAAATTCTTCCAGAATTCAAATTCGAAATTCGAAGAAAGAAAGAATAAGCCCTGCAAGATGAAACAGACTTGAGAAATCTCCGTAATCAAAATTTGACAGCTAACATAATATTACAAGAAATCTTTCCGTTGTTCGGAAAAAGTTTGATTGAAAATAATCAAAAATTAATGCGAACTTCACAAAATATATGACATAGGAAATGTAAATAATGATGAATTAGTTTCTTTTCTTTAAAAGATTTCAATTTTTTCACCAAAATTCGTTTTTTTTCTTTAGTTATTTCTTGCTGAAAAGTTTTTCGATTGTTAAATGTTCTCCAAATATTTTTTACCCAATAGAAAATGTACATTTTCATTAGGAAATTTTTGTTTTCATTTTATGTTAAGAGTATTTGACAGCTTAATATTTGTTTACCCTTCTTTTGCAATAACTTATTAGCTTTATTATTAAAATGCATTTTATTCTATAAGCGTTACAAAAATATTTCTTTCAAAAAATTAGTCTCCTTCCATAGTGTAAATAAGAAAAGTGAAAAACCTTTTACGTGGCATATTAACTTTAAATACAGTGTGATTATAACGTAACTATACATTGTTGTGTGGTAACCACATTTTACTGCATAAATAACATCATAAATCAAACGTATATCACATCAGGACATCAGGACATCAGGACAAACGTACATCACATCAGGATCTTCATTTAGGATCTTCAGGTAGGATCATTTTCCATATATTTCATTTTCCAATATTTCATTTCCAATATTTTCCGATATTTCATTTTCCAATATCGTCCAGCCCGGCTGGACGATATTGGAAAATGAAATATCGATATCGATACCATCTTATATCACGATATATCGATATTTTGCACACTTAATTTTAGTATTTTTGAAATGTAAGCAATCAAATAAACAAACCGTAAAACCATTTGCTGCCCAAAATGAAAATACAGGGGAGCTTCGTAAGGGCCAGTAAGATTAAAAGTTTAAGTTTGGTGTCAAAGCATTCGAAATTTTATGTAACGATGGGGGTTCCTAAAGGGGTGTCGAGAATCAATAAAAACGCTCTCCGGTGGATAGTTTCCGAGAAATACGTTCATTAATTATGGTAATTAGACTAATTAACCATGATTGAAGCTTAAAAGGACTTCAAACATGTAGAAATTGGCTCTGGGACGGTTTCCAGGCTTTGGAGACATTTAAAATGCTGATTTCACTGAAATGAAAATGGGAATATCGGATATCTGATGTTGAAATAAAACCGATATGTCGGTATTTGTCGATTTTTGGGCCAGCCCTAGTGTTGGGATTGTGGATACCGTTGTGTTCCAACAGGATAGAGTACCATGCCATTTTGCACTGACCTTTCGGAGCTACTTCAACTACGCCTTTCCTGGCAGATGGATGGATTGGGGCTCGCAAAGATTTCTGGTTCTAAAGTCAACAGATTTGACTACCCCTTCCCCTGATTTCATTACATGCCGATTTATAAAATCAAAAGTGTACCTGATGAGTCATGCAGCAGTTTAAACAACAGATTACACCTGCTATTAAGGACAAAACACCATATACATTGCGCACGTTTACCGGGCCATGGTAGAATTCTGGGTGCTAGCGATGTAAATTTGAAATCTACTTATATAATACGCTAACGTATGCGGTACCGAAATCGACGATATTTCCACGCTGCGAACCGCAACAGCTAGATGTAAACATGAGTGTAATAACAATAACGCATGTGAAAAAATACAAATTGACAGTCTAATGACGTCCAAGAGAAAGCATATGTCACGCAGTAGCTAGATTACAAGATAACAATAATGCAAGATAACCACCCATGCAAGATATTTCGGACTTTTCACTGCTTTAAAATATCGAATTTACAATACTTGGCGCATTCATTGCCCTTCTCAAAAATGTCACCATGCATTGGGCTAAAGCATATTTTAGCCATTTGATGTTTCAACATCGGCTTTTAGGATGACATCCAAAATGTGTAGCAACCCTAACCTAAATAATTTTGATGACAAATAATCTTAAACAAAGAAATATGATTTTCAGTGAAATGAGTCCAGAAATTTATTCAACACTGCAGTGAGTATAAAGAACAGTAAGGTACAGTGTGGCGAAGCTGGCCGCCTTAACTGCTGGTATTCATAATAAAAATAAGAAACTGTAAGTTGGCTTCTTCAAACCAATCGAAGTTTACTAAAGTGACAAGACTAGAAATCACTTTCATATCTTTGAAATAATCTCGTTTCCATTTCAAATGTCATTTTTCTGTCGCCATTGAAAATTAATCGCCCGTCTTTGAAATGCCCCCATGCATTGGGGCTAAAGTACATTTTAGTCATCTGCTGTTTCAATATCGGCTTTTATGATGACGCACAAAATGTGCATAGGAGTCGATCCAGGAATTTTTTCCACGCTCCCATTTTTGTGAAAATTGCTTATTTTTGTGAACTTCAATACTTAATTTTGTGAATTTCCACACGTGTTCTTGTGTGAATTTTCATGCCAATTTTTAATAAAAGTCGCTTTTTTTTGTTAAAATAATTGATAAAACAGATTTAAATATAGGGTGAAATGGCCAATGATTGTAGTTTTGTGATGGGGCCGCAAAACAGACCCATTTTCATCTGCGTCGGGCCCTGGTGTAGCAACCCTAACCAAAATAAATTTAATGGCAAATACTGGTAAAACAAAGGAACATGTTTTTCATTGAAATGAGTCCAGAAATTTAGTCAATACTGTACTTAGTACAAAGAACAGTAAGGTATGGGACGGTGAAGCTGGCCGCATTGGTGACTACTACATTGAAATGTACTAAAACTGTGTCCTGATGTAATATATGTTTGATTTATAACGTAAATTATGCTATAAAATGCGATTATTGTAAGATTGTGTAGTTACTTTATTATCGCACTGTACGTAGTAGCCAATTAAGTAATAGTTAAAAAAATTTGACATCTGGAACTGGAAGGTGACTCACTTAAAGAATATTTTTTAGGGAAAATGAAAGCACTTGAATGTTAAAAATTAGCTCAGTTCAACCAATGAAGCTGATTGGATACAAATAATACAAATTTCGCTGAAGGAAAATTTTTTTCTTCCAAGTCAGAAACATGTATCTAGTACTATGATTAGCAATATCATTTACCTGAACCGAAGTTTTGAAAATTTGTTAGTTATCATTTTCTAAATTTGATCAGTTCACTAAAAAGAAGATGAAGAAGTCATTATACTGTGTTCATGTATACATGTTCATTCAATGCAATTAATGTTATGATTGGTGTATTACTAGCAACACTCTCATTTTCAGAACTTAATTAGACTAACGTTTAAAATTTCCACAAACTAGACTTTTTTGGTTCACGATGTTTATCTGGACAAAAGTGGGATATGTGTCCTCTACAGAATCACACTTAAAACATACCACACATTTTAATTCTGTAGAAAAACGGATTCTTTGAATTTTGTGTCATGTTTTGTGACATTGAAGGGCGGAATTCTGTGAAACGTAGAGTTTGAGAAGTCAGAAAAACTATTCAGATATTTAACAAATCTTTTTTTTGTTAGGCAGTTGAATTTGAATGAAAAAAATACGATCTCCTTAAAATGCAGTCAAAATTAGAAAATTTTCGGATTTTTTTAATACAATGGAATGTCCGTGACTTACCCCAGACAGCACAGCAAACTTGCAGCAAGCTTGATTTATCAAGTCAATAAACTTGAATTAAGGTTGAAAATTTCAAGCGTGTAAGCTTAATGCAAGCTTGAATCAAGTATTCTAGTTTGCACTTGCCCAGCTTGCATTAAGCTTGACATAGCAAGCTTAATTTCAAGCTTAAAAAATTTTCTAAATGCACGGGGCGCGCCCGTCGGCGAACTCGCCCCACATACTTTATTTTTCCACGCATTTTCTCCTCTATGCTGAAATTTTAAGTTATTTTAATCTGTTTCTATCAAACGTCCGCGGCTGGGTTCCATCTCGGGAACTATGGGCTGGGAGGCCAGCGTGCTAACCGTTCCGCCAATAATCCTCGGGCTGCTATGACTGGTAGTTGGGTAAAGATACTATGGGTGGTCTAAGTGACTGGAAGTTTGAAGTGACTGTTACGGTTGTCACGCCGTTTTCTGGCCAGATCGATCAGTGGGATGCCGATAAGTTTCTTTTATTTTTCCATGGGATGAATCAAAATTTAAATAATGTTATGTGTGATTTATAGACTCTACTAATAGGGAAATAAGCATAATATAAACTTAAAAGCAGGACACGCTTTTAAACTTTCAATATCGCAACACAATACTCATGTTGGGCAATATTGCTGGCCAAAATCGAGACAAACGACTGATTTTGAAATCAATTTCGTAGTATAATTGTATTTTATTTTGAAGAATTTGCATATTTGGAAATATAGAATCTTTCTTTTAATTCTATGGTCAAGTACATTTATGACTGATGAATTATTTTGTGGCGGCCGGATTGCGCCTCATTCTACCACCCATAAAGTGAAGTATATTAACTAACTAAATTGTTTTAATTATATTAAAATTTATTTTTAGGGCTAATTAATTAGTTAATGGAATTACTAATGTTAATTAGATGTAAATAAAACTAAAACTCCCTTCGTGTTACACTTCAGAGGGGCTTATCCCATTCATTCCTACCCCTTGCGTGTTCTAATGTCCAGGTTTTGTGCGATAATAAAATAAAACACAACTCTTACGAACTTTTCTTTATTTAATATGAGCAAATTTGAGAAACGCTAGATAATTAATGTCCATTCTCTTTCACAGATGGCGCCATCACCGCACGCTTTCGAAGGGGAAAATCAAGCTGTATTCCAGCTTGACAGTTCAAATGACTTCTGCAAGCTTAAAATGAATTGAACTGTCAAGCTTGTAATTAATACGTCAAATTCAAAGAAATGTCAAGCTTGATTTAAGCTTATGTGCTGCCTGGGACTGTGATTTAACCTGCTCATAACTGTAAGTAAAAATTGCTTATTCTTTGATCAAAGAGAATGCTTAATCATAACGCCCTGTAATCATAAAATTTTATAAACATGCAGTGTACAAATTCTTGTTTGATTTCATCGTGCTTTCTTCACTTCGTCTGGGTGGCTTGAACATCTCGTCTGGTCCGTGTGCACGTGTGTAGCTCACATTGGTTACGACATGCTTGATCATTCATCGATATTGCTAGGCACTTATTGTCAGCTAAGGCTACTGCATATCCAAATATTTCAGATAGTCTTTGCCTATTATTTACATCCTAAAAGAATTCGAAGAATAGTGTTCTTTTCTAAAATATATTTTTTTAAGAACAGATTTGTTATTCATGAAAGGAACTTCGAACTTTTGACTAATGCTCATACAGTTTCGAGAATGACTCTAATAATTTAGAACAGATAATTTAAAGCGGAAAATGCTTATTTCTTCAAAAATTCCCCATTCCTTCAAAAATTAATTTTAGCATATTAGAGTCAAGTGAAGATCCAAGAAAAATCTGTCACATTTAAGTCTGGCAGAAAATTAAAAGTGTAAGGACATATTCTCGGATATTCATATCAGTTTCCAGAATTCCATCTTTTAAATATTCTGAAGAATTTAAAAGACGCCATTTTTCACTGCGAGTAGAATTCCTCAACTCGTACTTCACCGTTTTTTACCATTTCTCCCCTGCAATTATACTACATTATGATGCTGTGAAAAGAAATTCTCTCCTGTGGAGAAAGAACAAAAAGTGATCAGAGTTTTTCAGAAAATTACTCCTTGTTTTTTTTTCCTTTTCCTTATTGCCTAATATAAAATGAACGGAATTCTTTCAAATTTCTCAGTTTCTTTAGTCACTTTTTTATATGACTGCTTTTTTATTAGTCTTCTTAGTTGCGTTGAAAAAAAAAATTAGTTTTGTTCGCTTTAAACTAAATGATTGCACTTACTTTGAAAATGTGCAGTATTTCCATTTTGTAATAAACGAGGGATTAATAGTTGTAGAAATATAGTTTTAAAATTTTTCTGTTATGTCTATTTGTAGCAATTTTGTAGTCCTGTTTTATTTCAAATGATAGTAAACTGATTTAAATATTGCTGAAAATCACGTAATATAAATAAGTTATATAATTTTCATTTCATTATGCAACACGTTGCGTTTGCTGGATATTTTTTCTGAAGACCAGAGGAATTTTATAACAGGTGTGGTTTCTTTTTTTAATCTAGTATGCTGCAGATTAGAATTTAAGCGCTAAAAATGTATAAAAGGTATCGCTCAGTTCATTGCAAATACAGTAGACTCTGGATTAACCGGGATCGGATCATCCGGGTTGTGGCTTATCCGAGACGGTCGCAATTTATGCTATTGATGGTGCACGGAAATTAGTATAAAGCACTACGGCTAAAAAAAATTCATGGTGGGCGATTTTATCGAATGAAGAAAATGAAACTCCTACACAAGACAACAATAGTACTGAACTGCAGGGAAATATCTTAGAAGATTCGAGAAAGTGAGACTGTTCTGAAAATTTCAGTACAACAATGGATTAACGAATTCGAGATTGAAGTTCTAACGAGTATTCTTGTTACATCTGTAGAAAACCGTCCAAAGTTCTAGACCGTTCTATCGACTCCTTCACGGTAGGAAAGAACTCTGGACCTTCACACTTCAGCCATGTATCATGTTCACTGTCTT
Organism: Cheiracanthium punctorium; assembly: GCA_038373885.1. Taxonomy (NCBI): domain Eukaryota; kingdom Metazoa; phylum Arthropoda; class Arachnida; order Araneae; family Cheiracanthiidae; genus Cheiracanthium; species Cheiracanthium punctorium. Next base: position 195,700 of record JAWZYV010000498.1, read on the forward strand.
ATATACTTGGCCATGATGCGGTGAAGAGATGAAGGAAATCATGTAACTCATCAGATACTATAGGATACTACCATCAGGAACGGCCTACCTATTTGGTTTAAAGCCTGTTTTAGTTCCTGAACTGTCCTGCTGAACCCTAGCTCTAGGCTCAGGTCCAGCAAGCAGCGGTTTCCCTCATTTTTATTTTATTTTTTGACAGCACAATTTTTGGATTACAATTGGTAAAATACATCAGTGTTATACAATATAAAGGCAGTTAGTTTACAATGGTTTACAATTGCTCACAATATTGTTCTTAGTAACATTTGACCATAGATACATATATTTAACACGTTCTTTTTTTTTCTTTTTTTAACAATTTTGAAAGTTAAAAAAAGTAAATAAATATCAAAAAGTAAACAATAGGCTTGAGAATGATAAACTTAAAAAGTAATTTTGAAAAATTTAAACATAAATAAATACAACTAATATTCAAAAATGTGCTTTAGAAAGAAAGTTTTTTTTTTTTTTTTTAAATTTTGAAAGCATACATATACATATAATAATATACTGAAAAATAAATTTAGGCTTCGATATGAGAAGTGTATTTTATAAATCTAACAAAATAAGAGCAGCAACAAAAATTCTATGTCAGGAAATAATGCTTATAAAATCATGTCATGTCACTCATCAGAAATTGAACTATGGTGAAGTATCAGTGCATGAGAAACTACTTAATTACTTGGAGCAAGAAGATGAAACCCGCTGAAAAAAAATGATGCTGAGAAATTTGAGTCGTAAAATTTGTCAAGATCAAATGAAAGACGAAAATAGATTTCTATCATTTCATTCTTCAAAATCAGAAAGGGATTATTTCTTTTTCGGAGGGGGGGGGGCGGTAATGTACTAATTTAATTGTAAATCTAAATAACATTAAAATTTATATTTATTCTTTTTTCTTTTGTATTAATTAAATTATTAAGGCCTTATCGTATAAAAATTTTTAATTTTCTATATTTTTTCAAACATTTCAAGCAAAATCTGGATAAATTCGGTTATCCGGGATATTCGCTTGTCCGGGACGAGGCATTTCCCGACTATCCCGCTTAATCAAGAGTCAACTGTAGCGAGCGGAGCACACTAGACTTGTAGGGAGTCCGTCCAGCTACAGCACCACCCTACCACCTGAAAACAGGAACCTTTCTTATTAATCGTGACCTTATTTTATTGTGCTTTATTTAGATATCTTAACTGCTAAAAATAAATGATATAGTCTTCTAACATATTTAACTATCAAACATTACATGATTTAACGATGCAAAATTGATGACTCTTTTGGGAAGGGTCCAGATCCCTTGGACCCTGGCTCTAACACAATATTTTTTGTTGCGCAGTTTCATGGGAAAGACTATTATTATATTAGCACTAGACTGCAATTTCGTTCTAGCCGTGTTTTTCTGTCGACACATTCTTTTGTGGGCATAGTATTGTGGACCGATATGCGTCGACAAGTTTTCGTTGCATTTTTCAGTAGGGTTGCCAGATAGAGCTGGTAAGAGGTGGGGGAGACTAAAATGTTGAAATTCGCCAAGGTTTGCAATTTTTGATGATTTATTGTCAAGTTTGGCACCGAAAAGTAAGTACCCAAATTGAGCATAGCTTGGAAATATTTTCCATATTTGGTGAGAGACTAACAAACCCTGAAGTTTATTACAAAGGAGAAGTGCAGTTAGAGTATGCCTGACGAAGATTGTAAAACTGTTTTAGCCAGAGATTGTAATATAGATTTCATTTCCAAAAGAAGTGCTTTACGGTACAAGGAATAAAAATACGACACGTTCATGAATAGTGAAACACTTTCTAACTTAATGAAATTAGGAACGAAAAGAGGGAAGGCGCATGGATTATGATAAGCTTTTAATATATAGCACTTAAGTGAAAGTATTTTTAGATGTTTTAACGATATGTCGTTCATAACACATATGATGATGCTAATAATCATAAACAATATACAAAATATATGTTTTAACGAGTATGCAGAGTATTACTAAGCTTTCAACTATATCAGTTTTTCGACAGATTACACTTTCGTTGAGTTTTCTTCCGTTGTCGTTAAGCTTCCATCTTAAGTCCACTGCATTCCTTCTCGAACAGATCAAACCATGCAAAATTAAAGATCATAAGATACTAAATCGAGATAAATTAAGGTGCTATAATTCAATCATCGTATCCATGCGATTCGATGCACTACTCCAAATTCCATCCTCTCGCATATCTTGCCATGTGTGCACAACATAGATCAGTACGAATACGAACTCTTATTGTTCTGATATTGTAATATAGAATATCGGTCGGCAGCTTCAGCCATTTACAGTGTCGAGCTTTTGAATTTCATTGTGCAATTCTGGGATTCACTACTCTGTTTTCAGAGTGACGCTTGTGTAAATGCAATTTAAATTAGCCCAGGAAATTAAAACAAGCGCAACGCTAAAAGGCCAGCTTGGTGACAGTTAACTGGGATTTGGTAGAATAAACATTTATTCATTGTCAGTTGATCTACATCAAATGCGGATATGTTGTAATGTAGCGCTAAATATTTGAAATTCTTCGCAGATATTATAAAATCCCATTAACACTAATATTAAGATTCAATTGAACGAATAGTGAATGTATTTGGCAATTTGAGTGAATTGGGTTAATTTATATCGAACGTATAGAATAGTTGTTACGTATTTGATTTAATCCGTTAATAAATTGATATCGTTGTAGATGAACAGTTTATAAAAAAAATGGTGAAATATTAGTTAAAAATGCTCCGTTTTTCAGCTTTATTTGTTTATGCTTAATAAAAGTTTTTAATAGTAAAGTTTAAATAACTAATTTATTAAATATATTACTGACATATTTACTGAAGATTATATTAAAACTAGGGATGGACGCGAGACGATTATTTGCGAGACGAGACAGAGATTTACAGCTTTACTACGAGACGAGACAGATATTTTTAACATTACGATACATGGATTTTGCAAGACGAGACAAAGCTTTTAGGCTGTTTTGTGCATTCTTGGTTTTAATTTTTAAAGGATTTTCTGCTTCTCGCGTGTATGTATGTATAGGTGTGCATGCTATACGCTTTTATTTTGCATCATAACTAAAGTTAGGCATACTTCAAAAAAAAAAAAAAAAAGACTAAAAGGATGAGGTATCGGCGGCTCTGAATTAAGGGGCCGTCTTACCCCACGCCAACCGCCTAAGCATACGGATGAGGTTTCGATTCCCACTCATCCCCTGGCTGTTTAAATTCCTTCCTCTCTGTGCTACTCATAGATGTTGGGATCGCTAGATTGAGCATAACGGGAAAAAACTTGTTGCCTTCAAACGGTAGTCATGATAGTGGCATGCGCATGTGCAGAATGGCAGTAACCTAAATGATACTAGTACTTTTAATTATTTTAGGACAATCTGTATTTGCAAAAGTACTTGTATCTAAATATTTCTCAAAAAATTTATTTATTTTCCTAAGATAATGTATTCTTTTTCCTAAGATAATGCGTTTCTTAAAGTTCATAAATTTCCAAATTCTTAAAAATAATATAAATGTGTACGTTTGTGTGTTTGGATGTTTGTGACTGAATCACACAAAAATGGCTGAACGGATTTGAATAAAGATAGCTTATACCCTGGATTAACATACAGGCAACCTTTCATGCATGTAGCATAAATAACTCTTTTACATAGACACTCAAAATAATTCTTATACATTATGCTCTATGGGCATTTTGTAGCTACTAAACCGATTCTAGATCTTTTCTCGCCGATTGAAAGTTACACTATTCCTGAGTATTATTGTTTGTTTGTTTGTAGATTAAATCCGATTGACTGCACTAGGGTAATAGGCCTATATGGGGAATGCTCTCTATGAGGGACTTTCTAAGAGATCCTAGCCCGTATTTACGCGTGGTTTCGGAGAAAACCACGGAAAACTCCCAACGGCTAGGTCGACAGGCGCAACCGGGGTTTGAACCTGGCACCTCCCACCTCCCAGTTTGGAGAGTAGACCCTCTCAGGCGCTACTAGGGCCCTTAGTATTATAGGCTACCTTTCATGCATATATCACAAATAGTTCTTTTACAGGGATACTCATAAGAATTACGTTACGCTCTAGGTGTATCTCTGTATCTTCTGAACTGATTCCAAACCTTTTTTACTGATAGAAAGCTATATTCCTGAGTATTATAGGCTAAAATTCAAGCATAGCATAAATAGTTCTTTTACAGGAACACTCAAAAAAAAACTCTAATACATTACGCTCTGTGGGACAGAACCGATATAAAAGTTTTTCACTAATAGAAAGATGCACTATTTCTGATTAAAATAGGATGAAATTCATGCAAATAGCATAATATATCTCTATTCACCAAATGCGTAAAAGAAATCTAAATTTAGTAACTGTTTAGTAGCATACTGTCATATTTTAAATGAAGTATACTACCATGTATTATACTTCACTTAAAATAAGTAAAAAATAAAAAATATTTAAATACAGTCACTTTTGTCGATAGTGCAAACATATTTGTAATTCACTCAGGGTAGTAGCCAGGGAGGGGGATATCGGGATATATCCCCCCACCCGAAATTTTTGGATTAGTGATGAAATTCCGTCTTTTATACACATATAAGTTCATATCCCCCCCCCCCGAAAAATTTTCCTGGCTACGCGCCTGAATTCACACATGCTTCATTTCTCTCTGGACCTAATTCTAAAGCCTACACGGACGAAGTCGCAGGTAACAGATAACATAATAATAAAATAGTATCTAGTGTATCTCCAGAAAAAAAGATTATTTCTGTATCATTTAATGCAAACTTAAAAAACACTGCATGAAAAACAGAGGAACATTTTTCATGGTTTTTTGTTTTTTGTTTTTTTTTCAATTGAATATATTATTTCGACTTCCTTTCCTCATATTGTTTGTGTTTCTACATTAAAGATAGGAAACTTGCTGTTGGAATCTCATCGGGTAAGGAAAAAAAAATTCGTTGCACTAGATTCTCGTACAATACAACTACCTCCTGCACACAATTGGGAAATTTGAGTTTCAACTGTGTCAGAAAGAGATCAAAAAGAAAACATTATATTATGCGAGGCAATCTGGCGACAGTTTTTTTTTTTTTTTGTTTGTTTTTTTTTCTGGGGAAAGAAGTGGATTTGGAGAGAAACATTTTTCACTTTCGTTTCAAACATGTCACTGTTTTAATATATCGAAGAAACAAGCTAAAAGATTTTTTTTTTTTTTTTTTGCTTTCCTTTTAAATATTTTTTTTTCGTACTTTCTAATTATAACATCTCGGTTAAATGGTGCATGTTTGTTTTTCTCTTATTATTCTTTTATTTTTTTTAACTTGAAAAATGAATTAATGAAATTTTCGGATCTGACATTTCTTGATATTTTGCATCAAAATTCGTGTTAATTATGAAAAAAAAAAAAACCCGATTTTATTAAAATATTTCGGAGAGCCGAGCTTTTGATATTTTAATTTTGCAGCTTCAAAAGTTTTATTTTTATTTCGTGCGGAATGCAAAACCAACAGTTTTAATAACAGTTTTTAAAGTATGTGTATTTTTCTATATCAAAGTTTGTTTTTTTAATTTCTAATTGCCGGGTCAGCGGCCAACTTGAGACATTTACCACAACGAGGACAGCAGATTTTACGTGCACCAGCTCTCATTAAAGTACACGGTCCCACAGCAGCCCAGCCGACAGAGGCGTTCACCCTCCCAAGCACTGGCGAAGCCGATGCAGCTTCTCTTTCTGCCAGTGGCGGCCCGTGGTCAAAACTGTTAGTGCAGCCGGAAGCATATGAGCCCCCCCCCCCTTTCCTCCGGACAGGATTGGAAAATCTTTGTTGCTGAATTCGAAAGCTGGCGGATTAAGCCCTCACCGAGGAAAAAAAAAATTACATAAAAAATGTAAGAGATCCTATTTTACTTCAATAAAATGGACATAAATTTCAACCAGACGCTCTTATCCTCAAAATTGCATTCATCCGTGTCTGATTCCAAGTTTCCTTAGAATTTTCTTTTGTAACGATAACTTGAGAAGAAAAGAAAAAAAAAAAGAAAACTTACTTATTTTTTATAAGTCATATCAATCCTCTTTTCTTTTAAACATGCGAATTGGTCAGTGATGTCCCCATAAAAAGGCGTTGTTTTAATTCAGATATCAATAATTTTAAAAGCTCTTTAAAATTTCCCATGTTTAAAGAATTTTCTCGCTCGCCATGTCCACTAAATGCCAGTTCATGCTTACTTAAAAACAATACTGCTTTGATGGGTAATTGTCCATTCATAAGCGTCTATTCAGGCTTACCTTCTTGACAAATTCAGCAATATAAAGACGAGAGTTTTCCAAACATATATCCTCCTTACCCCCTCCCTCACTTCCCGTTCGAGCCAATCAGTTAGTCCAGTTCTCAAGTTCAGCCGCCGTTAAAAAATCTTTCATCGGCTGTATCAGCTGCATACTCCCTATGCCGGAGAGGCTGCTTACGTAGTCGTTGTCATGCCAACGGTGCTGACAATTTTCTTTTCAGCGCTCTGGGTTGAACCAAAGATTTTCCCACTTGAATTGCGGGAAGATTAAAGTGCTTTTTTTCTGAATGAGCGATCCGGCCACAATACTTTTTTTTTTTTTTTTTTTTGGTTTTTTTCTGAGATTTTTTTTAATTTACCGTAGGAATTCCACAATTCTAATCTGAATTTAGGAAAGTTAGTAAAATAAATTATTTTAAAGTATGTGCTGATAATTTCAAGTGCAGCCCGGCTGTACTTGCTGTATCCCACGAGCCGCCACTGCTTTCCGCATTCTTACGAGAACAGAGCTTAGTGACTAGTCCACTGCGAGCAAGTCCTATCAAAGGACTGTGTGGAATTTTTTTCTGAATTTAGGCACATTCGATTTTATTTTAAATACAAAGGTGTTCCCATAGAAATGTCGGTAATTATGCAAACCTTTAAAGTAGATTAAAACAAATAGCACAGATATCATTAAACAAAGATAATCCGGGACTGTACATGAATTTGAATGTGAATGTTTAATGTTAGAGTGCAAAAATAATATTTTTTGGATCTAAAACATATTCTCAACATCACTTCATTGTTATTTCCTTTATTTGCTGCATTTCTCCCTTAAAATATTTTTTACCTTATTCGATATTGTTACTGCATCAACAATATACCAGCATGATATTTAAATAGAAAGTAAAATTACTTACATCTTGCCTAACTTACAGAGAAAATGTTTCAAAATCTGTAAACTTCATTAATTCATAAATTTGCATGATGATTTTGTATATCGAAGATACAAAAATTGATTTACACCAGATATTTTTAACGTTGCATAAAAGTATGTTGCACTAAATGAATATTATTTTTTAATCTTTAAAAAGACTACGAAATTTTGAAGGAAGTAACAAAAGTCTGTTCTTATGATTTTAATCGGACAAAATGTCATAACATTTTTTAGGTCTAGAGTATATTCTCAGCATCACTTTAATGTTATTTCCTTTATTTGCTGCATTTCTCCCTTAAAATATTTTTTACTTTATTCGATATGATATTGTTACGGCATCAACAATATACCAGCATCACATTAAATAGAAAGTAAAATTATTTTCGTCTTTGTGATTTAATGCAAACTTATCAAAACGGCTTTTCTAAAACACACACAAAAAATGAAGCATCACAACTTCAGCATTAATTCCCACAAAATTATAGAGTTGAAAAGTCGATGCGGAATTTCCATGCTTGTATTTCTAAAGTTTTGCCTCTCAAATTAATCAAACTGTCTTCCCCGGGAAATGTAAATTAAAGAGCAAAAGTTTCAGAAAAAGATTGTCATTTTCCACCAGTCGTTTCAGCTAATTTGCACCTTTTTTTTCCCCCATCGTTCGTTTAGCGCGGAAGTTAGCAAGTACAATATAAATTAGCTCAGAAAACTGTCTACCGTAAAGTTTTATTGACATTTTAAGTAATTTTGCATCGGCACGTAAAAACAGTCAGATAATTTGCGGGAATCAGCTTCGGAAATTCATTTATTTTACTTTTGATGGCACTTCTTTGGTTGAAGTTATGTTTCAGCTCGTAAATCACACTAGACAAATAAGCAGAAATTCCATTCCCCCCTTTTTTGTGATTTTGTTTTTTTAAGTAAGCAAAGATAAGTGTTTACCCCGTAGTTATTTATTTTTAAAAGTGAATTTTGTTTTTTGTTTAGTGTTAAAATTTCTTTTCAGCAACATTTACAAATAAAAGTGCTGTTTGTTTTGCAAGTTTTATAGAATCTATTAATATTGACTTCGCAGGAGTTTTATGTATATTTTTTTAAGGTATATGCTGTCCAAACATTTCTGAATTTTAAAATATGAGAGGCATGGAAATTATGTTTTTGCTTCTGAAGGCGAGGATAAAACATAAATTTTGACATAAACAACACTACATGTAAGTTTTTTTAACAATGTCTGCCTCATCACTGATCTCACTATGTGTCAGAAACGCTTTAATTTGCGTGTCTAAAATTTATGCGAGAGTATAGTATCATTGTGCTAATCTAAGGTGGATAATGCTTTTTTCAGTCTAACTAATTAAAATGTCTTTCGAAAAGACTTATTAATAGGTTAGATTGACAAAGTATGACCCCACTGTCTCGTGTTTACTGTGTGCGGAATTCCGCTGAAGAAGAGGGCGAAACCTTTTCGCCCGAAACGTACATCCAGATTGATAACTACCTTTCATGTGTGTTGTTTTACATATTTTTAATTATTTCTAAACATCGTCATGCGTATATTAACACGAGGAACTATCATCAATACACAGTGCATTCATCAATTGATTGTATGATAGTGTATATATGTTACCGTTAAAGTATGAAATCCGTTATTTTATAGAATACCTAGTTATTCCATGAACGAAATAACTGATCGTGTTCGTTAAAGTGTAAAACTCTCTTGTATTTCATGGTTTAACTAGTTATTTCATAGAATAACGATCTGCAGCCCGTTAAAGTGTAAAATAATCTATATCATATATCTCGCTTTTTAGTATAAGGTACATTTACGTTTCGTTTAACAATATGGAAAGTAGCGGGGGAAAAAACGTTAATTTCGAATTCAAATAAAAATAATTTTTGAAGGACGGCAAAAATACCAAAGCATAAAACAACGAGAATACTTTTTCGCCATACTCTCAAAATGTCAACGACAAATACATTTACCTTCCACCCCTACTGCATTTATGAACAATTCCAGGCCATAGGGCGAGAACTTGTTTAGCGTGTTATCTAAAATGAAATAATTGTCATTATTTCATTTTAGATAAATTGTTTATTATACACTTTAACTGTCTCTCATTAGTTAATTTATAGAATACCTAGTTTTTTCATAGAATAACTAGTTAAAGTGTCAAATTATTAACATATTACACACTTTAACGGACACGATCAGTTATTTCATGGAATAACTAGGTATTCTATGAAATAACTGCATTATATACTTTAACGGTAACATATGCATCAATAACATTCACTCTCAAGAAAAGGATTGGGTGTTTTACGTATTTTAATTATTCTTCAGATACTGATACTATTCAATACTAGAAGATAAAACCCACTGTGCAGGCAATCACAACAGGTGCTAGAAGAAATATTCGGCAAAAATATGTCTACACTCAATACATTTAATCTTTGTTCACCTAAAATAAATAACTTCATATTCAATTTTTATTATATACCGAAATCGGAACTGCATTTTCTTCTAAAAACGCGCGAAAACTTTTCTCATTCGACAGATTTCGTTTCGCTGGGAAAATCATCTTTTATATCGATGCATCATGCAGAGGAAATCATTTTGCTTGTGACAAAATCTGGCTAATCTAGAAAAACTGTTATCACTTGCGACACTTAATTTTGTCACGCAAATGATTCTTTTTTTTTTTACTCTTATTTTGATAAATTTAGTGATATTCGCCACATTTAATAATCTACAGGATGCCCCAACAACATTTTAATTATTAATTCGTGGGGGGGAGGGGGGCGGAATATTCATCTAGGGTAAGGAAATAGACTATTAAGAAAAATTAAATTAATTTTGAAAGACGTCTTTCAAAATAATTCCCAGATTATAAAATGTGCCCCATACACTAATAAGGTGATGTACAAAATTTTAGATTTACATTTTGAAAAGTGCCAAAGATTTGAAGAAAAATATGTATTGACATCAACTTTTCAGTAGAAAAAAAGATGACATCTTATGATCGCGTTTCATGAGTCTTGCAGATGTTACGAATTTAAGTAATTACAGAAATTCATTTTTCAGAAAGTAATTTTTTGAACTCCAGCAATAAATGTTTGCTTTCGATTTCATGTGTAGCCCGTGTTAATTTTTGTTTAAAGGTATCTCTGAAACATTTTATAATGAAAGACTCAAATTTTATATATCACCTCATTTGTGTATGGGACACATTTTACTTACGGGGATTTTTTATTTTTTTTTTTTTTTTTTGTATATCGGTCGTATACAAATTTAAAAAGAATCACTTTTTTAATATTAACGATTACATTTTTTGACGTTTTCTTTTTTTCTCTGCCCTAATTTGAACAATTTTTCAATTTACAAATCCATCGGTGAGAACAGTTCTAATGATTGCTTTACTTAACATTATTTTTGTATGTATTTTAACTAATTTTAGCTTTTAAACTTTTTTAAAACCCCGAAGACAGCTGCTCGTTGAGATATTTCTTTTCTTTATTATCAGAGCATCTATCATTTAGGGTGTTAATGATTGAACCAAGATAAGTAAAGTTGTCAACCAATACAAATTTAAAATATTTATTATTAGAATTTTTTTCGTGCGATAAAAAGTAGCCTCTATATTAATTTAGGACATTAACTGTCTTTATTATAAATTTCATCCAAATCTGTCAAACCGTTTCAGCGTGAAATAGTAACAAGCATACATACAAACATTGACATTTGTAATATTAGTAGGATTAAGAATTTTTATTTATTTAAACATAAAATTCCTAAAAAATTAGTCTTAAATTGCCCGCTTTTATTGTGCAATTTATTCTAAATTTCTAAAACCGTTTCAACGTGAAAGAGTAACAAACATAAATATAAGCATTGATATTTATAATATTAGTAGGATTAAAAACTTTGATTTATTTAAACATCAAATTCCTAAAAAATTAGTCTTACATTGCCCGCTTTTATTGGGCAATTTATTCTAAATTTCATCCAAATCTGTAAAACCGCTTCAGCGTGAAAGAGTAACAAGCATACATACAAACATTGACATTTATAATATTAGTAGGATTAAAAATTTTTATTTATTTAAACATAAAATTCCTAAAAAATTAGTCTTAAATTGCCCTGTTTTATTGTGCAATTTATTCTAAAACCGTTTCAACGTGAAAGAGTAACAAACATTGATAGTTATAATATTAGTAGGATTAAAAATTTTTATTTATTTAAACATCAAATTCGTAAAAAATTAGTCTTACATTGCCCGCTTTTATTGGGCAATTTATTCTAAATTTCATCCAGATCTGTAAAACCACTTCAGCGTGAAAGAGTAACAAACATACATACAAACATTGACATTTATAATATTAGTAGGATTAAAAATTTTTATTTATTTAAACATAAAATTCCTAAAAAATTAGTCATACATTGCACGCTTTTATTGTGCAGTAAAGCGTTTATACTACATTCTGTGTCATGACCTTATTGTGTTTTTGTGTATTTCTGCCCATGTTTTCCCTGCGTAAGTACGATTCCTAACAATGTTCTCTATACGTTCCCTCCAAGTTAATAGGCGAAGTTCAGAGACGTCCAAAATATTGCATTATTAAATGAATAGAATAAAATAGCAAACAAAACGCTTACAGCCTCTAAAAGAGTCAGTATTTAATTTTTTCAAGTTAATTAATCCTCTCAGAGAAATTAAAAAAAAAAAAACAATCAGGTTAGTCTCGTCTGTTACAACTGCAACGGCATTTACAATAATGCAGGATTGCTTATTATTTAGTTTGTTGCAAAGCACCCGCTGAAAAAAAGTATTTACGTAAATTTCCTACTTGAATCATTATGGTTCAGCAGAAGAAAACAGTTTACTTATTTTAATCTCGTGGAAAATTTCAAGCTGCGTATAGTCAAGGAGCTATTTAGAATCGCACAGGTTGCAAATTCCTTTTCATATACGACAGAAATTTTGTGGCCGAGTTTATGAATCTCAATTCTCAAGTTTAAGCTTTGAAGTCACTTTTTGACTGACGTAAAAGATATCCCGTTTAGTTCAGTTAGTTCATTTGGTTATTTCACTCAGTTAGTTTTCCAACAAAGCAACATTATAATTTACAATGACTTTATAAAAGAAAACATAAAATTTTTAAATAGCACCGTTGTGGAGGAACATACTTATAGGTTAAAATTGGGAAATATATCTGGACAAATGAATTTCCAAAAATTAATTTTTGTTAAAAGAAGCCATCTCTTACATTCTCCTGGATTCATTAGATTTATACTTCTACTGATAGGATGCATTGATGAACATTTAACTCTTCGTAAGTGACTATTTATTCTTTTTAAGAGTGTATATCAAATCAAGCGTTTCAAAATGTAAAATAAATATATATACTCCTCCATTAAACACTGAAAACTGATATTACGCTACAATATAGTTACACTGATCCCTGACTCACAGACTCACACATTCACTGATTGTGTAACTATTCAGGGTAACCACTCCAAGGTAAAACTTTTACCACCATTACTCCACCAAGATTAAAAAGTTAAGCACAAAAAGCGTAATCACCTCTACACAGTTAAATAAAACGGCGGTTGTAGGATACACTTTAAATTCTGAATAAAAATAAAAAAAATAATCTGCGATACTTTAAAAATATGAAAAATCCAACCATTCCCTAATTTTCAAGGGATTTTTCGATATTTTCAGCTCTATTTTATTTTCAAGAGTTAAAAAAAAGTTAATCATTTGCGTGACAATATTAGGTGTCGCAAGTGATATTTACGTCATGCTAAAGTTACGGTTATCAGGCTTTGAAGGGAAAATTGCGATTTCAATTCGTTTGAAGCAGTTTTTTCAGAGTATCAGTTTAATTTTTTTTTCACAAATACAATCATTTATCCTAACATTGATATAAGAGGGAATGTTCCCAGCGAAACGATATCCTACGAATACGAAAATTTTTCGCGCATTTTTAGAAGAAAATGCAGTTTCAATTTCAGTATATAAAAAAATGAATATGAAGTTATTTATTTTAAGTGGACAAAAATCAAATATACTGAGCGTAGGCATATTTTTGTGGAATGTTTTTTTCTTGCGCCCGTTGTAATTGCCTTCAGAAAGGGCTTTGCCTTCAAGTACGTCCAAATATTCATTTATGCTGAATTCTACCATGTGCTGAGTAATATACATATATATGTTAAAACTAAGTTACTGAACATTGCTTTAAAGCATCTATAACAAGATATTACTCAAAAATTCGGGAACGATATCTCTTAAAGTAAGCAGATTTTCAGCATAAAACAGTGAAAAAATCTCCGAATCATTCCTTTCTTTAGCTTCGGGAAGTTTGTTAAATTTAACGTAAGATAAAACATTCTGATATGCAAATAAAATTAGGTATTACTTCAATGCGTAGGATGCTTTCACAAGTAACCGAATTAAACTCGAAAAAATACGAAGGAAAATACGAATGCACAGATATTAAACAAAAACAAACAAAGGATTTGTTATAAGAACACATCAAAAAGCAATCTAAAATGTAGTTCTTGCAAATCTGCAACAAAATTCAAAATTTATTTTTTTTAATGCTGTACGCAGCTCTATTTTGTTACACCAAAAATTTTGCATTTTCCCTGCAGGCTTCGGAGACTCGTGTTTCTTTTGAAAAAACACTTTTTTTTTAATAAAAGACAACAACAATTTTTAAAAGAATCTAGAACTCAAATGGCAAATTGTGTTTGTTCTAAATTTTTATCCGTGAAAGAAAATCGCAAACGCAGTGCTCTTGTTTTCATTTGGATAGGATGTAAAGACAGACAGGAGAGATGAACCAGGAAAAGTAAATAATGAAATATCCACACTTGACTTTTTTTTTTTTTTTTTTTTTTTTTTTTATTCATTTGCACGAGCGTTGAGGTTTCACAAGTTCCATGACTTTTCTCAGGAGCGCCGTACTCGAGAGTGACCCGCATGTGATTGAAATCTGTTTAAACAACCAGAAAGGTAATTTATGCCAAACTCACCAATTATAAAACACTTTCCAAAAAAATCATTTTTTGCGCCAAATCTTTATTCCAAACAAAAATATCCACAAGTTCATGACTTTTTCTCAGGAGCGCCGTACTCGTGAATGACCCGCGCGTGATTGAGATCTGAGTAAACAACAAGAAAGGTGATTCATGCCAAACGCACCAATTATAAAGCACTTTCGAAAGATCATTTTTTGCTCCAAATCTTTTTTTTCCACAAAAATCTTCACAAGTTCCAAGACATTTCTCAGGAGCGCCGCACTCGTGAATGACTTGCATCTAATTGACATCAGAATAAACAACAAGAAAGGCAATTCATGCCAAACATACAAATTATAAAGCACTTTCCAAAACATTTTTTTGCGCCAAATCTTTTTTTTCCTCAAAAACATCCACAAGTTCCATGACTTTTCTCCGGAGCACCGCACTCGTGAATGACTTGCATCTAATTGAGATCAGAATAAACAACAAGAAAGGTAATTCATGCCAAACGCACCAATTACAAAACACTTTCCAATACAAAAATCGTTTTTTGAGACAAATTTGGCGATGTACCATGTGCCGAGATTTTGAGAATCACCCCTCACCTTCACCCTCAAAAGAGCTGTTTATCTTTATTAATGTAATTTTGAAAAGGGTTAGGTTCTTATAAAAGAACCTTAAATGATATTTCAGTCCGTTAAAGGATCGAAATAGTCTCATAGTTATGTACAAATACCGGTGGATGAAAAACAGGCGCAGAGCCTGGATTCACCGCAATTTAATGATGCCCAATGTTGCGGCATCAATGAACCTCCACCCTTCAAAGTTGGCGTTAATGTAGGGTGTCCGACAAATAGAAAGCTGATTTCAAAGCTTAAAATCTCAAAAATAAAGATCAATAGAAGTGTTCAGCAAGTGGTATGTTTCTTATGCAAGCTGTAAGAACGTTGCAGAGAAATTTGGAAATAGTAGTTACAAGAAAAAGTATTTTATTAATTTAAAATGCTTACAAATTTTAATCTGACGGCAAGGAATGTACTTATTACAGGAAAGGGGAAGAAAGATTGGTTTAAACGAGTCCCCAGTGTCAAAATTGGCTGGAGGGGAACGAAATTTTACGCCCTATTCATTAATTTAAATTTTCTTAGATATTCAGTAATGAGACCGGTGTCGCTGCTGATTGAACTACAGAGAAAGATTTTTTTTTCAAAATATTGTTTCCATTATATTTAATTGTTTGTAATTTTATTAATTCATTAGTACAGCTTCCTTGAATTTAGTTAAGTTCTGGGAAATGCTTTTCAGAAAATATCGTCTCGTCTTCACCAAAAATAATTTCTTTATTTACATTTCTTAACATCTTTAATAAACAGCAAGGATCCTTCTGCTTAGACAATTCCAATAATTAAAAATGTAATAAATTAGGTAATTTATCTGCATAAATATATGTTTTAATTATCTGAAATATTCATATTTTCGGAAATGAAATTCTGCGTAAAGGTTGTTTAATATAAACGTATTTTTGTTAGCTCATTATTTCAAAAAAAAAAAAAAAAAAAAAAAAACACGGTTTTTATGAGAGATAACAACGAATCGACTCTGTTAATGATGCCAGAGATCCATTTAATATTTATTTAGTAATTTGGAATTAAAAAGAAAACGAGATAAGACCCAAAACCTGCTTTCAATGTTTAAAAGGAGCAATTTTCTTTTAAAGAAATAATCGTGGAAACAATTGTTTCTCTTAACCATTGATTCTTTCGCATGATTTCTTTTTTCTTATTAGGAGTGATAGCTTTTTTAATAAATGAGAAGTAAAATACTAGAGGGGGCAGAAATTAAAACTTCGATGTGCGAACAAATGTTACGCGAAAACGTTAGTGCAATTTCATTTAGCAAATAGAAATGATAATAAAAATCGCTTATGCATTTCGGAAAACCACGAGAAGGAAGGGTAGTAAAAAAAACCTTCGAAGCAAAATAGTGAAGTTAAAAAATTCAGATAAATAATTTAACGCGTATAGTAAGATTAAGAAATAATTTTCATTACAAATTTCTGTTATGCGGAAATGCATAGCAAAATGAAATAAGGAAACACTTAGTCCGGGAAAGTTTTGAGCTTCTTCTCTAGCCCAGATTTCAATGATGTACCCATGACAGTACAGTAGAAACGTATCATGAATGCTGGTTACTAAATAACCTAACCGAAAAAAGTTGAGAAGCTTTCACAATTTAATTACTACATTACATTTTCACTATATTTTATACTTAATGAGCAATGAATTAAAATTCAACTGAATACCGTTCTGAATTTCAGCTGAATGTACGAATTTAAGTAAACTGAATAAAACGGAATTCCGTTAGCTCAAAAACAGAGAAGAGATTGTGCTGGCTATAATATATCAATATTTCGAGGGAGCATGATGTAGTAGCTTCTACTCTTAAAAACTTTCGTCTGCTTCACTCAGTAAAAACTTATGAGTATAGTAACGAATTTTTTCTGGTATTCATCAGAATTTTATGAGGATTTAACTAACTGTACAACATAAAACTGTATCAGTTCATTCTTAAGTTATAAAATAATTACAATTACCAATTTACGTTAAAAACAATATTAATCTTTATTTTTCATATAAAAAAGTATTTTTCATCATAATGCCTGTTAGTAAAGTACAAATTGGATTAAATACAAGCGTTACATTCTAATCTATCTTTTACGATTCTTACATATTTTCCTCCCCCCCCCCCCGAAAAAAAAAAACTACACCGCAGGTAGCTATGGCTTCGTTTTGTTTTCAGCCCATCAATTACCCAATTATCTGCATTTAGAACGCTTTTATTCGCCAGTCTGCGCCCCAACTGACGTATTCCTGAACACTAAATAAAACTATGCAAATCGTAAAATAAGTTCCTTAAAATGAAGATCTGAAAGTAATGTCATTTTTACATAAGTCAGTACTATTTCGCCTAGTCAAAACTACGGAATCTAATACTACGAGTTTTCTAACATAGTTGCAATATTACACAGCATTTTCCAAAATTTGCAATCTATCGGGGGAGTGTGGGGGGGTGGGCAGTGTAGGGGGAAAATCCCTCTTTTAGCATATCCCATGTTATCTCAAAGCATAGAAGGGATATCCATAAAATTCTTGCTGTAAAATATAGCATTCACGAATACCCCAAAAATCAATTTCAGGATATTTTGAATATCGTTCTTTAAGGAGTAGACTTGAAAAATGGGGCAGAGTGTGGTCATCTTTTCTGAAAAATAAAAAAACATGTATGAAAGGGGGGGGGGGCTGTCGGGACACTCGCTTTGAGCCCTGAGCTGGACTCGCTCTTAATTTAGATGAAGTCATTGCGTCGTTTTACGTTGAGATATGAGCGGCTATTGCTCGTTGGTGTTGTAGCCTGTGCGGGGCTTCACAACGGTCCTCGGTGGGACACTGGGGCTACTCCGGTACTGCGATGTCGGCTTATTAAATGGTTGTGGCTGTCAACTTATTAAATAAATACTCCTGATTTAGGAACATATGTATTTTTAACAGCTTTTCACACGGATAAATTTGCTTAGGAGGTCACGAAAAATCCACTCTCTCGCCAGTGCTACAACACCACTTTCATTACCTATGGTCAGATGATTTATAAGCAAATCACACAGGTTCAAAAAAGGTGCATTTATCCGCTATCGTTTCCAGGGACATATCTCATAGTTCCTGAAAATTCTTGAGAGATGTGGCGACTATGAAACGGGAGTAGGAGGGGAGATATATATTAGCTGTCTTTTTATGAAATTTAGATTCCGAGATAAATACTTTGTTTTAAAACGAAATCTATTACGCCCATAGCCCAATCTAGGCAGCTGTGGGCCCTGAGCAAAAGACAAAAACCAGGCCCCCACGGCATAACTTCTCACCCCTTTCAAAAAATCATTTATGATTAGTTTATTCTGAAAACTTTTAAATATCTTTCCCTCTTCCCTACAACACAAAATTTTATTTTAAGTAATCTGAAATACACGAATATATATGATGGCACTGAAACAGATAACTTGCATAACAGTAAAACGTTTCATCGAAATGCTATGTCATTGTTGCCAATACGTATGGGATATAATTAACCACTTTTAATAAACAGTAATTGTTTTAAATATTTTTTTGAAATAACAACTAACTTATACATTCATTCCAAAAATGTTACTATTTTCTAATCTTAAAAATACTGCTTACGAAAAGTGGCTAATTATATTCTGTACATGTTGGCAGCTATGCTATATTAACTATTGTGAATTTCAACAAGGTGAAAGAAGTTTAAATTAATTTACGCAAACATAAATTTGAATTATTTTCATACTTTATAATTAAAAAATAAGATGACTTTTTAGACGTTTTTTCTCCTATATTGTTAGATTATAAAAGTGTAAAATATAAGATTTTGGGGGATCTAAAATCTGTGGGCCCTGAGCAGTTGCACCGTTTGCCTTTCTGTTAATATGGCACTGGTTACGCCCTGTAGAATGTTGGTTATAAAACTGTTTAAACATTATTTTTAAACATTATAAATTGTTGATAAATATTATGTTTCATTTGGGAAGATAAGTCTTTATTTTCCCAAATTATATATTGTACAGAGACCTGAAAATTCCAACACGAAATCCGAAAGCCCTTCATTTAAGCAGCCCTAATATATATGATTATTTTTAAACATTACAAATTGTTCATAAATAACATTATATTTTATTTGGGAATATAAGTCTTTATTTTCCCAAATTATTGAACAGAGACCTTAAAATTTCAACACCGGAATCCCAAAATATTTGTGATTCACAAATTTAAACAGCCAGTGCCATCTCTAATATATGTAAAAATCCTTTGAAAGAATTGGAAATTTTATTAAGGATACAATTATTCTAGAAATGCTTCGAAAAAGTTTCAATGTGAAGGATTATGTCAAATACTTTACGCATTCGGAAATAGGAATTTTAAAATACAGAAAAATATATTCTTTTCGTCCGGTACGCTAAGCTTTCAATTCAATATATAACGATGTGTCTCCTTTAAAGGAAAATGCCAAATGCAAAACGGGATTTGTTTTCTAATTCTTTCGAGGCCATTTTAAAAAGCTAAACGTTGCACGGGGAGGGGAATAAAAATCGGGACAGGTGTGTTTTTTTATTAAAAATTTATTAGATATGATTTCTTTGGGATTGCCCTGAATGTGTTTCTGTCTATTTATATAGAAATATGATAACTGTCTTTTATAAGTTTAACGTAGAGGCAGTCTATAGCAATAAAAATACAATATCAGATACATTATCTAAAGCAATACTCCCCAACCAGTTTACAGCAGCGGACCGGTCAACATTTGATAATTTTACTGTGGCTCGCTGAGGGGGGGGGGGAGTAGGCGAACGTTGATTGTTTATATTTTAAAGAATATTCGATAATGCTGATGTTATTATAATTTTAATGTATGAATGACTTTACGTTTATTCATGTTTCGATTTTAAAAAAAACTCGTTTTATTTATTTGTTCACTTTTTTTTTCTTTCTTTCAGGAAAGCGCATTAATTTTCAATTTCACGACAGCAATTTTAATTCATAATCTTAAAATGTTTTATAAACAATAAACAAATATAAAATAGTTAACAGATTTTTCCTGTAGCATGGGTATGAATTAGGACAAACTCGAAAGAAATTCACCGCAGTAGATTAAATGAAAATAATTTAATGTTCCTTGTGCGGCCCAGTACCATTAGCTCCGCGGACCGGTGATTGGGGTACCATTGACTTAAAGCAACTTCTGTTTTTGAAAAATGTAAATCACTCCAAACGCATTTATTGTAAAGTCGTAAAAAAATACTATAAACGTCCGAGGTGATCTGCTATTTTAAATTTTAATCTAGTTTAAAATTCACGTTCTACGCTTTAACCCTTTGAGGCGCAACCCTTGCCCAATGATAAAAAAGGGCAGCCGTTGCCATCGCTCGACTTAACTACCAGCAAGATGGCGGACGATCGAAACGTTCATCGCGTGCCCCAGATCTAGACACCCTTTCTTGACGACAGCTGGCTGTGCGAGGTTAAGTCGAGCAATGGCAACGGCTGCCGTTTTTTCAGTATTGGGCAATCTATCCAGCTGTTCTCGCATTCTTCCATTTTTCAGCAGATGTCTGTGCTGTTAAAAATAATCGGGACCATTTTTTTACGGGAAATGACGTGCTAAAAAGTAAAGGATTCTCGTGGAGCTATGTCACCCGCAACTATAGAAATCAAATCTATTCTTCACGACTGGCAACAGTCAAAACGTCAGAATTTGGTCTTCCCAGAGCGGGAACACTGAGCGTTAAAGGGTTAAGCAACCAAATCCGTCATTTTCTTGCATGAAAATTGCTTAGTTTGAGCGTGAGCTATAGATCATCTAACTACCCATTGGATAACATTAGTATATTTGGCGATATCTTGCCAACTGTACAAGACATTGCCAAGCTGCAATAAAAGGAGAGCAGATGTGAATGTTATCATTCAAATTGCACTTTAGGAACGGATAGGGTTAAATGCATGTCAACACAATAAGAACTTGCTGGAAAGTGATACGTCACACTGGTGTTTCACCAACCTCGCTCATAAAGTGAATGGGTTAGTCAGGGCCTTTGCTAAAGGGGGTAGGGGGAATCCCCCCCTAAAACTTTCAAAATTCAATTATACTTCGCAATATTAGCTACCAAGATGGCAAAATTAGTTTAAAAAATTTAACAAAAATTATAATTTATTTCCTATTTCTGGTACACTTGACAAAATTACGCAAACCCAGTTGGCACTAGTAAAAAGTTGGAAATATAGTGGAGGAAAAAATAAAGAAGTTGGTAAAAAACGATATTTGACTTGGCAATTTATCGACAGCCTCCCCCCACCCCTAAAAAAAGTGTTAGCAATGGCTCTGGGGCCAATCCCCTAAATCCATGTCCAACCCGATGAAAACTCATCAATGAGATCTGCTTTGGATAGTTTTACGTCCCAGGGAACATGAACTGCGTGTGCATCCTTGCACTTTCACAGTGTACGGCCCGATTCCTTCTCAGCGGTGAAATGCTACGTGGCCGGTGTCAGCCCGAGCAAAATTCCTAGTAGGGGTAAGAGCACCGTGTATTTCGGTCATTTTGTAAAGTAGTTATGTAAAACCCGGGCAACACAAAATTTTCTCTGATGTTAGCAGACGCTCAGAAAACTCTAATGAACCTTTTCTGAATGTTAAAAGACATTCACAGTTCATTGTTATGCTCTCTGCGAAGCTGTTTATGGAGTGTATTTGGCTGTACTATATAGTAGAGTAAAGGAATCTGCTCGTGTATTTCAAAGAGTATTTGTTGAATGCTTTTAGTTGCAGTCAGTTGTCTCTTTTGAAGCTTTTGTATTCAGCTGCTAGTTATTTTAGTTTATTGTTAACTGCTAGTGAGCTGAAATTTGTTGAATGAGCAGTGAAGAATGTTCGATGAGATTCGAAAACCAATTAAGTTTGTAACCAAAAACCGGTGCTAAAAGATAATATAAATAATAACACGCATAATAAGTTACTTATCTATCAGTACGATCGAAAAAATCTTCAGCCTTCTTCAGCTGTCAGCACATAGTCTCACAGAATAGTGAGACTATGCTGTCTGCATATATTATGTGGGATTCTCTGAGATTCTTCTGTATATATATTCTGTGAGTAAATATACTGTGGGACTGTGTGCTGACACCTGAAGATTTTTTCGATCGTATTGATAGATAAGTACCTTGTTATATATGTTATTATACGAAGTTTTATGTACATCAATTGAGTTTCCTGCGGACTCGGCTAAATCCTGAAGAACTTTCCGGATGGTGCGAGCTCTCAAAAAATTCAAGTCAGTTGCTGTGCAAAATCTGCTCTAAATGTGCTACTGCATGACGAATAATTAGCTGATCGCCGTTCGGCAGGCGCGCCGAACAGCAATTGGCTAATTATAAAGGCCTCATAAATAGGCATACTCAAATTAGCCTATTGACTAATTTGAAGGCCTCACTGGACGCCGCGGCTTCCACTGTGGCCTTCAAATAGCAGCTAAGAGAAGCATTGCTGTCCTCAGGAGATTAATCTCTCGCCGTTTCGTCTTTAAAATGATTGGCTGGATAGTCCATAAGTTCATGTGATGACAATGTATGCTGAAAACTGTGCTATATAGTTAAACTGTGTAATAGTAAAACTGTGCTATATAGTCGCTTAAAATCAATCTTCACCGATAACACTATTTTGTAAAAAAAGCGACTACATGTTCATTGTTGAAAAATAAAAACAACTAAACGTATGCTGAAAAATTGAGGGATGCCACCGTAAGTTAGACTTTTTTTTTGGGGGGGGGGGAGAGAAGTTAAAACGTTGGGGACCGCGCATCGAAGTAAAAATTTTAAGTACACATACTCTTTTAAAAGAGATTTACAAGTTAAAAGATTAGTATGTGAATTAGAGCTTCAAAATTTTACTCTTTTAAAGTGAGATATATACGTTAAAGAATCTTCACTGTTGACTGGGTAACCCTTAAAGTTCTAAAAAAAGGGAATCTGAAAAGTTTACCAAATGTGGATGTAGTTACAATGCTACCATTTTCCCGATTTATGAAATCCTTAAAGCAATAACGGCCCATTTATACAAAGGTGCTAACTCCCATGCTGTCCTCCAGTAAAAAATATTTCATTCATAGCACCCGCTATTGCTGATATTCTTTCTTTTTTTTTATTTTTATTTTTTAATCTCCACCATCTAGCTCCCGACAGGACGCATACTTCCATTTTTTGAAAATTGTATATTTTTTAAATATTCATGAATGTTTGCTAAACCCGTTTTTCAAATTTCAATTTAATATTTGGAATTTATGCAGAAATAAAGTATCGAAATTTTGGAAAAGGCATGATACGTATAGTATCTCTCTCAGGAAGACGCACAGCCTCTCAAAGGACAATACTCGACCCCCTTTTAATGATTAGATACATGAGCGCTCTCTAGCGACCAATAATGATGCGATCTATTACTAACGAGCGAAAGCGCGCAACATAATGATTGCGACCAGATTCTGCCCAATATGGTAAGCAAGGTAAGCATCGCATCTACTGCTCGCCCAAAGATAAAAGGTCGGCTTTGGCGCGCTGCCAAGAAAATGTATACTGCGAAGATGGGTCCAGATGATCAAGAAATTTTTTCTCTAGTATATGCTGGCAGTGTTGCTTAGCCACTTTTTGGGTAGATTTTGGCCAACTGGCAATACGGAAGTATTTTGTAAATCGGAAATGAAGGTCCAAATGTCTCAAAAAACACTACTACCGTACAGAATTTTAAGAGTCCCTGCACATCTGAACCCATCTTTCCTATGCAACAAATCGCAGCATCCATTTTTTTTGGCAGCGCGCCAAAGCCGACCTTTTATCTTTGGGCGAGCAGTAGGTGCCGTCTTATAAGGGGCGTCATTTCGAAGTCAAAAACTGAATAGAGCATAAAAAAGGGGCGCTTTTTTTACGTTTGCTGAGGGAAGGGGGTGTGACACATACTTTAGGACCACCCCTGATTACGACGCACAGCGCCATCTTACAGGCAAATTTCTTTTAGCCCTTTCAGAATGCGTCGCTGATCGTCCTATATTCACGCCCGTGATACTATCATGAGCTAAACTGTGGAAAATTAACTGCGTCAAAATATGAGAAATTGTGCACGTTAGCGTACGTTGTAGAGCGAAATCGGTTCTTCAACAGAATAACATAAGACTCCGAAACTTCGATGTGTAGATTTTGTCTTATCATATTACTGAAGGGGGGAAAAAAGCATCAGGCAGCCTCTACTACTGAAACTACCGTGGAATATTTTAACGTAACGTAGGATTACCTATTGTTTAGCAAAGTGAAAGGCGCCCGTAAAAAAATTATGAGTATAACAAACACTTTTCATTTAATATCCACCAAATGCTTATCAGCACGGTACACGGACGTATATAAGAGGAAGGGTTAGGGGATGTGGAACCCCATACCCAAAGTGGAGTCTTTATATATAGCCGAATATTGACCGTTTGAATCTATCGCTCAAAAGAGTGTACGGTAAAAAAGATTTAAATTTTCTATAAATTTTGAAAACTATATTAAATGTTTAAAAAATTATATGAATTGTGTAAAATTTATAATTTAGTACAAATTTCGTGCAAAAAAAAAAAAGTTTTTAGTGCTATTGAAATTTTTTACCAGATATTTATAGTAAAATTTACTGTTAATCAAATTTTACAGTAAAAATAGACACGCATACACACACCATAACAACCCCCCCCCCATCTGAAAATGGTAGAGCTACGCCCGTGACACGGTATATTGTGCTTTCATTCACATTATCGTAACAAATCTACTAATACTACTAATATTATCTATCTTCGTTTCTCCCCTCAAAAGCTCGATTTAAGTATTTAAATTCTCTATGGTTCAGCGGTAGAAAATACTTTATTCATTTCAATCTCGGTAAAAATATTAAGTTGTGTGACCGAAGAGTAATTTAGAATGGCATAAATTGGCAAGATGACGTAAATAGTGTGCCAGAGTTCACAATCTCGGGCAATTTTCAGTTTGTGACGTCGCTGTTAGAATGCAGTAAAAAAAAAAAAAAAAAAAAACCAGAAAGTAAAACCCAGTTTACTTAGTTAACCTGGGTTAGTTGATTCAGTTAATTTTCTAAGGAGTAATATTGGAACTTTCAACGACGTTGAATTTTTTTTTCTTTTCGTTTCTTTACCCTTTAACGCGCAGTGTTTCCGCACTGGGAACACCAAACTATGACGTTTTGACTGTTGCCAGTCACGAAGAATAGATTTGATTTCTATAAAATAGTTGCGGGTGACATAGCTCCACGAGAATCCTTTACTTTTTAGTACGTCATTTCCCGTAAAAAAATTCTCACAATTATTTTTAACAGCACTGACATCTGCTGAAAAATGGAAGAATGCGAGAACAGCTGAATAGATTGTCCATTGCTGAAAAAAGGGCAGCCGTTGCCATCGCTCGACTTAACTACCAGCAAGATGGCGGACGATCGAAACGTTTATCGCGTGCCGCATATCTAGAGACCCTTTTTTGACGACAGCTGGCTATGTCGCACAGCCAGCTGTCGTCAAAAAAGGGTCTCTAGATATGCGGCACGCGATAAATGTTTCGATCGTCCGCCATCTTGCTGGTAATTAAGTCGAACGATGGCAACGGCTGCCCTTTTTTCACCATTGGGAAAGGGTTGCTCCTCAAAGGGTTAAAAAGAGATTGAAAGTTCAAAAACTTTAGCTATTTAAATGTACATTTTCAAACGAAATAACATCTTTGAATCAGTCTTAAGAATCGTATGATTTCTAAACATAAATATAGGTAGTTATTTTTCATGACTGTCACTCTTTAATACATCCACATCAAAATTTTAAAAATCAAGAATTTGCCTACAATCCCCTTTATAACAGCACATTATGAACAATTAAAATTATAGTATCGAGTATACATTTATTGTTAGGTTAAGCGAAATCAATTTTGTCTGAGTTTCCACTCACAATATGAAGCCAATACATGCAGCCTGTATTGTGTTCATCAGATGAAAGAAAACGATTAATGCCAAATGAACAGGTTTGTTTCGCTAATATTAATAACTCCCTTACACATTAGCGATTGTTCAGAATGCAATTTTTTTTCAGGTTATTGGATGCATCTTAACAATTTCCTCTTCAACAATATCAAACAGCGCAACTTTAATTCACATTTTCTCCCTTCGGCTTTCCACTTGAAACTCTTTACTGAGAATTTGGTAGGGTATATTTAAATATGGAAGTATTCCATTCACATTAAGTGGCAAGTATCTCAAAATTACGCTTTCCAAAGGAAGTTATATTCTGGAACATAAAAGAATGGTTTATTGATCAGACATTTATTGTATATCGTCTTCAGGAACGAAATTTTATCATTACATCATTTCTTGAGAACGCAATATTAGCATTTCAAGTATTAGAGCAATAACTGTCGGTTGGAGTACTCCACGCATTTCTTGAAATAAAAGAATAACACGAAAGAATAAAATGGCGCATGGTGAATATCGATTAGATTTAATGACGATAGGAAATTAATTCACCCCGACTGAGGGATTTCTAAACTCTGCTTTGTAAATGTATAACAATGTTACGCTAAGAATAAGGAAAGCATAAAGTGTACAATCTTATAAATAAAAATGAAATTCTGTTTGTTTGTTTGTTTGCGGATTTGATTCGTATACAAATCCACAAAAATGGACCTATCGGCCTGAAATTTAGCACAGATATGTAAAATAATATAGAATAAATTGTAGTCCACTTTAAAACTTTGAAAGTCCACCCGTTCCCGGAATTTAAGAGATTTTTTATGCTCTCCACGCAAAAAGCTTTCCGTAATTGTAACCCCTGTAGTGAAAAAAGTGTGAAATAAGGATCGTGGTTGCCATGTCTGGCGATTTTGCCGAATAAAATGTTTTAAATTCTCAAAGTAAAAATAAAAGAATAATAATGATTTTTTTTTTGTTAGTTTATATTCGTAAGGTTATTTTTTTTTTAAATTATTGGATTGGCAACAAAGTAATTGCGTTTTTCCGTATGTCAATATTTCGCCTGGCCAAAACTACTGAAGTTAATTATGCGAAATTTGGCAAGTACGTGAGTTCTTCAACATAGGTGCTAGATCAGAGAGCATTTTCCAAAATTCGTAATCTTAGGGGGGGGTAAGGGGCCAAAAAGTTCCTTTCACATATCCCGCGTGATCTCAAATAAAAATAGAGATATCCGTGAAATTCTTTCTGTAAAATACAGCAGTCACGTATACCTAAAAATTAATTTCAGGACATTTTTAATATTGTCCTCTAAGGAGGATAGAAGCGAAAAAAGGGGGAGGGTGGCCATCTTTTATGGACGAAAAAAAATACTGCCAGTGAAATTCTTACTTTAAAATGTAACAAATATGAGTCGTATGTTCAGGCACAGCTTACCTGTAATTAAAAACTTGTTGAAAACTTATTTGCTTGAATTTTATACAAGAAAACGCAATTACTTTGTTGCCAACCCAATATAATATCGTGTGCATGGGAAATCGGAGCAGGAATGAAATATTTTATACGCAAAACAATAAGAATTGAAGATTTCCGAGGTTAATAGGTAAATTCTTTTAGTTTGGCGAAAAAATAAAATGGCTCAAATGCCGATTTTGAGAAAGTGAGTTCTAGCGGTTTGCACAGATTTCGGATTGGCGCAATTTATTGAGAGCTTAAGGAAATAGATTTTTGAAAACAAGTGCAAAGGTTTTATTAGAATACAGCGTTAAATTTTAATGATCCGTGAAGAAATAATGCAGTTGTTAAGGGATTTCAAGCGATCTATCTCCAGAATTCTCGCCAAATGAGTACATTGATTTAAGTTGGGGGAATTCCGCCAAATTTCAGAAAATTGAAATCTTCTCATTTAGTACATCGGAGTAACGATGAATAAAACACGTTATAGTTGATAATTTTAAAAAATTCGGCTGTATTAAGGGATTCCACTTTTCAAATAAAGGCTTGCTTTACTTTTTCGCGGTCGAACCATTTCCCATATTGATTACAGCTAAGTCAATGCTTCGAATGATTCCCTGAAAAACTCTTGCAAAATGGCGTATGTAGGCACTTTGGCGAGGCTTAGATTTGAAACTGGATTTTATTTGAGACTGGTATATATAATGACACTGGTTATAGATAAAAATGAATGTTGGTATGTGTTAATGAGGTTGAAAAACTCCAGCACCGTTGAGCACCGTTGCACCATGAAATTTGGTTCACCTAAGTCTTTTATGATGGAGAAGGTTTTTATGCTATCCGTTTTCCTTAACTTGCCACTTGGTGCCGCAGCACAACGTCGAATTCTATTCCGTTTAGCCGTTTGCTATGCGAATATCGTCCAACCGATTTCGATGAAATTTGGTACACGCGAATATTAGAACACGGAGAATATTTTTCACTATCCATTTTGCTGTAACTTGCCGCTAAATGGCGCTGCAACGCATCAACTTCTATACCGTTCGACCGATCGGCATTAAGTTTTTGATACTGGCACATTTGAGCACGAAGAATATATTCTAACTGCGTTCCTTTTGATGTTACTCACCACTAGATGACACTGCAATGCATTATTATTTTAACTCGCCACTGGATGACGCTGCAGCAGGCCAAATTCTTGACCATTCAAACGGTCGCTATGATAATCAGTATACATAGCTATTTGACCAATGAGAATATTTTGGCGTTATCCATTTTGCTATAACTCGCCACTTGACGGCGCTGTAGCAAATCATTACTTTAATTAACCACTAGATGGCCCTGCAGTGTATCACTTCTTGACTGTGCAAATGATCGTTATGAAAATTCGTATACATAGATATTTGAACACGGTCGCTATGAATATCAGTATACATAGCTATTTGAACAATGAGAATATTTTGGCGTTATCCATTTTCCTATAACTCGCCACTTGACGGCGCTGTAGCAAATCATTACTTTAATGAACCACTAGATGGCCCTGCAGTGTATCACTTCTTGACTGTGCAAATGATCGCTATGAAAATAGGTAAACATAGATATTTGAATACGGGAAAGAGTTTGGCGCTATCCATTTTCCTATAACTTGCCACTAGATGTCGCGTCAACACATGAACTTCAGGACTGTCCAGCCGATAGACATGAAAATTCGTATACATCGATATCTGAATGCGAAGAATATTTTCGCCGTATCCGTTTTGGTAAAACTCGCCACTAGATTGCGCTACGCCGCATGGCCTTCTGCACCGTACAAACGATTGTCTTGCAATTCGGTATGCATGATTATTGGACACAATATAACGCGATATCCATTTTGCTATATCTGTTTATTACAATGAATAGTAATCACCACAAATCGTAATATCAAAAAGTCCATTCATTCCCGTGCGAAGAACGGGTACTTATGCTAGTTTAATATATTTATTTAAAAGAATGGTGCAGAGTAAAAACACAATTAGTGAATAAACAATTTGTACACATTTTTAAAAAATAAGATTAGAAGAGTTTTTCAGTCTATAAATTGGCAACAACAGTGGAATAATTTCCTTTATGGAACAGGAAGTAATTTCATGCTTAATCAGTGTAATGCGAACAATATTCACAGACCATGAAAAACATAGAGGTATATGTGTTGCGATACGAAAAAAGTGGACTGTAAGGCGAATGATCAACAATTAATTTCTTTATTCTGTGACTATTTAAAATTAATGAGTCAAGAGGGTACAACGATGCCGTGCTTACGGCTTACAAAACGAGACGACTACTGACGACTGGCGAAAATCACAGCTACCACCCAGAACCCATCGATAGGGTTGCCAGGATCGAGTTGGCGACAAGATACAATTATGAATGAAGGAATACAAGCAATAACATTTCTCCCCCGCCTTGCAACGACGGAGGCGTTCAAATTAAAGATACAGGTTAAAAAATCAAATAACAATCAAAATTGGTAATTGAGATTAAATGCCATCACAATGATATTAAATAGAAATACAAATATTTTCAGTTTCCAAAAGGAATAAAGTGGAGAAAAAAAAAAACATACATACATATTCAAATTTTAAAATACCTTCAAATAGACCATAAGAAGTAAACGTAGCTTCTACACCTGTATGGAAACATAAGGTATGAAAATAATTAATTACAACATAAGTAAAATGATGGTTAGAAGTAAGCAATATTGGGTGCCTTTGCGAAACAGGCAAGTTTCGCCGTCGTTTTTCAGTCGTCCTCCAACGTTGAGGATATCATTACTATCTAAGAAAGGGTTTAAACTTAAAAGTTTACTAGATTTTGGAATCGGAGTCCCTTTGCTCAAGCACTGTATTTCCTTAGCAAAGTTAGTTCCTTGAATGTTTTTCACTATTGTCCACAAGGATTGACTAAGTTCATAACTCTTAAGGCATCCAGTCTCTCGTTGTAAAGGGTTTCTTGCGTTGTTTACAAATCTTTTGCACCAAGCAAGCACTCTCTGTAATTTGGTGTACGAAGAACAGCTACTGATAAGATCTAGTGGTTCGACTGTCTCCAGCAGCCCACACATTTCACTGGTTGGCGTTCTTTTATTTCTCGCGAAAAGAGGTCATTGTTCTCTATTGAAGCAGGGTTAGAGAATTCTCTTATTTCGACTTGACGTAGAAATGGCGGCCCAAGCCACCACAGATCGCATTCCTGAATTTTGTCAGGATTTACGCCTCTCGAAAGGATATCGGCTGGATTTTCCTTGGAGCTGACGTGGCGCCAGCATTCAATTTTGGTAAGCGCTTGAATGATACTCACACGATTTCTAACGAATAGCTTGAGATGAGAAGGTGGCCTCTTAATCCACGCTAACACTATGCTGCTGTCAGACCAAAAGTAAATGTCATCAATTTGGATTTTTATGGCTTGCAGAGATCTTTTAACCAATTTGGAAAGAAGAACTGCAGCGTTCAGCTCTAACCGAGGAATGGTGATTGTCCTTAGAGGAGCAACTTTAGATTTAGAGCACAACAGATTAACAATGATCTGCCCATTTGCGTCAACACAACGAATGTAGATTACGGCTCCGAAAGCCTTCTCTGAAGAATCTGCAAAGCCATGAATTTCTGTTCGAATGGAATGATGTTGAACACAATAACGAGGAATAACCAAAAGGTTTATAGATGACAGAGCGGTAACAAAGGAATTCCACTCAGATTTTAAGTTTGGAGGCAAGCAAT
The DNA here is from genome assembly GCA_038373885.1 of Cheiracanthium punctorium. Lineage (NCBI taxonomy): Eukaryota > Metazoa > Arthropoda > Arachnida > Araneae > Cheiracanthiidae > Cheiracanthium > Cheiracanthium punctorium. The sequence continues at coordinate 226,809 of JAWZYV010000498.1, forward strand.
CATTACAGTCTAAGTTTAACTGCCACAGAGTTTGCATTAGAATTTTAGCCCTCGCTATTATGGGCCCTAATAGCCCGAGTGGATCGAACAATTTCGCAATTGTGGAGAGCACAGTTCTTTTGGTGAATTCACAATTATTTCCTCCTTCATCCTTAGTAGATACCTTGAAAGAGAAGGAATCTGTCTGTGGCTTCCATAAAAGCCCGAGTGTCTTCGTCTCATTTTGATTGGAAAAAGATAAGTCTTTATCTTCATTTAATTCATCTGGCAATAGGTAAGGATTACTAGCTGCCCATTTATGCAATTGCATGCAAGCACCTTGTAATAGTGAGACAAGCTGAGCTTGGAGTTTCTTCCCTAATTCCAGATCATCGCTGCCTGTTAAGATCTCGTTTATATTCACGTCTGAAAGCAAAACTTCAGCAGCTAATGGATAATCCTTGCCATCGTCTATTGCAAGTTGTTTCAACGACCTAGTGGCTAGATAGGGAGCGCTACTAGTACCATAAGTTACGGTGGTTAATTTATATTTCTTCACTGGATCTTCAAAATTATGTTTCCAAACGATTCGTAGCAAATCGCGCTGAGATTCATCTATAGCAACCATCCTAAACATTTTCCTTATGTCTGCAGTTAACGCGTACTTGTGAATTCTGAATCGAAGTAGAATTGAAAATAAGTCTTCTTGTATTATACCACTATTCATTTGCAATGAATTTAGAGATTCACCAGTGGAAGTAACAGACGAAGCATTAAAAACTACGCGAAGTGGAGTTGTACTATTAGTAGGGCGATAAACACCGTGGTGTGGTAGATAATACGTCACCGCTGGCTCTTCTTCTTCAATTATCTCTACCATGTGACCCATTGTCTGGTATTCTCGAATAAAATTACGATATAAAATCAGCATTTCCGGATTTTTGACTAACCTTTTCCATAAGGCCTCGAGTCTATTCAAAGCTATCTGTTTGGAGTCCCCTAAACAACTGGGATCCTTAGCTAAAGGCATCTGTACTATAAAGCGACCAGATTCATCCCTTTTGAAGGTATTTAAGAAATGCTGTTCACAAATTCGTTCTTCTTCCGATTTAACGACCGGATTTTCCACGTCCGTTAAATTTTCTATTTCCCAAAATAATCTAATATTTTTGTCTAATTCATCAAGGGTTGAAATACCGGTCCAGGTTGAAAGACCACAATGAAAGTCAGGACTAGTGTTTTCATGACGCATAATACCACTAGCAGTGAAGCCGAACACAGTATCTTGTAATATCAAATTACCTCCAACTAATTTCAATTTTTCAGGTTTTAATAAATCAAAAATTAACTGATTTCCAAGCAACATATGTATTTTACTTGGTAAATGAAAGGATTTATCTGATAGATTAATGCCGTCAGGAATTTTTATCCCCTTCATATCAAGTTTACACGTTGGTGTAAAATCTGTAATACTTTCGACAACTAAACAATCAATTATTCTTCTAAACTGACCTTCCTTATTTGAAATTGCAATTGAAACCTCATGCTTTATTTTGTGAGATGCACCTCCAATACCCGAAACTAAGGTGTTTATTTTTCGAAGCCTTAATCCTAAAGCTAACGCAGTATCCAATGTGATAATATTCACCATAGAACCGCAATCAAGAATTGCCTTTATCGGGAACTTATTTCCAACGTTATTTTCACCAAAAACAAGAACAGTACTTAAAACCACGCTTTGTTTATTTTTTCCCGATACGAAACTCGAACCAATAAATCCTTCCTCTTTCCCAGCTGGTAATGTAGACTGACTGTCATCTTGGTACGGAGGCGAAAAGGGTGGAGAATTCACATTTAACTCGGAATTTACTGCTTCCGTTTTCAAGTGGTTAGTAGTTTCTTGTGGCGAATGCTTATGATTATCGACACTCTTATTCAAACTTCTACACAATAAGGAATTATGCCGTTTAGAGCAGAAACAATTTCGAACACTAGGGCAATTCGATAATTTATGCAATGGAGATAAACAATTTATACAAAGATTATGACTTTTTACTACATCAAATCTTTCATTAACTTTCATTGAATTGAAGTGTTTACATTTAAACAAACTGTGTGCTTGTTTGCATAGAGCACAATTATTAGGCTGAGATTTCGAAAGAAGCACCTTCGGTTTAGAATGGAGGGGAATGTTCTTTTGCTTGTTTTGGTTATGAAAAGAAGCATTTAAACTTTCTAAAATTTGACATCTCTTTGACAAAAAGGAGAGAAAGTCTTCCCAGTCGGGAAATTCAGTACTGTCCAAGGTCATTTCGTATTGCCTACGAGTCTCATGATCTAGTTTGTTTAACAAAATATTAACCAACATTTGCTGAGAAAGTTTGTCGGGTTTCAAATCAAACAATTCTAAAGAACGAATATGCTTCTGAATGTTATCAAGTAGGGTTCTTAGATCCCTTGCCGATTCATTATTTAATTTATTCAAGGACAAAATAGAATTGATGTGAGATGATGCAATAACACGTTTATTCTCAAATCTTTGTTGCAAAGCGCCTAATAGGGAATCGAATGTATCATTCGGCGTTTGAAAATGTTTAGCTTCTCCCTTTAACGAAGCTTGCAAATAGTGCAGTTTTTGTTGATCTGTTAAACTTTCATTAGATGTGATAAGGGAGTCAAATTTTGATTTAAAGAGTCCCCATTCTTGATACGATCCGAAAAATTCTGGTAAATTTATTTGGGGTAATTTCACCTTTACATTTGTGCATGCATTATTCGAAATAGAATGCTCTATGTTCTTGTCAGAAATATCAACAACTTTACTAATAGAAGAGAGGAAAGATCTAATTCTTACCTCCTGTTCTTGCAATGCGTCATCGAGGATATCCAAATCATGTTCTTTATCGGCAATATTTATTTCTTCCGGTAACTTATAATATTGGAGTCTTAATTCTTCACAATCGGTTTGTGTTTTTCTTAAAGAGTTCAATTTCAAGTCGAGTTCAATGGCTTTATCCGATGACGGAACAAAATCATCTAAATACTTGGTAAGGTTCGTTACCTTTGTTTTCAGGCTACCTAATTGCCTGTTCAACGTTACGAGAGTTTGTTTATCCATAGGTCCTCCGGCGATGATTAAGGACCAGAAATGTTGCGATACGAAAAAAGTGGACTGTAAGGCGAATGATCAACAATTAATTTCTTTATTCTGTGACTATTTAAAATTAATGAGTCAAGAGGGTACAACGATGCCGTGCTTACGGCTTACAAAACGAGACGACTACTGACGACTGGCGAAAATCACAGCTACCACCCAGAACCCATCGATAGGGTTGCCAGGATCGAGTTGGCGACAAGATACAATTATGAATGAAGGAATACAAGCAATAACAATATGAAAAAAAAATGAAAAAAACCGTACATATAAATTACAGAAGGAGTATTACACTGTATTATTGTACACGGTAAAGTACATGGGAAAAGAAAGATATAGAATAACACCGGAAGAACCCTAGCCTTTATTCTTGAATATTGAGCCTGAACTCTACAAAATATTTTAACATGACTCAGTAGGATGTTGATATTTCGATTTTTATGCATAGTGATTTTAAAAGAAATCACCCCTTGTTCAAGAAGTTGACATCAGAAATTTATCTATTATTTCTGATATCAGTAAAAATCGAAGAAACTCGCACAAATATCCAGGCACAAATGGGTTAATAAAGTGATCATGTTTATTTCTCCAAAGAAAAAGGTGAATCTTTTTAAAAAAATATGTTTACAAAGAACATGTTCAATAACTGAGAATTTTCACATGATTCCGATCCCGACCACAATAGTATATTACAGAGGCCGAGCCCGAGCTCGTACAGTACTGAGCTCATTTCATCTTCAGTCACCAAGTCATGGGAACTCAGAGACAATTTCCTCTTAAATATATTCTGAATCTGCGGGAAGTTTAAATAGTTCAGTACCTTCTATTTGTTAATACTTTTATTTTTTGTTAACACCAATAAGGCATAAATGAGGTCGTAGATTATCATGTCCTGTCAAGAATCAGAGAGTATAAAAAAACTGAGCAACCAAAAAGAGTGCGTGGAAAGTTTGGTACAAAATGGGCTGCACAAAAAGGTCACTCCAGGATATGGGAAGCAGATTCTTTTAAAGATTGTCGATATAAGAGAGAAGTCAGAAGCGTTACTGAATGAAAACCCATGTTCATTTTAGGCTTTTGAAAAACCAGAGCCCCGTTCTCGGGTAGCAGATTTGGCATTTCGTTTCCATGAACTCCGCACCCACTGAGATGAAATCTACGCGAAAGCTTCTTAACGATATCCCTTCACTCCTGAACACATGGGCACTTGCATTCTTGGTTATAGGTGACAAGAAACTTATTTGTCATCAAAACCGGGTTCTCTTAATATCGGTGGTTCAACTAAAATTATTCTCACTCAGTAAAAATTTCTCTAGGATATATATTTTATTTTATGACTACTATGAACATTAGCATTATACAACAACATAGGATTTAATTACGTTTACAGCCATCTCTAATACGTAACCCCTCGGTACGTAAAATATTAAAATTCATATTTCTACATCCTTTTTCTGGATGTAATACAATAGAAACAGAATGGGAAAGCTGCGCAGACAAATGCATAATTCGAACTGAATGAAAGTTTCAAAAACTTATTCAGGTGTATTCTTTATTCAAGTCAGGCGTAGCAGACAATAAAATATTATTTTAGCATCGTTTAACGATGATAGAGCATCAGTCACGTGATACAATGGATTTCTTATAAATGTATATTAAATGCTGCATATCTACTTGTTAAAAAAGTTGTGCCGCGAAAAAAAAAGCATGCTGATGTTTTGTCACTTGACTCATTCAATTAAGATTAAATAACATAAAATGAAACCGTCGAACAATTATTTCAAAATCGTCTGCGAAAAGGAAATCTTATTTTTTATTTATTAAAAGCTGCGTATTCTATAAATTTGCACCATCTGTCGACGGCTTTGTAAAATAAAATCTCAATTGCGATTTTTTGGGGGATAAAATATAGTTGTTTTTTTGTATATTATAGGAACAGTGTTTTTTTTTTTTTTTTTTTCGCGCGATAAAAGTAGCCTATTTGTTTATTCAGGACTTTAACAGTCTTTATTCCAAATTTCACCCAAATATGTCCAACCGTTTCAGCGTGAAAGAGTAACAAACATACATACAAATATTGACATTTATATATTAGTAGGATTAACGCAGTATTGCACCTTTTTCAAATGAAATAAGTTTAGATGAAGTGCACCAGAAATATTAATAATTTAAAACACGTAACAAGGAAGTCATGTGATACCCACGTTAAATTTCTTATTTTATTAATATTTTAACTTAAGAGAAAATCAGTGTAAAAGTATAAACTTGACTTGCGTATATTGAATTTCCACTATAGTAAATAATTTGACGTTCGTAAGACGTCATTTTAAACTTGGTTGTTATTCTTCTGCTTCAAGACACATCTCCAGTACGTTAGCTTAAGTTTCTTGGTAATAATGTTAAGTAATGGTTACGTAATAAGCGCAATGCATCAAATCATAATACTGCGTACCGCAATAAAGGATACACTAATAAAGTTTGTTTTTCAAGGCTCTTCCAACACATGCCTGATCGATAAACGAATCTTTTTCCATTATATAACTTACTGAAGTGCGTAATTACGAAATACTTTCCACTTACAAGGGAACTGTAGCTTCCATTAAACAAATCTAACAGTGTTATAGCGTTTTAAGTGGAAGAAGTAAATTAAAGGCACACTGAAGAGAAAACTGTAAAAAATGTGAGAAAACTCAAAAATACGGTGAAATTATTGTTTCTCTATACTAATTCTTTTTCACGTGAAAGAAATACGTAAGCAATGTTGAATCTGTCAGCATCAATTTCATGTTTGAATAGAAATTCGTGTTGAAAGACCGTAGTATTTAATTAGTGCATTTGGCTGGAGCGCACATGTCGTCCTATGCTACCACAGAGCTACGCCTATGCGCCCCGTTAGAAACTACTGAGGGTTGTACGATGTTCAAATTTACAGAAATCTGTATTTTGGCTCTTTATATTGCAATATTACGATTAACGGATAGTTTTAAAACTTAATTTCAAGATCATTCCTTGCTTTAAAATGTAACTTCAAAAGCATCTTAGCACAGATATAGCTGAATATTTAAGTATTTACCTTCACGACTACAGTAGAGTAATAAAATAAAACTTAGTGCAGCTGCAGAAATGTGCTCAGTGGTCTACTCTCACACATTTTTCGTATACCTACAGACGAGAGATTACCTGTCTCTTAGTGCCACAACGTAAAGACCTTAATCCTGTTGTAGATTTCCTACCACAGTTTAGATCCTCATTAGAAGGTAGCATATTATGGAATATTAGCCTCTTTCGGAAATTGCAAGCAAGCCCCTAGAATACTTCCGTAAAAATACTTTGACATCTATAAAAGAAAGTTGTGGTAGGTGAATCAAACTCAGGGTCCAAGGATATATTTATGGGAGGAGGGGTAGAGGGTCTGTGTTGTAGTTCACATATTTTATATGAATTCTCATTTAGTCTATCTATTTCTCAATCTATCCAAAATCAAGCATTCTCAATTTTTCTGCTCTCAATTTCCCTAGCTTTGGTTTTCTATTTGTATTTCAGCTTTTCTCGTATGCAGTAGCTTTTTAATTGTTTATTTTCCTCGTCTGAGAGTCACCATCTTGGCTAAAAAGAGATTATATTACGCCAGTTTGCAATCGTAAAGGGTTTTTCATTTCCCCTCCCTTGGAGCTTTTTTGGCATAAATTATTTTGATGCCCTTCACCATCTTGTATATTTATGCGTTCGCGGTTTTATTACTTATATAGGTTTAATTTTTATAGTTGCTCTGTGATTAGCGTTGTTCATCTCTGCCAAGTTTTTGTTCCAGCCAATGTGAAGTTTGGTGTTGGCATAACTTTTAAGTCACTCCACCGCTTTTCCTTTGTAAAGTAAACACATATTTTTATCGACGCTTGGCCACCACCAGAACTAATACTAGCTTGTTTATTTTATACTGCTTTTTAATAAATAGAATGTTTTTGGTTTGGTTTGTGGTTTGTGTGATTATGGCAATGCTACACTAGGGTGATCTGCCAAGGATGGAGGAGTGCCTTGGTTGGAGGACATTCTGAGGGATTCTAACGCGTATTCACGTTACATCTGGAGAAAACCTACCAAAATTCCAGACCGTTAGATCGACAGCTGCGCAATTGGACCTGAACCCGGGACCTTCACACTTCAAGTGAAGGTCCCACTTCAGTTCACTTCCCTCTATCCACCACTGTGCCTTTTGAATATTTTTTCCGTGTGCCATTAGAATGTGCCATTAGAACTGTGCCATTACTGTGCCCACACTGTGCCATTAGAATGTGCCATTAGAGTATTCGAAGTCATTATAATTTGTGTTCTGCAACTTAGTGTTCCGAACCAGGGTACCTTTGTCACAGCGCGAGTTAATAATTTTAGAATAGCCCAAGTAAAAATCTCCATTATATAATATGTATGCATGTGATCTACATTACAGGGTACTCATCCCCCCCCCCCTAAATTTCGAATTTTTCTTGCCAAAATGATTTTTGTGAAAAATTCTGACTTTTTTACCGTTTGGAGCATCACTGAAATATTTAAGACAGCTGCAACTCGCCTTTGCATGGATGCCACCAGTTCTTGGTAGATAACAGGAGACATGTTCTACCAAATATTTAAGCAGCGGTTATAATGTCGAGATACTGAAACAGGGTAGTGTTTGAGCTCTGATCTGCGGGGAGAGGGGAGCAGCTGTTCTCCTGGAAGACGGCGTATTTGACACGACCATTGACATGATGAAAGATAAACTGGGGTTCATCTGACCAGGCAATGAGTCGTCTGCTCTGCAGTCCCATATCCAATAGTGTCCGTGTAATTATGTGTTCCGAAACGCTTGCACTTGGACCTGCATGGTATTGGGTTGTTAGCTGAGCCACTCCACTGCCTGCCACCGATTTTGCTGTACTAGGAGAAACAGTCTCCGACGTCCTCTTTCTTTGATGATACTTGAACGACCAACATCTTGGCGTCTATTGCTGGTTTCACCGTCCTTAATACCACTTTTTATAAATACTATCTACAGCAGATCGTGAACAACCGACCAGTCGTGCAGTTACAGAGATGCTCGTCCCGAGTCTTCGGGGCCATTACAATCTGCCCTCTATCCAATTCGCTTAGATCAAGAGCCTTTCCCATCACTCACAAACGTAAGTGCGAGAATGATTCCTTACCTTCTCCAGCAACAGTTAAATACCATTCCCTTTTAATTACGTGCCCTCCCTGTCATCCAGAGGAGTTCATTGAAAAACGTGAGTGTGGTTATAATGTTTTGGTTCGTCAGTGTATTTCATAGGAAAAATAAATAACGTTTTCGACTAATAGCGAAAATGCCGTCCCAAAAAAGCGACGCTAGGCATAAATGGGTTAAGAAAGGGAAGCAGATCACACTATCATTAGGACGTCATTTAAATATTCTAAAATTTATGATTTCGGCTCAGAGTGTCGAAACTTCACTGGAAATTTTGGGACAACTACACACCTGCATTTGCCAAAATTTTTGGTGACAACATGTCTTAGAAATGTTCTGTGGTTTTGTTCGCTCCGGCCTAGCAGGTCGTTAGGGGGGAAATTTTGGAGCCGCTAGAGACCACAGCCTGTAATCATGATCTGCAGCGGAATCATAGCCTCTGGGATCAACTGTAAGAGAACAAAGACAGCGAAGGCACTCTTTTTCAGCTCTATGAAAAGAGAGGAACACTCAGTTTTTGTGTGCGTCTTAAAAATTTATCTTTTACCCATGTAAATAAAAAATATTGGTAACCAACAATAGATCCGTATAATGTGTTCTTAGCTTCAATACAAGGACACAAATCACCAATACATATTTTCTTTTTCCGAACTATACGTTATTGAACATTACCGTCACTTCCACCACTAAACGAATTCTGAATTTTCGACACAATAGCTCGAGTCGGAAAAGAAAACCCTGAACCAATCGTGACTAACTTATGAATCCTTTTTGAAAGGCAGGAATTACGCACTTTCAGATCTGTCGTTTGCTCAGTACAAGAAATTTGTTGTAAATCTATAAAAAGTGTCTCAGCACCAGAGTTATTGCGAATTTTCATATACCGACTGAAAAAGCTTAATAAGTTGGTATAAAACGTCAGAAAGTTCCCTAGGCATTTGATGGGTACCACACACTACTTTAAATGGCCCGTATGGCTGTTTGTGAGAGGGGGGGGGGAGTCAGGGGTCCTGCCTCAGAAAGATACTCTATTTTAGTGTTCAAACACTTCTTCGTTATACCATAACGTGCATCACCAGTACGTACTAGCCCGAATATAACGCGGCACCGAAATTCTTCATCAAGATAATCAGAAAAATCCTACAATTAGACCTTGAATTTAGCACGAGTCAGGTTTTTAACGGGAAATCATCAGTCAAAAAATATAACATAATAGTCGTGTTAATACGGTATATGTTTTTTCAGGGAACTAAACGGGGGGCATGGCCCCCTTCCTGCCCATAGTTATGGGCTCCAGTGCTTTTAATCGTTCAGCAGATATGGCCGCCCGTGCTTTTAATCGTTTAATCAATTATTCCCCTGTTGTTGTAGCGACTGTCAGTGAAAAAACAATCAGGAATGGCATCCTGACTTCGCATGAATTTTCAAAATTCTTAAAATTGTTGGATTTGATCACATTTTTACAGTTCGATTTTCAACAGCGTCCTATTTTACTAAAGTCAATCAACAGCAATGCCAATAAATAAATCATTATTTTAATATCTTTGGCATCGTGTTTACTTTTAATGATTGCAAATTTGCAAAATAAATACTGTTGAAAGGCGCGTAAAATTAAAAAAAAAAAAAGCTTTCTTAGTTTATTTATGTAACAATTTAAATGCTTATATACTCTAACAAATTTACCTCAAGAATCCTCATCATCATACTTCCAGGACAAAATAAATTTCTCTCGGACGGGTAATACTATCAAATTTAGTTCGACTTGAAATTAATATACTAACCTGATATCATTAACATTTATGATGGCATACATGTAATAATCATTGCTTCGTAACATTTTAAAGAACGAAAATTCTAATTTTCTATGAAGACAGGTTCCATAAAACAAGTTCCTTTCAGTCCGTGAGTAATTGCCAATAAAGCATTAAGAGCTTGAACAAAGAGCGTCTCTTTATTTAAATAATCGTCCTTTTTTTTTAAAGGGAAAAAGAATATGCTTGTATTACGGAAATGGGATCGTTTAACGTAATAAGTTAAGCAAAATGAAAAGTATCCATGATTAAATTTATTTCTCATTGTAAAATTGTTTCGATGTTTTGAGCTAAAATAATTATGTTTCATTCTGGATACACGATATAAATTTTAATACAGAGACTTAAGAATAAAGAAACAGAAAGCATTTAAAAATTCGTTTTTTTTTTCTCTTTTAATTCATTCAATTTATTCTTTAATATTTTACAATGCGAAGTTTCGGTATTTGTGCAGTATAATTAAAGGTTGATATGATTAGTTAAGTAAAATGTTCTTCATTGTTTAAAAGGAAACATTTAAGAAATGTGCATATTTATATTAAAAATAAATAAAAAAATGAATAATTTTTTTTCCTCTTACTCTTGCATATCGATACTACATGAAGAACAAAATTAGGTGTTTCTGGTGGTTCTTCAACCTGAAAAAAATTGCTTAAACTTTCAAAAAATTGAAAAATGTGCTTCTTCACCACCAAAAAATGTCATGTGGGACAGGTGGTAAAAATCTAAAAATAACATGGTACGAAGCTCTTATACTGTACTTTAAAACAAAACAAAAACTGTCTTGGTATTCCAAAAGACAGAGGTGGTACACACTTTTGAAGTAATACAAAAACACTGCTTGCTCTTGATAATAGATTAACCCTTTGAGGAGCAACCCTTTCCCAATGCTGAAAAAAGGGCAGCCATTACCATCTCTCGACTTAACTACCAGCAAGATGGCGGACGATCGAAACGTTCATCGCGTGCCACAGATCTAAAGACCTTTTTTTGACGACAGCTGGCTGAGCGCGCACAGCCAGCTGTCGTCAAAAAAGGGTCTTGCTGGTAGTTAAGTCGAGCGATGGCAACGGCTGCCCTTTTTTCAGCATTGGGCAATCTATCCAGCTGTTCTCGCATTCTCGTGCGGCACAGCCAGCTGTCGTCAAAAAAGGATCTCTAGATCTGTGGCACGCGATGAACGTTTCGATCGTCCGCCATCTTGCTGGTAGTTAAGTCGAGCGATGGCAACGGCTGCCCTTTTTTCAGCATTGGGAATTTTTTCCAGCTGCTCTCGCATTCTTCCATTTTTCAGCAGATGTCAGTGCTGTTAAAAATCATCGTGACCATTTTTGTTACGGGAAATGACGTGCTAAAAAGTAAAGGATTCTCGTGGAGCTATGTCACCCGCAACTATTTTTATAGAAATCAAATCTATTCTTCGTGACTGGCAACAGTCAAAACGTCAGAGTTGGGTGTTCCCAGAGCGGGAACACTGAGCGTTAAAGGATTAATTTGGACAGACGGCAAAATTCATGATATTCCATCAATGAAGAAATTTACTTTTATTTACCTATTAGCTGAAATTTCGGGCTAGGGCTCTTAGTTAAATAATATCGATCGGGCTTGGTTGGGCTCTAATTAAAAGTCCTCGGGCTCCGGCTTTAAAAAATGAGCCCTAACTCATCTCTAGTCGCCGCTGCGTAATAAAATCAGCAATTTTTCTTAAAAACCCTCATCTGAAATTCTCTTAGCTCACTGTCAGTTGTGTGCCTCAAACATATAACTTATTCATAATAACAATAAGAATCTGTAAATTGGCTTCTTCAAACCAATCGAAGTTTACTAAAGTGAAAAGACTATAAGAACCACTTTCATATCTTTCAAATAATCTCATTTCCATTTCAAATGTCATTTTTCCGTCTGTATACGATACCTCCGTCTTTTACTGAGCATTCATTCCATACTTGTAAAAAAAAAGAATAAGTCTGCATTCTCGTGCAATAACCGATAACTTTTCATTAAAAAATAATTTTTTTTTTATCACCTTCTTGTGTCGGTATCGAAATCTCTTTCATAACGAGTTATTTTTTTTTCGAATTACGTGCAGCGATAAAATCATACACTTCTTTTTCTTTCTTTTTTTTTTTTTTTCAAGCAGCTATGCATGTTGAGAAGGGGGGATATTCAAAAGATTAAAAGTTTCTTAACAAAGCCATCACCACCCTTCGACCGGTTGCGAAGGTTCAGTTGTATTGAATATCTGGGAAAAAAAAAAAAGTTTCTAAGAGAACATTCCCAATTGTTTGAGTTGCAAATGAAAAGAACTATCGATTGTGACTGGTATTTCGGTGTGCTTCCTAAATTAATAGAGAATATCAATTTTTCTCTCCTTTGAAAGTTGACTTTGTATTATCAAATGCATCCTTTCAGTTAAAAATAATAGAACGGATTACATGCAAATTATGTGCGTCGATATACTTTTTTTTAAAACGAAATTTTCATTAAACGTGGATATCGATATTTTACCATCGCCGATCTGTTCCGTATAATTAAAAAGCTCATATTTAAGTACAGTGTATGTAACATTTGTAGTTATTCTACAGGAGCACTTAAAAGGGAACTTATACCTAAGGTAACCAAATATCCCCAATTTTCGGGAACAATCCCCAAATTCTGCGGAGGGGGGGGTTTCGATTTTCCCCCAAAATGTAAAAAAGGCAATTGGCGACAGTTTTTAATTATTACATTGTTTTTTAATTAGATTACTGTTAACTTTTTCATTAATTATAAAATGTACCCAATTTTTGTTTCAGAATATATTAACAACATCATATTGGGGACGTGTCCCCAATATTATGTTAAAAAATCTGGTACCCATCGACATTCAAAACCCGTCGGAAAATTTAGGAAAGGATGACCCATGTTAACCCGAGGTAAGAAAATGCGCAAAGAGTCTAGTATTGTACTGTGCATTGTGCCAAAGCTACTCGAAGACTATCTGCCTGAGGAGGGATGCCTTGGGAAATGGACATTTTATGAGGTTGTAACGTGTATTCACGTTACATCTGGAGAAAACCTCCCAAAACTACAGACCGTTAGATCGATTTCCGCGCAACAGTCCCTATCCCCCGGACCTTCACTCTTCAGCCATCTAACAGTGTCTTCAGTGGAGGGGCACAAAGGTCTAGGCTTGCGCTTTGTAGCAATATTTGGCAAGTGGTAAGTATAATTACAAGCCAAATTTACTGTCAAGTGGTAAGTATAAACTACAAGCCAAATTTACTGTCAACATTTATGGATTACAAACCCTCTTGGTATAAAAATAAATAATCACCGAGGTTTAGTGGATGTTTATGAATTGAAATATTCCTCAATTATTATAAAAAGCATCTCTCTATTCTAAAAAAAAGTAAAGGCCGCTGTCAAAGCTTATGGACCTATCTCCTCCTGAACCGTAGGGATTTGAGTTTCGACTAAGGTGCCCACAGATTCGAAAAATTCCGAGGAACCTGCTAAGCTGATTTAAATTTGGCCCTAGTGTTTAAAAAAAAAAGATGTAAAAAAAAAATCGACAGCCGTCTGAAATGTTATTCCAGGGGCGTAGACAAGGGGGGGGGGGGGTTAGGGGGTCATAACCCCCCCCCAATGAGGAATTTTTTGAGATACAAAATGCATATTCTTCCCTCCCTAATCACACACATGTATGCATATATGTGATTTGCAGTAGTCGCAACCCCCCCCCCATGAAAAATTTCCTGACTACGCCACTGTGTTATTCCATAACCTTTCACAAACCATGAAATGTATCCATATGCAGAGCAGGTATGTACCATTTTTTATTAAACATATAACGATCAAAACGTAAGTTAGCTCTCGGGCCACAAATGCTCCATAGAAAACTAAAGCGAGTTGGGTGCGCTAGAATCCTGCACGTAGGAACAAGTGCCTCAAGTTTGGATTGAAAAAGTGCTGCCTGTCCCTTTTATCTGCTCTGTGCATTGTACCATCGACTATTTTTGCCTATAATTTTTCTCCCAATCTGCGTGATTTAACGACAATAACGTTACACAATAATATAATTTTCTGTTACTCGTGTTGATAACCCTGTTTCATTACATTAAAAAGTCGTTTGCTTATTTCATACATCATTTCTAATCTCGTCAACTGTTAGTATTTTGACCGTCAAAATGATTTAAGATAAATTTGGTAAGGTCGACGGTCTAGTACGCGTAAGTACACTCAAAAGAATTCCAATACATCACGGTCTATAGCAGCTTACAGATCCATATCAAACACAATACAGTAAGTATATAAAGGTTTATAACAGCTTACTCTAAATAAAAAGGATGGAAATAACTTATAACTCCTCGGCCCGTTTTTGAAGGCAATTTTTGTTGCTTATGAATACATTTCCTGAGAGTTGCACAATACAGCTTTACTCTTGGTGTCAGTCCATGGTTCATTGGGTAAAGAAGCATTATGGATTTCTTCGGGTGTTTAACATCATTGGCTTCTTTTTAAAGCTATTCAAAAGTTCTCTGACGACGATAGCCCTTCAGGTAAAACACATTTAAATAACAACCATGAATACTGTTTCTATGGTAACTAAATGATAATGTTGAATTTGGAAATGAGATTAAATACTCTTTGACCTTGTTTCCAAGTTATGAGTTCAAAAGTGCATAAGTAAGTTAAATGCATTAACAAACATTGACAAATATAATAACATCACGTGTGAAGATATAAATTACTCCGACAAAAATCTGCTGAAATAAGCAGATGTGATGCAGGGTGATTCAAAAGTATAAGTCGGAAATGTAAAGGGTGATAGAGGACACCATAGGCGCACCCACGGTGGGTGTATGTTAATATTTCTTTGAACTATTCTACAAATGTTAATATCTCTTTGAGCGACAATTTCTTTGAACTATTCTACAAATGTTAATATTTCTTTGAGCCACCACCTTTCTTAACGACCGACTTTTCGCGGAAAGGAGGGGGGGGGGGGATTCCCTTCCGAAGTTTCACTGTATATGCATTGTAGTGCAAAAGGGGAGCCCACACACGAAGAAGATTGACAATATGCAGACATAGTGGTGCCAGGTGTATCACTAGGGGAAAGTCAAAATTGCCCATAATAAATTAAAGAAATTTATAGTGGGCAGCTGATTTACGAGATTCAGACATAGTGGTGCCAGAAGGTGTCACGAGGGGTCAGTCGAAATTGCCATCATAATAAATTAGAGAAATTTATAGTAGACTGTCTCAGGTGGCCAATATTATGCAGAAAGACGTAGGTCAGGAGGCGTACAAAATAAGGAAAGAGAACCAATCACAGAAATGGAGAAACCGAAAATTATGCACGTAAAGGGGGCGTGAACAAAATGAATCCCGGATTGGTTGGCGAAAAAATCGAAAGAAGAAACGAAAAGGGGCCCAAGAAGAGTCTGAGTAGAGGAGAAGAGAGTGAGATGAAATCCAGAGTAGAAGGACTTAAAGTGATGGTTGTTGAGTGAGTGTGCAAAAAAATCCTAAGTGAACCACAAATTTTATTTGAAAGTTCAATTATTGTGGCCGCGGTCCTAGAAAGGATCGCCGTGGAATCCAGCTGACGATTGCCGATAGCGATGAATCGGTGCGGAAGGCTTCAGCTGCTGAAAAATTGAATGTGTGTCGCCCAACCTAGATGTCACGAGCCGTCAAGCATAAAAAAAATGCCCGACCAGTGCATCAGCAAAAAAGGTAAAAGAATCGTGTACTGATTTGTATTTAAATTTGGGCCGCACTATATCTCCCCGCTCTCCCCTATGTATCTAATCACCGTTCTCACCGCGATATAGGTATTTAATGTTAATCTTATTGACTATTCACAAAAAAAAAAATAATAATAATGTCACAGTTATCATTTATAAATGTGTAAAGAAAAGGAAATTGTATAAGATATTATATGTTTGGAAGTTAAATAAGAATTAAAGGAAATGTTTTAAAATTTGTCTCTTTATTTGAGCCTGAAATTATATTTTGTTTCAGGTACCTTTAAATAGGAAAATTGCATTTTCTTGTAGCAATTATAGGTTGAAGGATTATTCCCGCAAGATAGGATTTTGGGATTATTGCGATATGTACTACACTTACGATTTTAACAAGAGGTAACTTAGCACCTACCTAAATTAAGTAATTCACTTTAAATTTTCTAAAGGCCAAAAGTAAGTAATAGCCACTACACTACACCACACCATCCTTTTTATGCATTCGTAATAGTTTTTCTACAACTCTATTCCTGTGTGAAGAGAAGAACGAGTACTTCTACTTCGGCTAGCAACGTATGGCTCCACCCACCATAGCCCAGTGCATAAGACACTGAATATGATAGATGGTCTAACTGTGAATGACCAAAGCTCTGACTTACAGCACCGCTATCGATCTAACGTCTGGAGTTTTGGGCGATTTTCCCCCAGATGTGACGTGAATACGCTTTAGAACACCTTTAAAAGTCTTCCGCCCTCTACAGACACTCCTCGTTCAGGTTTTCCGTAAAACAAAATACTCGATACTCAGCTAGTAACACATAAGACTGTAGCAAAAACATAAAAAATCTAGTGCTATATGCCTCTCTATTACTCGTGCTAGAACACTTTAAAAAGTCCTCCGCCCAAGGCATACCTCCTTAGGCAGATAGTCCTCGAGTATGTTTGTATACACAAAACAGTTCTGAAGTTTTGATCAGTTTTCTCCAGATGTAACATGAATACTCGTCAGAACACCTTAAAAAGTCGACCGACCAAGACCCCCCCCCCCCTGGCAGATAGTCCTTGTTTAGCTTTGCTGCAACAAATGCTCATTAGAACCCCGTAGAAAGTCGTCTGACTAAGGCACCCCATCCTAGGCAGATAGATATTCCTCTTTCAGGTTTGCCTGAATACATACAATAAAACAAAAGCTACAACACATCACTGACACAATACTACTTTTCTATTATTCATCAATAGATGGCAGCACCACATATACAATGAAAAATTATTTCATATTATCAATACAATTAGATAATAAAACCATAGTGTTACTTTAAAAATCTCTTTTTTCAGATTGCGTACTCTAAAAAAATTTTTATATTATTCTAGTTGCAAGCAATACTTATATAGAAAAAAACTTATTTCAAACTCCATAATCCACTAGAAAATGAATAAATCTTAAATATGTAAAAACACTTGAGTGCCGGGCAGTAAACATGGATAGACTTTCTATAGAATTCCAGAGGAGCTTTATTTGCTATCCCTGGAAGTTTCCACTTCCTATTTTTGCAATATATAATCTATTTTTTCGAGAGAGCACTAAAATCTATCTTAGCCCTTAGCACCCACTCCCGTTAAGCCAATAAAAAATATTGATTTCATTAGATTTAATTAATTCTAATTACGAATTTTAATTATAAGTTATTGTGAACTGAAATTAGATGTATTTATTTTTCTTCTAATTTTTAATCTATAAAATTTAACTGGATAACCCCATCCCTCTTGGATTGCAAGAAATAACGTCATTATCTATGAAATTCACCAACAGATGGCAGCACGAAAACTAAAATTTATATCTAGATTCAGTTGATAGGCTGGAAATATTTTAAGTATTTGAAAATTCTTTAAATCTTTATTAAGAAAAATAATTTTCATTTGTAAATGTATATTAAAATATAGCAACAAAAATATATATTTTGTTTTTCTATGTTCAGCGCCCGATTATCACACGGGACACGCTTTGCACGGGACCCTGAAAAATAAAGGTGCCCGTTACCATATTTCTTGATACACACGGAAATGCATGTGTACGGAAAAAATAATTAAAAAAAAAACCTTTCTAAGTTTCATTAACAGATAATTCCCCGTGTAGAGTTTCTGTGTAAGTTGGTGTATAAAAAACATCAGCCAAGTAGTTTGTTTTCTGCACCTAGGAGCAATGGCAGGAGGATACTTACTACTTTGGTACGCTAGAAATTTTAAAATGTATAGAGTGTAGTATAATCTTGGTCAAAACAATGGTAAATATGTATTAATTTATAAATTCATTTTTTGGAATTCTTAAAAAGGTTTTATTTTTATGTTACAAAAATGCTAGAGTAGAAATGTAAAATTTTCGGAAATTTTAAAGAGGTGTAAAAAAGAAGTTTTTTCCTTTTGTTCTGGGGAAACTAACTTTTTTTAGAAATAAAAAAGTTTAATAGTTATATATTTCGAGAAAATATGAATTAATAAGCATTTTAAAAAGTAGGTATTGAAAATGAGATATATCTATTATAACATATAAAAAAAAATTAACAGTTTAATTGAAATTTAGAAATTTATAGTAAACATTAAATTATTGATTTTATTATTTTTATTAAAATTAGTATAGTTGCAAGTAATATTTTATTTTTAAAAACTTATTTCAAACTCATTTGAAATTCACTAAAAAATAAATGTGTAAAACTCTTAAATATGTAAAAAACATTGGAGTGTCTGGCAATAAACATCTACTAAGCTTTATGGAGAATTCCATGGGGAGTTTTATTTACTATCCATAGATGGTTCTTCCCATTTTTACTTCCCGAAACTTCCCATTTTTACAACACAAAATCTATTTTTACTAGGGAGTACTAAAATCTTGGAGAGCTTAGCCCTTAGCACCTGTTAGGCCAATAAAAAAAATGTTTTGACTTCATTATATTTAATTAATTCTTCTTACAAGCTTTAATTATAAGTGACTGTGAACTGAAAGCAGATGAATGTATTTTTCTTTTTAATTTCTAATAGATAAAATTTAACTGGATAACCCACTGGATGTAACTTTTATAAATTATTTTAAAATAATTTTTTTATATAAAGTTGCTACCCCCCAACCCCCTCAAAATCTGTCTCATGTATGTATGCTGTTTATACGGGGGTAACAGTCTAATTCTTTATCTATTAGAGCTAAGTGGGCAGTGTAAATTGAAAAAAATGTTCAAAATAAAGTCGGAAATAAAATGCCATTAAAAAAAAAATTCCTCTTGTTACTTCACAAAATTTACTTTTTAAATTTGTATATGGCCCCCGTACCCCAGTTGGTAAAATGTGTCCCATACACTCATGAGGTGACATACAAAATTTGAGACATATACCTTACCCCTCATTTACACTCAGCCCCCTTTCACGGCAGGGAGCAGGAGAAATGGCAGTAACGGGAGTGTAAACACCTCTCTCGCCATGACCTTTCTTACTGACCTCTCTGCCCGGCATAATCCCCCTTCGAGGGATTTTTAAGAGAGGAGGAGGGAAGTGCAGTAGAAAACTACATACAGCGGAAGGCGAGTACAGCTGAATGTAAGCACTCACTGCTTTTGGAGCTGACGCAAAAGTATTTCGTGGGAAAAAAGCAGTGCTGAGAGAAGTGGAAAGGGCTGAATGTAAATGAGGCATTAAAGTCAGAGTGTCAGAGATATGAAGATAAATATAACGCTGACATAAACCACTTTTCAATGGCTCTCGAAGGGAAAAAATCACATCTATTGATTGCATTTCAGAAGTCGTACAGAAATTACAAAAGAAAAAATAATTTTTTCTACTCTAGCAATAAACATTTATATTCAAAATCATGTATAGTCCCCGATCACATTTGTTCAAAGATATCTCTGATGTGTCTTATTATATAAATGCTCAAATTTAGTGCATAACCTCATTAGTGTATGGGGCACACTTTACTAATTGGGAATTGTTTTGTACAGGGGCCATATACAAATTAAAAAGTGTATTTTTGAAAATTAATGGGAGAATTTTTTCTTCACGGAGTCTCATTTTCGACATTATTTTGAACATTTTTTTAATCTACAGTGGTCACCTATCTCTAACAGATAAAGAATTAAAGCCTGTTACCACCTTTTTGGGACATTCTGCAATAAAATAATAAGTTAGACAAGTTTAAGGACCTATATTCAAGGAAAAGGCAGGCAGACTAAAGGTGCCTGAAAAGAGTAAGTATTTTTTAAAAGTACTAGCATGCTTTTGAGGGATGTACAGTAGTTATAATATTTTTAGGATTACCATTCAAGAATCTGCATATCTTTCAGGGTGTCCACTCAAATTTCATAGAGAATATCGAGTTTGTTTGTTTTTTCAGACTTTTAGCACTAATTTTCCAGATCATTGTAATAAAGAGATTACAAGTTAATCTTTCATTCAGTTGACAATTTTTTACTTAATCATATAAAACATACTAATCACAATAGTCCTTATATCTTTTTTGCTCGTGTACAGACTTAAAAAAAGTTTTTTTTTTTTTTTTTTTTTTTTTTTTACATACTAGTATAGACATCACAATAACAAATTACCCAGTTGATAGCTTCATGATCATGATCTGAATGATTTCAATCGTCAAATGTTATTTCTGGACATATTTAAGAAAAACTGGAATTTTTGAACTATATGCCAACTGGCAACAGGGGCAAGAGTGCATTATTATGTCTGTCCATTGTCCGTATCTAGGCTTACAATATCACACTAGCAGAAATTTTTCATGGGGGGGGGTGTTACGACTACTGCAACTCGCATCACATATATGCATACATGTGTGTGATAAAGGAGTGAAGAACATACCTTTTGTATGGCAAAACATTCCTTCTGAGGGAGCCCTAGCTGTCACTGCAGAAAGCTACAGAGTTCATCCGAGCAGCAGAGGCAACTAAAGCCCGGATAAAAAGAATCACCGATCCTACAGTGAAATATGACGTGGATTTTGTGAAAGTTAAAAAAAGTAATTGCCAAAAATCCTCTCAGGTAATGTCGTCAACTAGTAGTAGTGATGTAGAAAATTATTTTGAGTTGTATATTGGTAGTGTGCAAAAAAAGAATTCTGTTGACAAAATGTGGGTAAAGAAGATACAGATCGAAAACAATGAAATAAGAGTTTAAACTTGACACAGGGGCAGAAACTAATGTTACACTTGTCAGTTTATAAAAAAAGTGTTTTGCCACTAGCAAACAGCTCAATGAAACTTATGTGACATTAGTTTCATATGGTAATTTCAGGCTCAAACCTGAAGGTAAGTTGGTTTTGAAATGTTCTGTTAATAATAAAATTGGCATTCCATTAAATTTCATAATCGTAAATGTATCATCCATGCCAATATTGGGTCTAAAAGCATGCCAGACACTTAATTTAATAAGAAAGATTAATCAAGTTTCTTTATGTTGTTATAAAGAATAATGCTGAAATATTCAAAGGGTTGGGTAAATTTCCTGGAGATCCACGTCTCATTGAATTAAAACCGAAGATAAAGCCAGCAATAGATCCTCCCAGACTATTCCCTTAGCACTTAACCCCTTGGGTACATTTGACATCTGAGAGACGTCATTCACTTGTTTTCCCTAGGAGCGGATGACCACGCTTGGTACCAAACTTGCTTTGAAAAATATCACACTCTGCATAATTATAAGTAATTGGTTTTTTGTTATAGCTTGCATTTATTTCATTTAGTTTTATTTTGTTGTTATTAATTTATTTTTGTTTTGCAATTCTAATTACAGCAAAGCCTGTGTTGAACGACCCCCGTATTTAACGACCACCTGGTCTTGTCGACCATGTCTTAGCGGTCCCGAGTACCATATAATTATAAATAATGGTTTATTTTCCTTATTGAACAACTACCTGCTTGACGCAACCAACGACTGCTATGTATAAGAAACAAATTTATTTAAAATCCTATTTTAACGACCGCGAATTCTTTAAAAAAATCTTATTTTTCCCTATTCATAAACAATTTAGTACATCAATAGTGACGGAATCTGAAAATAAGAATGAACAAACTGATTGCAGTGAAAATATATCATCTTCTGATGAAAACACATCACAAAAAACTGCAATCACTTTCAATGAAGCAAAAGAAGGTTTTAACACCTTGCTTAATTATTCCGTGCAGGTGGGGGATGATGAACAATTTAAACATCTGACATGTGTACAGAAGCGATTAAACAAATTATCCCAAAATGTAGCTGTTAAACAATCTGTTATTACATCCTATTTTAAAAAATAATAAAGTACCTACCATGTAAAGCAAAATTTTATTATATTTTTCAATTTTTAAAAAAAATTTAAACATATTCTAATTTCATTTATTAAAATATATATAAATCTCACTGTCTTCCTCAGCATATTATAAAAAAGTAAGTACACACATGCTTTTTATTATTTTATATCTATTTAAAAGCCTTTTCAGTGATAATCAGGTAATTATCAAATAAATTCCAATTCTATTGATAAAATTAAGTACGCTTAAAATTTTGTCAAAACGTATCGTATTACCTGAATTCAAAGACCGACCCTCCTTAAAGACCACATTTTCTTGGTCCCAGTGGTGGTCTTTAAAAACAGGTTTCACTGTACTTGAAGACATCTTAATACTACATCTTAATACCAATCTTTCAGAAATAAATAAATTCTTACGTAAAATGTACTGCTTTTACATACTACTCCAAGCAACCAAAAATTATATTCGTTCCACATGCAAATATTTTCTCAAATAAATCTGTACCCAAAGGGTTAATAGAAACTTAAGGAAACCTTAGATAATTTAGAATCTCAATGGGTACTTAGAAAAGTTAACAAACCCACAGACTGGGTCAACAGCATCGTAATAGTTGAAAAGCCAAATGGAACTTTACGAATTTGTTTAGATCCTAGAAATCTCAATAAGGCAATTAAGAGAGGACATCATATTATCCCTACTGCAGGAGAATTAATTAGTAGGTTAGAAGGAAAAGAGGTGTTCTCTGTCCTTGATTTGAAAGACGGATTTTGGTAGGTGCCTTTAGATGAACAAACTGCAGATTTGTGTACAATACCCCATTTGGTAGATTTCAATTTTTACGAATACCTTCTGGAATTGCTTCAGCTCCTAAAGTATTTCAAAAAGGAAATTTAAATTTGTTTGATGACATACATAATATTGAAGTTTATTTTGGTGATGTCATAAGTTACAGGGAGAAATGAACAGGAGCATGATAAAACCCTAAGAAAAGTTTTGGATAGAGAAAAACCGTGTAACATAAATTTCAATCCTGATAAATTTCAATTCAAGGTGTCGGATGTTAAATATTTAGGGCACGTAATATCTAAAGAGGGAATAAAAGCTGACCCACAGCACATAAAAGCAATTACTGAAATGGAAACTGCTACTGATAAAGGGGAAGTTAGCAGCTTTCTCGGTATGGTTAATTATGTATCTAAATTCATACCAAATGCATCTATTGTAACTTCTCCATTGAGAAACTTGTTAAAAGATAATGTAGATTTTAGTTGGTTTACTGAGCATGAAAATACTTTTAAAATAAAAAGTCTGTTGAGTTCCTCAGATGACCTAAAGATATTTAGTAGCTCTAACGAAGCTATTACACAATGTGATAGCTCGAAAGATGGTTTGGAGGCATGTCTTATTCAAGAGGGTCAACCAGTATCATATGCATCCCGAAGTCTCACCAAGACAGAGCAAAATTATGCTCAAATTGAGAAAGAGATGTTAGCAATTGTTTTTGCTGTAGAATATATATTTTCTTTATGGTAAAAAATTTACAATCCAAACTGATCATAAACCACTTACAAGCATTATTAATAAACCTATGTGTTAATATTTCAACAAGATTACAAAAGAATGTTAATGAAATTATTAAAATATCAGCTTGAGATTGTATATGTTAAAGGAAAAGAAATGCATCTTGCAGATACTCTTTCTCGAGTAGATTAGCACATAGTTTAGCTGAAAGGGCAGTGGGAATTGTAAAAGCCATTTTTCAGAAAGCTTTTGAAGATTGTAAAGACAGGGTGCCCACCACAGCATAGTCACCGAAATAGTTACTTTAGTAGCCTTCAGGGTAAAAAATAGTAGCCTGTATGATAAAAATAGTACCCTTTTTAACAATCTAAAGAGACTGAAATCTTTCAAACAAAATTTTAAAAGTGTTAAAAACATTTTTGTTTTCTGAAAGAAGTTTATATAATATTAGTGAAGATTATATTCATTATATATTACTCCACAGCAGATGATACTTGCTCTTTAGTTCTGCTTCCTTAGATGCAGAAGTTCATAGAAAATAAAATTATAAATTAGACAGTTTTGAATATATTTCTAAATATTTTAAGTTAAACCTAAATGCTAAACACATTAGACTCTCTCAAAACTATATAAACCAGAATCAATAAGTATGCAGGTTATAGAATTTTAAATCATGGAATTGTTAACAAATTTTTGTTGAATTATTATGTAAATTAAAAATTAAATAAATATTCAAAATAAAAATGCATGGCTCTAAAAATTTAATAAAAACACTGGGGGAAAATATGCATTTTAAAAACATGCAGGTGTATTAATTTTGATGAAGCATACATTACCACTAATAAAAGTTAATATTGTTACTAAAATCAAGTTTTGCATTTTGTTGGATGTAAGTCCGTTAAATAGAACACGAGATAGGAACACTTAATATTCACGTAAGATGGCATCAGGGCTGGGGGTTTCTTGTTAAATATTGGCGACATCGCTTGGTCAGGTTAACTTTTGGTGTATTTTTTCCACCAATTTTGTCGATGTTTTGCCAAAAAATCGCCAAGACTAGCAATATCTGACATGATTTTTAAAAAGAGACCTGCAATGTTTACTTATTTACTTAGCATTACACCAGGGGCATAGCCAAGGGGGGGTGAGTTGCAGTTGTCGTAACCCCCCCCCCCCTCCCCCATGAAAAATTTATGGCTATGCCACTGCATTACACAAATGATGTAAGAAAAATGAAAGAGAATTTACTAGCGATAGATTTTGCCAGAACTTTTGAGAAAACTCCCGAAAAAGTACAAATATGTGAGAAGGTCATCCCAGTCTTCAATTGGCTTTTCTACCAAACACTAGATGTTAAGAACATCACTTAATTTTTATGCTAGAGGCACCGTGTTTTGCTTGTTTTGACAAGCTGCATATTTAAATTTATGAATTCGGTATTGTTGTATGTGGTGGAGGAGTCTAAGGTTCTGTTAGAATATTCTGATATTTTAGCAAATGGAACAATTTTATTTATGGTAAAGAAATCACAATATTTGAGGAAGTTGCTCTGATTGACAACAAGTTATCTAAAAATTACTGCTTGTAAATTCCATTAAATTGTGCTTTGAAGATTTTTTGACGAGTTTTTAGGAAAAATTATGTTTGTGCTCTTGACTGGCTACTGAAACTTCCTACAAACCCCAGACTATTTAAAGCATACTTTCCAATATCAGGGTGTCTACCATATAAAGTAAGCTTGATTTCTTGACTTTTTCTTGACCTTTTCTTAACCATAACAAATACGAAACACTAATATCAAAAATACATTCGTGCCAGGGATGCAGAATATGTACGATCCGGCAATCTAGGATAGGGGGAAATTTTGCAGAAAATATACAACTGATTTCGATTTTAACAATGAATTACAAAATTCTTCGAGTTATTCTTTCCCATTCCTATTTTTAAACCGATTTTTTTTCAACTTTTTCACCGATCAG
Source organism: Cheiracanthium punctorium (assembly GCA_038373885.1). NCBI lineage: Eukaryota > Metazoa > Arthropoda > Arachnida > Araneae > Cheiracanthiidae > Cheiracanthium > Cheiracanthium punctorium. The sequence goes on from JAWZYV010000498.1 coordinate 252,463, forward strand.
CAGTTTGCTTTCTCTTAACTTGGACCAATTGCTATTTAGTAAACATGCATGTAGCTTGTACATTGCAAATATTTTTACACTTATGGTAATACAGACCTTATGCATTATGGAAGTCTATAAACATATCATAAAATTTTGGGGAAATTTGCATATGGATTGAGGGAAATGTTGTGAGTAAAAACAGTTTCTGCACCCCTGCATCATACTGATAGAATGAAGAAAAATTATACTTTTAAATTTAACACTATTAATATACAGGGTGATCAGCGAATAAGCCCTGATTTCAAAATTAAATATCTCTAAAACAAAGATCAACAGAATAATGTGGTAAACTGTACGTTTATTAGCAAAACTGTAAAAATGGTGCACAAAAGTTTAGAAAATTTAGTTACGAAAATCGTCATCTAAAGAATTTGAATGAAACGGTAAAAGGGAGTTGTGTCGCTAATCGTGACCTAGTGCTTCATTTCCTGGCCTTTTCTTGACCATTTTTCTAATTCTTGACTTTTCCGTGACTTTCGTGACCTTTGCATGATGGTAGACATCCTGAATATGAATTTGACAATTCAGCAGAGTTTCTGCAACAATGTGAATGATATACCATTGCGTCATTCCGAAAGTTGCCTGCATTATGTTTATGGAATTTTAAAGTTTTGTCAATTATGAAAACACATCTTTTAGTGTAGTGAACTGCAATGAAACAATGTCGGTGTATGAATCCAGCTTATCTGTTCTTGCCACACATTTCTCAAAATCTGTGAGCGAACACTGTTGCACTTCACTCAATGATTATCTTGATGTTAGTAGCGTGGTTACATGCCCTAAACTGAAACATGCTAAATGAAAAACAGAAATTGTATTGATACTCCTAGAAAAATAGTTGCCATTTTCCTCAAAATAGTTGCTTTTTAGCTGTTTTTCAGTGATGCTACAGCAGTTTAGGCCTCTCGTATCACTTTTCATATCAGTAAAAATCGACTTTTGTATCAGTTTTGCAGGCTTTTGTATCACAAAACTACTTTTGTATCAGTTTTGCAGACTTTTGGATCAAAAATATCTGCTTTTGCATCAGTTTTGCAAATTTTTGTGTTTATAAAGAAATTCTACACTTATCAGTTTTGCAAGCTTTTGTATCGCTTACATATTATGTATAATGCCACTACTCTCCCTCAAAAAAGGTAAAAAGAAAAATATTGTTATCGGTAAAGCCGATTATTATATATATATATATATATTTTTTTTTTTTAAGTGTACTATTTAAAATCAGTTATACTGGTGTTTAAATTTGTTTGATTACTGGCCTGTATTTTAAAGTATTGACATTAGCATTATACGACCACCTCTTTTTTCTTTTTTTTTTTAAACAAACAATTCAAAGCCAGGAGCTATGTATAAGTAATTTAGCAAATAACTTATTAAGAAAATCTTTTTTCAGGCTACAACTTTTCAAAACATATTTCTTTTTATTTTTGTCAAGGCAGCAATTTTCAAATAAATTAAAATCTTTTGTCCATAATACGGAAAAACCAGATGTCCAGAATATTGGTGCATCCAGGAGGGGGGGGGGGATGCACCCCCAAAATCTGACACTTGGGAACTTTTAGTTTATACTAGCATTATATTCATGATTCATATATCATAATCTAATTAGGATTAATAAACATTTTGTTTAATTTATCTACATATTATTGTTATAATAACCGACCCCCAAACCCCAAAAAAAAGGAAAATAAATAAAACTTGCTTGTGCCTTTGTCCCGGAATCACGAAGTCGGGCCGATTCCCCTCTCCCTTGTCATGTGTCGCTACGCATACTCCTGTAAGGCGTGCCATTGTGAGCTAGACAATCTGTTGGTCCATACACTCCCAAGCGCTTTCATATTAATAAAATTAAATGAGTTTTTTAACACATGGAAAAATTAAGTACTTTCTATGAACTCTACATCCGAAATTAGCAAATGGTAAAGTTCTTTTAAAAAATCTTATTCAGCCCTTTTTGAATTGCGTAGTAAGCATGTGATTGTCATGCTGAACTATTCAATATCATAATATAGTCTTCGAGCTAGTATTAGAATGATTTTAACATATTAAATGCTAATATTGAATTTTAATATTAACTTATTTTATAAAGTTTTAAGTCTAGGTTTTTTGATGCAATGGTTAAATATGGTTTAAAATGTTATGCATCGAAAATCTGTCAACCATGCCTCTAACCAACGTCACACTGAATCCGTATCAAGAATTTAAAACTTTGAAAACCAAAAATATTTTTTAACTATGCATTTTTTTTTTTTTTTTTTTTTTCCCTTCGAAGGCTCTGAATGCGTGTCATAACGAATACGGTGATGGTGTTGTACGTTCACTGTCACTAGGTTAATTTAAGTTTATGGAATTGCTGGTTTTTGAATAGCTGTTAAAATCTTAGTTAAGGGAATAAGAAGAAAAAAAAAATTACTTTCACTGAGCTTTCTGTATATTCATATGTTGAACTTAATTACATTAGTCTGAGTGTTTTGTTCATTGTTTCTTTCTTTTTTTTCTTTCAGTTGATGAACTGTAAAAAGTCTTTTCGTGGTAAGCAACTGCGTTTTCCTGTATTATATCGAAGGCATCGAGACAAAAACTACAAATTCTTGACTTGTTTTAAAAATGTAAAATAATAAAAAAACTTTGTAAAATAACACCTACTTCAAAGGCCATACAGCTGCTTTGAGCAAAAACTTGCTGTTGTTGCGAGATTAAGGCCAATTATCTACAGGAGGGATCTAGGCCTGGGTGGGGTGCCCTCCGTAGGTGTCTAAGGGGTCCTAACCCGTATTGATGCCCAAGTTACGGAGAAAACCACAGAACACTCCGAACAGTTTGGTCAGCAGAAGCGACCTGGTTTCGAACCAGACACCTTCCATCTCCCAGTTTAGTACGCAATGCACTATACAACTGCTGGGGCACAAAAAGTTTTTGCTCGAACAGCTGTATGGTCGTTTATAAAATAATACCATAAAGTTTACTTAGTTTTTTTTTTTTTTTATTATGTTTTAAGCACCCGTTGTTTTGAGTGATTTTATTGGTTTAAAACAGTTCATTTAATGATTTTATTTTTTTTTTCTCATTAGATCTTTTATCCAGTTTCCGTTTTCCATATAGTGGATTATTTTTTGAGGTTATTCAAAATACAGCGAGAAAAAAATTACTTTTTGGTTTTAAAAATAAATTTATTTTGGAAACCATTCATTTAAAATGTTTTTTTGAACCTTAAAAAAAACAGCTAATTTAACTGTTGCATATATTATCTAGCCACCTCCTCTCCCCACCCTCCATTTCTTTTTCGCACTACAATTATTGTCCCACAAAAAATGTTTGATAAGAAAAAAAAGTCGTTTTAAAAGAATATGCAGGGTTAGAGCTATTCAGAAATATAGGAGTGTTTAGGTCATTGAGATTGATTTATATCAGCTCTAAACTATGTTTAACTTATGGGATATGTTTTATATCAGTGGTGTAGTCGAAGGGGAATGCTATGGGGGGATGCCGTCCCCCTACTTTTTCACTTCAGCCCATACGTCCCCCCACTTTTTATTCTCAAATGGACGTTAATATACAAGGTTTTTTTTTTAAAAAAATTCTGTGAAGAAATCAAATTTTCATTTTGTTCCAGCGAGAGCAAATCCATCGGTATAAAAATCAAAAGGAAACTTTTGACTGAATCGACTTTACAAATGGGATTGTAAGGGTTTCTTAAACATTTCAGTAGTGAAAACATATCCATAAGAATTGAACAGATTATAATCTTTCTGAACACACTCTTGGTAAGAAAGTCTTTCCGAATGGCCGAAAAAGTAACAAAAATCGGGGTAGCGAATAGTCACGTACCAATCCAAAAGAAAATCTGTCACTTTGACATTGGATTGTTGCCTCACCATGGCACAGTGGTTATGTAACTGGAAATGGTAGACGGGCGAAGTGTGAAATTCCCGGGTTCGGTTCCTATTGCGCGTCTGTCGACCTAACCGTTCAGAATTTTCCGTGGTTCTCTCCGAAACTTTGCGTAAATACGGGTTAGGACCCCTTAGAAAGACCCCCCACAAAAGGCACCCCCTTGTGTTGTCTTTCTGACGAGGATTTATAAGCGGAATTCGAACCAAGCACGCAAATCCGCTATACGTGTTCAAAATAACAAAAACAACATTGGATTGTTGACAAATGTAAATGGAAAAAATTAAGTAGCTCCCATCGCGTGTCCGTAACAGTTCAGAGTTTTCCGTGGTTTTCTCTGAAACTTAGCATGAATACAGGTTAGGACCCCTAAGAAAGACCCCTCAACAGAAGGCACCCCCCCGCCCAAAAGCATTATGATAGAGGGTCTTCCAAAATTGAACCCTTAATGCCAGGGGAAGACATTAGCATTTAATTTTGTGAATAAAATGTGGGAACCAGCCAAAATTATTTCTGTATATAAAATCCTCAACCATATCGCATTAATAACTGCAAAGGGGAATTGTTGGTTAGAAACAGAAAGCATCTCAGACAAACAAAGAGTTGTATTAGGATGTCTGAAAACTACGATTACGATAACAGTTTAAGTGATGAAACATCATTTGAAGTAACTGACAATAGAAGTCAGTCGCAACCAGTTGATCCCGTAAGTAACAGAGCAAGACCTTTGAGGACTCTTAGAATACCACAATATTTGAATGCTTATGTGGTAAATTAAACTGTACTCTTATATTATTTTTGTATTTAATTTAGTATAATTCGTAATTGCATAATGAAAATTTTGAGCAGGAGTATTATCTTCAGTGTGATAACTATTGTACCTCCAATGTTTTGATTGCAAATCATTAATTGAATCAGCTTAAGAGGACTGTGTGGCAAGTCACTTATTTAATAACAGGTTCTTTTGTAATAGCCCAAGTAGGTTTAACTATAACCTGCACGGGTCTCGGGGTAGCATTGGTAGATTGAAGATGCATGGAATTGCTGGCGGCTTTATAATTATGTATATTGTAACTGTGTCATTGTTAATAAATGCATTCATTATAATAGATGGTGATTCCTTAAAACAAAGAAAACAAGACAGTTTCAGTTTCACAAAAACACTACTTAGTACCCCACCACAGCTTTGACATGCTAATGGACAGTGTCCTAGGGAGGTTTCTAGGAGTCAGTCTAATAGCAAATAAAGTTTGGAAAGAAAAGGGAAACAAAAAGCATAACATGTCGTTTCAACTTGTCATCTTTAATTGGTATCAAATTCTCCTTTTTAGTTGCTGGCGGATACCCTGCAATTTGTGTCTTAAATCAAGAAACTGACCCAATAATAGCTCTCATCTATATTAAATTTGTCAAGATGCATCTCTGTGTACCACTGCATGTCATAAAGAAGGGGTTTTTAAAATGTGTGGTGTATAACAAGATAACAGAAGGCAGCAAAATAAGAGACAAGTATTTAATGAGCAGTTATACATCTACATCAATTAAGCACAGCGGGTACTAGCTTTCAAATAGTCTTACTGAAATAACTATTCTACATCACTGTAATTAGATTGGGTGATGCTTTTAGAACCTTACATTTTGATATGGTTAAAACTAATAAGGCAAACAGTTACACTTTTAAAGCCAAAATTTGTAGAAATAAACAACTGTATAAAAATAGGAGAGTACTAAAAATGCAATGCACAGCATAAATTAAATACAACAGCACCAGTCTAAAAATTTAAATCACAGTGCAAAAATCACACATTAAGGCAAAGCAGTTTATGATTTACTCAGTTGGTCCGTTGATTAAACTCAGTATGAAGCATATAAATATTCTATTGAGAAATTATAAAAACATCTTGACAAGATAAAGACTTGCAACAGCAGATCACTTTAAAATTGTACACAACAGTTCAGCAACAAGTGGAAAATGAGTTTCATTAGAACAGCAGTTATTAAATTCTTGAACACTTATTTAACATATCCAGACACGTAACACCAAAATTATAAAACGTTTTGCATAGACGAGCAGCATATTTTCAGTGCAGTTTAACATGCTATTGCATATGGAATATTTGGCTTCGTTAACAAAATATTTTATACAGAGCTTAAAAAACAGTGTTAAGTACTACACATGCATCAGATTCCATTTACAAGTGAGTATCTTGGGGTGTCAGTGGTTTCTCAGAGTAATTTGCAAACATACTCCTTTTTTCCATTGGACATAAGATATATCATCAAATAACAGCCATATTTTTATAAGATAAATCAAATATAGCCAAAAAAATCTGATCTGGAATACAAAAATAATACAATATAGATTAAGTATAAAATGAATGTTTGATCTAACATGCGAACAGGAATCAATAAATTAATGATCCTTCAACAGAAAAAAAAAAGCTTTTTCATGCTTGTTCGTTGAAAGAGCTCATCCAGAGAAATTTTCTTTACAATTTTCTTCGTTGCTTACAGACATTGCTTTTTGGCGCACTACTTCAATGTGGCGTTCCTGCAAAAATTAAACGTACTTAATTTTATTCATAAAAATATATACATACATAATTTTTTACTTTTTCATTTCAGCTCAAAAGCAAAGAAAGCAGTAGAATAATCAAGTGAATTGGTGTTAAAGTTATTTGTGAATTTTTACTTTCATTAGTTTATTATTGAAACAATTTTAATTCATGTATTAACTTATTACTTTTTTTTATGGCTACTTATTCAACAAAGAATTTCCAAAGTACCCATATTACTGCATTAATAATATGTATACTTCAAAGAATCAACACTGACACATCAATACACTAATGATCAATTCAACCCTCTATAATAAAGCCTGTAAACTCATTCATAATATATACATCTGAAATTTGCAAATAAACAAATTTAAGCTAGAATCAATAACTTTCTCACAAATACTATAACTTATCACTTTCAACAAACCTATACTGCCATATTATACACATTCACTTGGACTGTGCACGGATTTGACACTGATCACAAACTTAAAAATTTAACTCTCAATCAAAGCAGGTGTCACAAAGTCCATATCAAACTGAATAATGTCAACAATTGGCATTAAGACAGCAAAAATAAATGATCTCTCCCTCCTTTCTTACTCTCATGCAAATGAGATGAAACTTCATTAAGAATTGCACTGTAATAAAATACTTTTAAAAACAATTTCTTTTTTAAATATTCCTGTTCTATGTGTATAATTCATAAGCCATATAGCAATATTTAAAGCCTTTCTATTTTTATTAGCATAAATCTTTTGCTGCAAGATTTTACCTCCAATGCTTAAATTTGCTTGATCTTAACCTTCTTCTAGGAATAGCCGCTAAGTCATTTTTATTTACCTCTATGTAATTTCATCTCAGATTTGAGTTAATAAGAATAGTAAGATCAAAATATAGATGAAAATGAAAGCATCCAGCTCTTCAACAGTGCAGATGCATTTCCTGTTAAGGTTTAACACACTAAATCACCACAGAAGATTCCTGGCAATAAAATCTAATAACCCTATGAAGATGCTTCACTAAACTCCCCCCTAAGATTGTGTTGTGGCAAAGTTAGTCAAGAGCTATCTGCCAAAGATGGAGGGTGTCTTGGTTGGAGGACTTTTTAAGGATATTCATGTTACACCTGGAAAAACCAACAAAAACCTCAGATCGTTAGGTTGACAGTTGCAAAATATGTCAGACCAGAATGTTGGACCTTCACACTTCAGCCAATTTTGCATGTCTAATTCACTAGGCCATGGAGGGACATCCCCCGGAGGTAAGATGGTACATGTGTAGCATGGTTATCTTGTTAGAAGTGGTGTTAAAAATTTTGCCATAGTAACAAAGTATACTGTTGACAAAATTTACTAATATTTCTCAGTGTAACTACGTATAAAATTTCATTAAAAATTAAGCACTAATAACTATAAGCATAGGAATGCAATTTGTAAAAATAGAAAAATAGCTAGACATTTCTAAACAGGACATCATGTTAAATGAGGAAGGTAGAGAGAAATATTTTAAAAGAATATCAGCAGAGAAGCTGAAATTTAAACCCACTTAAGTGAGTAACATGCAAAGCCTTGGAACCCTTTTCTAACCCAGCTAAGTTAAAGCAGCTATTAAAGAGTCAGCTTCTAGGCAAGTTTTGCTTCATGGTTGTCATATATATCTTACGTGCTCCTGAAGTTTTTCCAACATAGCTTGAAACTGAATAGACCGTTTATGTTCAGCACTGTCCAATCTCTGTTGGATTTGTTGCAGTTTACTTCCATCTTGTTGGTTTAATTCGTTCATTTGTCGTACTCTTAGAACATGAGTTTTCTACATGCAATAAAATATTGAACAAAAAACAGAAAAATGTAAAAACAAAATAAAAACCTAGACTAAATGTGTTTTCAAATAAAATTTAAAACTTTTAGAAAATAAACATAAGGATAGAGCCAAATTAGGGCTATTATTCAAAACATTTAAATTAAAATATTTCCAATTTTACATTTAAAATAATTCATCAAATTGTATAGCATTAAAACTTAAACACATTTAAATGTTTTCATTTCTTTAAAATTTTAAAACATGATTATCATTCATTACACAGAGATAAATATACTAATTATCGAGAACTATTCATAAAAATATTATATTGCTTGAGTATTAAAAGTAAATGATATATATAGAGACATTGTTTAGGAGAATAGATCTTGAGCTATCAAAATCTATATTCTTGAAAATTCAGAATACGAAAGCAAGAATTCCTAGTATTCACTTACTCTGAGCATTTAAAAATCTATTTATTGTAAATATTATATAAGTAAGGAATAATTTTAAATAATGATTCAGAATTCAATGTACTAAAAATAATAAATTTTAAAAGAAATGAGATTACAAAATAATAGATCTTACTTAAACTATAGAAAGTAGGTTTAATAACTAGGATAAAACTTTAGACCAAATCTGTCTTTGGGAAAAAATAAATACAAAAATCATTTCCCAGGAGTCATTCCCTGGCTTCAAATAAACCAGAGGAATGGAAGGATTAATGGGCGAGAAATTATTCCAATTGCTGATCATTCGCCTAAAACAGATCATTTTTTAAATGAAAGGATTTCGATTATACTACTTCAAAATTTGAAATTATGCCCAATAAACATACTAATTAGGCAATTACAGTAGACTCCCTATTCACCAGCCTGTTTAATCAGCTTTAATTGACTTAAATTAAAAAGAAAAAAGGTTTTTAAAAAATTTCATCTGCAGCAGAAGACAGACTTTTGTATTAACAAGTTTGTGTTGAAATTCAAATGAATTAGTAGGTGCCAAGATGTCGATGTTAAAGATGTGGAGGAATTGTTTTCCGCTGACAGGGAACTTCAGAACAAAACTTTGGTCATATGACAAAATCATTGGAGCTATTGCTGAGGTAGTTCAAAATATTTATGATCCCACAACCTCTGTCAGATCACATACAAGTAGTACAAAAGCACTGGAAGTTGCTTTATGCTATGTGGAGCAACAAGTATCTGCTTTCTTCATCGATGTGATGCTTTTAAAAAAATGGCAAAACTATGCAGTAAGTCGCCAAACTTCCAGTCTTCAGCAAAAAAAAAAGATTGTTCTTGGCATATTTATTATAGTATATTTCCATTAATTAAATGTTTTTATTTTCATTCTCCGCTTTAACCAGAGTTTCGCTGAATCTGCTAACCGGCAGCCCCATTTAGACCGGTTAAGAGTCTTCTACTCAAAAAAAGAATGCCAACCATTTACAAGCTTAAAAAGATTTTCTATCTTAGTTTTTGAGTATTGCTTATTGGATAGAAAACTAGCTAACAGTTTTTAAGTAAAAGACTTGAAGGTTTTATTTAACTAAATCTAAGTTTTAAAAAATTATTTAAAATACAATATTCATAATAAAACCCTTGAAAGTCTTAAAATGTTAAGTATAAAAATTTGCATCTTACATGCTCTTTGATTTTTTCTTGGATTTCTTTTAAAATATTTTCGCGTTTTGCCTGAGCAATTTCTAGTTTCTTAATACTTTTTTCTCTTAGACTTTCTGTTTGCTCTTCCATTTGCTTCTTAACTTCCACAATGTGCTTATCCTAAATGTAAAAAAAAAAAAAAAGATTTAATGTTATAAAATTCCCAGGCATAAAAATAGAAGACAAGACTTCAACCACCAATACAGAACAAAAGGTACCTATTCGATCGGCCTTCAATTGCCGGGTGTTGTATGCGCGGAGGTGATCTCGTGCCGCCACACATCAACAATAAACTAATATCATATAATTACTATAGAGGGAGCATGTTCTACACTCCTTACTATGTGAAGAATTAAGAAAACATCAGATGTAGAGTCTGTCGTGAAATAAAAACAACTTCCGAATAAAAACTTAAATGAGCTCTAGAATTTGGCATCAGAAATGCATCTATTATTGCTGGTATTAGCAAATATCGAAGGAAGTTTCAAAAATATCTGTGCACAAATGGGTTAACTACCATCAGCAGCTAATAAAAAAATTTGGTAACAAGAAATTGCTAATTTATATAAAATTAAATTTAAAACAGAGCAATTTTTACTCTTAAGGCATTTGAGGTTTAAACAAAGGGATGCCAAAAAAAAAAAATTTTCATATAAGATCGATAGAGAAAAACTGAAATTAGAATGCTTCAAATGTATGATGATTTTTGTAAAAACTCTGGAGATTTACAAATGTTTTCAAGCGTCAAAAATTTTTTAATGTAGCAGTTTTGCTGAATTTGTAGCAAAAATGACAATATTATTCAGGGTTGGCAAGTTTTTGATGCATGACAGTTTTAACCATGGTTTAAACTGTCACGTCAAAAACCTGTTGCCAAAAACCTTAAATATTGCACTTTAAAATATATGCAAATCGCATACAATTACATATATTGATTGATTGTTATTGATTATTAATATTAATCTACTACATATACTGACTGTAGTAAAAATACTAAATGATTTCTTCAAAATTGCACACATTGTGAAATAATATATTAACTTTTAAGAAATATTGTAAACTTATTTTACACATTTTTTTTTATCAAGCATGCTGTCTAGAAACAGAAAAAAGTGGAAAAGTAATTTTATTACATATCTAATATGTTCAAAACATTATTCTTGCTATTATAACATTAAAATTCTAAATTATCTATCTGCATCAAAAATTAGGAATGTCCTTAAAATCTTCCATGGCTTGTAAGTTTCCCACATGTAAAATACCAATATCATTTTGTGATAAATTTAAATGCTGCATTACATTTAATACATTGGTTACATTCAATAAATTGGTAATCTATATTGAATGGGGAAACAGTATACTGATAATTAAAGGTGTTGATCTTTATTTCATTGTATTTAAATGACTGAAATTATTATGTTATTTGTTTTTGCTTAAAACTCTTTCAATTTTGGTATTTAGATTAGATCAAAGTAAGTTTAATATTTGCTTCTACAGGAAATGTTTAGCCATACTTTAGTTTGAAAATTTTGAAAGACTGTTGAACATTATTTATATATTAACTCTCCCTCCAAATTACATGTATACTATATACTACTGAATAAATTAAATTTTAAAATTTTTATCCTATAAATGGTATTTATTAATTTATACAAAGAAATGCACAGTACTGACAATTATTAATGAGTCCAATAATTGTCATTTGTTGAGAAATAACTCATTTTTTAATATTATAATTATTTTTCAATATAATTAACTTTAATTATGTATTTAGTTTACTGCAAAATAAAAATATACTGCACAATTAGTTTACATATTGTTCTTTCTTTTATGGATTAGTTTGACGGTTTAAACCAGTTTTTGACGCTTGTCAGGTCAAAAACCCAACCCTGATCTTATTGCAGCAGATTGGTGCATTAGGATTGATTTGGCACAATTGGAAGCAATTGGAGCAGCTGGCACATCCCAGCAAGCTACAAAAAAAGTAGCGACTACTGTAGTTTCACTACTTGTAGCATGCTACTTTCCAACCCTGATTAATGCTTAGTGCTTGCTAAATTGGTACCTTTAAGCAAACTGAGAATTGAAATATTTTACTTATTTACTAAAACATGTATTGCAACTGAAATTTTATATGTAGAAAATATATACTTACATGTTCCTTCAATCTGTCCTGCAGAGAGTTCAAAATTGCTTCACGCTGCTCTTGGGCAGTCATCAGTTTTTTATTGATAGCTTCCAATTTTTCTTCCTTGTCAGGAGAATCATCAGCTTTTCGTTTTTCATCAACCTTTTGTACCTGTTAATTTTTTTAAATTTGAAACAAAGATCATTATCTCACAACTTCCTGATGGTACAGCATATTTACATTGTGCCCACTGAAGTCCGTTGTCACCCCAATAATTTATGAACTGCAAGAACTATAGTCATAATAGATCCATTATCTGTGTGTTAATATTTTAAACTTTTAAAATATCTAAATTTCACACAAATTCTGAGGCAACCACACTGATATTTTATCCATTTTCCAAAACAAACTCTTCTTTCAAACCATCAGGTCCTTGTGATCTGTTTTTATATCTTAGCAATGTTGATAATTCAGGTGGTTTGTAAATGATTTTTCATTGCATTTGGAATTAAATGCATTGCATAATAAAAATGTTACGGATATAAAAGGAAATTCAGCAACCTCAACTAAATTTAGCAACTTTTGCCAAAGAATATCTGGCACTACTGGATCATGGATATACTTAAGAACACACTTCAAGGCACATTTGTAAAATTTGAAAGTGTTTTTATATTTGATAAAAGCATAAAAGAGATAAAAGTGTGTTAAAAAGTTAAAAGTACACTTAAAATCCTTTCACAGCACTTTCAGTGGCCATTTCACCAAGATCCTTCAGTTGTGCACTGATCTACTTTAAAATCACCTTCCATCCCGAATTAATTTGGGGGATGCGTTGTATTCCTTAACAGCACTATCTGTTATAATTTGCAGAGCTTCCATTTTGATGCGTATTTTATAATACAGAAATCCAATAATTTCCCTATTTCTTTGAAGTTGATATCAATGTGTCTATCCTGTGCTATTCTTGAGAGTGCTGTACTTAATTTATTACATTTGATGTTGGCAAATTTTTTTTTTTTTTTTTTTTTTTTTTTTTTTTTTTTTGGGGGGGGGGGGGGGGGGGGGTTAATTTTAAAATAGCAAATGTCTTTGGAAGAAAACCTTCCAAAACTTATGCTACCAACAAGAACAAAATATCCTCGCATAAATAATTATCGCATACTGGACACAATAAAATTTAGTATAAATGCTATTGAAAAAAGGAAATATTGGAAGAAACCTTATTACAACATTAGAAACTTTCCATTTTAAATTAAATTGCTATTTTAAGTTCCTTTAGCCATCTCGTTTTTATTTTTATTTCACAACTGGATGGCTACCGTTCATCTACTGAACTCTTTGAAATTGGTTTTGATTACATGGTAAGGGCATTTAGTAGTATGAAAAAATACTATAAGCATGTGTTTTGAATACAACAAAACGCTCCATGTACACTTCCCACCATATCATAAGACATCGAGAAATACTGCTATAAAATGATAAACAGAAATTAGTGTTTCAGTACATTTTAAAAATGTGTTATTACTTTTAGAAATCCTAAGCACTCTCTGAAGAATAAAATATTTTATTCTTTCGTGGTAAGAAATTTTACATTTTTTGAATTGCATTTATTTATAATATCTGTATTATTAGTCAAGAGTATGCAAGCATAAAATTGCTTTCATTGTTCTTTTATACATTTTTGCATTGCATTTCTTTTAAAATTAGTATTATATTTTATAATCGCAATTTTTTTTTTTAGTTTTGCTTAAATTTTAGTCCTTCACACACAATTATAAAGTAAGCCTTTATTACTGCCTAAAATTTTAGGTCTATCGTACAGTTTTGTTGTTTACATGAAGCAAAATAAGAAGAGGAAAGATGCATTGCGTGTGTGTTCCAAAAATGGAACATCCAAGAAATCAGGAAGGGAATTTTTTTTCAGCAATTTTTTTTGTTTTAAAGTCATTAATATTGCAATTTTGATGAATTGATTATATCTTTTATTCCTGGATCATAGTGCAGCATTTAAAGGGTTAAACATAAGTCATCCCTATCAGCATTTTTTACACTCTAGACTCCAAAGAGACTTAAAAAAAAACTGACAAGAAATTTTTAGATGAAGGAAAATTTAAAATTTTGGAGAATTTTTCTGACCCATTTTACATTTTCCGGACTTGCCGACCTATTTCCCCATTTGCTTAGCACTTTCCAGACTTTCCTGACCATTAGAAACCCTGTTATCGGATTTCCGTAATCAAAATTATGCATTAAAAAGTGGAAGCTCTGCAAATCATAACAGATTGCGCCATTAACTATACAATGGATGCCCTAATAGATCCAGGATGGAAGGTGATTTTAGACTAAAGTAGATCAGTGCACAACCAAAGAACTGAGGATGGTGGTGAAATGGCCACCAAAAGTGTTATGAAAGGATTTTAAGTGTACTTTGAACTTTTTTAACATGTTTTACCATTCTTGGAAAAAGATATTTCAAAAGAAAATTCAGTAAGGAACCCCAGACAGTTAATCTTACAAGTCCCTTGGGGTTATGCTTCTTATAAGGTTTAAAATTCAAACTTATCTAAAAACTGATCAAAATCCAACTTCTGAGAAATAAAGGGTAAAAAAATCCAGATTTTATTTATTTATTTTTTTAGTATATTACGTTGTGTCTTTTTTCAAATCTGACATATTTTTATGCCTAAGATATTTTAATTACCTTTTGAAAAAGTAATCTTTAATTGTCAAAATTTAAGTTTTTTATATTAAATCCTTCCCAGTGGGGTATACAGGCTTTTCTCAATTAATGGGGTGGAGGCGAGTACACACATAATCTGTACGTTAAAAAGCATAATCTTAATAAAAATGAAAAATATAGGGACTTCTATGTTTAAAAAATTTGGCAGCAGGAGTCGTTTCAAGGGAAAACAACATGTGCTACCTAAAAATTGATTTACTGCCTCAAGAGATGCTTGGGGATAACTACAGTGGAATCTCCATCCTACTTTTGATTCTTCAAATTAATTCTTAAAATGCATGAAAAGGAGATAACATAGTAATTGACAAATTCACCAAATAAGTACTTATTTTACGTTCATATTCTAATCTAACAGTGCAATCTAGTTATGCATTTTCTATATTTTGAACCAGAGAACTGACTACAAGCACTGCAACCTTTAATTCTTCACGGCCCTACAACTCAATTTACATCACAAACAAGCTTTGAAATATCTATTATAAATACAGATCACCACTAATCATTCTCTACAGCATAATTTGAAATTTTATCTACAATATACATAAATACCACTATTTTTTCAACTGTACGTTTCTCGCTTTTTAAAAGGAAAAAAGACAAGGTTAATGATTTTTTTTAATATGTACACAATGGTATTTAAATTTTTGTTGTGTGTGTGTGTGTTAGTGTGCGAGAGTGACAAAATAGAACTGGTAATATTTTTTTTTTTCTTGTTTTGCAATTCATGTCCAGAAACAAAAATGGTACTTCTGTGTAATTCTCAAAATAGGGGAGAACTTCGGTCTTTCAGTATACAAAAATATTTGGGGCATTTTTTGCCATTTTTTTAGTTTAAATTTGTTTAGCTTAATATTATTCTTTATGGGAGGGGGGGGGGGGGGGGGGGGGAATACTAATAAATTTTTCCTATTTTATTTTTTTGAAAAAGTATTTTGAGAATCAGGGTTGGCATGTTTAAATCAGGTATAGGCAACCTTTGAAAAGTTGCGAGCCAACTTTAGGATGTTAGCAAAGTCACGGGCTGTATAACCCATATTATACATATGTCACGCATCTGAGTGGTGGATGAGCATTTAACTAATCTAGATGCATTCTTGAGTATTGTTATTTACAGTAACCAATTACGTACAGTTGTTTACAAGAGGAGATTGCATATGTCCAGATTACATGAGTAAGTTAAAAAGGGAGAAGAAAGAGTATGACACCAAGTTCAGGAATTTCAAAAGGAGTAGTTCCATGGCATCCCGCTAGGGGATAACATTACCCTCTAATCACCAATTTGACTAGAAATTAACAAGAGGAAATAGGGTTTTATAAAGTTTTAGGGTTTTATACGGTTTTATAAAACCCTAATTTGCTATGATATATTATAGAGATGAGTTCACTAGCGAGACACCAAGAGATTGACAGGCTGTGGCAACAGGTGCTGAAAATGAAATGCATCTAAATCAAATGCCTATCAATTAAGTTTAAGGAGGCCAACTATGGCTTATATGATATAATATACACACTATATATATATATATATATATGATTTTGAATGGTTTATATAGGTTTTACACAAGGGTTGTGCGGGACAGATCAAAAGCCGTGACAGGCTGGGGGTTGCCCATATAGGTTTTAACTAAATGGGGGAGGGGGGGGGGCATTTCTTTTCAAGAATAATTTAAAACTACAAATACTCAAATAGAAAAAGGTCTGACATTTTTAAATGATCCTTATAAGTATCAACAATAAGTTTTTACATCAGTCTAATAGATACCTTAAAGTTTTATAATTAAAAACTATTAATTAAACTTAAATTATAGGTTGTGTTTTAAATTTGTACTTTAAATAGATTTTTTTTTTTAAACTTATTTCTAAGCCTTAAAAATACCATTTTGAACAACTTATTATTACTGATGAACTGACAACTTTATTATTACTGATGAATCCAAGAGCAATATACCATGTATCATGTAGTAAACAATTACTATTATAATTGTATAATTAAATATAAAAAATAGCATCTCTAAATAAAATATTTAAATTTAATGGTTTCAATGTCCACATAAGTAACAACAATTATTTACTTAGTTTTAATTACTTTCAGAATGAATATTAACCCATTAAGCGCCAAAGCTCCCGTTACGGGAACATCTATTATATATTTTATTCTTAAAATATTTTAACGCAATTTATGAAATACACATTTTATATAAGCATTTACACTATAGAGTGTGTTTTATATAGTGTAAATGTTTATATAAAATGTATATTTCGTAAATTGCGTTAAAATATTTTAAGAATATATAATAGATGTTCCCGTAACGGTAGTTTTGGCGCTTAATGGGTTAATTGTTATTTGAACACTTTACAAATAATTTTATTTATAAATGCATATACGTAATTAAAGGATTTTTTTTTTTAAACTGGTTTAAACAAAAAACTCTGAAGGGTTTTCCAATCCTGTTGAGAATCATCCTTTTAGCAAATAGGAATTAAGAATTTTGATGTTTAATTGTAGTAAGATTTCATTTGCAACTGGCGAAATTTCCCTTGTAGATCTAAACTTATTCTACAGGTATAATAATGGATAAATAAAAGCCATGCTATACACAATGCAAGTACTTACAATTTCTCTAGCTTTTTCCTGAATATTTTTTAAATGGGTTTCCCGGTTTTCTTTCATGGATTCCAACTTCTGCTCTAAATTTTCTTTGGCAGTTTGCATGAAATTATGGTTGAATTCTTCTTTCTTTTCCTTAACTTCATTAAGATGGCTCAATTTTTCAGTCACAAAACTAAGCTTTTGTAATTCTATGGACTATAAAAGTAATTAAATGTTAATTTAATACACATAATATCAGTTAATGCAATATTATATACAAATTTTTAACCACTGAAACATACTACAAAGATGATTCTATATACTACAAAAGGTGATTTCAAAATACAGTGAAAATGAAACTTTTTATTAACTTATTACCAATGCAAAATATATTATTCGTTGAACAGCCCTAAATAAGAGTTAAATGACATTAGGTTTATAATACAGTTAAATGGAAAATTAAGGAAAGGAATAAGATTAAAATGCAGAAGAAAATTTGAGGAGCTAGCAAATGAAAGGGTTTTTTTTTTTCCCATATAGTACTAATTGGATGGTGAGAAAACCCTCTTTAGCTTGCTACCTCCTCACTTACTCAGTACTTAAATTCAAAAAGATCTCATTTTACATATTACTTTTACACTATTATTTAGGGATGCACCCAATATTAATTTTGCCAGATAATAGGATATAAGCATAGCTGCCAACCTATCTTAGATTAAAACAAGATCAGAGTAAGAAAACAAGATTTCCTATAAAACCGGAAGATTTTTTTCAGGCAAGTTTAAGCTGTACAACAAGAAAGAATCGGGAATTTGTTAAATTCGCTCATTTCTGTGAATTGCTGATTATAAGAGAAGCAGTCTGTTTTGGCCCAAGTAAGCATTTGTAAATTTAATGCTAAATTTGGCATATCATTTTTTCATTTTCATCTACAATGATTCGAAAAGATTTCTCACACATTTGTACTTTTTTTTTATTCTGAATTAGTAAACATCTTTCAAATCATGGGCCTGGATGAATGGCTTATTGGTAAATTGTGCTATATTAAAAATGCTGTAAATAAGTACTCTGTATTTAACTGATGTGCCAAAACGATTGAAAAGTAATTTTCAATTTTACTATCCACTAGCTATTTTAATACTTTAGATTTTTCTTGGTGCTTAACAAATCAGCAGATGTATATTAGGGCTGCTTGATGCCACAAACCTGACATATGCATACTGGTACTACTGCCAAATGAGCAAAGAAAAGAGTGCATTGGGAGAGTGGAGGAAAAAAAAGAGTGCTTTCTCTCAAAATCCCCAAACTAAGGGCAAGATAAGGAGAGCTGTGATAGTTCAGAAATGTGTTCAAAATGTGAAATTAATATCTACACTTCTTACTTTAAAAATATCCTACTTATTTTTTTTTAATTTTAGCCGTATGTATGGGAAAATAGTAAGAAAGTAGGTACAAAAAGGGAAGATTTAATCTTCCTGCAGGAAGACGGGAAAAAAAGTTCAAAATCAGGAAGTCTTCCTGAAATGCAGGAAGAGTTGGCAGCTATGTATAAGATTTCAGTATCTCCTTTGGATAAGGATCCAGAAAAATATCCCATGTCAGAAAAACAAATTACTACAAACATGTTTCGCACATCATTGGAACATTTTAAATGTACTGTAATATAATTTACAAAAACTGCATCTGGAACTTGGGTATTATCCTGGCGGTCCACCAAAACAAGCAACTTTTCGCCAAGATAAATGCCAGACATATGAAACTATTGATAGTTTGGAATACTGGCAATAGTTTGCTAGCACAGCAGTTCTCACCCTTTTAACGTTGTGCCCCCCCAACAAAGGCTACTTAGTTTCATTTCTTCAATCATTGTCTATTCTTAATTATACTGGAAAACGTAACTGTTCCTTAGCAGTTGTCACTGGTTGTGTTTTATCTTGTAAATTTTGAAAAATTGTATGTGAAACTAAAATATATTCTGTTTGTACAATACTGACAAAAGAAAAAATTTAACCATGGCATATTTATTAAATACCAATAGTTGTATTCAAGAAATACATACTTTAATTAAAAAAATAATATCCACTAACATACCCATTAGAGAGTCATTTTCTCTAAATATAAATGCCATTTTAAGTCACTTTAGTCTTATTTTAAATTACTTTTACAGAGATTTACCAGTAAAAAGAAAATTACTTTAAATATTTATTAATAAGTTAACACTTTCTTTTACAGTTTTATACAGTTATGAAACTTAATTTTAGGATGTGCATTAAAATTCCTTAAACTTTATATACATATTTTTAATTAGGTAAGTTAAAAAATAAGTAATTCTTTAACTTCAAAGAAAGAAAATGAAGTCTTATTTTAATAAACAACTTCAAACTTTATTTTACAATCTGAAACTCAAAAGTCAATATTTTAGAAGATCTGTTACAACAGCCCAAATGGGGACAAAGTCTGCACTGCTCAACCATGCATTCCATTGACAACCAAAGTGTTTGGAGTGCAGAATCACATGCTCCAGCAAGGTGGTCACAGCCAGACGCAAAGCTCCTCCCTATTTAGTCCCCAAGCAAGCTGTTTCTTAATTTTATGGATCAAATCAAGGGATAAAAGGCTGAATCAACCTCACCCAATCCAAGAATTCAACTGGCATTGTGTGGCTCAGCACACGTAACCCCCATCCCAGCTTCTCAAACTCTTGCTTTTCAACATTTTTTCCTGAAATTCAAAAGAAATGTCCCTTTTGTATTTCTAAATTTGATATGTCCAATATAATTTGTCATCCTGTCCTATGTATATTACCAATGGAACTTTTCTTTAAGAGAGCTAGATATCCAGCAGTACAGTAGAGACCCAAAAATCTGCTAACATCTGAAATCCGCACACCTTCTCTGATGTAAATAATGAAATTCAGTCATCCACTAACGAAGAAATTGTTAAAAATAGTTTTAAATTCAAATAAATCCAATTCTGATGATGGTGAAAACTTTGATAATCAAAAAAAAAATTTAAAATAACTTAAATTTTTAGAACAGCAAATTCTGTAACAAAACAGGAATTAATAATATGCAATTTGGAAAAAAAGAAAAAAACAAAGTATAAAAATATAATGTTTTGAAACAAACCCATCATAGAACTTTTTTAAATTACAAAAGTAAATTTTGAAACAGTGTGGGAGTTATTCTCAAAAAATGCTGCAAATCATGTCTCCCCAAAACTAGCATCTGTAAAATGATAATCTCCATTTAAAATAAAAATCTGTGTACTGTCTAGTAACAAGGTGAACATTTATGGCATTTGTTACATACCAAATTGTTAATATTTGGGGGAGGGGGTGTTAAATGTCAATAATTGCAATTGGCATCTGTCATCTTAAACTAAAAACTCAAACTGTGTCATTCAATGTAAAATTGAACAAGTTTTGTTAAGTTTTCCTAAATGAAATATTTTTCTAGCCAGTAAAAGTTCCAGAAAAACAAATTTTCTCCACACTTGCTTGGAATGGAAATTGTTGCATTTTTTGAGAAAGACCCCTTATTTGTTACTGAATGCAGATGCTTGAGAATGTACAGCTACCTGTCTTCGTTCTTCGGCTGCTTTTAGTTTCTTTTCAATGTCCTCAATTGAAAGATTAGATTTAGGAGGAGATTGTGCTGGAAGCTTAGGAGATTCCAAAGCTGGTTCTGATAATACAAGCTCATATTTAAGACCACCTTTAGACTGCTCTGAACATCTTACTTCAGTAGCTGGAAAAATAAAACAAATAAGAAAATAGCATTGCATTGAAATGTTACTTTGTCATATTACTAGATGGGGGAAATTATATTCATTTAATTATAATGAATGTTTCTGTAAACCACAAAACTTTCAAATATGTATACTACTTAAATTTATTTTGATTAATCATTATCATACTTACCGCACAAAATTACTTTAAATGAATAAATACTTAGTAAAAGTCATTTCACTTTTAATTTTCAACTACTATAAAATTAAAACGTTTCTCCAGAATGCAGCATGAAATATATAAATACTTAAACATGGTACATAGTAACTGCCAACATTCAAGTTTAAATATGTCTTATGCAGAAGTGTTGCTTTAATTATTTTTTTCTTTGTAGAATCATAAGCAATCGTAACTTAATTTATAAAAATGAAAAACATTTGGTTCAAACAAAATTTCAACAAGAAAAACACTCAAAAATTACACCACCAAATATTTTTAGTATGAGCACTGATCACAGTACTTAATATAAGCATTAACTTCTCTTAAATATTCCAACAGAAAAGTGCTCAAAATTTATAATATATATAATTTTAAAATGTCCTTTTTAGAAAGTTTAATTTAGTATTTTTCATTGGAGAAAAATATAAATACTAAAGAGTAATTTATGTATTCTTAATACATACAGTGAGGAAAAAGCAGTTTCATAATACAGAATAAACAGTGGTGTAGTCAAGGGGGTATGCGAGGGGACGGCACAGCATCCTCTTATTTTTTTGCTTGAGCTTAAGCATCCCCCCCACTTTTTTTCATGGGGGATGCTTGAACTCCTTTTTAATATATTAAAATTTTCATTATGCAATTCTGTGTCAGAAGGACAATAAAAGAGCTGTTTGGACTGCCTAAGTAGAATTTGAGACGGACTACAATCTGAAACAGTTCTACAATCATTCTAATGCGTTCACAGAACATGAGTTCCATTATAGTTAATGTTTTTCTACCCGCATCGGAGAAATTTTGTACATAACATTTGATACAAATTGTTTACAGAATAAGATGTGTTGGGGGGAAGGATGGTTGAAAAAATTTAATAGTTTGTTCTAAAACCTTGAATTTGTAATGGCATTTTTCATCTTCCCCCCCCCCCCCCCCCCAGAATGAATGGAGAGGTCCCTTAGAGTGATAAAAATTCTTTTGTTTTTACAATCAAAACTTATTACATCAAAGTAATAAAAGCAATTAATATATAATTAAAATTATTGATTTAGTTAATTTTATTTGTTTTTAATAGTACTCACATTTAACTAACTACCCATATTTAATTAAGTTAAATTGCTGTAAAATGAGCGTCTTTCCCTCCTCCACCCCCTTTTTTTTTTTACTTAGAACTATACCACTGAGAATATCTGAAAGGAATTAAAAGAAAAACTTAAGTTTATTTGTTTGATTTCTTAAACATTTTTAGCCTATTTATAAAACTCATTTTAATTTTTACTTCAAGCATTTTATACTTCTTCAATCATTTGGAAAGCAGCTTAGCAGCTTTAACAGGTTTTTTTTCCCCTCCCTGGTGTGTGTGTTTTTTTTTTTTTCCGGGGGGGGGGGGGGTTGAAAATACGGTTAAAAATTAATTTACACTTAAACTACGGAAGTTTTTATTCTTAGGGCATGTAAGGTTTAAATAAAGGAATGCTAAAGGAAAAAACATTTATTTTCAAGTGGGATGGAAAAAGATTGAATATAAGATGCTAGAAGCATAATGCTTAAAGTTAAAAGCAAATTTGCTATCTCAAGAAGAAACTCTCTGAACTTTAAAATAAGCAAAGTAGCACAAAACTCATGGCTGAACTGCCCCTATAAAAAAAGAATACAGGAGATGGGGCATAGACATGGGCGCCGGCAGAATATTTCCCGGGGGGGGGGGGGCAAAGACTACTTCAACGCATGGTTGCCATGTTGGAAAGAGCAAAAAAGCAAGGGAAAACACTGCATACAAAAATCCAGGGGGGCATTGCCCCCCCCTTGCCCTATGCTGCCGGCGCCCATGGGCATGGACGCCCGTAAGGGGGAGGAGGCAGGTAGGTCCCCATAACGTGAATATGCTTTAGTAAATAGTGTGGCACTGGTACACACAGCATTCCTCAATAAGACAGATATAGCCCTAGTGTACTTTGACTTAAAAGAACATTTTTACATACAGATCCACTCCAAAATCGGTCATTTAGTCTACCTGCAAGGTCGTATTCAGGGGGGTCCAGGGGTCCGACCCCCCCCCCCCCCCGAAATTTGGATTTTTGTTATTAAAATGGTAATGACAGTGATTTGTGTGAAATTCTGCCTTTTTTGCTGTTTGAACCCCCTCCCAAAATTTTCGGACCCCCCCCCCCCCCCAAAAAAAAAAAAATTTTTTTTTGGATACGTGCCTGTCTACCTGCTATAATTATAACAGCATGCTTAGTAATTTATATTCATAACAGAGAAAAACAAGCTTTCATCATCATAGAACTCAAGATATTTAACCTATGAACTGAATTGAACGCTTCTGCATTCGCGGCGCTGTTTGAAAGAAAGAAAAAACATCAATAAAGCAAATATTTGGATTGAAGAACAGCTGTCTGTCTCATAATCAAGAAAAACATTGAGTGTGCAATGAAAAAAAAAAAAAAAAAAGCGCTGTAGACAAGTTGTCTGTTCAAGATATAGCGCTAGAGTATTACCCTAAGTAGTCTGTTATTGATCACTTAGCCCATGACCTATCGATGAAATGTTAAATTTAGAATAACACAGACGAAAATAACTGACGTCGAATGCAGCTATACAATTGAAGTAGCAGAATCGCAAGGAGGAGAAATGGTCAATAATTTTTTTTTAAAGTTTTTTCGATGAGGAAAAATACACTAGGGCTACCTAAAAAGGAAGAATGTCTTGGGTGGAGGTCTTTCAGGGGTTTTAACACGTATTCACGTTAAACCTAAAGATAACTGTCCAAAACTCCACAACGTTAGATCGACAGCTGCGCGGTAGGCCAGAACCACGGACCTACACACTTCAGCCATCTACTAATTTCAGTATGGTTATCCAATTGGACATGACTAGTATTTAAGTGATTTAAATATTTTTTTAGTCAGTTTGTATTATTAGCGCATGGGAGAGCTAATTCAAGGAATAACAATTACGAGGCACAGGAGCAAAGTTTCTCACGCCAGAAAATTTTCCTGGTACACCAAAAAATTTCGAATTTTTTTTTTCCCTTCATGAAATAAAAAATGTTAACTAATGGATATTTTGTGATAAGCGTATATAGGGCCATACCATACGTTTTTAAAAGCTTCTAACTTCTTGTTTATTGATCCAACTGTTAAAAAGTATGCTATAGATATTACAAAGGAAATTTAGTTGCAAAAAAATTATTGCAGTATATATGAATATGTAATAAATCATAACAATAAATGGGGAGATTTGGGGGCCCTTATCTTTAACGGGGCCCCGGGATATTGCCCCGCATGCCCGTGTGATAATCAGGCTCCGATTATGTCTAGTCATTGTTTGGGCTAAGGCTACTATATATCGAGCTGGATCATTATCGCCTTGTTTGTTGGAAAACAAAACGGGAATGATTC
Source organism: Cheiracanthium punctorium (assembly GCA_038373885.1). Taxonomy (NCBI): domain Eukaryota; kingdom Metazoa; phylum Arthropoda; class Arachnida; order Araneae; family Cheiracanthiidae; genus Cheiracanthium; species Cheiracanthium punctorium. Next base: position 277,229 of record JAWZYV010000498.1, read on the forward strand.
ACCCTGTATTAAAGGAGCTCTAGTTTGGGCCATGCCCAAAATGTCTAGCTGTCATCAACCTTTGCGAGTTTTGCATAATATCGACAAATTTGGAGCCAAAAATTACTTCGTATTTCGCTTAACTCAAACTGTTTAGCATAGAATATTGAAACTTTGTACTTAGAACTATCGTAACATTAACTCTATAAATCTGACTGGCTGGGTAAACTTATTCACAGCGTCACCCGAAAGACTTCAATTTTTGAAGTCTACGGTCAAGCAAATATTTAGGTTACGCCCAAACTATCAGGAGGGGGGGCATTGGACCCCCCCCCCTCCTGGGTACAGCCTTGGTTGGAGCTATCTCAAATATTTGGCTGGAAATTGATAAACCTTAGTATTGTTGCAGTATTGTATATCGTTCAAACAAGATACGTTGAGATGAAGTGCACCAAAAATATTTGTAATGATTTAATAGACCAGGGATAGGCAAACTTTTTCGGTTGAAGGCCAAAAATCGAAAAAAAGTTTGACGAGCCAAAATAAATTTTTCAAAAATTTTAAAAATAATATACAAGTATATAAATTTAAATATGTTAATGAGATGAATGAAATTGCGATTTCATTTTTAAAAGTTTCTTATATTGAGGTTCGAAGTGAGATGTACTGATTCTAAGGAACGAGGCTAAATGCTCATCTGTCAGTCTACTTCTGAAAGAATTCTTTCTAAGGTTCACCGTTGGAAACACTTGTTCACATATATAAGATGAAGCAAACATAGCACTGATTTTCTGGGCGTGAGATACTAAATTTGGGAAACTTACCTTCGATAATGATTTGTAAAACTAACTTTGGCATATTTAGAAACAACTGCTTGAGATGATTGTTAGATTGCAACTCAATTAATTCAAGCTGCAAATCTGACCTCACTGCTTCACAATTTACGTTGAAAGGCATGGTAAAAATATCCAATTCTGTTTGATTGGCACTGAAATCTTGAAATCTGCGTTCGAACTCAAAATGCAGTTTTTTCAAGCCATCTTCATAATTCTTAATATGGAAATATAATATATAAGTATATACGTATTTTCTTTTATTTTCCGTCGGACCAGCAAAATAAAATTCTATCCGCGGGCCGGATGAAACCTTCCGGCGGGCCGAAGTTTGCCCATCCCTGTAATAGACGTACAAAGAAGTCATGTGTCCACACAATTTTTTTAATGGATTAACAAGAAATACATTGGTTCATAAAATTAATGCCGAAAATTTATTTTTTTTCCCCTAGGCATCGATAAAGATTATAGAATGCGATGAAAAATACTGCCCTTCAAATCAGGCACGGATCCAAGAGGAGGGCGGTGGGGGCGATCGCCCCCTCCTGGGCGAAGTCCAAAACTCTGTTATAATCCGTTAAAATATATTATTAAAGTATAATGAAAATTAAGCAGCCTTTTTCTTAGGGGTGCAATGGCGGGTACTTCTCCCTGTCCTTTTAAATCATAGCTCATATATAGATTTTATCAATAATATTATTAATTACATTAATTGGTATAATTATAAAATGATTCTGCGCATTCTACCCCCCCCCCCTGTTTCGGTACAAAATCATCGCCCCCTCCTTGAAGAATTTCTGGATTGGATCCGCCCCTGCTTCAAATGGTTAACGGTCAAAACTGTTCCAAAATAAAACGGCAAGATGAAATGTGCATGCTAGAAAATCAACCATGCATCCAATATCCACATGTTTGGGGGAAAAAAAGAAATGAATAACCGTAACAAAAGATCGCGCGTGACGTCCGACGTGTGGTCAGTGAACAACAGCAGTTGGATAATCGCCAGAGAACACTGCAGCTATTACAGCAGCGCGATGTACTCACGACAAATTTTTCTCCATTGCAGATAAGATAAAGGACGAGTAATAAAGGTATGCCGGATGATTAGAAAGTTAAAACCGCCCGCTGATACGAACTGCAAATGTATAACGTTGTTTTATATGCCTAATTATATAAAATGTTACAATTTTTTAATACAATTAAAGGATTAAAAATAAAGTATTAAGCTTTGTGTTATCTTAAAACAGTTTTAAAAAAACCATTAAAAGAGAATTTTTAAAAAATGATCTGGATTTAAACCAGACAGACCTGATTCAAGATGGGCACAATAGCGAAGAGTACCCTTCTGTGCTTATCGTTGCTTTCGTATAGCCAGAGCCTTATTATCGCATGGGAAAATCGGGACTTTGCCCAGGGCCCCCAATTTCAAATAATGTTCCGAAATTATTTTTTTTTTCTATCAAAATTTTATTCAAAAAATATTATAGCAAAATTTTATGAAAAATAAAAATTTCATAGATGGGGGGGGGCCTCCAAATTCATCAATGCCCTAGGCCCCCATTTGTCATAATCAGGCTCTGCGTATAGCACTCCGGTTACAACGACATTCAGAAAGTTCCGATACGGAGCAGGGTTGGCAAGGTTTTTCCCACTCCCGGTAAAGACCATGGTAAAAACCGGTGTTTACCGTCCTCGGAAATGCTGTACTTCCCAGTAAAGCTTGAAAGGTTCCAAAAAAAAAATTTTTTTTTTTTTTAACGGACAATGGAGAGCATTTATTTAAATATTTACACACCAGACAGATTCCCTAACATTTACCAATGTTATAGTATTCATATTCTTCGCCTTCCACTCTGTTGGATTTTAGCATCAGATAACGAAATACAGTAAAACCTGTGTTGAACGACCCCCTATTTAACGACCACCTGGTCTTGTCGACCATGTCTTAGCGGTCCCGAGTACAATATAATCATAAATAATTGTTTATTTTCCTTATTGAACAACCACCTGCCTGAAGTGACCAACGACCGCTATGTATAAGAAACAAATTTATTTAAAATCCTATTTTAACGACCGCGAATTCCTTACAAAAATCTTATTTTCCCCCCATTCCTGAACAATTTAGTACATCAGTGACGGAATTTGAAAATAAGAATGAATAAACTGATTGCAGTGAAAATATATCATCATCAATAATTGTTTATTTTCCTTATTGAACAACCACCTGCCTGAAGTGACCAACGACCGCTATGTATAAGAAACAAATTTATTTAAAATCCTATTTTAACGACCGCGAATTCCTTAAAAAAATCTTATTTTCCCCCATTCATGAACAATTTAGTACATCAGTGACGGAATCTGAAAATAAGAATGAATAAACTGATTGCAGTGAAAATATATCATCATCGGTGAAGACACTGAAAATGAAGACACATCACAAAAAACTGCAATCACTTTCAATGAAGTAAAAGAGTGTTTTAACACCTTGCTTAATTTTTCCGTGCAGGTGGGGGATGATGAACTATTTAAACATCTGACATGTGTACAGAAGCGATTAAACAAATATCCCAAAATGTAGCTGTTAAACAATCTGTTATTACATCCTATTTTTAAAAATAATAAAGTACCTACGATGTAAAGCAATTTTTTTTTTCAATTTAAATATATTCTAATTTCATTTATTAAAATATATAGAAATCTCACTGTCTTTCTCTACATATTATAAAAAAGTAAGTACACACAGGCTTTTTATTATATTATATTTTACATAAAAGCCCTTTGTGATAATCAGGTAATTATCAAATAAATTCCAATTCTATTGATAAAATTAAGTACGCTTAAAATTTTGTCAAAATGTATCGTATTACCTGAATTCAAAGACCGACCCTCCGTAAAGACCACATTTTCTTGGTCCCAGTGGTGGTCTTTAAAAACAGGTTTCACTGTACCGATTTAAAGGCTTTTTTGTAAACCCAGTCTATTTTTTATCTTGTTTCGGATGAAAGGAAAACTTACTATAAAAAATACGCCCCACAGGAGATGCTGATGATGCAGGACGTCCCTGAAGATGTTCCATTCATTGAGAAATTCTGCATCGATCAGCGGTCAATGCAGACGAAAATTGGGTCCGTTTTGGTACAAAATTACAATAAATTAAAACGGCCCCTTCACAAAAATACAATCAATTAAAACTGTTCTTCATCGATATTTTAATATGTTTCTACCAATTTTAACAAAGGTGACTTATTAAAATTTGTATGAAAATTCACAAAAATAAGTGTTGCAATTCACAAAATTAAGTATTGAAAATCACAAAAATAGGCTATTTTCACAAAAATGTGACACTGGAAAAAATTCCTGGATCGACCCAAGTCTTCCATCTTTGCTTATTCTGATGACACGGATATTTTTAAGTTTAATAATTTTATTTTATTGTGTATTCTAAAATACTTATTTAGGAAATTCATCATTTGCACATATTTTATGTCTATACAATAACTTATTTTCCCTCTTTCCTACCGAATAATTTTAAATCGAAAGGAAATTTGTATGAACCACGCATTTAACTAATTTTACACAGAAAGCCAGGATATTTATTGCATATTGTCATTTGGAAGTTTTTATCGGCATTTACCCGTTTTTTACGGTGAGAAGGGGGAAAGCCAACCCAGATAAGCAGAAACAAGCAACACTGGAAGCAAAGAGAATATCCGTCGCGGTTTAGAAGAAATACGGGAGTGAACAATTTATTATTTTTATATTTGTCACACAACTGCTGGAGTTTCAACTGATATTATAGAATAATTTCTTTTTTAAATCCAAATATTTGACAAACTACTTTGCTAAAGATTATTTTCAAGGGGGTTATCGGAAAACAATTTATTTGCCGAGAATAGTTCAAAAACCAATAATTGTGGGCAGAAATATTTTGCTACGGATAGAAACGTCCGTTTTACCAGATGCTTTCCCGATAAAATAAACATTATGCGCCTTAAGCTTATAGAAAACTCGCCATTTAATACAAGCATTAGTTTCTCCATAAATTGCCTTTTTCCGGAATTATCTACCGTCTACGTGACGTGGGTCATCTGGAATAAATCCGAAAAGATAAATTCGGAGCTGAAATGAAAATCCCTGCGGAATAGGGAATAGATGCGAGCCGAGGGAAAGAAAACACCAAGGAAGTCATCGAAACATGTTCGCCGGTAGCACGGGCAGGAGCTCGATAATGCCTGGGGTGAATGGACCTTCAGAAGTTACATACAACACATACGGAGGAATAAATTGCAGACACGTGTAGCTCAGCTGCTGGATTAAAGACGCCTGGTAAATATTACGACGTGTACAGCATGAGTCGATCTAGAAATTTTTTCCATGGTCCTTTTTTGTGAAATTTTCTTACTTTTTGTGAATTTCAATACTTAATTTTGTGAAATTCCAGGACTTATTTTTGAGATTTTTCATACAAATTTTCAATAAAAGTCACTTTTGGGTTAAAATAATGACGCAACAGATTAAATTGTAGGGTAAAATACCAATGAAGGGCCGTTTTAATAGACTAATTTTGTGAAGGGGCCGCAAAACGGACGCAATTTTCGTCTGCATCGACCCCTGTACAGGATGCTAAATTTTCAAAACAAGAATTACTTGCAGGGTTAAATTAGGGAAGCATTATCAAATTTAGACCCTTTTTCAAAATGATGCATAAAAAATTAGTAGTAAAATCTCATTAATCTTAAATTAGGAGCCCTAACTTCTCATGATTTCGAGGACCATCTGAAATTTTGAAGGGAAGCACCTGCTTTTTCAGCAATCAGGTTCTAGTCGAAATGCGATTACCCCAATTTCTCAAAATAAAGCATGTGCAGAGCTGCCAAGTCTCCGGCTTTTTCCGGGAGATTTCCCACCACAACTTTTAGACAGCTTTATTTCGCATTAAATATTTGGACTTATTTTAAGCATAAATTTGTAAGTAAAAATTAGTGGTGGGAAATCTCCCGAAAAAAGCCGGAGACTTGGCAGCTCTGCATGTGTATTTAAGAAACAACCGTTAGGATATATGCTATAGAATATATGCAGATATTTCTCAAATAAGTTCTTGGGGTCGGCTGAATGGTTAGTCTGAGTAAGCATGCAATGCGACATCTGCATGTGATGCGACAATCTAATAATGAAACTATATTAGATATTCCCCCCCTCCCCCGCTTGTGTTGTGTACCTAGAGATGTAACGAATATTCGGCTACTTTTCGGTATTCCGCTGTTTTGCCGAATATTCGGTAGATAGAATATCCAATCTGTCGAATACTGAACAGATATTCGGCCGAATAATTGTGTCTGCTGAATAATTTTTGAACAAAGAAAAATATTTTTAACATGTATTTTTTAATGCATTAACAAATAATATTGCTTAGTTATACTTACATATGTTAATTTCATATTATAAAATACCCAAGTCATTGAATTTTAATCTGAATAAAACATTATTTAATAATAATATTACAGAGCTGCAGACTTTTCTACCTGGTGACACTACTTGACTTTGTTTTCTACCTTCTTCATGGGAGGGGGGGGGGGGGGGGGGGTTAGGAGGAATCTTTTCAGATCCTCAAATACAAACATAATTTTGAAAGCTGTGACATGTTTGCCCAGGGGCTATAAAACCCAAAGAATAGTGCGATTATGTATAGTTGCCAGATTATGCAGCTATTAGTGATTAACTCTGTAAAAGATTTTTTCACGACCAAGATTTTTTACAGATAATACTGTTGGGCATTTTTAAGTACCTACAAATAATATAAAATGAATTTTAATTAGTCTTTAATTTAGTATTTGATTACAAATTTCAAAAGAGACATTTTACTTACAATTAAAATGAAATTTTAAATTAATATTCGGCCTAAATTATGTGCCTAATATTCGGTATTCGGTCTGAGCCATTTTCCGAAGATTCGATATTCGGCTAAAACACTATTCGTTACATCTGCAGTTTTATCTTCGGCTAAATCACTATTCGTTACATCTGGTGTTATTTTGGCTGATTTTTTCTTTCATTGCTTTTTCTTTTAGGGGAGTTTAAAAAGTTGTTTCCCCAGAGATTGTAACATTACGAAACAAGAATTTAGCTGGCACAGGCGATTTAAGCTTCGAGGAGTAGCAATTTACTTTTAGTCAGAGGCAATAGTGACTGTTGCGAGAGTAAAATATGCCATACCAGCTGAAAATTTAAGTAAGAATCAAGCTTATTTTGAAGTAAGTATGTAGAACAGTATGCTTCTTGTGGACAAAATGTTTTCCTCATCTTCTAATAGTCAAGGCTCCTGGCTTCTTTTTTTAATTCATTTATTTATGACTGAGCTGTCTACACTGAGTTTATGCAGCAGAAGAGCACAACAATCAATGCTGAGTCGCACTCTAAAACATTAAGGAGGTTCGTACTAAGCAGTGAAAGACAAGAGATATGGACAATCAAGCAAAAACATTGCAAGATATCACAAGGCAAGCTCCGTTGAGCTTGCCTTGCAAAGCTAGTGCAAAGCAAACTCTGTTGCCTTGCACTTTTAAATGGGAGGTCTAACAGCATCAACGGTACAGTCCGGATTTGGCACCTCATGACTTTCACGTATTCAGCAAGCTAGCAGAACACTTAGTGGAAGACAGTTTTCCCAACGATGATCAGATTCAGACAGCTGTTCTAAGGTGGTTCCATGACCAAGGAGCATTATACTATACTGGAGCATTGAGCGATTGATGCAAAGTTCCGACAAATATTGGCAGCAACTGGGAAATTATACAGAGAGATAGTGTAATGCGTCTCTCGTATTGTAGCAAACTTCTCAAAAATATATTTTTTGACCTACACTTACGCGAGTGTAACTTACTTACAGAACGGCTTCAGTAATTTGGTATTTGGTGATGTTATTTATGGCATTTTAAACAAATCTTAACAGTCAGCATAAATAATGGTAATTAATATAATATATATATATATATAGTAATTACCATTAAATAAATTTAATAGCTAATTTCAGAGCTTAAAACTGATACTAACTGTTTTGCACTTTGAATTTGGGGATTCATTATCATTTAGCGGTCGCCTAAATCTAAACATTATCCAAGACTTACTTTCTTAAAATTCAGACAAATAGGACCGAGGGGGGGGGGGGACTGGACTGACCAGATAGCCATTAGAGTAACCCCTCGTTATATTGTGCTTGTCGAGAGACAAAAATACGCGATATAACGGGCGGAGAGGGGGGGGGGTGATATGATAAAACTTTTATCAACCTTTTAAAATATAATAAAATTAATAGTATATGTACTGTAATAAAAAATATGGCCTTAAACTATAAAGTTTAATTTTTATTTTATGTACACGTACACATTTAATTTCCTGCTGAAAAAAATGATCCAGAGGCATTTTATTTGATTTTTCTCTCGTATCTTGCATTTCAACAAAGATCAAGGAGCGAAAATTAATTGCACCTCATTTATGTGTACTTACACAAGATCTATTTTTCAAATCTACTTGCTTCAAAGTGAAGTAACAAAGCAAAAAAGAGTATAGGAAAAAAATGGGAGACACAGAAAAAGCGCGATATGATGAGGGGTTACTGTAATGAATAATGCCCCTCAAAATTAATGTTTTGGATGGTGTTACACAAGATATCAGTTTCCTTTTATTTCACTCTGATTTGCCAAGTGGCCGATATATAAATAACTCACCTTTTTTTCCTCTCCCTTCATTGCAGTAGAGGAATAATTTGCCTTCAATATAAAAGCCAATAACTTTCCATCTGTTTGATAGCCAAGAAAGTGATACCGCCGGAAATACGAAAGGAAAAAGGACTAAAATGAGATCATTTTTTGTGAATGAAGTTTGTTATAATTTAGTTATTTTCCCTTAATCAGTATTAACGTTCAGGCAGACAGTTCAAACACACTTAAGGACAGAACGCACGTACAATATCACAAAATAGTTGTGTTCGGTGAACAAGCGCACAGGGCATTTACTAATTATTAGGTACATCACATCCATGTTTGCTTTAGCTGCAATACATTAATGGGAATGGAATTGTACCAGAATTCGCGTGTATTATAGCCAAATCACTGGTCTTTGTTAAATAGATTTGGTAATGCGGACTTTAAATTTTTCGGAAAGAGGGCGGGGGGGGGAGGAGGGGGTTATAAAATTTGCTTGTTAATTCATTTGAAACATGTGAAAAACTGCTTTTCAAAAATTTTATTTTATTTTATTTAATTACTAACTAGTGAAACAAAAGACTAAAACGCATTTTACACAAATTCGATAATTAAACTCACATTCAGGTAATGCATTATTAATATTAAATTTAAAAATTTGAAAATTTAGTTTGAACTACACAACACTAACTACAAAAACTACAAAACACAAAACACACGGACTCTGAAGTTCATAGAATTATGAAAGCATGCTTGGTTGATAAAATCCACCAATAAAACGTAACACAGCCTCCAAAAAAAAAAAAAAAAAAGAAAAGAAAGAAAGAAAGAACTTAACACAACAAACAAAAACAATACACAGCATTCTACAAAAGTTGTTTTGGAATCAACAATGTACCATCATGCGATAACTGGCATGCAGCTGAACAAAAACTAAATAAACAAAGCGGAATAAATTAATTGAAACAGATGCACGTGAATACTAAACAATCAACGGAAAAAAGAAAAACTAAAATTTGTTTGCTGAATACAAATAGCTAACGGAGCCCGAATGCTGGGGCCCAAGAAGCTGAAAATGGCGATTTTTCCGCCTCTTACCAAGGAAGGCGACTTTCTTGGGCGGTCTCCTCACCACGCAGGCCGTAGGTCGTGGGGGAGGGGGAATCACTTTTTTCTCTGCAACACAACACACTTTAATAGTAAACTCAACATTTTCAATAATACGAAAAAGTTATAGGAGGATTGATTTACCAAGTAACTTTATCAGATACAAAACCTGTTAAATATTTTTCTGTTTTCTGGATTTTTAAGGTTTGATATTAAAATTAAATATTACTGTAGCAATTCCATAAGTCAGTCTTTACATTTTAATTTTAAACTTAATATTTTCGACATTGAGAACTATTTCAAATATTTGAATTAATTACAGGAAGCTTTTCCAAGAAAATTGTGATGGAATATTAGAATACACGGCCAATTTCAAATTTCATGAACTTTAGTACTTTCCAGATAAATTTTAGCTAAAATTGCATTTTATTATTTCATAGGAAGACCAACATAAGTATAGTAACAATTTTGAGACTCCAATGGTTGAAATTGTCAGTTGTGTTATGGGGGCTTGGACGGAGGACTTTTTAGGGGGCTCTAACGCGCGAGGCCTTATAAAAAAGCATTCAAAATATTTTGTATTTTTAAGAAATAGATGAAGTTTTTTAAATAAAAGTTTGTATGTCTATTTGTACTTATACAAGATTTATTTTTAAGGGGGAAATGGCAGGTACAAATAGTTGTATGCAAATTTTAATTAATGAAGCGGCTTTATACTGACTTATGCATAATATGGTAACTATTTCAATTGTAAAAATAATAAAAACAAAATGCATTAATAAAACCTCAATTTTACTAGAACTGAACATTAAATATTAAACACTTCAAAAACCTATACTTGATTTATCATGTCAGCCACTACTAATATTTTATTCTGAATAAATTTAAACTTATGCTTCCTTACCTACATTAGGCACTTGACATGACTTGCAGAAGCACTGCAAGACCACTTTAGAAAAAGTTTCCGGTAAAAACCTTGCGACTACCATTTCGAAAGTACTAAAATAAAAATTGTGTTTTCCTTTTCTTCAAATAATAATAATAATGCTGTCCAGTTTTTCCTGAAGCTCTTGAGAAATCGGAAGCACAATATAAGCGATAAGGCAATAATTTGAAGCCTTTCTATTTAATCCAGGAGTTATCTAAACTAAATCGAACGGCACAGAGGGGGAAATTTTTCCCGGAGTACCTTGCAGTGAAGCCAACACCCAGTAACTAAGCGCAGTGGAAACGATTTCTGGCTGGGTACAGACAGACGGTCGCCAGTCAGTCGCCAAATTTTGCTCGAATGGTGACTCATTCTAAGCTAGCCAATAAGAGTTGAGTGAGAAAGGGGGGAGAGGGGCGATCAAGAAATGAATATATTGTCTCTAAATATAGAAGGATTTGGAGAAATCGTGGCCTTTAAAAATATATATATAATACTGCTCCCAATTTAATTTTAAAATAAAAATTCAGGCGATTTTAAAAAATATTACTTTTCTAAAATTCGTATAATTTTACCGTTTTAATTAGCCGGACATTATAAAAAGATACACGTATAAATTTAGAGCTCATTTTTGAAGACTATAGACAAATTTTACTCCAAAGCTTTTAATTAAAGCGAATAAAGTTGAGCCTTCAACTTTTTGTTGAAAGTCGAAATCTTTGTAGTTTTATGCTACTTACTAAAGCATTTTCGAAAACTTGTTTTTAACATTCTACGCTCATACTAAGGCAATACAGCATTACTGTGCAAATTACACAGGCATCAAATTTCGGTTGATAAAGGGTTTTTCCAAGCAGTAAAGATCTTAAAATCAATTAGGGTTCTCTTTATTTTTAGATAAGCCTCGCAGTGGCCTAGTCGGAGGAAGCTCTGTTGCCATTAGAACATAGAAAGTCAAGCAGTGATGACTTTCTGATGGGGAAATTTCAAAATACGAAAAAAACGACATTAAAATATGAAGACCATTTTAATTACAGGGCCACCCAAAAGAATTTCGATACATTACGCTTCTATGGGAAGTCATTCTTTAAAGAGATATTCGGTTATTTAAAACGAAACAAAATTTATATATGCTATTAAAAACTACAAAACGAAACTCTCCATCGAAAATAGTGTCTTTATCGTTTAGTAGTTCTACAGGAGAACTCAACAGAATTTCAATACATCATGTCAATGAAGTTCGAATGAATACTAAATAAAAATATATACATAATTGACTGTAAATTAAATTCCTTATTTTACTCTAGATTAACATAATTTTCGGCGGCGAACTTAACTTGTCGCCACAGTAGCATACCTGCCAACCTGGGAAAATCAAAATCAGTGAGATTATATGCAAAATAATGTATAATCAGTAAAATTCAACCTCACATAAGTAAATCCGTTTTTCTACTTTTGCTATCATAAGCTTGCACTCTTGTTACTGGGTCATTTTTAAAATTGGATGTCATCTAGAGCAAATTTGAAGTAAAAACAGGACTTCAAAAAATAAGTAGTTTTTATTCATAATATAAAACATACCTTGTTTTTCATAGAGTATTATTCATACATTTCTCTTTTTTTTACTTTATTTTCATAGATTTTTTCATTACCAGAATTAATGAAAATTGTCATGTCTGTTACCGGACATTTTCTTTGAAATTTGTACACTTAAGCACGCAGAAAATAATGCAGTGATAGTATAGTCTTTTTGTCCATATAAAACGGTTTTTTCCATTTATTTTTTATTTTTTTTTTTTTTTTTTTTGGGGGGGGGGGGGGGGTAAATTTTTGTTTATCATGTTTGAGTGGTAACAGACATGGCGATCAAAGAACAAAAATTCATCAGTCTAATTCCACAAGAACATGAAGAGACATTAATTCAGTTTAGACTAAAAAATCCAATTTAAATTAATCAATTGAGTTACTAAATAAATATATTTTGTACCATTAAGGTAATGGGCAGGACATGAATAAAAAATTACTTATTATGCTTTTGCTTTTACAGTCAAATGCCAAAAACTCAGACTGCTTATATTTCTTTTTCGATCATGTTCTAATGGTAAACAGGTGTTGTTATTTTCAAATTTCCATTTTGTTGTTTAATAAGACAAAAATAATTTATGGTAATAGACAATGTCCAGACAGCTATATTTAATTATCAAAAATCTTATTTTTCTTAGAACCTTATAAAAAAAAAAAAAAAAAAACCTTTTCATAATATAGTTAAAACTATTTCAAAATGTTACAGCATGTCAGGGTATAAATTTTAGTTTTGGGCTGCAATTCTGCAAGACGTTTATGTTCTACAATTCGGACAGCTATATTTCAATATCCTTCTTTCTTTTTTTTTTTTTTTTTTTTTTTTTTTTTTTTAATGGTATGTTTTTAAATCTATTGTTTTACTACTAGAAAATGTCTGATAAAACCATTATAAAAAGAAAAATCATTTAAATTTCCTCAATTCGTTAAAAAAAAAAATACGCATGGACAGCAAATGGCACTGAATTTTGAAAATAACCCCTTAGATTCATCAGCAATGATGGTGATAAGTTGTTCAAAATGATATTTTAGAAACAAATTAAAAATGCAGCCTATAATTTAAGTTTAATAATGATAACACAATAAGGTATCTATTAGATTGATATAAAAACTTCTTGTTGATACTTAAAAGGATAATTTTAAAAGATATCAGAACGTATTCTATCTGTAGTATTCGGAATTTTAAATTATTCTTTTTAAAAAAGAAAAAACTCATTTGATTTAAAAGTTAAACCAGTCGGTTTAAACCATGCCAACCTTGTCTGAACCTGCTCTACTCTATGTTCCCCCCCCCCCCCTTATGCTGGTTTCCTTGAAGAGGAACTTTCACGGATGAAAGTTGAGAGGTATGCAGTTGGTATGCAGTATCCATTTTCACTCTGTCTCTCATAGCATTGCTCCTTTTACATAGACGGTGCCGAACCGCTCTGCAGGTGATGAGAGAATGCAGAGCTGACCCTTAGCTGCAAAGTACAAACCACTTAAAAGATTTGAAACAGATGCTGCAGAGAGGGGCGTTCAAACAGTTTTTAAAAGCATTTATCCATTTCAAGCACAATAACATTCTACCATAAACAGGGGCGTAGCCAGAAATTTTTCAAGGGGGGGGTTACGACTACTGCAACTCACATATATGCATATATGTGTGTGATGAAGAGTGAAGAATATACATTTTGTATGGCAAAAAATTCCTCATGGGGGGGTTATGACCCCCTAACCCCCCCCCCTTGGCTACGCCCCTGACCATAGGTAATGGTCCGACGACAGTCGTGGGCCTTCCTCAAATGTGGCAAAAGAAGCCAAGTTTCGCGACTTTAGGAGATAAGTATGGCGAAAACAAATGTTTCGAAAAATTAACCAGCTTGGTGATATTTACATTTTTGACAGGAAATAAAAAAATTTCTAATGTGAGAAGAATAAGATATAGCGATATTAATGGAAATTTTTTAATTCGTACCTCGTGCTCTGATTAATCGATTTACATGCAGAAAATATGCAATTTTTGATTCGTTAGAGCGTGGAACATTAATTTTAGACTGCTAATCCTTAAATAGCCAAATTCCTCGCTCTCCGTGTCAGTTACTCTTCAATTAAAAGATAACTGGCAAAATTACACAGCTGTAAATTCCTGTTCATACTGAAAACCTTGCTTTTTCGTAACAAAAGTGAAATTTTAATTAAAAATATACACATTTTCTTTTGTGTCATAATCAAATCAATATGTTAATAATATTTTTATTATTATTACGCGGAAACCCATGATAATTTCCAGATTGAAACTTTCAGATATTGTCAACAATAAGTTTAAGAAACCCCTCCCCCTTTAATTGTAGGTGTATTTTTTATTTTAAAATTAGAACAAGATTACCTTCTAATTTAAATTTTGAATAATTTATTCATATAGCTATAGAAACTACACAAGTTGCCCTTTCTATATAACACTTAAATGAAGTCTATTATAGTTGGAGCTCGTCGATTTTTTTTAGAGCATGAATTCCTAAAATTTGACGAATTTCACATATTAAGTATTTAAAAAACGAATAGCAATAAGGCCTTTCACATTTATTCATTTCTCTATTGATGCAAACAAATTTCGCTGAATTCTGAGGGGACTGGGTTGTCAAAAGTATAAATTATTTGGGTTGATTTGATATGGAATGACTCAATGAACAAAATTAATAAGACTAAATAACATAAACTGACTTAATACTATATCAAAAAAATAGTGTGTTTTAAATAGTATTAATATTAAAAGAATTCGGTAGTGAATAGAAAAAAGGAAATATCGTAATAGAAATATTATTGTACTGTTGAAATTTCACTGTACTAAAGTCAATGAAGAACTTCGTAATATTCGCCATCGCTTAACCTAATACTTAACCTTAATTCAAGTAATTTAGGTCGGTGTAGGATGTCTTGTAGAAACCAAAAATTTTATTCTTAAAGGAGAGAAATATTTTTTAAGACAGTTGGCTTTGGATTTATAAATAACGATATGAAAGTACATGCAGTTGTAAAAATTTAGGTGTTGTAAGAAAATTCAAACTGAAGCCATAGTAACCTTTTACGGGCCAATTTTCACAACTGGGAACATCCAATTAAAAATTTATTCAAAATGAAATTTTATCAATATCGTCTAGAAAAAAATCAGGAGATAAGTTTAAAAAAATGCCTTGAGTTTTTGAAAACTATATTTCTTTCATTACTGGGAAATTGGGGAAAAAAAAATCATGAAAATAGCCATTTTCATAAATTTTTCCGGAGCCAGTGTTTTCACTAGAGAGCGAGAATCTCTCATTTTTTTCTTTTTCTCGTATTAAAAAAAGATTACTGCGAGAAATTCGCGCACCCTAGAAATCGGTTTCTTAAAGAAAAAAAAAATAATAATGAAGAGCACGGAGTGTAAAAGTGGATTCTCAAGAACTATAAAGTCTATGAAAGAAAGAAAAAAAAAAGAAGGGGCCTGGGGGTTCCTGGAAACATTCTGATCCTGGAGGCACCTTAAACTGGGTCACTTTTATTGCATGTAACTGCGCTTGATTTAGACTTGGAGGTCCAGTTACACTCAATAAAATAACTAAAAATCATAAATACTTAATTTTGGGTATTTACCCAACACAGGAATAAATACTTTACCCACTGGATATTTACCCAACCGAAATCAATAAGAGGAAAATTCTCACCCATTTTATAAAATCTCACTCAGTTTGCGGGAAAGGGTGAGAAATTCTCACCCATTTTTTTTTCCTTCAATGAAAACCCGGGGAGCTATCTTGATACACCCCCCCCCTCCTTCAAACTTAATTCATATCTTTGCTTGAATTTAAAAATGCGTCTTCAATTCTTAATATTTCATTTATTTAAATTAACCATTAGTATATTCAGTTTTTGAAACCGATGTAAATTATAGTCAGAAATGACCGATGCTCCCAATAGGGAGCACAGTGAAAATTGTACAAAACATGGGGGGGGGGGGGGAAACTAATTTAAAATATGCTCTGGATCGCAATGCGATCTCTAAAAATGGTTAAACGCTTTCGGTTTATTATAGTAACCCTTCTAAAATTACAAAAGGCGGCGGGGAAGGGTAGCTATTACATCTTAACACAACATTCATTAAAATCTCCCCTGATAAATAAAGCAAATTTTAAATGGTAAACAAAAGTGGGGGAAGGGGGTAGACGCTGTTCCCAGCACGAGACAGACATAACAAACACTGCTCGACATTCATCTATTAAGGATGGTCCCACTCAGTCTACTTTCCCTTTCAACAGTGATTCATCCTGGATACGCTGAATTCGATCGGGAATTTTACGTTATTGCGGTTGGGTCACGGATAAAAAATAGGCGCAGTAATTGAAAATAATTAGCTATCTTCCGAAGGCTTAAAACAAAATTTATTTAACCCTCTGAACGGCTAAGTCATAACATTAATAGCACTGAACTCCAGGTTTTCATACAAATATAGCTGCATTTTTTAATTTATCAATATTACTTTTCGAATTTTAATTTTTAAAGTCGTGTATTTAGAACAGATTTTTCACTTTAACCCTTTAATGTGCAGTGATCCCGCTCTGAGAACACTTAACTCTGACGTTTTGACTGTTGCCAGTCACAAAGAATAGATTTGATTTCTATAAAAATAGTTGCGGGTGACATAGCTCCACGAGAATACTTTACTTTTTAGCACTCCTTTCCCGTAAAAAAATTGTATTGTTTTTCCAGCATTGGGAAAGGGTTGCGCCTCAAAGGGTTAAGGCAGTTTCTATTTCTACTAAGTAAATTATTTGTAATTATTTTATTGCTATTATTCCATTATAATAAGAATTATGGATGCAACGGATATCCGGGCAATGTGCCGGATAATTGACATGATATACAGCTGGATATTACAAATATCCGGCAGTACATCCGTCAGAAAATTATATACAGAGAAATATCATAAATAAACATAATAAGTGAATAAATTCAAAATATTGCAGGAATAAAAAATGGGAAAAAAAGTTGTGAAAATATTTTGCTTTCAATACTTTCTTGAATGTATTTTATTAATGTATAGAAAATGGGCGAAAAAATTAAGATCTATCTATTTTTAAGATGAGTAAATTATTACTGGAAGAAATTATTGTACAAAAGCACCATTTTTGTAAGAATTTGGTTACCTTTTTCCCCCACCATAGATTGACCCTGCTTGTGAGAATAGTGTATTTGCTGTAGTACTGCTGGCTGGTGAGAAAATGCCCCCCCTCCCCCTGATAAAGTAAGGAAATTTGTTACATTGATTTTCCAAAAGTTGAATGGAGATGTCTTTCTTTCAAGAACTGATCTTCTAAGATATTTAACTCTTGAGGGAGAACATCCATGACATTTTGGGTTTGTTATTTGTAAGACATTAATTGCAGCAAAATTTATACAAAATTCATAGAAACAAATACGATTTTTTAATTTCATGGCTTGAAACTAATGAGAAAATGTAAATAAAGTAATAAAACTAGAAGAAAAAATAAACAAAACAAAAGAAAACATACTGCTGCAGGATAACCGGATATCTGGCTGAAAGTTAGGCCGGAAATTCGGTATATGGTATGCGGCCAAATTGATATCCGTTGCATCACTAATAGTCTAAGAGCCAGCGACCGCCAGACCTTCGTCATAGTATAAAAGCTGAAACTTTCTATGCGCATACCCCCCCCAACAGAGGTAGGAACAATCGGCCACTCTAAAGTTTGGATGATCGTGGCTTTGGCAGGTAACAGGTGGCAAAGGTGTATATAATTGCCGAAAATTTCGTCATTTCATAAAGCTTCATTTTTTTATATGTTCTTCTTCGCAGTACTAGAAATCACTTGATCCCTTGCCAGACACTTTTCCATCGTGGCCAACCCCCGCCAGACAATCTCAAAGTCATGGAAAACTTGTGTTCGTAAACTCCCGCGACGAAGTACGTCAAGCTGTCACAAAATGCCCAGCACATTTTATACTGCTACTTCTGAACTTTCTTATGCGCGAACTTTCTTGCAGCGCGCTCGTAATAGAATTACGTTTTTCAAGACTTTGAGATTGTCTGGCGGGGGTTTGCCACGATGGAAAAGTGTCTGGCAAGGGATAAAGTGGATTTCTAGTACTGCGAAGAAGAACATATAAAAAAATGAAGCTTTATGAAATGACGAAATTTTCGGCAATTATATACACCTTTGCCACCTGTTACCTGCCAAAGCCACGATCATCCAAACTTTAGAGTGGCCGATTGTTCCTACCTCTGTTGGGGGGTATGCGCAGAGAAAGTTTCAGCTTTTATACTATGACGAAGGTCTGGCGGTCGCTGGCTCTTGCTCTATAATAGGAATTTGATAAAATTTTCTAAACTCTGAAGCATCCGCACACTTCAAGACGTGGGTAATCCCTCCCCCCCCCCCAAGATTATAATACAAGCCATATGCTCTAGACAAGTGGTTCCCAACTGGTGGTCCGCGAACAAGTTCCAAGTTGTCCGCGAAGCCATAGAGGTTAGTTATGAGTGTTAAAAAGATTATCATGTCTTCACTACTTCATGAGGTAAAATAGCAAAAAGCGTAATTGATTACGGTCGTTTTTAGATGAACTAAAAAAAAAAAAATTATTTCATAATCCTTTGTTTGTTTGTTTGTGGGATTACGGCCGATTAGCTACGCGTGGGCTCTAGGCCGAAGGGTGGGGTGCCCTCCGTGGGCAGTAGCGGATCCAGGGGAGGGGCTAGGGGGCTTCAGCCCCCCCCCAAAAAAAGAGATTGCTCAAGGGTAACATTCTGCTTTATTATACAATTTAAATAGGTAAAATGATCCTATTTTATTACTTAGCCCCTCCCAAAAGCCTAATACATTGGTTTAGACTAAAATTTTGAGTTATAGTACAATTTAATTGGCTGAAATAAGTTTTTTAAAAAATTTAGCCCCTCCCAAAAAAAATTTCTGGATCCGCCACTGTCCGTGGGGGTCTTAGTTCATAATCCTTTGAAAACAGGAAAGAGTCCAAGAGTCCCACAACTTGTCAAAGATGCACGTGCTAATAAATCATAATACCGGAAAGGTAGAAATAGAACGCGTAACACTTAAAATTCATTTCCTAATTCACATTTAAAAATTAATATATCTTTCTAAGTTTATTCAAGAATCTTTTTTGAATTTTTCATTTTATCATTAACATTTTGTGCATACGTTTTGAATTTCTTCATTTTTATTTTGAAGCTCTAATTTGGTATTATTACAGACCTCCATTGCACGACAGGTATTGATGTTGGTATATTTAGGATTTATAATTCTTTTTACAGGGCTACAAAAAAAATCCCTTACATTATGGCTTATAGGCGCAAATTATTTGTTGTTGTTTCAAATGCCCTCTGGCAACCGCGGAGAGCTGTAACATCCTCCATATGGGACGCGAATGGTCCATATAGGTCGCACTGGGCGAAAGGGAGCGGCATCCATTTTAGTGAGCCCCAGTGGTAGTGGGAGGAAGACCGAATTAGCTCGGGACCTCCTAATTTTGAACCAATTCCAGATGAGAGAACAGCAACAATAAACTATATCAGTTAACCCTTTGAGGCGCAACCCTTTCCCAATGCTGAAAAAAGGGCAGCTGTTGCCATCGCTCGACTTAACTACCAGCAAAATGGTGGACGATCGAAACGTTTATCGCGTGCCACAGATCAGTTGGCTGTGCGGCACAGCCAGCTGTCGTCAAAAAAGGGTCTCTAGATCTGTGGCACGCGATGAACGTTTCGATCGTCCGCCATCTTGCTGGTAGTTAAGTCGAGCGATGGCAACGACTGCCCTTTTTTAAACATTAAGCAATCTAACCAGCTGTTCTCGCATTCTTCCATTTTTCAGCAGATGTCAGTGCTGTTAAAAATAACCGTGACAATTTCTTTACGGGAAATGACGTGTTAAAAAGTAAAGGATTCTCGTGCAGCTATGTCACCCGCAACTATTTTTATAGAAATCAAATCTATTCTTCGTGACTGGCAACAGTCAAAACGTCCCAGTTGGGTGTTCCCAGAGCAGGAACACTGCGCGTTCAAGGGTTAAAACGGTGCGACTAAATTCTTAAGGATTAAATTGCATATTGTAATGTCTCCAGTACGACTCATTTAATAAAATACTGATAAGCATGCAAAATAGCTTTTCCATTCTCTTACTTTCAGAAATTTGGAATCATTTTTTTTTTTTTTTAAACTAAAAAAGATGACCTCCCTTTTTCTTCAAATTACCAGGTCCACGGGACCCGCGATGATCTTTGTTCTGGAGAACACTTATGTCCCAGTGTTTAAATTAAGTATTTCCATTATTTTCTAAAGTTCTTGAAAAAAGCACCCATAAAATTCAGTAAGAGTCCCAAATAATTAACTTTACGGGTCCTTGTGACCCACAAATTTAAGCTAGATTGATTCTTGCTAGATTTCTTGCGATTATTAGAGCTATTAAGATACTCCAAAAATTTTCGAAGTTGATAGTTTCGTAGTCAGGAATCTATTCAGACGAAATCTGGGTCAGTTTAACTGTCCCTTCACAATATTACAATCGATTAAAACGGCCCTTCATAAAAATATAATCTATTAAAACAAACTTTCAGTGGCATTTTACCTTATATTTTAACTTGTTTTGTAAATTAATTTATGAAAAAAGTGACTTTCACAAAAATTATGAAAATTCACATACATAGATGCTGAAATTTACAAAAATAAAGAGTTTTCAAAAAATGGGATGCGACCCTGGAAAAAATTTCTGGATCGACGCCTTAGCCTACTTTTTAACTAGTATGATCATAAACTGACTTTTTTTTTTTTTTTTTTTTTCCCCGAACTAGATTCTAACGTACAGTCGTGCCTCGCAATATCGCATTTTGAATTTCGCGGTTTTTGACAGACTTTAAAAACTGCAGGAAATGCTGTATTCAACGCACAAGCCTTTTTTTGTTTTTAAATACAAGTATTTTTACTGATTTTTCGGTTACCGCTTTGGATAATTTAAATTGTATTATATTCGGGTACATTTAGGGGGGAATCTCAAATAATTTTCTATCACGTTTAAAAAAAAAAAAAAAAATGTTTCAGAAAATTCTCAAATAGTACAGTTGATCATCGTCGAAGACGAAAACGCCGCACCTACTGAAGCAGCTGTTCCGAATCTTTAACACTCTGACCCCCCCTCCCCCCCCCCCCCCAAACAAAAGCTAACTTACGGCTGCGCCCCTCCCCCCCCTCCCTTGCTTTTCTGAGTATACCTATTTTTTTTACTCTGCAACAATGAACATTTCGTAGCTTTTTCTACAAAATAACGTTATTAGTATGAGACGTTTGAATAAACATTTTAAGCAAATATACATGTTTTGGAGTAAAAATATAAGAATAAAGATTTTTTTTTTTAAACATGAATGATTACCTCCCATTTTCTCTCGCCCCTCTGCCCTTCCCCCAATCGGTTGAGAACCACTGTACTAAAAATGCGATACAACCTGAAAACACTCTCCACACTCATTTTATTTAGTATGTATAACAAATTAAGTATGTCATTAAACTTGCAACAATAATATATGTGTATTGTGTAAGATTTATGTCTAGAGACTAATAGCAGTAGAAAAACTTATTTTGGTCGTTAACTTGTTTCCTATGCCCTAAGAAAATAATCAATTTATAAAGAATCCTATTTCGTGGAGATTCACGTATCGTGGTAGCCTTGAAAGGATTAACTACTATTAAACGAGGGTCGACTGCATTGCAAACTTATTTTTAGGGAACATGAACCTGTATAATATTATCTGACACCCAATTACTTTTGCCTGAAAAATAACTGACATAATCCAACACGTGTTCTGTCATTAAAGAGATTGGACTCCAGACACTCGTGTTTGCTTTCATTTCTCATCAGTATAACGCTGTTTGTGAGGACTGAAAAAAAAGCAAATAATTCTATAGACTTAGAGAATAGAGGTTAAGGCAGGGATGGGTAAACTTTTTTTTTTCGATTTTTGGCCCGCGACCGAAAAAGTTTGGCGGGCCAAGATAAATTTTTCTAAAATTTTAAAAACAATGAAATTGCGATTTCATTTTTAAAAGCTCCTTATATTGAAGTTCGAAGTGAGATGTACTGATTCTAAGGAATGAGGCTAAATGCTCATCTGTCAAACTACTTCTGAAAGAATTCTTTCTAAGGTTCATAGTTGAAAACACTTATTCACATATGTAAGATGAAGTAAACATAGCACTGATTTTCTGGGCGTGACATATTAAATTTGGGAAACTTACTTTCGATAATGATTTGTAAAATTCTAACCTTGGCATAGTTATAGAAACAACTGCTGAGATGATTGTTAGATTGCAACTCAATCAATTCAAGCTGCAAATCTGATTTCACAGCTTCACAATTTACATTGAAAGGCATGGTAAAAATATCCAATTCTGTTAGAATGGCACTGAAATCTTGAAATCTGCGCTCGAACTCAAAACTCAATTTTTCAAGCCATCTTCATAATTCTTAATATGGATATATAATACATAAGTATATATTTTAAGGATTTGGGGGGGGGGGTTGATACGGATTGGTTGCGCATATCTAGAAATTAAGTTGCTTACATACAAACGCATGAGCCCTGGTTATCGCTCTTTTGCAATTTTTAAGGAATAAGGGTCTTAACAGTAAGTGTTTATATTACAGAACACTGAACAGGGTGTCGATGCAGACAAAATTTGGGCCCGCTTTACGGCCCCTTCAAAAAAATACAATCGATTAAAACGGCTCTTCATTGGCATTTTTACCCTACATTTTAATCTGTTATATCAATTATTTTAACCCCAAAAAAAGGTACCTTTAAAAATTGGTATGAAAATTCACAAAAATAAGCAAATTTTCACAAAAATGAACCCTTGAAAAAATTCCTGGATTGATCCCTGCTGAAAAACATTTAAACCTCGCCTCTTCCTCCGGAATTAATTTATTAATCGAGATTATTAAGACAGGGGGAAAAAACTGACATTAAAATCTTAGTGAACTGTTTCTTTTGTTAAGAGTTTAAGGAGGAAAAAAGTAAATTCCATAGAGATTTAGTATACAAAACGTTAGAGAGGATGGTGGGGGGGGGGAATTGATTGGTTTCACAATTCTAATAATCAATAAACAATTCTGTATCGAAAAATTTAATTGAAGTTGCTTAGATACAAATGCGTGCAATTTTAATGAGACCAATTAAATATGCAAGAAATTAATTATAATAAGGAACGATTTTTTTTTAATTAAAAACAATTTAGTTTTTAAATACTTCCCAGGTAGATTCTTTATATTTTTATTGAAATCTTGACCACTTCACTTCATTTTTACTCATGTATTTTTAATAAAAAATATTAGACACCACAAAAACACACTTTATATAAAATGTCTAGAAATCTTTATACGGCAGATAGCCAAAAATTGGGGGGGGGGGACAGAATTTCAAGGTGAAAAATTTTATTAACGGAACAATTCAAATTCTTATTTAGGCCCGGGCACTGGTCATCCTTCTTCAGCAATTTTAATGGATTAAGAGTTTGTTTATATTAAGAACACTGGAGAACATTTACACCTCACCTTGTTCTCTGGGAAGTATTAATTAAAGACAGGAAAACAAAGTTGCCATTACTAAATAAACAGAATACATATTTTTCTTCTCTTGTTCGATATGTGTCATGGGAAGCCTACAGGAGAGGTATCTGTATACGAGGAGGGGGGTGGGAAGCACGAGGCGAGACTAAATGGGAGACGAGGTAGGTGCCTTGGTTGGAAGACTTTTTCAGGTGTTTAACGCGTATTCACAAAATATCTGGAGTAAACCGACCCAAACCCCAGACCGTTAGATCGACAGCTGCGAGGTAGACCTGAAAGCGATATCTTATCACTGTAGACGTCTGCCATGTGCAGTCAGGGATGTGCCAGCTGAAATTAAATTTTAGAGCAATTTGTGGAGCTAGAAAAACAAATTTCTGGAGCAATTTAGAGCACAAAAGAGTCGCTTTCGTGCTCCAAAAGCTTTCCGGCCCAAGATGTCAATTTTGAAACATTTATTTCTGGAGAGAGGGAGGGTAAGAGTCATTAAAGAATGCCGATCTAAAAAAATTTAAATTTGGAAGGTTTTCTCTATACTAACGACAAAAACTACACAAGCACAGACAATTCCTACATAAACTCATTTAAATACATCAGTCATATTTTCTGATTTTCATCACATTCTTCCTTTATTTATTGACAATTTAACATAAAAATCTGCGCTTTGACATGTTTCAGTAAGAAGCGATAAATCTAGTCTTTTTGTTCATAGACAAGAGATTTTTCATCTAAAATGGGGCTAAAATTCCTTGTTCCAATTTCACATCGCTTTTTCTACAAGATGACTTTTTTTCTATTGGGGGAGGGGGAGCAGAAGTTTATGAAATAATTATTAACTAAACTTAATTATGAACTATAATAATAAACTATTAACTACCCTCACAGTGGCTTATAAAAAAATTGGGAACACAAAATATTACCCACTTAAATATAATTATTAAATTTACAATAGGAGCATAAGGCATTAGAAATTTAAACAAAGAAAAAATATTTTAAGATCGATGGAAAAAGATTGTAATTTGGATGCTTAGAATTTTTGTACAAATTTCTTGGATTCACAAACGTTTTTTAGCATATGGGAAAATTGAAAATTTTGCAGTCTTGCTGAATTGTGAGCAAAAATGTCTAAAAACGATCTTTTTGTAGCAGATGTGTGCCACATCATTGATAGGGCGCAATGGAACATCCCTATGCAGTGATTAATCCACTAGGCTATGGTGCTTGGGGGGGGCTCCACTTTGATTTTAATGAGAAGTTTGAGCATTCAGTTACGATTCGGGGAGGAAAATTCTATCAGCAATATTCTTGGGGGGGGGGGGGGTTGTCTTAAATATTTCCATTCTAACTACTTGGAGAGTAAAAATATTTCCAACACAAATACTGAACAAAATACATATCATTTTCCACTTCACAGTACTCTTTAGTCATGGTCATAATACACAATTTAAAAATCAATGGAATATATGAAGTTATACATGTATAGATTAGAATATATATATATATATATATATATATACATCACATAGAAATATATGCAAAGTTCTCTTTGTGTGTTAACATTATCACTGCTATGAATCATTTATCTGTTTAGAAAGAGCGGGCGTCTCACGTGATGGAATGTGTTGATTAGAATTAAGTCTCTCAATTTACCCTACAATTATGGGAGAATTTCTGAATATTGGCACTTTTTAAAAACTTAATTGCATTCCCCCATCAACATTCGATAGACGAACTTTTAAACACTGCTCCAGTCAGCGTAAACAAATGAAAATTAAATATGTGAAAGTAAAACATAACAGGAATTCTTAGAACGGAAGTTAAGTACAATAAATGCCGTATCTAGTAAATACACACAATTTATAATTGTACTATTTTGACTATGATGAGCAGCGAACAAATAGAAAATTAATTAAAAATGCATCCTTAGAAATGATTAAACTTCTGTGACATATATGCTGACAAATTAATAAATCGTTCAGTGTAAATTCAACCTTTCCGTGTCACTCACAATCAAAATATCGAAAGCATTCGAAGAGATTTTGAAAATAAGTGTTGCTACCCATATAAACAGAGACAGAATATTTTGCATGGCTTTTTAAATAAATGAATATGCTTAAAACACAAAGTAGAAAGGAAAATATAACTTACATTCGGAATCGCTCATTTTGATTAGTAGTACAAGTCAAAACGAAAACGCCTACAAAAAAAAAAAAAAATATTAAAAGAAATTACCACAGAACTAAACTTAATTGCAAATTAACTTACAATACATTATTACAGTGTGCAACACATAAACTAAGCAAATTTTATGTACATTAACTTTTTGAGTGCAATAAATTCAGTGGTTCAACGATAAAAACATATAATGTCAGTTATGCATTTTTAGTGAATTATTGAGAAAAATAAAACATTTGAAAAACGATTGTCACTGCCTTTTGTGGAAGATAAATTTAAATTATCAGCTGTCATACAGATAAAAGGAACAATGTGTTTCAGGTATTTTATCAGATTTCAACTAAAACGATAGCAAAATTTTTGAAGAGTGTAACAAAAGGGCGGTAATGATCAAACGAATAAAATTACGAATACAATTAGTACGTACTTACTAATATTAAAATCCTTCTTTCAATGTCAGAACGAAATAATGTTCTTCCACTAAAGCAGCTGTCTCGGACACAGTACTGCACAGGTAGGTTCAGGAAGCACAATAGTCGAGCAAAACCAATACAAAACAAAATAGTAAACCGACGCGATAGTTCTTTATAACTTTCCAGCATAAAATCCGCCAAAACCTGATGCTACCCACGAAGTCGAATCTGATTGGTCAAGGGTTTAAATCTCAGCCTATCCAACTTCTTTGACTGCGAGAGAAGAGAGAGCTTGAATTGTCATGGAAAATGGAACCAAAAAGTGGTTTTGCTTCTCATCTTTCTACCACCTGCTTGCTGTGATCTGCATTCTCTTCTCAGACTGGAATTATTTATTTTTTAATCCAATGGTGTGTTTTTTCCTGCTGCGCTCTGCTTTTAAATAAAAATTGTGATTCGACAAAATTTGAAATTGAATCCATTTATGGAAATACTTTTTTTATGTATAACTCCGGCAACAAATTTTTACCACAGTAAAGTTTTTACCTAATTAAATCCTCCTTGCATTACTAAACTAAATCTTCCTTACTTTAAAAAATCATTCTAGTACTTCTGGAAGGATTTAGGCAACGGAGACAGGGCTCTAGGACAGGACAAACCAAACCGTTGTCCTTGAAGATTACTTTTAGGGAGGGTGTTTTGGGACGAATATATAATCTAGTTTTATTATTATTATTATTATTATTATTGCTATTAAACAGAGGAGAGGGACATGGAAACTTTTAACTCTTTTCCTAGGAAGGCAAAACTGGTAGAGCCGGTCCCAGTGGCGGATTAATGCAAGTTTGTTGGGGGGTGGGGGCGGGCGGTTAGTTAGAAGATTGACATATACATCCATTCTTTGGATGTAAAACAGGATCTTTTACATTAACTTCTTTTTTCTCGGGGGGGGGGTCGACCCCTACTCCCCCCCTTGGCCGGTCCTGATGGAGTGTCCTGGCCAGTGGCGTATGCAAGGGGGGTTGGAGGTTCAAACCCCCCCCTTGCCAAAATTCTTTTAACAAAATGTCCATAAATTTTCATTTATTAGCTTAAATATTACGCATTTTAACTCAAAGTTATGTCTACAACCCCCTCCCCCCTTGAAGGAAGTCTGCATACGCCACTGGTCCTGGCATTGTATTGTATTAAGTAAATAAAAAACTTTGTAAAAAGCACTTTAACACCAGTATTTTGAGTGTTTTCTTTTTCATTGTATTGTATTGTTTGTATTGAGGCAAATCTGTACTATGGGTATCTGCCTAGGATGGGGTGCCTTTGGTCTGAGGATTTCCTAAGGGGTGCTAACACCTATTCAGGTTACAGGTGGAGAAAACCGACCGAAACTCCAGACCGCTAGATCGACAGCCGCACTACGGGCCCGAACCCGGAACCTTCCCATTTCAGCCAGCCGTCTGTCATTTTGAGTGCCTTATCCACTTGGCTATGGTGGAATGCCCTGGCACGTAACTAGAAAAATTTCGGGGCTGAGGGGCAGAAGGTGGGATATAGGCAGAATTTATCGCAGAAAGGTTTGATTATTATCATTTCATTAATACCAAGATTAATGTCAGGTCAGGGACAGGTCCCCTGCTGTCTCTTCTAGTTACGTCCTAAGAGTTCCAATTTGCATAAGTTGAATGTCTATAATTAAACGCGTTGTTTATTCAGGGTGTCTCCGAATTCATGGGCCAAATTTAAGGGGTAGGTAAGATACATGTAAAGATGCATTTTTTATACAGCAATATAGGGTCGGAAAGGAAAAATACATTGTGGTTTCAGCAGGATGGGGATCCGCCTATTACTGCAATAATAAGCATAATTACCTTTGCATTTGCAATTTCCCGCCTACATTTTTAATGAGGAATCGGAAATCAAAAGTGTAGGCGGAGAAACAGAAAATGCTGAGGTAATTACGCATATTATTGCGGAAATGGAAGGATACCCATCTTGCTGAAATCACATGGTACTTTTCATCTCCGCCCCCACTTTACTCTACAAAAAATGCTTCGTTATACACATTTTATCTACCTAAGTTTGACCCATGAATTCGAAGACACTGTTATTTTTATAAAATCCTTTTTTTTTTTAACATTTTTGTCGGGAAAGACACAACTTTTAAAGCCGCAACCTGAGGGGCCTTAGATAGTAATAATTTGGCCAGAAGCATTGATATATTCATAATGGATTAATGATTTTCAGGGCAATCTACTGTATAATTCTTGGGAGTGATTTATTATTCTCAGTAAAGTAGCCCAATTTATAGATTTTTAGAGCCATTGAATTAACTACCAATAAGCAAATAAAATGTTAGCTAATTTCTAAATATTAGTTGATATTAATATTTCCTTAGAAAAAAATAGTTGTTACACAAGGGTGGTTTAAGGAGAGGGTCACACCAATTAGTACCATTTTTAGTGGGCAATAGAAGGGGAATTACGGTGTTTAACACCCCTCTAGCACACCTCAACACAGGCTTAATATGCTGGGCCTTAGAATGACAAGGTTCTAAAAACGCAATGGCAGAAGCATTCAAAACCGTTAAATGAAAGCAGCGTTAGATACAGAAGGAGATCTTTCACTGTTGCGCCTTTGCAATGATGGAAAGGTTTTCTTTTAAAAATCATTTTATGAAAAAGGTGAAAAAATATCTATGATGGAACTAGATCAGTAGAATTAATTGAAAACTTTGTAAAATAACACACTTGAAAATTATACTTAGCAACATTATCGTTTCTTATAGTACAACGGGTCCACCCTTCTTTTGCAAAAAAAAACGGTTCCACCTTGAACACAGGTAGAAAAGTTCGAACCCGAAAAAAGTTTTTAGTTAATTTTACCTTCAGCGTCTTTTTTTTTTTTTTTTTTTTTTAGCTAGTACATTCGCGTTAAACTTGAGAATTGTGTACTATTTCGTACCCAATTCCCCCACAATTTTTATTTACCCACTACAAGGAAAGTACTAAAATACAAAAGGGAAAGTGGACTATTATGTACAGAAAAAATGATAAGAAAAAGCTCATTAAAAAACTCACACAATAAAAAAAAATCCGATTAGCAAAAGATTGGTGCCAATTTGCTAATCGGAAAAAAAAAATATGAATTGCTTCTTATGACATAATAAAGTCCTTTGTTCTCTCTTTTTCTTTTCTTTTCTTTTTTTTTTTTTAAATCACAGACAAGTAACCTTTCTGGTAATCTTGAGTGATGGACTGCGACATTTTCTAAAAAATAATACAGACATCAGTTAATTTATCTATGTTCTTTTAAGAATATCGAAGCTTCAATTTGCGGCTAATGAACAAAAGAGATGAAGATAAGTAATTTTCTTAATTAATCGTGAAAGAGAAGCGGGAAAAGTATAATAATTGACCGAAGAGAAAGTTTTCTCTTAATGAAGAGAGGTGAACAACTCTCAAACGATGCCCCACACATGATAAAATGTGCGAATCACAGAACATGGGTGAGCAACTCTTGGAAGTTCTCTTTTTGGTAAGGCCAGTTAAATAACCAGTCAGATGATTACACTTCATTATGAACTCGTGTAAAGTTTATCAGCATCTAATAAACTTATATGATGTAGATAAAATTGTTAACTTTATTAAAATATTTCACATATAAAAGGTACTTGACACTTCACTTGAAATGAATCTTAACTAGAGTTCCTAAGAGAATTTCTGGTGTAACGTTGTCCGAATAATTACGAACAATTAGTACTTAAAGATATGTACCTGCGATGCTTCCTTTCTCTTAGCCCTCCATGCTTGAATTTCTCGGATAACCTTTGATCTGGGCGGTATCGTAAAGTCCTCGACAAGAAGCTATAGATCTTTGATAACGTGCAGTTCTGACGTTATAGAACGAATAAATCCCTGAGTGTTTCAAGGGTTCTTCAGAATTAGACACTTAAGCGACGTGAGGAATCGCATAACTTTCGAACACTTATTTCAAGCATCCCTCGTGATCGAAATCCACTTGAGATTCCAGCCCAAGATCAGAAGCTCAAGAGAGTGGAGATCGGTTTCAGACAGTGACCAGTGCAAAGGTATCTTTTCTCTGGTGTTAGGCAGGTAAAGGCTAGATTTTGCCGGAACCCGCCATCTGACTGAAAATTTCGAACTCAAATTTTATGTGTTTGTATGTGTCGTCTAATAAAGTGTTTTGTGTGAGCATTATCACGCCACACTGGGGAAGGGTAGGTTTAAAAATCGCCTATTTTAAAGATCTTTTAATACTGAATTAGTTTAACAGTCTTTTAGTATTGGATGCTTTTTTCTTAAGTTTGGCACTATCAGTGACGTAGTCCTGAGGAAAAAAGTGGGGCGTGTTTGTTTTTGATTAATTAAACTTAAACATGGGTAATTAGTTAAATATTAGTATTGCTAATTATAATTAATCAAATCACTGATTTTAATTATTTATTAATTGATTGATAGGATTTTGGTGTAATTAATTAAATTTTTATTCTAAAAGCAATGCAATTTTTATCAACAGTGCCTCGAGAAAAACAATTTTTCCGTCTACCACTGTCAACAAACTAAATGTCAAAATGACGGAATTATTGCTTTTCTTTTATTCGAACGGGACCTCTTACTAGCTAGTTTTTTTCCCTAACCATTTCGGGAAGACACTCTTTGAAGAAGAGTGCGTTTCACAAAACGACATTTCTATTCCATTTCTAAGTATATACATTTACGTTATTTAGCATTTACAAAGAACCATTTAAGTTTTAGTCTACTTAAATGGTCTAAAAAGCTCGTATGTGTTGCCTTTCGAATACAGAATTACAAAATGAAAATTTTAATACTGTGAAGAAGTTCGTGCGTCTCTTTGAAAACAAAAAAGTGGGGGGATGCAAAAACTGAAATAAAACAGTAAGGGGACGCCGTCTCCTTGCGACTACACCACTGGGCGTTGCACTAGTTAGAAGGGCGCTCGATTCCTCTCCTAGAGTGTACAGTGAGCCAAGGATATTTACCGTAATCTTTTACCTGCCGTCCAACCAAAAAAAGTTCGCGCAGTTGTTGTTCTTGTTTCCCATAGAAGTCAGGCGACTATTGGGTTTACGGCTGTGTACCTTTCATGGGGAATTCCAGAATTTAGAGCATCATTAGAAAGGAAGTCATTCTTCAGTCCACATCTCTCTCCCACCTGTCGAGAAGACATACGGCCTCATGGATTTTACGTGCACATTCGCCGCCTGGTCTTTGGACGGTGGGATACGTGCCTGAGTCTTTTGACACTGAGTTCGGCATCCGCCAACTGGGTTTGTTTGTTTGCCAGGAAAGGACCGCTCACGTCGCCAAAAGTGTCGCTTAGAGCTACTTACATCCTTCTCGGAGTTTCCCGCCACAGTTTGGATCCTCATCAGAAGGTGGGGGACCTCTGAATACTGGTATCCCTCGGAAACTGCTAACGACCGCCGAGAGAACTTCCGGAACCGCGGATTTACTGTGCACGTACACAGCATGTACACGGTCGTCTTTAGTGGTACGTCGGAATTTAACCGCAGCCTTCCGGTTACGAGTCCAACGCCTTAACTACTGGACTACCACGGTTCCAGCCAAATGGGTTACCACAGCTCTTCATGCGCCTTTACGCTTACTTGAATTTTTTTTATAATTATGACTTCAATTGTTTTATTGACACGCTTAAACCCAAAAAGCGAAAAAAACGATACATTGCGGAGCGATCCGTTTCCATGGGAACCTACCGGTATTTCCACGAAAGTGCTCTTTAAGTAGTCTTTATTCTTAGAACTCCTCTCCTCGCTTCCTCTTTTTTCCGAAAATTTCCGTCCTCGCTTATCAGGGGCGTAGCCAGAAATTTTTCATGGGGGGGGGGGTTACGACTACTACAAGTCATATATATGTATATGTGTGTGTGATAATGAAGAATATACATTTAGTATGGCAAAATATTTCTCATGGGGGGGTTATGGCACCCCTAACCCCCCCCCTTGGCTACGCCCCTGTCGCTTATTGTTATATTCCGCTCAGCTCTTGTAATCGAAAAACGCTCCTAAAGGAGAAGCTCACTTTTGAAAACTGGCCCCAAAATCGCTCCGACTGATCGAATTTCGCTCGTTTGGTTTAAGCGTGTACATTAGCCTTTCGCTCTCATGTTTCAATTACGCGACGGCAGCGATTCCGCCTTATGTACCCATAGTTGCTTCCCGGTGTGGCTTTTGGAATGCTCCTGTTGCGGGTCCTAGCGCATGAGCTGAACTGCAGCATTCAAAGACCCAAGACCCAAGCAGTGACGAGTAACAATAAGGGATTATCGTTGCCGTCGCATCCTAGAAACAACGGGAGCGAACAGGTTAACCCTTTAAGGTGCAGTGATCCCGCTCTGGAAACACCAAACTCTGACGTTTTGACTGCTGCCAGTCATGAAGAATAGATTTGATTTCTATAAAAATGGTTGCGGGTGACATAGCTCCATGAGAATCCTTTCCTCTTTAGCACGTCATTTCCCGTCAAAAAATGGTCACGATTATTTTTAACAGCACTGACATCTGCTGAAAAATGGAAAAATGCGAAGAGCAGCTGGACAGATAGCCCAATGCTGAAAAAAGGGCAGCCGTTGCCATCGCTCGACTTAACTACCAGCAAGATGGCGGACGATCGACTGGCTGTGCGACACAGCCAGATGCGTCAAAAAAAGGGTCTCTAGATCTGTGGCACGCGATGAACGTTTCGATCTTCCGCCATCTTGCTGGTAGTTAAGTCGAGCGATGGCAACGGCTGTCCTTTTTTCAGCATTGGGAAAGGGTTGCGCCTCAAAGGGTTAAATGCTTCTTTCATTGCGGAAATCTCACAGTGGAAATCATGTGTCGCCAGTGGCACCTCCCCCAAACTGCCACACTCTAGATACGCCACTGGAGCTTCGAATTGTACAGCTACATCAGGCAGCTAAAAAAAGTACATTTTTTGCAAATGTTTTACCAGTATTCGTGCTCAAACAGGGACTTATTTCAAAACCCCGAACTTATTTTTGTTCTGAGCGGTAAAAAAGAACATTGCAAATTAATATCTCTATCTTGTCTGGATGGTCGCTGCTGTTATCAAAAAACAGCGCACAAAATATTAAGCAGATTAGTTGGCTATGTTTAGAATTTTGATCAGAAAGGAAGGAAAAGTGGTGCCCTGAAATACAAGATAACAGCTGCTCCGTCCTAAGAACTATAAAGAGAAGATCGTGAACTTGAACTTTCATTGCATGTGTCGATAAGCAGTCCAACCTCTTTGTGTAGGATAGATCAACAAAAAAGTTTAGGATTGGAATATACTCTTAAAGACGTGCCACAAGTACTAATAGAAATAAAAAACTCAATAAAGAACTGAAGTCAGTAGAATTACATTTGAGGTTAGAAAAACACTTTTAAACGGTGAGAGTCATGGCAGCATAGGGCAAGGGGGGGTGGCAATGCCCCCCCTGGATTTTTGTATGCAGTGTTTTCCCTTGCGCTTTAGCTCTTTCCAACATGGTAACCATACGTTAAAGTAGTCTTTGCCCCCCCCCCTGGAGTAACCTTTGCCTCCCCTGGGAAATATTCTGCCGGCGCCCATGGTGAGGGTAAAATTACGGTAAAATATAAAATTAACTTTATTTATATGAATAACAAAGGCGAATTAAAGGGGAGGGATCGGAGGGGGCGACTTTCCCCGAAAAAAAAAGAAACAAATGTAAAAGATCCTATTTTACTTCCATAAAATGGATATATATGTTAATCTTCTAACTAACCGCCCCCCTCCCCGACAAACTTGCAATAATCCGCCACTGAAAATAAGCACTTTTTAAATTTTACTTTAAACTCTTCATCCTGATTTTCAATTAAGTTTCATTATCTTTGGAATTCCAGTGTCGTTCTGGCTCTCTGAACTTTTGTTAACCAAGTTTTTACTATGGCATTTACTAGGTCCGAACTTATTGCTCATCGAAGTTTACACTGGACGTATGAAATTACTTTAACTAAACATAGATTTCAGTTAGGGCATATAACTCTCTTTTAACGAGTAAAGCCCAGTTATAGAGAGCAATATTTTTGTAATTCATAATATTTCTACACCACCCTGCACAGTCTCAACGTAGTTCCCAGTACTATCCGCAGACTCTGTAGTCTGGGACAAGTTATGGAGGATAGCCATCTGGGATCGAACTGTAGGTCCTTGGCTACACATTGAAGAAGGGGTTTATGACTAAGTATTTTAGAGGGAACAGAATATTAGGATATGTAATATTTGAAAATTAGGCTTACGTGCCTAAAAAACCACATTTAACTATTTTGTAGGGGCCCCTGATTCTTCTGGGAGGCCGTCGCGCCGCGAGGTCTGTGGGGCTCCACCGCTACGCCACTGTGTAAAGGTGTAAGATTACTCGGAAATAAATAATTAAATTACTTTTACATACACATTACTCTGATATATATCAAATTACTCTAATTATAAAGTACAGTGCGCACCGATTATAACGGACCTGGGATATAACGTACTATCGGTTTTAACGTACCTAGAAGCTAGGTCCCGATTGAAGTCCTACATTTATAATGTTGTTTAACTTCGGTTAAAGCGTACTTAACAAAAGTACGTACTTCGGCTATAACGTACTTTTTATACCAAAGCCAAAAATAAAATTTTGCTTTTCTTAAGAATTTTATTTCCTTGTTCTCGAAAATTTCAGTACCTTCAAAAACACTCGTTGTCAGCTTCCAGATTCTCTAGCGAGATGAATTGCGTATGAATGAAGGGAGCGATCTTTTATCTTTTTCGCCTGCTAGGTAGGGCTAAGAACAAGACCGTGATTTTTATTTGTCATTCATCCATGTAAATGCCTCCTGAAAAGTCCTAACTATAATGATTCTGGAGATAGTAAAGAAGAAACAGAGGAGTCTGTACCAAGCATACCCGACGCATTCAATGCTGCAAAAACATTATCACGATTTTTTGAATGTCGCATTGATGATGCAGAAACTCTACAAAAGTCTATTATGGATATCCAAAACGGTATTTTTAAAGTAGCATCTGCGCATTTAAAACAAAAGAAATTAACAGATTATTTATTCCAATAAAAATTGTAAGTAATAAAGAATTTTCTCTGTTTAATTTAAATTTTAAAAAATCAGACCTGTTTAAAACACAGATTACAATGAAATGATGAGCCCACTTTCTTTTTTTTTCATATAATTGAATCTTATCGACGGTACTGCTTATAACGTACTACTTTTTTAGGTCCCGTGAGAGTACGTTAATAGCCGGTGTCTACTGTAGTATATCCATTATTGAGGGGTGGGGGCTTTCTGAATTAAATTCATTCATCTTTGAATTAAATTTGATTGCCTCTCGCCGACCAGACGATCTGGCCAGTCCGGCCCTGTAATCATCTGATCCATTGTCATATAATGACTAAGCGTTCTCTTGTAGATATTTACAGAGGAGGCGAAGGGCTTTTAGAATTCATAGACTATTTCCTACAGTTGATTGTCCGTGTTTTGATCCCCTTCCCCCAATCTTTTTTTCTTTTTCTTGTGTTTTTTGTACAGTTTTCCTGCTGTAGTTGTCTTTTAATCTTTTCCATTAGAAAAAAAAAATATATATCGACATTGTTAAATTGATCAAAATTCGTATTGATTATTTAAGTTCTTTGATCAAGAACATTTTCTCCTTCGTTATCATGCATAACAAGGCTGCGCTTAATAATTTGTAGCAGCCCCGATCATGGGCGCCGGCAGAATATTTCCCAGGGGGGGGGGCAAAGACTACTTCAACGAATGGTTACCATGTTGGAAAGAGCAAGAAAGCAAGGGAAAACACCGCCTTCAAAAATCGCCGGCAGCATAGGGCAAGGGGGGGGGCATAGCCCCCCCCCTTGCCCTATGCTGCCGGCGCCCATGGCCCCGATACCTTCTCACTCTTAATTTGGTTTAGAAATATGTTACTGAAACCCTCTTATTTTGGCTTTCTCTTTCAACAAGACATATAGATAGAAAGGAATGACATTTTCAGCATTTCTCAGACACAGTGTAGATAGCATTCGCGTTCTAGAGATGATTACGTGTCTGCACTGCAAGTCTCATTTAAGTACCTAGCAAATGCTGTCTTTACTTCTATTCGAAAAATACTAAAAATCATCTTCGAAGTAGGCTGTATTG
This sequence comes from Cheiracanthium punctorium, assembly GCA_038373885.1. Classification (NCBI taxonomy): domain Eukaryota; kingdom Metazoa; phylum Arthropoda; class Arachnida; order Araneae; family Cheiracanthiidae; genus Cheiracanthium; species Cheiracanthium punctorium. The sequence goes on from JAWZYV010000498.1 coordinate 313,743, forward strand.
TGCATTTTAAATTAAATTTTATGCTAGGAGCAACATTTCTTTAAAATATTTCGGCAATGGAAATCGTTTTAAGAAGCATTTAATTTTATTAGCAGAGTTACACTTCCATTTACAAGTGCATTTATTAAAAAAGTCACATTTTTGTAATTGGTTATACAGTTTACTTATTGCGATTGATAATTTTCAAATATAATATTAAACTTTGAGGTTCAGTTTTAAGTTTTAATTCTAATTCTAATTTTACTTATTCTTCTAATTCTAATTCTTTCATTTTGTAGTCTTTTTTTACTTGCAGCCATATTTTCTTGTTTTTAAGCAAGAATTCGTTTTTGAAATTCACTTTCTTTCTTTTACTTAAATATGTTATATTAGAAGTCAAAGCCTGTTGTGGAGGCAATTACAACGGGCTCTAGAAAAACATTTCACGAAAATGTGTCTACGTTCAATATATTTAATCTTCATCCACTTAAAATAAACAATTTTTATTGAATACCGAAATCGAATTTCATGCTCTTCTAGAGGTAACTCTTCGCAAACGCACGATGTCGTTTTGTGGGAACAGCCCCTCTATGTCAATACTTCATGCAGAGGAAATCATTTTATATGTGTAAATAAAATTAAACTGTGTAATCTGGAAAAACTATTTTAAACGAATTGGAATTGCAATTGCAACTTTCCTTTCAAAGCCTAATAACCGTAACTTCAACATGACGACATGTCAATTGCGACAACTAATTTTGTCACTCGAATGATGAACTTTTCTTACTCTCGAAAATAAAATAGACCTGAAAATAGCGAAAAATCGCTTAAAAATGAGGGAACGGGTGGATTTTCAGATTTTTAAAGTAGCGCAGATTGCTGTCTGTATTTTTATACACAGTTCTGAAAATTTTCAAGCGGATAATGCAAACGGTGCAGATGTTATAGCGCTTTTGGTGCTTAACTTTTTAATTTTTTCAGGTAACGGTGGTAAAAGTTTTATCTTGGAGTGGTTATCCACAATTGTTACAGAATGAATGAATCAGTGAGTCAGGGATCAGAGTAACTATGTAATAGGATTGTTTCAAGTGTTCATCTCGCACTGAAACACAGTTTAAATTCTTTGTATACATTTCACACCTCCCTCTCGCCACTTGGAGTATATCTACTAGTCGAGTCGAGCGAGTCGATCCTACGAGCTACTAGTCGAGCGAGTCGATAAGCAAGTCGATAGCGACACATTTTTAAAATGAAAGGTAGATAGGAGAGTAGCCAAGTGGGGGGGGTTAGGGGGTCATAACCCCCCATGAGGAATTTGTATTCTTCACTCCCTTATCACACACATGTATGCATATATGTGAGTTGCAGTAGTCGTAACCCCCCCCCCCATGAAAAATTTCTGGCTACGCCCCTGAAGGTAGATCTTATGTTCGCAAAAGTATTCCACCTCTGAATTCGCACTCCTCATTGCAGAAACTGGACGGTAGAGATTCCCTTTCTGTGCCCTTTGTCACTTCCCGGCTTGGGTCTTAGATTTCCCTGTGATCCAACGATTTCGAATTCTTAGCCTGGGTTTCTAAGCTATAAGGACTGTTGAAGTTCCCAAATTTCTTTGTTTTTAAATATAGTAACCTAAATTACTCACTTTAGATATTTTAGGTATTATAATTAATTATTTGATCATTTTTTTTTTAAATTTCGGACACCTGCCGTGCCAGGCATTAGCCACTAGGAAGACCCAGGGTGCGAACTGAACATTTTCTCCAGGGGGGGACATTTGAACGAAAACATTCTCCAGGGGGGGACACTTGAAAAGGAAAAGGAGAGAAGATGCAAATGCTCCTCTCACGTGATATTACTTGACAAATGCAGTCGCCGACACGTGTGGGAACTGACTTATATTCAAACAAAAGTCATAGATTGTTTGTTCTATGGAATCACGGATACACAAGCTACATACAATGTACCTGTATTGGAAGCCACCCTTGAGGATATTTAGCTTAGAAAAGCGATGAAATTTTAAGGCAGTCGCCTTGAGTATAGTAACAAACGATAACATACCACCTTCATTTTGACTTCTTGACTTCAATCCCAAATCTTCACTCACCAGTTTAATATTTCTTCAGCAGGGGATAAATAGTATCCCTGGCAGGGATCCATTAATATTTCTCTAGCCAGGGATATTACATTCTTCAGCCGGGGACGATCCCCGGCATCCCCCCGTCAATTCGCACCCTGGGAAGACCGGGAGGGAGGGCCGGGGGTATCTTCATTATGGGGGCACCTAATAGGTGGACCAGCGTTGCCTCCAATGAAAGGGCGGACGAAATGACACCCAAGCCCGTGCCGGGAACCGAACCTCGATCCGGGGTGTTGTAGAATGACTCTCTAACGGCTACACAACCCGGGAGGAGAATTATTTAATCAAGATATTATTATTGCTGTTATTATTGTTGTTATTATTACTATTATCTTTGATCCTAAAATTTATCTGAAGGTGAAAGAAAGGAAAAAAACAAGGAATAGAAAGACTAAAAGACGGAAAATTTGGATGTGCTGTCTCAATGAAATGTAGTGCAAAAATTGTAAAAAACATTTTGAATTTTTATAAAATTGTATTAAATGAACAGCAACTTCGGCCTTGTAACAATAAAGGGGGGGGGAAGAAGTTGGGTCTTCTTTTTCAGCAAGAGGAACTAATTCTGCCTGTTCCTCGTAAACCTGAACCTGTACTTCAACCATTGTGCAAGCGCTACGCTGGGTCTCAGCAAAAGCCTTTTCAGACCCATTCCAGGGAGCACTGCCTCTTCGAACACGTTAGAGCAAATAAAGACATTGAAATACGTATGTTTTCTTTATCAATTACTTCCCATAGATTCATAAAACGACCCGGGTGAAGGTTTCAGTTGCCAAAGGAAAAAAAAAAATAGGGTCTGACTGTGTCGGGGACACAAACGTGTGTTTTACCTGAATACGTGTAGGCAACGAGTAATATTTTTTCTATGTTTCACCGGGTTCAGGAAAGAAATCAAGTAAAAAAAATAATTACCGTGTTATAACTTTATTAATGATATGTCTGTGATCCGAAAAGTTCGAAACGAGTAGCCTATAGGATACATCGAGATTTCTTCTAAACGTTAAGTCTAAATGATACCGCACAGTTTAAAGTCAGCCACTGTCTCTTCTGGGAAAGTATTACTAAGTAGCGCCAAGTGTTTTTTCTTTGGTGACTTCAATGAGCGCAGAAACCATTGATGGTTACATAGGCCGACATTAGATTACTCATTTTAATTTTTTACTTTAACACTATATAACTATTTCACACTAATGTTTTATATACGCAATCGATAGAATTTGACGAGGGCTGACGATTGAAACTCAAACAAACGTTCTAGCTTCGTTCTAGAGTCAAAATTTATACTCAGCGGACATTATGAGACGCAGCGAAAGGACCTCAAAATGTCAGCGCTTTCCCCTCCGCCGCAAGTGATGCGTCACCCTTCTCGCTCAATATAATGAATTCCTTGATTCTTCAGCTATCGAGTGGCGTACTTAAATTTTGGATGTAGATTATTGATATGTAGCTGCAACATCCAACTGTATCCCCCGATTTTGTTTTCTGAATTGTCTCCCACTATCAAAGCAAATTTAAAGACGTATTCATGTCATAAAATTGTAGTGTAGTAGAGGCTCTGCTGCTCCATTAGTTTACCTGTCAAATATGTTATTTGAACGGTTATAGAGCGGCGGCTACAGTGAACGAACTGCACTGAGGTAAGAGAAGCCGTTCGCAATCGGTCACATCGAATTGCGTATTAATATAAGTGTACAACAGCTGCACTCGCACGGAACTTCATCACGTAACAGTCAGTTATTTTCATAAGGTCACTGATCAGGAATCACGTGATAAAGAGAAGAAATGAGAAAGGTTAAAAAATGAGAACTGATAGTTATTCGAAAACCGTGCGTTTAACCCTTTGAGGCGCAAACCTTTCCCAATGCCGAAAAAAGGGCAGCCGTTGCCATCGCTCGACTTAACTACCAGCAAGATGGCGGACGATCGAAACGTTCATCGCGTGCCACAGATCTAGAGACCAGCACAGCCAGCTGCGTCCAAAAGGGGTCTCTAGATCTGTGGCACGCGATGAACGTTTCGATCGTACGCCATCTTGCTGGTAGTTAAGTCGAGCGATGGCAACGGCTGCCCTTTTTTCAGCATTGGACAATCTATCCAGCTGTTCCTCGCATTCTTCCGTTTTTCAGCAAATGCCAGTGCTGTTAAAAAGAATCGTGACAATTTTTTTTTACGGGAAATGACGTGCTGAAAAGTAAAGGATTCTCGTCTGTGTCACCCGCAACTATTTTTATAGAAATCAAATCTATTCTTCTTGACTGGCAACAGTCAAAACGTCAGAGTTTGGTGTCCTCACGGCGAGGACACTGCGCATTAAAGGGTTACACATTGGAGCCGGAACCGGGGGGCAGAGGGGACACTTGACCCCCCAGATTTTGCAGTGAGCGGGTAAAGTATACCTCTCCCCCCTACACTTTTTTGATATCCAGAATTTCGCGAAAAATTTGTTGATACATCGGAATCGGCTAGAAATCGCTAAACCTTAGTATTACCAGGGGCGTAGGAACCGGGGGAGCTAGGGGAGCTGTGGCTCCCCCTGAAATATTTTAAACTAGCTTAGCTCCCCTGGAGAATTCTCGCACCATATTTGTTTATGGTACATTGTTTACCTCAAACCTTACTTTAAAAATATTGTCAACTTTCAACACCAGTTTGAGTGTTTTTCGTTAATTAAAGTGGTTGTTCCACATAGGGTACCAGGTGCCATGTAGAGTTACAGTCGTGTTCCGAATTTTTTAAGACGGTGAATTGTCCTTTAAAATTGATAAATAATGCCACCCAATATGTAGTCATTACAACCGAATTTCCCACAACGTGTCCCCCAGCTCCCCCTACTTTTGCAAAGTCCCTACGCCACTGAGTATTACTGCATTATTTTATTTCTTTCAAACAATATAAGTTTAGATGAAGTGCGCTGAAAATATCTTTGATTCAATAGACGTGCAAGGAAGTCGTGTGTTGTACACATCAGATTTTTTTTTTTTTTTATATATCGCCTCCCATCCAATATCCCATCCCCCATCGCCTCCATCCAATAATTCCTATTTGGACATACAAATTTAATGAGCACTTTGAGGAAACATTACTGATTTTAAAAATCTGTGAGGATATGGATATTTTAGAGCTGTTTTACACAAGTAAGCTAAGTTGTTAGACTTATAACTATTAGTACACAGTGACTCTATTCTATACTTAATGATCAGTTATTACGTTCCTAAAAACAGAAGTGTGCATACAAGAGAAATGAGTAAAGTCATTAACTTGGAAATTAAAGTCACCTCTTTATTATATATATTAAAGGAAAGACGCTTATCTTCATTAATTATAATATATGTATAAACACAATTTCTACTATTTCAAAATGATTTTGGAATTTTTCCAATTCTGGAATCGTCTCATATAACTTAAGCTTTTTCTGGCATTTATGCCTTTTATTTTAATAATGCTGTGAAGGCTGTTTATTCCGAGAAAACTGTTAGCTGATGATAAATATTTGGCACAATTTAGGTTTATACAATACATTAGACGCGATCATATATATATATATATATATATGTGTGTGTGTGTGTGTGTGTGTGTGTGTGTGTGTGTGTGTGTGTGTGTAGTTGAACTTTATTTAAAAATACAACAAAATTACAGTTGTTTCACATGTTACCTAGCGCTTAAAAAAGCAGCATAAAAGAAAACATGCGTAACATACAACAATGTTTTGACAGTGTACACATACAACAGTGCATACAACAGTGTTTACAATGTTTTGATATATTAACAATGACTGGCTTGGGGGGTTTTTTCAATATAAATTTTCTAAATATTATATATATGTGTATATATATATATATTCAAATATTCTAGTCAGATTGCATATAATTACTTTAGCTAATGCATGACAAACAGCTGGGATGCATTTAAATTTAAGGACCTCACCCTCTCACAAAATTGTATTAATCCATCACTGTATTTAAATTTAAGGCAAGATATTTAAATTGATTCATTTTTTAAAAAAATTATGGATACTCGTACCCTGTAAATAGAAAGGTTTGTAAATTGTGCTCCAAAAATTGTTTTGAAGGCGATTTTTGTGCTTATGAATATTTTTTGTGAATGTTGCATGATACATACAGCTTTATTGTTAGTGTCGATCCATGGTGTGATTGGGCAAAGAAGCATTTTTATTTTTTTTTTTTTTTTTGAGTGTTTGATATTCTTCTTTTTTTTTAAAGCTGTTCAAACGTTCTGTGACGACTATAGCTCTTTAGGTAGAATAACCTTAAGTTTGAAAGCAAAATTTACAGATTATTTTCTGTCAATCATATTGCTACATGTACAGAACTTTTCTAAAAAATATGGGTTATCCTTTTTTACTCATATTTCTAATCTTGACCCTAAGTAAATCTTTTCAGTTCCATCATTGAGAACACACGACGATGAATGCTGTCCGTTAGATTTTCGTTTATATGCGTGCAAGGACGGATTGGAGGGGGGCGAGGTTGAGGGGCCGACCACCCGTCCCAAGAAAAAAAAATTAATGCAAAAGATCCTATTTTATTTACATAAAATGATTGTGTATGCGAATCTTCCAACTAACCGCCCCACCCACAAACTGACCTCACCCTCTCACAAAATTGCATTAATCCATCACTGCATGCGTGATCTGGTGGTTGTTGATAGTTGTTGATAATTGCTTGATAGTTATATTGGCGTACAATAAAGCTCACCAAACCGACATCTTCTAAAATAGCATAAGGGTTATTCCATGATAATAATAAAAGCTAAAAATGAAAACAACAATATTATTGATTATTTAAAAATAAAGTTAAGAGATTTTTTTTCAGCTAAACAGAAAGCATGATAGGGAATCAAAAATTAAAAACCAATAGTTTTTTTAATACAGTTAAATTCTGGTAATTTTGGTTATTTAAGAGCTGTGACTAAAGTGACTTTTGTCACAGTAACTTAGTTTCAATTTTACTACGTTACGTAACAATATTAACGTAACATTTTTATCATATAAAAAATGTTACGCTAGCCACAACCAACCAGTATTTTATTAAAATTCAAAATTAATCTATTATTTATAATACATAACTGAAAAGCTGAAAAAAATTATCTTAATTTTATATTTAACTAATCGGTCGTTACAATCATTTTCATTTTCAGCTACAAATGTTGCCTTAGTCACCACAGAATGACGCATGATGATTTTTCTAAGCAAGTTTTTATTTTTTGTTATGAAAATATATATATTATCGCAAGTAGTATATTTTTTACGAGGTGGCCAACTAATTACCGCACAACGGCGGACAAATAATAATTACACACCGGTGGTGGTCAAGTACCTTAGGACTGGTGTTGATATTGAGAAAACACTAAATCGCGCCCCCTCTCTCGTTGAAAATTAGTACTCAGCTGGAGTGAAAGCATATGTTAAATGTTAACTCTTCAGGCAATCGTGCGTTTGTTTGAAGGCAGCTATTTTATCTTAAAAGCACTTGTGATGAGATCTGGATTCTGAAACCACTTTTGAGACTCAAACAAGCACTTTCACCACGATAAACTGTTCCACAAACACTTTTTAAAGCGTAAACTATTTATATTTAAATCCTAAAAAATTGGTTTGAGTGGAAAGAAAATTTGGTGTTCTAGATTTTATTTGTCTTTCAGCACATTTAAAAAATTACATCCCCCCCCCCCCCCAGATCATTCTTAAAGCGGTAGATGACACATCTGTTGGCATTTATGCCTTTGGTACCTCACCACATTTATAACGCACACGAGTTACATAGATAAACGGTAGCCTAGATATGCACGGCTGTTCGAGGATTCACATTTACATCCATTTGATGGAAGTATAAAACAGTATATTTTACATTAATTTTATTTTTCTCAGGATGGCGGCGGTCGCCATTCCTCCCCCTTCCCTTTAATCCGCCCTTGATGAGGAATGAAGTTTTTTAAAATGTAGACAGGGACCCCAAACGTATAAAGTACATAAAACAGGGTCAGTGGCGTAGCCAGAAATTTTTCATAGGGGGGGGGGGGTGTTACGACTACAGCAACCCATACATATGTATACGTGTGTGTGATAAAGGAGTGAAGAATATACATTTTGTATGGCAACCCCCCCCCGGGGTTGTGACCTCCCCAACCACCCACCCTCCTCCCTTGGCTACGCCACTGAGCAGGGTAAATTGTTGGAAGTGCCAAGATTTTGGTTCTCCTAGTGGGAGATAAAGACCTGAATCAAACGAAACTCTATAACTTCACATCTACGATGATGTAAAGCACCTATCGTGATAGAGCCTCCAAAATCACGTGTTTTCTGCAGCTCATGATTTATGACTTGTAATTTAGGATAAAATGCAGTTCACTCGAGAATGCAAACTTACATTGAAATATCCCTGTAATTCATAAAAAATATTTTAACCTTTTACATTTATGCATTTATAAAAAATATGTGTATTCGTTAGTTTAGTAACTTACGTTTTTTATGTATTCTGTTAAATTCAGTTATATTCCTTTCCCTTTAAATTTTTCATTTAGGTTGCCGTAAATTAATTCCCGAGAAAAAAAGTTCTTAATGTTCCATTTCCTCAGCATCCAATTACCACGTCGAGCAGCATACAGTCTTCTCAGCAGGCTAACAGCCCTCGATTTTCGTAATTGAAGGAAATTGTTTCGTTGCTATGCTCTTTCTCTATCCTCTTTTTCTTTTCTACTTTTTCTAACAACGGTTTTTTCTCTCTTGGCAACTGATGAGACTGAACTTTAGAACATCGTCAACAAGAGGTCAAGGGGAAGCAAACGGTAGAAGAAGGAACACCTGATTTCTTTATTGAAATTTCTTCGAACACACGTTTGAATTATTCTCCATTTGAAATTGCAACAGTAATTTAGAGTGTGAAATATTATAAGCTCTTAATTTTCATCCATGTAGTGTGTTGCAGAATTGAGCTAGGAAGGATCAAAAGAAAATCTGCTGAGGTGTGTGAAAAAAAATTGAACTGCTTGTTTTCTTTAGTATTGTGCTTTCCTTTAATAGACCAGGAAGTGATAAACAGACTATGCATGCAGTGCTGTACATTAAGCGTAATAAGGTCAACGTAAGATCAGTTGATATCTGCTGAATTAAGTGGCTTTTCAAACCGTAGCATTATCAGTGTTTGCTAGTTTTTCTTTTCATTTTCTGATATTGAGACGATAATGAGGAATGGAATATGTTGTAATAATAAGGAATTTATTTCTTTTGGAGATTTTTTTAACTTCCAGTTTTCTTATTAATACACGATGTGGTATTGTCAGAAATATTATTTTCTTAGTTGGAATAATAGCATCATTAAACATACTCTTGCTTAAATTAAAAAAAAAAGAACACATGTAATAATTTCATATTGATACGCATTGTTCTATGGTTTAATTTGTTAAATAATTCACTTTTCGATTATATTAAAAAAAACAATTTTGGAACAGTCAACATAAAATACAGATCTATTTTAAATGGAGTATACTTCTAGAAATTATTATTTACTTTTTTTTGTTAAAATCTTGATTGATATCTTCAAAGTACTCAATAAAATATAAGTATGAATGTGAGCTTGTAGTATGGGCAGCTATATATCTTCTTTCTTTAAAATCATTCTTATAGTGTTTTTATAATCAAAAATTGAGTTTTCTAGCAATGTAACATTATTTATTATTTAAAAGAAAATGCACAAAAATAAAACTTTTGATTACAGAATTTATTTAAATAAAATTAGGCTCTAGTCGGTACATTATACAGAATTTTAAAGTTTTGCAATTTCGATTCGTTTCAAGCACCTGGTATCCCAGTTGTATGACTGGCCAAAAAAAGTTTTTAGTTCTGTCTCGAGGCTTTATTTGTTAGAGCATCACTTAAAAATGACTGAAGCAAATGAAAGGAGATTTGGGGAATTAATAGATAGTTACTCAACTTAAACAATGGGAGTCGAAGATTTCAAAAACTGATTAAATTTTAATATTTTGCGAAAAATGTTTCAAAGTGCGAAACTTTTTTTTCGCACATCACGTAATAACGTCTAAGCGGCTGAAATGGAATTTCGTGACATAATAGGTGAACATGCACTTTAAACTGCTTGCACCAAATTTCTTAAAACTTTTGAAAAAAATTAATAAAAATTTATAAATTTTTACTCAAGCATCGCATATTAGTGTCTGTCTATATAAATAAAATTAGACTTTTGTCTGTACATTACTTGGAATTCAAAAATTTTGCGATTTCTGAGCGTTTTAAGCATTTGGGAATCCACGACGACCATCAAAGAAAAGTTTGTTATTCTATCCGTGACGTGTTTTTTTTTTTTTTTTTTGTTCGGGCATCACGTAAAAACGTCAAGTGAATGAAATGAAATTTTGTGACAGGTGATAGGTGGTCACTCAACTTAAGATATTGGCTTCGAATTTTTTTAAAACTCTTGAAGAGATTTTGAGATTTGCGAAATTCGTTTCAAACTGCTTACATTTATATTCGCACATCACGTAATAATGACCGAAGCGAATAAAATGAAATTGAGTAACATGATAGGTGGTCACTCAACTAAAACTATAGACGTCAAATTGTTTAAAAAATTTGATTAGATTTTGAGATTTTGCAAAAATTGTTAAAAATATGAAAATATTTATCGATTATGAACCACTGAAGCGAGTGAAATAAAATTTAGTATCGTCACTGGTGGTCACTTGAACGCTTTGCGTCAAAGTATTTTGAATATTTTTAACAGATTTTTTGAAAATTCAGTACATGTTTGGGCTATTCCTGAAAAATGGGATTGGGATAGAATAAAATTAGGAATTATGTTAGATGCAAGTTAATTTGAACTCCAGATTATCAAAACAATTTTTAAATATTTTATAGATTTTGTGATTTTGTGCAAATCGTATAATTGTTTGTTCTCGCATTCCTTAAAAATGGATTAAGAGAATACAATGAAGTTTAGCAACATGATCAACAACGGCTAAAACAAGAAAAATCGAAATTTTTTGAAAAACTTAATCAATTTTTAAAATGTTTATTTTTTTTTTTTAGATTTTGGAAAAATTGCGCAAAATATTTTCGAGGAATAATGCTAAAATATCTACAGCGAATCAAACAAAATTTAGTTAAAGTTACGAATGATATCTTGACTTGAAATACTCATTCAACCAGAATAAAATTTATTTTTTTTAAATAGAAAGAAGTTCTCTGTAACAGTCAAATTTACTGATCACTTTGTTACTCCCAAACCTGTAATCTTTTAACAATACACAGAAGATATACTTTTTATTTCTATACTATTGCTAATATACTATTTCCATTCTTTATACACCTACAATGCTGACAAAGATTCACCCAGAAAACACACACCTGCTGGCAGAGTACCTTAGCTTTTTGAAAATTTGCATTATGTACTAACCCATCAACGACAGGTACTTCAGCTAGTAGCAAATAAAATGAAGTCTGGCGACGTGATACAGGGATGAGAGTTTTCATACTTTTTCAATGTTTAAAAAAATACTTTTTTTTTCAATTTTCAAAATTTTTCTGATTTTTTAAATTTTTCATTAAGGCAAAATAGTATATAAGTAAGATAGCTTTAATATCAGAAGTAATTACAATATTTATTGAACTTGAAATTCATTATTGCTCAAATGTTGTTCATTTCGGTTAAGAATCTAACACCTTAACCCCTGAGATACCACGTCCCAGCGGCAGCTAGTTGGAATTTATGTCTAATTTATGGAAGTAAAATAGGATCGCTTAAATTTTTCCTGTGATTTCGTTTTCCTCGGAGAGCAGGTGGACTATCGCCCCTATCCCCCTACCTCCCTTCAGTCCGACAGTGCTTGGACCGGCACTGGATAATTCAGTATTAAATATAAATGTGTCATATCATAAATGTAGAGTGACCGAAAATTTTGGAGAAGGGTCATACCGATTTTAAGAGCTGAAAAATGAAAAGTTTCTCTTTAATTTTGAAACAGATGTTTTAAATCAAAAATTTTGAAACAAAGTTGGGAGTCAATGCGATGTTACATGTATCTACACATATTGATCAATAAGCAGCTGTTAGGTGCATCTGGAATAGCATCAACAAAGTCCTTTGAAAATTAAAAACAAATAAAGAAGGAAACAAAATAAATAAAACTAGATCATTAGAACATGAGAAATGTCTTTAGTAAGCGGAACAACAGGCCATTTCGTGAGAGAGATTTAAATTGGAATAAATGTCTTCTTTTATTACGTTAGTGTGACGTTAGCTTCGAATGTTAGAATTAATTATTTAAGAACACTGCATTAATGGGATTACGTTAGTTCCCTGTTATTTCAAAAAAATATTTAAACACCGGGTAAAGAATTTAAATAGAAAACAAACCATGAGTATTCCATTTATATTTAATTAAACTTTTGTTTAAGCACACATTTATACTAGCTCAGTAGCGGATACAGAAATCTTTCGAAGGAAGGGCTAATTTTTAAGAAAAGTTCTATTCGACCTTAAAAGAATGTAGAATAAAGTATTACGCTTAAGCAATGTAAATGCGTTTTGGAAGGGCTGATTTATTAAAAAAAGATCATTTGACTGACTTATAGCAAACTGTATTGGGAAACAAAATTTACTCATAAGCAGTGTCATCAGTAAACAGCTAGTAACTAAACTCCTAAGCAGCCAGTACAATTTCCTCTTATTTCCTAAACAGATGAGAGAGATTTTTCTGTTAACCCTTTAATGCGCAGTGATCCCGCTCTGGGAACACCAAATTCTGACGTTTTGACTGTTGCCAGTCACGAAGACTAGATTTGATTTCTATAAAAATAGTTGCGAATCCACGAGAATCCCCCGACAGACAGCTGGCTGTGCCGGCACAGCCAGCTGTCGTCAAAAAAGGGTCTCTAGATCTGTGGCGCGCAATGAACGTTTCGATCGTCCGCCATCTTGCTGGTAGTTAAGTCGAGCGATGGCAACGGCTGCCCTTTTTTCCGCATTGGGAAAGAGTTGCGCAACAAAGGGTTAATCATCCTGCATTTTACTCCGAAATCTATTTACATTATAAGCAAGTCTAAACTCAATTTATATAAATATTTCAATGCAAGAGTTTAACAGTAAGATCTAAAACATGATTTTCTTATTACGATTTTTTCTTATAAGATGTTTAATTTGTACATTATTAAAAAAAAATATGAAATTATTGTAAGGTGAAAACATATCGCTCTTGTACTTTTCCCTGGCACAGAAGTTAAGATTATTGTAGGGTATCAGCAACTCATTTTTTTTTTTTTTTCTCGCTATGTTACTGTTTCCCTTAATTATTAATACTTCGATATCTTTACAGTATGGTAGCAATGACTTCTACATCTTCTACTCTATTAATTAGAGGGAATGCAGTAATATCTAAATGTAGTAAGCAAGTGAGGCTTTCTTCAAAGATCTTACTCTTATTACTCAAGAGGTGAGGCTATATCTTGGATTCTTAGGGCATTTTTGATGGGCTATCACTCCTGTATTCATTGTACAGTATATCTATACATTTAATGCGAAAAAAGGGATTCTTATAAAATACTAGCTGAAGTACCCGTTCTTCGCACGGGAATGAATGGACTTTTTGATATTACGATTTGTGGTGATTACTATTCATTGTAATAAACAGATATAGCAAAGTGGATATCGCGTTATATTGTGTCCAATAATCATGCATACCGAATTGCAAGGCAATCGTTTGTACGGTGCAGAAGGCCATGCGGCGTAGCGCAATCTAGTGACGAGTTTTAGCAAAACGGATACGGCGAAAATATTTTTCGCATTCAGATATCGATGTATACGAATTTTCATGACTATCGGCTGGACAGTCCTGAAGTTCATGTGTTGGCGCGACATTTAGTGGCAAGTTATAAGAAAATGGATAGCGCCAAACTCTTCCCCGTGTTCAAATATCTATGTATACCTATTTTCATAGCGATCATTTGCACAGTCAAGAAGTGATACACTGCAGGGCCATCTAGTGGTTCAATAAAGTAATGATTTGCTACAGCGCCGTCAAGTGGCGAGTTATAGCAAAATGGATAACGCCAAAATATTCTCATTGTTCAAATAGCTATGTATACTGATTTTCATAGCGACCGTTTGAATGGTCAAGAATTTGGCCTGCTGCAGCGTCATCTAGTGGCGAGTTAAAATAATAATGCATTGCAGTGTCATCTAGTGGTGAGTAATATCAAAAGGAACGCAGTTAGAATATATTCTTCGTGCTCAAATGTGTAAGTATAAAAAATGTTATGCCGATTGGTCGAACGGTATAGAAGTTGATGCTTTTCAGGGCCATTTAGCGGCAAGTTACAGCAAAATGGATAGTGAAAAATATTCTCCGTGTTCTAATATTCGCGTGTACCAAATTTCATCGAAATTGGTTGGACGATATTCGCATAGCAAACGGCGAAACGGAATAGAATTCAACGTTGTGCTGCGGCACCAAGTGGCGAGTTAAAGGAAAACGGATAGCATAAAAACCTTCTCCATCATAAAAGACTTAAGAACCATCCTAGAAGACTTTCTCCATCAGAAAAGTGAACCAAATTTCATCGTGCAACGGTGCTCAACGGTGCTGGAGTTTTTCAACCTCATAAACACATACCAACATTCATTTTTATCTATAACCAGTGTTATTATATATACCAGTCTCAAATAAAATCCAATTTCAAATCTAAGCCTCGCCAAAGTGCCAAAATACGCCATTTTGCAAGAGTTTTTTCATGGAATCATTCGAAGCATTGACTTAGCAGCAATCAATATGGGAAATGGTTCGACCGCCAAAGAGTAGCACGCATTTATTTGAAAATTGGAATCCCTTAATACAGCCGATTTTTTTTTAAATTATCAACTATAATGTGTTTTATTCATCGTTACTCCGATGTACTAAATGAGAATATTTCAATTTTCTGAAATTTGGCGGAATTCCCCCACTCAAATCATTGTACTCAATTGGCGAGAATTCTGAAGTTAGATCGCTTGAAATCCCTTAAAAACTGCATTATTTCTTCACGGATCATTAAAATTTAACGCTGTATTCTAATAAAACCTTTGCACTTGTTTTCAAAAATCTATTTCCTTAAGCTCTCAATAAATTGCGCCAAGCCGAAAACTGTGCAAACCGCTAGAACTCACTTACTCAAAATCCATATTTCAGCCATTTTATTTTTTCGCCAAACTAAAAAAATTTACACATTAGCCTCAGAAATCTTCAATTCTTATTGTTTTGCGTGTAAAGCATTACATTCCTGCTCTGATTTCCCATGCACACGATATTATAATTTAAAAAAAAAAAAAATAGCCATACGAATATAAACTAAAAAAAAAAAAAAAATCATTATTATTCTTTTATTTTTACTTTGAGAATTTAAAACATTTTATTCGGCAAAATCGCCACACATGGCAACCACGATCCTTATTTCACACTTTTTTCACTACAGGGGTTACAAATACGGAAAGCTTTTTGCGTGAAGAGCATAAAAAATCTCTTAAATTCCGGGAACGGGTGGACTTTCAAAGTTTTAAAGTGGACTACGATTTATTCTATATTATTTTACATATCTGTGCTAAATTTCAGGCCGATAGGTTCATTTTTGTGGATTTGTATACGAACGACATTTTATTCGGCAAAATCGCCACACACGGCAACCACGATCCTTATTTCACACTTTTTTCACTACAGGGGTTACAATTACGGAAAGATTTTTGCGTGAAGAGCATAAAAAATCTCTTAAATTCCGGGAATGGGTGGACTTTCAAAGTTTTAAAGTGGACTATGATTTATTCTATATTATTTTACATATCTGTTCTAAATTTCAGGCGGATAGGTCCATTTTTGTGGATTTGTATACGAATCAAATCCACAAACAAACAAACAAACAAACAGAATTTCATTTTTATTTATAAGACTAGCTGAAGTACCCGTTCTTCGCACGGGAATGAATGGACTTTTTGATATTAATATTTGTTGTGATTACTATTTATTGTAATAAAGATATATAGAAAAATGGATATCGCGTTATATTGTGTTCAATAATCATGCATACTGAATTTCAAGGCAATCGTTTTTACTGTGCAGAAGGAAATGCGGCGTAGCACAATCTAGTGGCGAGTTTTAGCAAAACGGATACGGCAAAAATATTCTTCGCATTCAGATATCGATGTATACGAATTTTCATGACGATCGGCTGAATAGTCTTGAAGTTCATGTGTTGACGCGACATCTAGTGTCAAGTTATAGGAAAATGGATCGTACCAAACTCTTCCCCGTGTTCAAATATCTATGTATACCTATTTCCATAGCGATCATTCGCACCAAGAAGTGATACACTGCAGGGCCATCTAGTGGTTAATTAAAGTAATGATTTGCTACAGCGCCGTCATGTAGCGAGTTATAGCAAAATGGATAACGCCAAAATATTCTCATTGTTCAAATAGCTATGTATACTGATTTTCATAGTCACCGTTTGAATGGTCAAAAATTTGGCCTGCTGCAGCGTCATCTAGTGGTGAGTTAAAATAATAATGCATTGCAGTGTCATCTAGTGGCGAGTAACATCAAAAGTAACGCAGTTAGAATATATTCTTCGTGCTCAAATGTGTTATTATAAAAAATTTTATGCCGATCGGTCGAACGGTATAGAAGTTGATGCTTTGCAGCGCCATTTAGCGGCAAGTTACAGCAAAATGGATAGTGAAAAATATTCTCCGTGTTCTAATATTCGCGTGTACCAAATTTCATCGAAATTGGTTAGACGATATTCGCATAGCAAACGGCTAAACGGAATAGAATTCGACGTTCTGCTGCTCCACCTAGTGAAAAGTTAGAGGAAAACGGATAGCATAAAAACCTTCTCCATGATAAAAGACTTAGGTGAACCAAATTTCATGGTGATCGGTGAAACGGTGCTAAAGTTTTTCAACCTCCTACACACATACCAACATTCATTTTTATCTATAACCAGTCCTATTATACGTATATACCAGTCTCAAGTAAAATTCAGTTTCAAATCTAAGCCTCGCCAAAGTGCCAGCATACGCCATTTTGCAAGAGTTTTTTCAGGGAATCATTCGAAGCATTGCCTTAGCAGCAATCAAAATGGGAAATGGTTCGACCGCCAGGCATTTATTTGAAAAGTGGAATCCCTTAATACAGCCGCATTTTTTAAATTATCAACTATACCATGTTTTATTCATCGTTACCTCGATGTACTAAATGCGAAGATTTCAATTTTCTGAAATTTGGCGGATTTCCCCCAAGTTAAATCAATGTACTCAATTGGCGAGAATTCTGAAGCTACATCGCTTGAAATGCCCTAATAACTGCATTATTTCTGCACGGATAGTTAAAATTTAATGCTGTATTCTAAGAAAACCTATACACTTGTTTTCAAAAATGCTATTCCCTTAAGCTCTCAGTAAATTGCGCCAAAAACCCTAAAACTGTGCAAACCGCTAGAACTCACTCTCTAAAAATCGGCCTAGCAGCCATTTTTTTTTTTCGCCAAACTAAAAAAAATTACATATTAGTCTCGGATATCTTTCCTCATTGTTTTGCGTATAAAACATTTCATTCCTGCTCTCATTTCTTATGCGCACTCGATATTATAATTAAAAAAATAACATAAAAAATAAACTAAAAAACTCATTATTATTCTTTTATTTTTACTTCAAGAATTTAAAACATTTTATTCGGCAAAATCGCCACACATGGCAACCAAGATGCTTATTTCACACACTTTTTTCACTACAGGGGTTAATATTACGTAAAGCTTTCTGCGTGGAGAACATAAAAAATCTCTTAAATTCCGGGAACGGAAATAAAGTGGAGTTTCAAAGTTTTAAAGTGGACTATCATTTATTCTATATTATTTTACATATCTGTGTAAAATTTCAGGCTGACAGGTCCATTTTTGTGGAATTGTATACTACCCAAATCAACAAATTGACAAACAGAATTTCATTTTTATTTATAAGATAACCTACGCTTGTTTTTAAAAATACCCTCTCATTAAATTGCGCCAAGCGCTAGAATCATAGAAAATCTGACACACTTTCAGATTTTTAAACACGCACTCAAGTGCTATATATAAAAAGAGTTATAATCCATGTGTCTTCCCTATTTTCGTTCCTTCTTTCATTAAGTTGGAAAGTGCATCATTATTCATGAGTGTGATTAAACAAAATTAAAATTGATATTTCTAACATCCTTTTTTTCTGGATGTAATACATTAGATGCAGAAAAGCTGCTCAGAAAAATGCACAATTCCAACTGAATGAAAATTTCAAAAACTTATACGCAGGTGTATTCATAACCCAAATAGCAGACGATTAAATTACGATAAATAGCGCCAAGCGTTAGAATCCTCCTCAAAATCGCGAGAATGCTGAAGATAGATCGCTTGAAATCCCTTAATAACTGCATTATTTTCGCACGGATCATTAAAATTTAACGCTGTATTCTAATAAAACCTTTGCACTTGTTTTCAAAAATCCGTTTCCTTAAGCACTCAGTAAATAGCGCCTAGCCGGAAACTGTGCAAACCGCTAGAACTCACTTTCTCGGCATTTGAGCCATTTTATTTTTTCGCCAAACTAAAAAATTTTAACATATTAGCCTCGGAAATCTTCAATTCTTATTGTTTTGCGTATAAAAAATTTCATTCCTGCTCCGATTTCCCATGCACACGATATTATAATTAAAAAAAATATAACCTTACGAATATAAACTAACAAAAAAAAATCATTATTATTCTTTTATTTTTACTTTGAGAATTTAAAACATCTTATTCGGCAAACTCGCCACACATGGCAACCACGATCCTTATTTCACTACAGGGGTTACAATTACGGAAAGATTTTTGCGTGGAGGACATAAAAAATCTCTTAAATTCCGGGAACGGGTGGACTTTCAAAGTTTTAAAGTGGACTATGATTTATTCTATATTATTTTACATATCTGTGCAAAATTTCAGGCTGATAGGTCCATTTTTGTGGATTTGTATACAACTCAAATCCACAAACAAACAAACAAATAAACAAACAAACAAACAAACAAACAAACAAACAAACAGAATTTCATTTTTATTTATAAGACTAGCTGAAGTACCCGTTCTTCGCACGGGAATGAATGGACTTTTTGATATTACGATTTGTGGTGATTACTATTCATTTTAATAAACAGATATAGCAAAGTGGATATCGCGTTATATTGTGTCCAATAATCATGCATACCGAATTGCAAGGCAATCGTTTGTACGGTGCAGAAGGCCATGCGGCTTAGCGCAATCTAGTGGCGAGTTTTAGCAAAACGGATATGGCGAAAATATTTTTCGCATTCAGATATCGATGTATACGAATTTTCATGACTATCGGCTGGACAGTCCTGAAGTTCATGTGTTGACGCGACATCTAGTGGCAGGTTATAAGAAAATGGATAGCTCCAAACTCTTCCCCGTGTTCAAATATCTATGTATACCTATTTTCATAGCGATCATTTGCACAGTCAAGAAGTGATACACTGCAGGGCCATCTAGTAGTTAATTAAAGTAATGATTTGCTACAGCGCCGTCAAGTGGCGAGTTATAGCAAAATGGATAACGCCAAAATATTCTCATTGTTCAAATAGCTATGTATACTGATTTTCATAGCGACCGTTTGAATGGTCAAGAATTTGGCGTGCTGCAGCGTCATCTAGTGGCGAGTTAAAATAATAATGCATTGCAGTGTCATCTAGTGGTGAGTAACATAAAAAGGAACGCAGTTAGAATATATTCTTCGTGCTCAAATGTGTAAGTATAAAAAATTTTATGCTGGTCGATCGAACGGTATAGAAGTTGATGCTTTTCAGCGCCATTTAGCGGCAAGTTACAGCAAAATGGATAGTGAAAAATATTCTCCGTGTTCTAATATTCGCGTGTACCAAATTTCATCGAAATCAGTTGGACGATATTCGCATAGCAAACGGCTAAACGGAATAGAATTTTACGTTCTGCTGCGCCACCTTGTGGCAAGTTAGAGGAAAACGGATAGCATAAAAAGCTTCTCCATGATAAAAGACTTAGGTGAACCAAATTTCATGGTGCAACGGTGCTCAACGGTGCTGGAGTTTTTCAACCTCATACACTCATACCAACATTCATTTTTATCTATAACCAGTGTCATTATATATCCCAGTCTCAAATAAAATCCAGTTTCAAATCTAAGCCTCGCCAAAGAGCCAACATACGCCATTTTGCAAGCGTTTTTTCAGGAAATCATTCGAAGCATTGACTTAGCAGCAATAATATATGGGAAATGGTTCGACCGCGAAAAAGTAAAGCAAGCCTTTATTTGAAAAGTTGAATCCCTTAATACAGCCGAATTTTTTAAAATTATCAACTATAACGTGTTTTATTCATCATTACTCCGATGTACTAAATGAGAAGATTTCAATTTTCTGAAATTTGGCGGAATTCCCCCAACTTAAATCAATGTACTCATTTGGCGAGAATTCTGGAGATAGATCAATTGAAATCCCTTAATAACTGCATTATTTCTTCACGGATCATTAAAATTTAACGCTGTATTCTAATAAAACCTTTGCTCTTGTTTTCAAAAATCTATTTCCTTAAGCTCTCAATAAATTGCGCCAAGCCGAAATCTGTGCAAACCGCTAGAACTCACTTTCACAAAATCGGCATTTGAGCCATTTTATTTTTTCGCCAAACTAAAATAATTTACCTATTAGCCTCGGAAATCTTCAATTCTTATTGTTTTGCGTGTAAAGCATTACATTCCTGCTCTGATTTCTCATGCACACGATATTATAATTTAAAAAAAAATAACCTTACGAATATAAACTAACAAAAAAAAAATCATTATTATTCTTTTATTTTTACTTTGATAATTTAAAACATTTTATTCGGCAAAATCGCCACACATGGCAACCACGATCCTTATTTCACACTTTTTTCACTACAGGGGTTACAATTACGGAAAGCTTTTTGCGTGAATAGCATAAAAAATCTCTTAAATTCCGGGAACGGGTGGACTTTCAAAGTTTTAAAGTGGACTACGATTTATTCTATATTATTTTACATATCTGTGCTAAATTTCAGGCCGTAGGTCCATTTTTGTGGATTTCTATACGAACGACATTTTATTCGGCAAAATCGCCACACATGGCAACTACGATCCTTATTTCACACTTTTTTCACTACAGGGGTTAGTTACAATTACGGAAAGAGTTTTGTGTGAAGAGCATAAAAAATCTCTTAAATTCCGGGAACGGGTAGACTTTCAAAGTTTTAAAGTGGACTATGATTTATTCTATATTATTTTACATATCTGTTCTAAATTTCAGGCGGATAGGTCCATTTTTGTGGATTTGTATACGAATCAAATCCACAAACAAACAAACAGAATTTCATTTTTATTTATAAGATTAGGGCATTTTTGATGGGCTATCACTCCTGTATTCATTGTACAGTATATCTATACATTTAATGCGAAAAAAGTGATTCTGATAAAATATTAGTAATTAATGGCACCTATAATTAAAAATCTCTAACTCGAAATCATTACGTCAATAACGACGAAGTATACAATACGTTGCTCTTCCCCTCAAAAACTGTGCTCTTGGTTTCTTCCAAATTAATCGAATTTCCGTACAATTACTTCTAGTAATTCCTTTAGCGCCGTTTAAACCGCTTGGATAAATAACTTTAATTTATCCCAGAGCAAATAAGGCAACAAAATATGTTTCAAATTATTGATTTACTACTTGGCATTCAATTTGCTTCCGAGGCGATTTTCAAGCTCTCTGGAGGGATGGAACAGTTAGGAATTTTTATTCAGAATATTCATGAAAGCATGATCATCTTTCTTAAGAAGGCTTCCAATTAAGGTGAAGCTGTCCCAAACAGGTGGTGGTAATGAAAGTGACATGCTTATGCAATCTGGATTATGGATGTATATTTAATAATGTATAAATACAAGTATTTTAAAATCTGACACAAAGTAGAATCTCCCTAAAACAAACTAAATGCTTCATCTGAACGCGAAACTTTCAGGCTTTGAGGCTGTTCAGCTTCAAAAGCAATACGTGTTACAGGACTTATGAATAGCTTAAAAATCAAGCTAATGATTTTAAGGTATGAGTCTACCTTCGGGGCACTCTTTTCAAAAAAAAGTAAAATTTTAATGAACAATTCACGTTTTTAATGGAAATGGGGTATAAAGCTAACAATTTATATGCAGTTTTGATGAAATTCAATGCAAACTTTGAAATATTTGCAAATTTAAGTGAAATTTAGATTTAAAAAATTGCGTTTACGCTACACCTTCTGTAAAGAATTCTAAAAAAAAAAATTAAATAATATTCATACTGTACCTAACTAATATGTATCTGTTGTGAACCAAACCAAAATATTTGAAAAGTTCTAATAGTTATTAAAATATTTCGATTTTTATATGAAAACTTTCAGTAAGCTCATTATTTTTCTAAAATAAAAAAAAAAATAGAATTTTTTTCGAAAGAAAAGCATTTTTTTTCTTTTTTTGAGAAAAAAATGGTCATAAAACCAATAAATAAAATACAGAAATATTATAGTCCGCTTCATAACACAGCTAATAACGATCAAAATATACTGTCAAATTTTCAAGTCATCATCTTGAGCATGTTATGAGATAGGACATTTATCGTAAACAAAATTTATGAAAAAGACACTTTTTCAGGAAAATTAAAATTTCGATACTGTACAAAATACAATTCTTCTCGTTTATTATTTCTTGTATAAATTAGCTTCTATTTATCGTAGAAACAAAAGAAAAACGGATTTGGAATTCTAATCGTGCTACCTAAAAAAATTAACAATTTAAAAAAAAAATTTGAAAATTTTCATAAATCAAGGATTTATTAGGTCATCTCATACCTTAAACACTCAAATAATAATAATAATAACACTTCTTTACCAAAGGCACTTTATATGTCTCATGTAATGCACAAAATCGTCTGAAAAGTTTAAGGAAAAATTGCTAATTTCCGGATTTGTAGGATTTTTTCCTGAATATTTCATGACTCTTATTGGGCCATTGTTTGTAATAGTGCATTGTACAACTTGTAAGGAGACATTCTAATTTTTTCGGACCTCTAGTATAATTAGATTCTTAAAAAGCTGTTCAAAAGTTGCGTGATTCATTAACCCTTGAGGCGCAACCCTTTCCTAATGCTGAAAAAAGGGAGCCGTTGCCATCACTCGACTTAACTACCAGCAAGATGGCGTACGATTGAAATGTTCATCGCGTGTCACAGATCTAGAGACCCAATTTTGACGACAGCTGTCTGTGCCGTTTCGATCGTCCGCCATCATGCTGGTAGTTAAGTCGAGCGATGGCAACGGCTGCCCTTTTTTCAGCATTGGGCAATCTATCCAGCTGTTCTCGCATTCTTCCATTTTTCATCAGATGCCAGTGCTGTTAAAAATCATCGTGACAATGACGTGCTAAAAAGTAAAGGATTCTCGTGGAGCTATGTCACCCTCAACATTTTTATAGAAATCAAATCTATTCTTCGCGACTCGCAACAGTCAAAACGTCAGAGTTTGGTGTTCCCAGAGCTGGAGCACTGCGCGTTAAAGGTTTAAAATATAATCTTAACTAGAAGATAAAAGCCGTTAAGGAGGCAATTACAACGGGCGCTAGAAAAAACATACGACAAAAATATGTACACTCAATATTTTAATCTTCGTCCACTTAAAATAAATAACTTCATATTCAATTTTTATTATATATACTGAAATCGAATTTCATGCACTTCTGGAAACGTGCGGAAACGTTCCGCATTCGAACGATTTCGTTTTGTGGGAGCAGCCCCTCTAATATCAATGCTTCACGCAGAGGGAAAAAAAAATTAAACTGTGTAGTCTGGAAAAACTTTTTTAAACGAACTGGAATTGCAATTTTCCCTTCAAAGCCTGATAAACGTGACTTTTGTATGACGTAATAGTCACCTGCGGCTCCTAATTTTGTCACACAAACGATAAACTTTTTTATACTCTAGGAAATAAAATGGAACTGCAAAGAGCGAAAAATCGCTGAAAAAAGAGGGGAAGGGTGGACTTTCAGAACTTTAAAGCAGAGCAGATTGTTTTCTATATTTTACATAATTATGAAAAATGTGAAGCGGATCGTACATACGGTGTGGATGTTATTGCACTTAACATTATAATCTTTATGGAGTCATGATGATAAAAGTTTTATCTATGGAGTCATTGATGATAAAAGTTTTATTCCCGAATCATCAGTGAATCAGTGAGTCAGGGATCAGCGTAACTATATATGGTAGGATATAATAAAATGGCCCGGTGTACGAGTATTTTGCTGAAGTTTCTCCTTTCCGTTTTTTATCATGTTTGAAGACAGTTTCAAATTTATGTACTTTTATCTATTCTACTACATTTGTTTGATTCTGGGCGCAAATTGACTTAGGGAGTAATTTTATAAATAGAAAGCATATGCCTGATTTTATTTACTGATAGCTTTTAAAATGTGTTTTTCCTTTATTTATGAAAATGCAACCCTAACGAATGGTTAGCAGTGTAAAATACCAGAATTTTCCCTCGTAAAATAAATACAAACATATATTATTTTTAAATGTTTGAATTGTCTAAATTTTATTTTGAAAAAGCAACATTTTTAAAAAATTTATTACTGTACTTTTAATCTGAAGTCATAATTAAATGTACTTGAAGTTATCGCACCAAATATTTTTTTTTCAAAAATTAATTGTACTCGCTGCAATATTCTGTTACACAGCTGGAAGATTATAAAACCTTCTTAGTAAGCACAATGTGCACAAGGTCACCATGTGTGTTCTACGATGTGAGCAAATAAGCAACCGCGACCTGTGCTTACTAAATGCCAATGCATTGGAACGAGTTTTAAAATTTTACAGGGTTTCTACAGATTTCACAGCTTTTGCTTCCCTCACTTCTATCATGCTCTTTCCTGACTTAATCTAGAGCGCTTTCCCGAATTTTGCGTTTCTATTTTTAACATTACATCCTTTATTTAATAACTTTTTATATATTTTGCCCCTTCTTTTACAAATAATAATAATAATAAAATTAATATACACAAGAATCTTACTTGGCATCACTGGATTCTAACAAAAACCATGTTGTATAATAATTTAGGATAAAATTAAGCATATTTCAACTGCACACGATATGCTCATAAAGGACACAAAATTATTGATATGGTTAAATGAAATTGATTTCAAAATTATTGATATTGATATTGATTTGATTTCAAAATTATTGATATGGTTAAATGAGAAAATGAAAATAAAACGACTTCTATAGTTAGGTTCAAACAGCAAGTATTTTCTTGATTTTGCCGCAAAATTCAATTTTGCTTGCATTTCCCTGACCTTTCTTCAATTTCTGCTAATTTCCCAGACTTTTTTCCCAAACCTGACTTTCCCGGTCTGTAGAAACCCTGTTTTATAATCGATGTGTTCGGCTTGCTTTACCTTCCTTGTTCATTCATTTACTTTTGTGGGACAGTTTGTGTTCTTTTTCTTGCTTTTGCGTTTAAATTGAATTTTTAAATTTCATTCGTAAAAGAAGGAGAGGTTAATTTGTGAAGACATTTTTAGAATGAATTTGCTTTGAGCTATATAAACTGAGAATATTTTTAGATCAAGTTCCAAAAGTATTTGAAGCGCTTTCAGAAAATAATTATCAGTAGTAGGCAAATGATTGCTTATTTCTATACAACTCGCCTTCTTATCTGAAGCAACTGGAACGCGAGTTACTTGCTTTGACACAGCCAGTGCCACTTTATTAGAAAAAGAGAATTTCACCACCACCACGAGTCATAAAATTTCGCGGAACTCTCGACAATTTTGTGATAAATAATATTCACAGCCGGAGGGAACGCTTTTGTGAAAGGCTAACTCCACATTGGTGGGGGGAAGGCTTCTTGCGAAACCATGTCTTCCTATCCTATCGTAAATATCGACCGGACCCGTTCGGCATTTCCCAGTGATCGTTAGAGGATGGAAGAAGAAAACATAAAAGGAGGATGCAAGGCGCGGTTTTTCTCCAACGGCCGAGAACAGGTCATTTTCCCCCAATGAACTCCGGGTGTGCGTTGTGTTTCTCCTCTAACCGTCGAACGCCCACTTGCTGACGAAGAATCAGTATCTGCAAAAAAAAAAAGAAAAAAGAACTAACAGATAGCCATTTTCGGGCTGAGTCATAAGTGGAGCTTTTGGCGGTTAGAAGTTATTGGAACTTTCTTGTTTTATTTTTTTTTCTTCTATTCTTTTTTTTATTTTTTGACGTGTCTTGCGAGATGAAAAACAGCGCAGACGATTTTTATGGCGTCTGGAAAAGGTGGAATTTGTAAGCAAATTATAAAAATAATGTGATTGAGTGTATCCCCCCAATACTTTCATTCAAAATTAACAGGAAATTTCCAAAGAAAACATACAGTGAAACTTCTATGAGCGACCACCTCTATTAACCCGTTAACGCGCTGTGTTCCCGCTCTGGGAACACCAAACTCTGACTTGACTGCTGCCAGTCAATAAGAATAGATTTGATTTCTGTAAAAATAGTTGCGGGTGACATAGCTCCACGAAAATCCTTTACCTTTTAGCACGTCATTTCCCGTATAAAAATTGTCACGATTATTTTTAACAGCGCTGACTTCTGCTGAAAAATGGAAGAATGCGAGAACAGCTGGATAGATTGCCCAATGCTTAAAAAAGGGCAGCCGTTACCATCGCTCGACTTAACTACCTGCAATATGGCGGACGATCGAAAAAAAGGGTCTCTAGATCTGTGGCACGCGATGAACGTTTCGATCGTCCGCCATCTTGCTGGTAGTTAAGTCGAGCGATGGCAACGCCTGCCCTTTTTTTCAGCATTAGGAAAGGGTTGCGCCTCAAAGGATTAAGCGACTACTTACTCCAAAGACCAATTTTATAAGTCGCTGATTTTTTACCCCATTTACTTAATGTTTAAAAGATCCTTTAGAAGGACCACACAACCCTCTATAAGCGACCGGTCCGGATTACATGTCCAAAAATTTTCTAGTATTTTTCTGGAAGTTAAGTAAACAAAAACCACACTCCAAACCATTCGTTCTGCCGTAGATCGACAGCAGGTGCAAGTGCACGTACACATCACGTACAAATCTTGCAGGTTAGAGAAGAGATATGTTTAAGAAAAGAATGCTTCAACGAATTGGAGCAGTGCACTGATGTGATCGGGTTATACGAAAAAAGGAAATTCGGAGAGCAACTTGGCTGTTACTTTTGTATGCGGAAAAATGCAAAACGAAAATTTTAATACGTATCTATTTTCCTGCTGCAGATTTGTCAGGAGAGTGCACGCATATACTTTATTAAAAACTGCGTATTCTGTAAGTTTGTGTCATCTGTCGACGTGTCTGTAAAATAAAAACTGAATTGCATTCCTTTTTTTTTTTTTTTTTTGATAAAAGATAATTTTTTTGTATATTATAGGAACAGTGTTTTTTTTTCCGCGCGATAAAAAGTAGCCTATATTTTATCCAGGACAACAGTCTTTATTCCAAATTTCATCCAAATCCGTCAAACCGTTTCGGCGTGAAAGGGTAACAAACATACATACAAATATTGACATTTATCAAGGGCGGATTAAACGGGGGGGGGCGGTGGGGGCGACCGCCCTCCCTCCCGATAAAAAAGAAATTAATGTAAAAAATCCTATTTTATTTCCATAAAATGGATGTCTTCTAACTAACCGCCTTCTCCGACAAATCCTCCGGCGGCATTGATCCGCCACTGACATTAATATATTAGTAGGATAGGATTTAGAAAGAAAAGACAAATCGATTCAGCTCAAGATTGTCTCTATATTTTACGTTCAATCTCGAGTTTGAACTCATGCGAGAACTTTCATGAATTCAACCAAGGGCGGATTAAAGGGGGGAGGAGGAGGGGGCGACCGCC
Organism: Cheiracanthium punctorium; assembly: GCA_038373885.1. NCBI lineage: Eukaryota > Metazoa > Arthropoda > Arachnida > Araneae > Cheiracanthiidae > Cheiracanthium > Cheiracanthium punctorium. The sequence continues at coordinate 341,881 of JAWZYV010000498.1, forward strand.
CCGCCCCCGAGAAAAAAGAAATTAATGTAAAAGATCATATTTTACTTCCATAAAATGGATGTATATGTCAATCTTCTAACTAACCGCCCCCACCGACACACTTCCAATAATCCGCCACTGAATTCAACAATGTATTTTAAAAAGCTGCTTAATTAGAGAAAAATAACCACATTTTTTTTAGAAAATATAATAAGTATTAGAAATGCTAAGTACAACGGCAATTTTTGTTTAAATATTGTTTAAGTTATTTAGAGCGATGTGAAAGTACTTTACACAAAATTTACTGGCACATGTAAAGTCATGATTGATTTTTAACTGACATTAACTAGCTATTTATTTTATCATTTATCGTAAAGCAATTTACTGTGAGTTGATTGATTTATTTAAAATCTAAAAATTTCTGGAAAAATTGCAGCGCCTTGATAAGCACGAAAGAAGGAGAAAAAAGAAATATTTGTATGATTCATCTTTCATGTTTTAAGCTAATATTTGTGCACATAAGAAGAAGAATACAAGATGAAGAGCAGAATATTTTTATTTACTTACCGACCGCAAAATAATAAAAATAAATAAGAAGTCTTGCACCCTTTATTTGAAAGGTCTCGGATCATGTCAACTTTTTTTATTCATTGGGTGCAATTCTTTGATAACGAACAATAGACTATTCACACAGTGATTAGAGTAGAAGCCGCGGGCAGTATAAAAAAGAATGTTAGTTCCATGTAATGTTTTTTATCATTCTTTTTTTCTCTTTCTAACCGACAAGCCAAACAAAGAGGTGGGGAACAAGAGCTAACGAGTTGAGAAAAGAATATAAAGACTTTTGTTTGTACTGCGGCCGTTGCATAATTTAGAGGTTTAAATGTTCACCATGGAAGCACTAAACCAGTAAGAAAGAATTCCAGCTAACTAAAAGTTTAGTTGTGTCTGACTTCTTCTTCTAGTAAACATATTTTGCAGGTATTGGTATATCTTAAAAGGCAAAAGGCTCGGCTTTATTGAGGTACAAAACTGATTGGCGATATTGAGTGTTTATTTAGGATGAGAATATTTTAAAAGAATTTAACAAATACAGTATTACCCCCCCCCCCTCCCTGTATTACTGATTCCTATAAGATGGTTTGTATTATTACGAATTTTTTGCGTGATCTGCTCTTCGGGGTTTAAAATTAGGATAGAATTATTCTATTTGTCGAATAATTAAATTTTGCCTTTTGTTGCATAAAAATGGGTTCACTAGAACGCAAAATGGGGCCTTTTGCGTTCACCATAGAAAAACACAGGATTTGGCAGAATCGCTTTTCTGACTTCAAACTTATTTTTGGAGCGAAATTTGGGCGCAATTTCGCCAAAAAGTCGGCGATATTTGAAGCGATTTTATTAATAGGGCCTGTGATGCATGCTTCTTTGCATTAATTTTACACAATATGATTAGTTTAACGTCATCAATATAATCGACCAATAGGAAGTGTCATCGGATTAAATGTTGAAGTGATGTGTAGAACGTTCGCGAAGTGTGTGTGAAAAGTATAAAAATGCAGCTTGCCTCACACGTTGAGGTTCAGATGCCAGTTATCAGCTAGGAGAGAAACGATAGTTCTGCTGAAAAGCTCGCCTTCGTTGCATTGCGGTATTTTCTGGATTTGTTTGAGAAGAATATTTTTGTAGGCTGTTTTCCATTGTTGTATGTTGAGCAGAAGCTGAGAGTTCTGTTCGGGCATTTCCACTAAATTTTAGCCCGTGGAAGGATTTTTGTAAGCGAAATACAATATCTGAGAAGGCTTCAGTGATCAGCTGACTTTCATAAATCAAGTTACTGCTAGTTAATTCCTGTAAACTGGGTACAGAAGATTGTTCTTCGAATTTCTAGAACCAATAATATTTGTATTTTATCCTGTCAGCTGGGTCGTTTACTATAACTTTCCACTTACACTGGACTTTTAAGCTTGGAGCCCCAAAACTAAGCAGTTTTCTGGAACAGTATAAAGGAAATGTGTGATCGTGTTCGTATAACACGGTAAAAGAATGGGACAAATGTTTCGATTTTATTATGTTTTAGCACAGATGTTGCTGATGATGTGTGTATAACCTAAGTGCCTCGTACAGCACTTATTCATATAACATAGGAGAAATCTGAAGTATTACAAGGCGTCTACTGCATTTCGAAACATTTACAAAGCATTACGAATATACGATGTGTCCTGTCCCAAGGGCGGATTAAAGGAGGGGGCGACCCCCCCCCCCGAGAAGAAAGGAATTAATGTAAAAGACCCTATTTTACTTCCATAAAATGGATGTATATGTCAATCTTCTAACTAACCGACCCCACCGACAAATTAACCGCCCTCCCCGACAAACTTGCAATAATCCGCCACTGTCCTGTCCTTACATTGTCAAACACTCATGGCGCGGGTAGCATAGGGCAAGGGGGGGGGCAATGCCCCCCGCTGGATTTTTGTATGCAGTGTTTTCCCTTGCTTTTTTCTCTCTTCCAAAATTTCTCTTTTTCTCCTCCAACCATATGTTGAAGTAGTCTTTGCCCCCCCCCCCTGGAAAATATTCTGCCGGCGCCCATGCAAACACTGACCAAGGTTTTTTATTATTTAAATATTGATTCTAGATATTTACAAAAAATACCATAGGAACGTAAAAAAGGTACAGAATTTTATGGCATTGATTAAATATTTCCGGAAATGAAACAAGCCTAAATAAATGCAAAATTAATTTTTTTTACGGTCACCTTACAAAAAACAAAATATCTGATGTGACAGCACATGACTTCCTTGCACGTCTATTAAATCAAAGATATTTTCGGCGCACTTCGTGTAAACTTATGTTTGGAAGAGATAAAATTCAGCAGTAATAGTAAGGTTTAGCGATTTCTAGCTAAATATTTCGATATCGCCAAGCTGGGTTCAATTTGAAAGACTTGCTTCTGACACTTAATTTGGTGATATTTTACCAAAAGCCAGGAAGCTTGAGATAGTTCGCTAGATTTTGGGGATAGCCAAAGTAGTCCTTGACCACAGACTTTCAATGAATTGAATGTATCCGTACACCTTTGTGTAGTTAAAGTCATTTCGCTGACCCTGTAAATAAATTACCCAGTCGATTGCAATCAAAAAAGAGATAAAAGTTAGATGTTACAATAGTTCTAAATACAAAATTTCAACATTCTACTGTTCAAAGTTTTAGTTATGCGAAATTATTTTTGGCACCAAATTTGGCGATATTTCGGCAAAACGCGCCAAATGGAGAGATTTTAGGCATGGACCAAACAATAATTGACTATCCTCAAATTTGGGGATATTTCGCAAAACTCGGCAAGGACGACGACATATATCGATACTTTGGGCATGGACCAAATGACTGACTATCGCCAAATTTGGCGATATTTCGGCAAAACACGCCAAGGTGGACGACAAATGGCGAGATTTCGGGCATGGACCAAACAATGACTGACTATAGATGTAATATATATGGAAGATGTCCATGAACATTAATGTATTGAAATTCTTTTGGGTGGTCCTGTAAATAAACTCTCCAGTAGATTGGAACCAAAAGTTGAGATGCACAACTACATGTTACAACAATCTTATCTATGAAATTTCAACATTCTACAACTAATAGTTTTTGAGATTTGAGAGTCGCCAAGATTGGCTGCTTTTGGCGTAAATTTTTAGGAAGGCACGTGACCATTGTCGGACCATTACCTAAATATATGGTAGGACTGTATTGTGCTTGAAATGGATGAATGTCCCTAAAATTGCCAGCAGAACTATAAATGACACTCACTTTTTTCGTTGGAGAAATTCATTTTGTAGCCCTTAACAGCATGTATCACTTCTGAGTCGCTTGAAATAGCCTAATACCTCTAAAATAAGCTTTAATGAATTTTTGCCCATAGAGCATAATGTAGTATTTAAAATCGTTTGGGCGGCCCTGTAGATAAACTATCCAGTCAAATTCGACCGAAAAGGGAGGTGCACAACTAGATGTTACAACAATCTTAAATATAAAGTTTCAATATTCTATGTCTAATAGTTTTTTGGGATATGCGCAGTGGCGTAGCCTGGAATTTTTCATGGAGGGTTGTTACGACTACTGTAACTCACATATATGTATATGTATACGTGTGTGTGATAAGGGAGTGAAAAATATACTTTTTGTATGGCAAAAAAATCCTCATGGGGGGGTTGTAACCCCTACCAACCCCATGGTTCATTATACTCGCATATCCAGTGGCTACGCCACTGGATATGCGAGTATAATGAATTTCGGCCCATAGAGTGTAATGCATTTAGAATATTTTGGGTGGTCCTGCAGATAAACTATCCACTCGATTTCGACCGGTTCACAACTACATGTTACAACAATCCTAAATATAAAGTTTTAATATTCTAAGACCAATAGTTTTTGAGATATGCGAGTTACATACATACCTATGTACAGATGGCATGGGAAAAATGGTCAAAATAGACTCGTGGTCGGTCAAAATGGGTTGCACACGCATTTATATGAACGTGCATGCTAGCGTACGATGAGATGCATCGTAAAAATTCTTAAAAGTAAATTTAGAGCTAGTCAAAATCGGTTTTTTCGTCGAAATCTGGCCCCCGAAATTTTTCGGGATCACATTACTTCCTTATACTTCGTACAAGGAAGTTAAAAGAGAAAAGAAAAAAAAAAGAAAAGAAAGCTAGAGAAAACAAATCTTAAGTTATAAAAGCCAGAAGAAATCTTGTGCCTAATACAGCTGATGCACAAAATTTCAACCTTTCATCATAAAAAAGCTCAGAGATATGAAAACAATAATTGATAACATTGAAAACATATAATTCACTTAAACCGATTTAGAAGAGATAAAAATCACATCGGAAGATCTCACGTTTCAGGGGCTGTACACAAATAACGAATGAAAACAATAATTCCATAAATACACAATACTTTTGTTATACTGGCATTGTATAGCTCCTCAGACCAACTATGTTTAAACATATCTCTGAGCCTTTTTATGATGAAAGGCTGAAGTTTTGTACATGCATGCATATGTTCATGACGAAGGCTGCGTTTTAATTTTCTTTACGAATTGGATTTTGCTAAGAACAGCTTTTAATTGCTATAACAAACGCATCAATATTATGCAACAATTTCCAAGCTACTGTTAAATCACTTATTTTCGTGAGGCTTTAATTTTTACGATTTTTCTCGGGCCCGTCGTAATCGTGAAAATTAAAGCCTCTTTTTTCAACTTCAAATCATCATTATATATATTTTTTTCACTTCAAAATTTTCAAAAATGTTTTTTCACAATCAAAATTTTTTCACTTATTAAAATTTAATAATTTACCGCATAGTTAGAAGCTCTTTCGAGACAACTTTCTTTCTTAGAACTATTTCTTAAATACTATACAATTATTTCTTGCATATAAAACAGTAATACAGTTAATAGAATGCAGCTCATTCACTTACAATATTTATACCCCTTTTATGTCTATAAAGCCATTCAAAGTCGGGAAGTGGAGGGGACGAACTTTTTGGACAAAAGGAAGCTTCTTAAAATGCCTTATGCATAAGGGGCTTTATATATAGGTAGTTTACGGATTTTTCAAAATTCGGTTCTATTCATATAAAATTCGCGAAATTTTCAACTCGAGAAATCACAGATTATCTTCATTTCCGGGAAAATTACGGCTCGCGAAAATTAGTGATTTTACAGTATTCTGAAAGCACTGAGTCGATATCTGGATCCTTCAACAATATTTATTCACCAGGATTAAATTCGACTTGGCTGAGAGCCAAGAGGGGTTTTCCCTTCCGGTCCAAAAGGATTCTGGCTGTTCTCTCCTTTAGAACACTAGTCACATGACTCTTAAATAATTTAAAAACATCTATAATAAATTCAATTCAATCAATCACTTCAAGAACAACCGCTGAAGTCACGATCACGAATTCACGTTTTTTTTAAAAATCAGTAGGAAATCTTCACTACAAAAATACGCGGATTTTCAAGGAATTTTTTAGGATTATTCCCAGGGATGCAGTCCTAAAATAAAAAGTTACGGGGCGCTATAAATAAGCCCATCTCCTGCGAATTTTTTTTTTTTAAATAAAGGGCGTGGCCAACGGTTTCTTTCAACAAAGAATTTATTAAATTGCAATTTATTCTATTTACAACTCGAAGTAGTAAAAAACAAATGATTCTGAACAATGACCATAGTTCCTCCGTGGAATGCTCGTGATTGACATGACCAGATTGGCTATCTTCAGCATTTCCGAGTCGAAGCAACCACGCTTTGACATCAGTCAGGTATTGCATCCCATTGTTGAAATGGGATTTCAAGGTTTATTTCAAGGCTATTAAGTTTAATCAACACAGAGGGTGACACATGTTTTATTAGAATGTTTGAACGCAAACGAACTGATTAAATTCATCACTAAAACCTGATAATTCAGACATTTTTTAAACACCTGATATTTTTATTAACCAGGGCGCCGCCCCGCCTTGAAAAAAAGTACCGGGGCTCAGATCTGGTGCGCCCTGGCCCCACTGCACCCCTGGTTATTCCGGAAAGTATTTGAAATGTTTGTTGTAGTCAGAGGCGGATTAATGCAAGTTTGTCGGGGGGGGGGGGGGTAGGTTAGTTAGAAGATTGACATATACATCCATTTTATGGAAGTAAAATAGGATCTTTTACATTAATTTCTTTCTTTTTCCTCGGGGGGGGGGGGAGAATGCGTAGCCCCCTCCGCCCTTGGTTGTAGTTTTAGTTTATTAATACTGATTATGTATGCGCAATGTGTATATATATATATATATATTATATGAGTTTTTTCACGTTGTGCTGGGGAAGAGGTCAAACTGCCAAGTAAAATATGGGTTTATAATGAATTTATTTAAAAAATTTACCAACTGGCTTTTGTGTAACTTTGCTAAGTCTACTTGGGATAGGAATGATGTCATAACTTTTGTTGTTATCTTGCGCGGCGTGCATTACATTAATTTTGAAGACGTGAAACTATATGTAATAATTATATGTCTTTAAGGAATAAATAAACTGAATTGTATTTTTTTTTTAATTTTACAATACAAAATAGTATCTTATGCAATCACCCCGCAAAAGTCATTTTAATACCTTTAATATTTTTTGTGTCAAAAATCTCTAAACATAGAGCCCTTTTTTGTGTGATTTCATGTCTTGAATGGATGGACTCTCCACTTATCTGTATCAATGACTTAATTATTGTTATTATTATTATAATTTTACAAGCAGAATACACTATGCATACTTATGAAAGAATAAAACATCATAAAAAAATTTTGAAAGATTTTGCCGACTAAATATTTTACATCTGCTTTTATAGACTTACTGTTTGTATACAAGCTGTACTGTGCTTGACCTTATTTGGAAAAGCAGTACAGCTTATGAAGATACATTATCAATTTCAAAGTTCTTAAAAGAAATTGCTGTTTATTTATTTATTTGTTAAATTTAGTTTAGCTATTGTGATATGATGGGGTCACAGCCACAGTGAACCAAACCCATCTAAACTAAATTGAAGAAATGAAGGTTTGAAATTGCACATTATAGTATAGTGGCATTATACAGCCAAGTTATAAATGCCATTTCTGGGAGGGAAAACGTATTAAACACTTGATTCACTATGGCAGTGAACAGACGTTTTTAGGTTACTTCAACATGAACCACAGTGGACGCTTGTTAATTCGAACTGAAAGGCTCTCATAAAAAATTCGAATTATCTGATGTTAAGGGAAAATTATAACTTTTAAAGCGTACCACTGATGCTGAAAAATCTCCACAAGAATGTATAACAAAAGAAAATATATTATATAATGCCATCTAAAGTTATACATATTGAAAAGCAATTTCCTTGGAAGTCCTCCACCCAAGGCATCCCCCTTTTGGCTGATGTTTTCCGTGTAGCTTTATGGCAGGTCGTGCCTGTTGACCGAGCCGTTCGGAGTGTTTCGAGGTTTTCTCCGAAACATCGCGTAAATACGGGCTAGGATCAATTAGAAAGTCCCCCACGGAGGGCATTCCCCCTATAGGCCTAGGACCCTAATGCCTTAATCGACCTTAATCTATAAACAAACAAACATATACTTGAAATTTGTCAAGTAAATATGAGTTATGTGGTATGTTTATATAGTCTAAGTTATCTTCTTTTCTATTATGTTGTATTTAAATGAATATTTTAATGATTTGGAATTTTGTGATGAATAATAATACATTGGTTAATAAGATGTACACTGGGTCACCAAAATGGGACACAGTGGATCAGTGACCCATTGTGCCCCCATTTATGTATTTATTGCCTTTCTGTAAGTTTCTTACTTTCTAATGTTTGAATGTACTAAATTTATCTAAATAAGTCTTCCACGTCAGCCACTGAATCTTCAGTTTCTCAAGAAAATTATGTAAAACAAAAACTGACGCCACAGATGTCATCATCAGGACATCCTTTTCCTAACTCTGATGCAAAAGAGAAAAAACTGAGAGGCAACCTAAAAAAATCAGAAATTCTTAATGATACACCAGTAAAATTCGCAATGCAAATTGAGATGCTTGAAAAAAAGAAGAGTGAAAGACCTAACGGTATGAAGCAAGAGAGACAAAAAAAAAAAAAAAAAAAAAATTGTAAGCAATTACAAGAATAGCTCAACTGCAGAAAAGGAAGAATGAAAAAGAATCTTCTAGTGAATTTGACTTTGAGGATTTGAAATTTAAAGATGTACAAGATTTTAATGTTGACGCTGGAGATTTCGTGTTATTCAAGGTCTATGGCAAGAAAAAATGCAGTTCAAAAGACCATGTTGCTGAAGTTGTAGGCAAAAATGAAAATGAATTTGAAGTGCATTACATCAAAGGAATTCAGCCAGGTTATGCACTTACCTTTGATAAAGCGGACATTCATGCAGCAGAAAGATATTGTGAGAAAGTTGCCAAAACCAAATATATTTCAGGGAACTGAGAACAGTGACAAAGTTGACTTTAGCTGTAAATTTTCAGTGAGTCCAATAGCTATTGTAAAATATTATCCTTTGGTTTAATGCCTTAAAAATAACTATAAAACTAAAATTATGTAAACTTAATAGGACTCAAAATGATATTAGCTAACTAGAACCTTTAATTTTATTAACAAATTTAGTGGTTGTATATTTTAGAACCATAAAATTAACACTTACCTTATAAATTTTGAGCTACTTTAATATTGAACTTAATACTAAATACTGTCAAAAAAAATGTTTAAGCTACTCACTATCTAGTGTAAGATATTTTTTTTATTGTGTTTCTCCTTAGCTGACCCAGTGTACCCCATAAAGGGGTCACAAAACGTACTTTAGATAAATGGTTTTTTATTTTACAAAAACTTTCCTTGGAATTGAACTAAAATTAAATAGGATAGCCAATAAATCAGGAAACATAATACATTAGTTTAATATTCCGTTTATAAAGCTACAGCTACAGCTTTTGCACGATCCGCTTGAAATTTTTCATAACTATGTATAAAAATATACAAAACATTCTGCGTTACTTTAAAAATCTGAAAATCAACCCATTCCCTCATTTTCAAGCAATTTTTCGCTCTTTTCAGCCCCATTTTATTTACGAGAGTAAAGCAAGTGAATCATTTGCGTGACAAAATTAGCTGTGGCAATTGGCATGGCGTCCTATAGAAGTCATGGTCATCAGGCTTTGAAGGGAAAATTTGCGATTTCAGTTCGTTTTAAATAGTTTTGCCAGATAACATAGTTTTTTTTAAATTAAAATGATCATCTGCTTGAAACATTGATGTTTACAGAAAGTGAAATCGTTCTAATGCGAAAAGTTTCCGCGCTTTTCCAGAAGAGCAAAAATTTGATTTGGAATATCGATTTTCATGTTCTTCTGGAATCTTCATATTCAATAATACAAATTCAATACGAAGTTATTTATTTTAGGCGGGCGAAGATTAATTAATTATATTGAGTGCACATTTGACATATTTTGTCAGATGTTTTTTCTAGCGTCCGTTGTAATTGCCACCACAACGGGCTTTGACTTCTTGTATTTACATAGCATACGTAATAAGCAACATATATTGTATCTGACAACTACCGTATTTTGTTTGCGATGTATTGTAATTGTATTTGTAATGCGAAATCCCAGGATTAATCGTATTATCACGGTATTTTTACCCAATAAGAAAACTTTCATCCTAACAGTAACAGAATAATGTAATATATCGATATTTTTTTACTCTCTGGGAATAAAATCTAATTACAGCGAGAAGAAGAGAAAGAGGGTTTTCCTTTACAATATTGATTTTTTTCCAGAATGAAAGAAGAAAACTCGTTCCGGCGAGAATTTGAGTAGTCATATTTATAGAGGGTGGAAAAGAGAAAAATAAAGCACATCTCATATTTATATGCACCTATTTTGAGTTTGGATCTGCCTGATTACTGAGTTTTGCAATTCATGCAGAAAATGCCGCTCTTTAGGCCGATTTAAAACTATAATTAGGTTGAAATGAAAGTTCCCTGCCTCCGCAAATGTCGTCTGCGCAAATAGTTCGTCTTGGTGTGTTTGCTCATATTTTATCAAGCGAATTTTGGCATTTGAAAGAAGGAGACTTGCTTTAGAACACTGTTGATGTGAAATCTGAAGAAAAAAAAAAAAAATCGTTATCATTGAGTACAAGTTGTCTGAAATGGAACTATCACGCTACGCTACCAGATTAGAACCAACGTTTACTTCCCGTTCTGTTAGCAAAAAAGTCAGCTACAGAATACAGAATGTCAACGAATTACGTGCACAACTTTAGGTCTTACTGTTGTATCACATGACACTGTGAAGGTTTGGTACCGAAAGTTTAAAAACAAGGACTAGACAACATTCATAAAGTAGAGCGCTCTGGCCGGCCTACTGATATTGATAAAGACTGCCTGCGAGAGCTAGTGGAAGATTCAGTATTCAACCACTCGAGAGCTAGCTAAGGAGTCGTGCTGTTATGCATCGGAGAACTTTCGTTACAACCTGATATTAACCCCTTGAGCACCAGGGACGTACGTGCGTACGTTTTTATAATGTTAGATATAAACACCATGGACGTACCTGCGTACGTTCGAGGTATTATTGCATAACTTTTTTCTGCATGGTATTCTTAAACAGAGTGTATAATTGTTATCTAGTATATTAAGCCGCGTTTTTTTCACATCTCGATATTTTTAGCCTTCATTTTCACTCGATAGATGGCATTAGTAGTCATTGAGTTAAGCAGAACTTAATAATCTGGTACTGCGGTTCCTTTATAGATAAACTGACCTGATGTGCAAGGGGTTTATCCCCACCAGTGGCCGAGAGCATAATGCTCTGAACTGAGAGACGGAATGTGTCTGGTTCAAAACTAGGTCGCGTTCGCCGACCTAACCGTTCAGAGTTCCTCCGAAACTTAACGCAAGTACCTTAAAACCCTTAAAAAGACCAAGACCCTTAAAAAGTCTCCCACGTGAAGCACTACATTCCTCGATTTAGATCCCACGTGTAGATAATTGGCCGTAAACCCAAAGCACAACACAACACACAACCTGATTCTTTGAGGGTCTTCCAGCAAAATTTCAAAACATTTATTTATGCTTTGACTTTGTCTGTAGTTATTTTAATTGCCGTAAATGAAATTTAAAAAAAGAGCGTGTGTACAGACACGTGTCAGAAGTGAAACTTCTTTGGCGAGATTGATTAAAATCTGTTCGATTGTCATATAAGTAGTCAGAGATAAAAATAAAAGACTAAAAATTAAAGATAACAATTGAGAACAGACCAAAAGTGAGATGTTGTAGGTAGTCAAAGGATTGAGCCATTGTATTAAAAAGATTTTTTTTAAAAATCAACATTAATTAAAAGTTATAATTTTTTATTTTTTAGTTTGAGATTTACACTATTTGATGATAATCTTACATTGGCACAGTTGTCACTAAAGCTTAATGGTAACTAAAATAAGAAACGTCTATTGTGGTTCCAGACATAATTTTCGATATTTTAGTCTGGATTATCTGGATCAGATTATCAACGCACTGTAACGAAGTTAATTAGTTAGGCTGTTTTAAATTATTAAGACTGCGTTGTGACACATGAAAATCCACGTTCGATACACTTAGTTGCAATATAATAAAAAGACGTTAAATACTAAAAAACTATTCTATTCAAAAGATACTATTGAAATATAAACTTATTACAACGGATGGTGGTGGCTCAGCGAAATAAAAAATACGTCCTATATAGACAGTGAAATTAAGGTGGAATGATTTAAAAATTACGCCAGCACAGAATTACACAGTGGCGAGAACAAACACCTGGCTGAGATCAATAACGCCAATTCCAGAGCAACCCTAAAAGTTAATCCAATAAAATTAAAATGAAGTAATCGCGAGCAAATAATTTTAAAGATGTCGCAGGGCAACTTACGCCAGCATAATGCCAAGAGGGGAAACCAAAAAGTTCGTTGTTTTTGCAAACGGACGCAATATAATCTATTTTTAGCACAACGAACGCTACATGTCTGAAGAAAAGACAAATAAACAAATAAGAACAATGCATACGGGAAAAGCGAATATACAGATTTAAAAGCCGAAATGGCAGAAAAATGAAAACAGAAGTGATTTAGAATACATGATTTTGGATAGATTACATTAAAGAAAGCCAAATTAAATGATTGTTAAATTAAATATGTGATCTGCATCACACGCACCTAAAGAAGTTTCACTTCAAAAATGTATTGTACAAATAATGTAATATTTTTGTCGGGCAAAAAATTAAAATAAAAGCTTATAAATCTATTTTGACTTAGGCAATATAGGTTATGTTATATGACTGATCAATATTAACAATTTAATAATCACAATAATTTAGTTTTTCAATTTCATTTATTATCTCAAACATAAAATTAGAATAAATTAATGTAAAAATATTTTACAAGTTCGTTTGGTTAATTTTTCAGCATTAAAATAAAATTTGAAAATACTAAATTAAATAATAAATATAATAAGCACACTAAGTCATTAGACAAGCATAAAAATCATTTAATATACATGGATTTTAAATTTTAAATTACGATGAGGATGTATACAAAAAGAATATATATATAAAATATTACTTACTTGTATATCGGTTTTAGTGAATAATAGTTTGTTAATAACAATAAAAATGAGATGGTGCATGCAAGATCTGCCTTAGCTCCTATGTCCTCCTTGTTCAAACGATAGATGGGGGGGGGTGCCATCCAGGTGCATCTTGAATTGGTTCAAAGTTAAGAGACCACTCATAGGGGGCAGGTCTCGTAATCCACGTAATGTGCGCGTAATCTCGTAATGTGCGCGGACACAGGCAGCTGTCTTCAAAAAAGGGTCTCTAGGTCTGTGGCACGCGATGAACGTTTCGATCGTCCGCCATCTTGCTGGTAGTTAAGTCGAGCGATGGCAACGGCTGCCCTTTTTTCAGCATTGGGCAATCTATCCAGATGTTCTCTCATTCTTCCATTTTTCAGCAGATGTCAGTGCTGTTAAAAATAATCGCGACAATTTTTTTTACGGGAAATGACATGCTAAAAAGTAAAGGATTCTCGTGGAGCTCTGTCACCCGCAACTATTTTTATAGAAATCAAATGTATTCTTCGTGACTGGCAACAGTCAAAACGTCAGAGTTTAGTGATCCCAGAGCGGGAACACTGCGCGTTAAAGGGTTAATGAAATGACCAACATTTTCGACCCTCGTAGCGGTCAAGCCTACAAGTAGGCCGCTGAACCGGCCATTAGAAAGAAATTTTTCTTGGAACTGATGACATAGTTTTCGAAAACCCTGTATATTGATCTTTTTCATAAATCAACAAGTATAAAATATTTTATACCTGTACTAATTTACGTTCAAACCTTTAATCGCCAATTGTCAGCGAAGGCCACTAAAACTGTAGGGATAGGTTGATCATCTTTTTATTTATCCCTCTTTAACTGCTATATAACCGTTAACAAAATAAATAATAATAAACGTTTGGGAATTTAGAATCGACTTTCCGTATTATTCATATAAAATTACAGGATTTTGCAATTTTCTCCCCCGCCGTTCTCGTTTCTTTACTAATAGAAATAAATTAGCCTTAAAATATGTAAACATGATCCGATGTTTTCGCTTATTCTCTGTGTCGAAAAACGTCTTCTGAAAAATCAACAACAATATGTAAATTGCGATTGTGTGAGGAAAATGTAAATATCCGAGATTAGAATTTTACACACACAATTTAAGTTAATTAAAACTCTACCCATTGTCTTTAAAGAAAAATCGAATAAGCAAAGCCTTGTTTTACGCACATTTACATAGAACTTCGCGAAAGCTAGGAGTTTGAAAATTAATAAAAAGAACTTTTATTTAGTACGTATTATCTTAGTTGGTATATCTGATATTTAGAAAACAGAACGAATATTTTTTCATGTGCATGACAATCATTTAAATACGATATGTCTGTAATGGGTTATTTGCACTGAATTTTTTTTATGAACTAAGAACTAAAAAAAATTCTTTTTCCTTTTCTTTTTCTTCTGTATTGTTATACAAAAGATAGAACTTACTGGTACATAGGCGCACCCACGGAGGGGGCTATGGGGGCTGAAGCCCCCCCTAAAGGTGGGAAATTAGAAGTGAAAGTATTGAAAATTGTCACTAATGAGTTAAATGTTTTCTTTTTAAAAATTGTCTTCAAATTATTTCTAAAATATTTTTTACCAAAAAAAGATGTTAGTTTTTAAATGAAAACTTACAGTTAGAATATGAAACAGGGTTAAACATGGTTACAACATCACTGAAAAGATCATATAATTATTTGATTCTAAATAGAGTTACATTGCTCGTGGGGTTGTGTTCTACGGGCAAGTCGACTGGCACAGAATATTTTTGACGTTATAAGAGAGTTATAACTATAATTGAGGTCACTAAAACCGAGTTCAGCAGTATTCGTAGCCCAGCCCCCCCTAAACTGAAATCCTGGGTGCGCCACTGTACTGGTAAATGCGGATAGTTGTTCATTGCGGATAGTTTTTTTATCATTTTAAAATACTGATTGTTCAAAGCAATTATGCAGACAGAAAATATAATTTCTAGGTATGTACAAAAGGAATATTTTTTTATAAAGATACTGTGTTATTACAATTTAGTTTTCAGCAATCTTTATTTAACGAGGATGGACAGTTCTCTTTGCATTACTCTTTAGCTACGTTCTTGAATAAAAGAAATGATAAATCTCCCAAATCAGCGTGTAATTTTCCGCATTGCCCATTCAATTGCACCGACTTGTACTTTTGTCATTGGTAAAAAATATAAAAGATTCCGCTCAAGACGGGCTTTATGTATACTTAATTTAAAAAAAAAAATCATTCCCTCTAAATTACTATTTGTTCACACAATAAAAGAATATCTCACTTTTATTTATTTTTTAAATTTATTTTCTTATTTTATTTTATTCTATTTTTTAATATAAAAAATACTATTAACTTATTCTCGTGTACAAAACATAACGTCTGAAATAATATTTTTTTTAATGTGCCGATAAAAAAAAATAAATAAATAAATAAAAAGGAGGGGGCCAGCCGGCTTGGAAAAAATTTGGTGGGAAATACAACTTTTTTTGAAAAAAGGATTGCTGTAAAGAATACCAGCCTTGGAGTCAACACCTTTCTTACCCTCTCAGCTAGTCCCGCAGTAGCTCAATTGGCAGAAGTTCGATTCCCGTTTGAACACCGAAAGTGAAGCAACATTGGCTCATGCCACAGCTCGGGAGGGTAACAACCTCTTGAGCTGGACTGCTCTGGACTGTTGTAAGCTACAGAGAACTGGTTCATATAAAATCTGAGACCCATAAATATACGTATGCGTAAACTCTAATTGTCGACTCCCTCCTGTAGGTAATAACAGCCAACCCTTCAGCTAAGTCCTTGAAGACCTACTTAAGTTATGTGTGACTTTTAAATGATTTGCTTACAGTCACAAAAACTTTTCATTTTCTTACTCAAATACAAGTGAAAAAAAAGAAAGCAGAACATTTTTGGGACGTAATTTAATACCCATTTAACTACGTCAAACCCGTTTGTTAAAGTTAAAAAATGACTAAGCTTCAGTCCTAATGACTAAACAATACTTAAGAAAAATACAGTCTAGCTCGGCTTAAAAACAATACATTTTCATAAAAGACATAAGAACAAGCATTTGCTGTGTGATAAATGATGAGATACTTTAAAACGCATTTTCTGTTTTCCAGTAGCAGAATTATCTTTAAAACGATATTTATTTAATATCTTTTTCCTAACACAAAATTTATTTTCTCGAACAAACGTTGACTCGTTCTGTTTCAGTTTTCTGCATTATTAAAATTTTTGTTGGCCTTATTATAGAATGCCGACTCGTAATGCAAACAAAAAGTTTTAGAAAGGTAGACGGTTATTTTTTTAAATAAATTGGGATAGGGGTGGGGGGATAAACAATGTTTACCTAAAGCGATACTGATCGAATAATTCTTCGTATTAGAAGAAAGATTGGAAATTTCGTTTTGTGTACCTTGGATGTTAGGAATTATACTGAACGTATTAACCCTTTGAGGCGCAACCCTTTCCCAATGCTGGAAAAAAAGGGCAGCCGTTGCCATCGCTCGACTTAACTACCAGCAAGATGACGGACGATCGAAACGTTAAGTCGAGCGATAGCAACGGCTGCCCTTTTTTTCAGCATTGGACAATCTATCCAGGTGTTCTCGCATTCTTCCATTTTTCAGCAGATGTCAGTGCTGTTAAAAATAATCGTGACCATTTTTTACGGGAAATGACGTGCTAAAAAGTAAAGGATTCTCGTGGAGCTCTGTCACCCGCAACTATTTTTATAGAAATCCAATCTATTCTTCGTGACTGGCAACAGTCGAAACGTCAGAGTTTGGTGTTTCCAGAGCGAGAACACTGCGCCTTAAAGGGTTAAGTAGCTTCGATTGCAGTTAAAGATGAGGCACAGACAGGTGTGTGGTTCATTTATCTATGTGTTTTTATATTGAAAAAAAAGTTTGATCATCGATTTTCCAAAATTTTGAGTGAGTAAATTGGAGCTGTTAACTTTTATACATGAATAATAAACTAGTACACAAACACACCATTCCGTGGTTCGCAAGAATTTATTAGTGCAAATTTCAATAATGAATGTGCTCTATTGCTTTCTTTGTCACTTCAAATCCAAGATGGCGTTGTTTGGTTAATAAGGCCCTGCCAACTGCTGGATTTGAATTACGAACATTTAATGCAACTTATTTGCTCTGTGATGATGAATATTTAAAAGACAACAGAGGCAGAGGTGTGGGTTAGAGATGAGTTCGGGCTCATTTTTTGAAGCCCGAGCCCAAAGACTTTTAATCCGAGGCCGCCCGAGCCTGAGCAATATTATTTAAGTCGGAGCCCGAGCCCGAAATTTCAGCTAAAGATAAATAAAATTCAAAGAAGTAATTCTTTGATAGAATACAACTAATACAATAAATTTTGGCGTTTGTGCAAATTAAAGACAAATTTAGTGGCAAATTTTTAATGCACTCTCTAATTCTTTATATCCATGTTTATTAAATAATGTCCGATCTCATGACTGACTAAGCAATATAAGCCGCCGTTCTGAAATACCCAAAGAGCTTCATGCGAATTCTAGGCACCCGTGCCGGATTTTCTTTATTTTAATAAGTATTATTATTTTTCATATGAATCACTTTTTTAAAAATCTGTTTCAAGGAGTATGTTCAATAAAATAGAAATTTTTCACGAGCCCGAGCCCGAACGCAATTGTGAATTACAGAGCCCGATCCCGGTTCGGGCCCGGGCTTGGGCTCGGGCTTTCGGGCTCGGGCTGAGCCCGTCTCTTCTCTAGTGTGGGTGGGGCCTGGTGTGTTCAGTTCATGCCGGACTCGTAATGCGCAGGGGCGGACAATGACGGCTATACTTACAATTTTTGTCAGTAAAGTTGATAAGTTTTGCTCTGATTTTTTTTTCTATTAATAAACTTAATATTTAACAGCCAATTATTTCCGTATGATGATTTTCTGTTGTTAAAAAAGAAAGAAAGGAAATAAACTGTAAGAGGTTGTATATGAAAATCAACTCACATTGAAAAAAATTTTGCTCCTTTGATAGATGAAGGGACACAAATTTTTAACAGTCATTATACAGCTAATATAAACAATTACTAATTACCATAGAGGCTAGTATAATTTTTTAAATGCCTAACATTAGCGCGTCGAATACAAAGTGAATTTCTATATAACTATTTTACTTTCCTTTATATTTCTCAAAAAAAGAAAAAAGAAGAAGAAGAAGAAGAAAAGAAAGTATAACATTTCCTTTGGAAAAGGGGAAAAGTGTTCTAGATAAATATATTATTTAAATAGTAACAATGTAATAACGCAAAGTAAGTTTTTGGAAGTATTTTTATCCCAGCACTCTCATGTTTGTTTATTTATGATTCTAGAAATGAATATCATATGGCCTGTGAAGAATCAAAAATGAAACAAACATTCAATATGTTAGTATAAATTAAAAGTACTTCGAAAAATAAAATGTGTATTTCTACGTTATTTTCCTTACAGTTTCCTTTCGTTATTCTAGAAGTAATATTGCACACTGAAATTAGGTAGCAACCAGAACGAAAGGTTCAATCATTTCTTTTTTACTCCACTTTACCTCTTTCATAGTGTACTAAACATGGAATGTAAACAATATAAAAACGCTATTGGATGTCGTAAAGACAGTTTACTGCTTTGTAACTGTGAATGAGGTACTGTACTTATAGCACTATTACTGTATTGTTTAGAAGACGCTGCGTAAGTAGTTCGCACTATAGCTACGCTATTAAGAGAAAAACATTAAATATTTCTCAAATTGTTGGGTCATTAATCTTTATTGCGAGAAGTTAAAATAAATTTGGTTTAACAAAGTACATGTACAGAGAAACAAGAAAGGGAAATTTGGTCAAAACACTTTCCCAAAACTTCTTTATTCTGTCCTAAGTAACTACGTGATTAAAATATCTTCATATTATATTTGAATGATAAATTAGTTTAGTTTCAAAATAAACAATTTTCTATGTTAAAGAACTGTATATTAAAGGTGGAATCAAGGATACTTTTAGGAATATGCAAGTACTCGGTTTTATCTGGAACAGGTAAGATGAAACCGAATTATGAAAAAAATCGTCGTTGTTTTATTACAGAAATATTTATTTATCATAAAAATTAATTAGTATATTGGTCCTCCTACACTGAGTAAAATATGTAGGTTTAAAAATCACGGTACATAAGTATTTTTCAATTTAATCTGTTTGGAAATCATATTAAATTAATTGATTATTTTAGTATAAAATTTAAGAGCAGAAATTACAAATAAAAATTTGATTATGCTCCTCTGTTTGTTACAGGCTTTATATAGGGTAAAGTGGAGAGCATAAGCTTCAAATATTTTTCCTGAATTTAGTAAATGGTTTAAATATCTGAAATTCACAAGACTTTGAACCTTTATATTTTATTAATAAATTAATAAATGAATAAAAAAGATTTCATTTCCTCTTGGAAGATGGCGAAATATTCCCTCTCCCCAAAACTTTTTTTTTTTGTTATCTTACTCATTAGGTAGGGCAACATGACGAATGATAACAGTATGAAAGTTATTTTTCAAAAATGCAGAGAAACAAATTCATTAATGAAAATAGACGCGAATAACACTAAAAAATAATGACAAAGCATCCATAATGAAAAAAAAACTTAATTAGATACAAAAATTAAGAAAATACGCAGGTAATAAAGTTCATAAACAAAAATCGCATTTTCAAGGTCTGACTTTCGCTTCATTATCAAATTCAGTCACTTTTCGCTTCATATTACTTACGCAAAATTATCTGTACGTTACTTAAATCAAATTATTATAAAAATCATATTTTGCTACAACGTGCTTTTTTAACAGTGCAAGTTTAAATCAAAACTGTATTTGTTGAATGCAAACATTCATGATACTATAATAATTGCTGAGCTATTGGTACCTTTCAACATGTTTCGTTTTGGATTTTTTTAAATTAAATATAAAATTAACAGTATAAACGACTAAAAAAATGTTTCCTTTATTTTCAAAAAGTAAGCAACAACAAAATGTGGTTATGCGAGTCTAAAAATAACTTTTTGACACTTAGAGCAATCGGGGAATTTGTATTAAATTAAGGAATAAATGTTCGCTTAAAATAATTTTCAGACAGTCTTCCCCCCTGACAGAGCGTCTGGTTCTCATCGATCAGTAAAACGACCTATAAACGCTAAAAGAAGAGCAGACATCCAAGTACTCCTCTGGACAATTTGTCATGTGGATGAAGAGAAAAAAATTGAAAGGATGTTATAGCTAACTTTGAAGCGATTTTCAGTGTGTGGCGTGTGTACAATCTCGTACACTGGTATACATATACACACACTCAGAGCCTGATCATAGGGTGATCGGGGCTCCGTGCAAGAGGTTATTTTGGGTGCCCTGTACTATCACGAGCATTTTAACTTATTTTTGTTTACTGTTGCATTTTCCCGACAAAATAAATAAATAAATAAATAAAACATTTTTAAAGAATACTAAAATTGAATTAAAAATTAACTATTTATTTATACTTATTTAGAACAAGACTATGTATTTAAAAGTGATTTTAATAATTTTTTTAGTCCGTTTGTATTATTAGCGCATGGATGCGCAAATTCCAGGAATGGCAATTACGAGGCATGGGAGCAAAGTTTCTCATTCCAAAAAATTTTCCTGATACACCAAAAAGTTCGAAATTTTCTTTCCTTCATCAAATAAAAAATGTTAACTAATGGATATTTTGTGATAAGCATATATATGGCCATACCATACGTTTTCAAAAACTCCCAACTTCCTGTTTATTGATCCGTGAGTCTTAAAGACCATTGAATTAGAAGAACAGAAAATAAATCTCTCTCAGGAAATAAAGATCTGAATCTGAAGTCCATTTATTGTTAAAAATTATGCTATAGATATTACAAAGGAAATTGAGTCGCAAAAAAAATTATTACTGCAGTATATATGAATATGTAATAAATCATGATAACAATAAATCGGGAGATTTGGGGGCCCTTATTTTTCCGGGGTCCCGGGCTATTGCCCCGCATGCCCTTGTGATAAACAGGCTCTGCACACACACTCCTGTAAATGTGGTTTTAGCTTCGAATTTTACTGCAACACAATTTGAAGATAGTTGGCGTTTGTTGAATTCAGTTTCCCGTTAAAGTTGGTAAAGCTACTCTATACCTTGACTGAGGAGAGCTGGATAGGGGTCAGATAAGGCCGGCGGTTTTGTCGTAAACCGAAATAGGGTTGGCAGCCAGTTCATCCTAAATCTGAATCTGAATTTGCAATAATAATAAGGTGTTATATGGCAGAAGTACTACGAAACTGTTTTTGATACATCGCGTGTATGCAAATTAAAAAAAAAAAAAATGTAAAGACGCGAACGGACTAAAACTTTTAAATTATTAATGCGTAAACGTCGAAAGATTAAACTTTTTTAATGGGTTGTATAAAAATGTTAATTAAAATATTTAATTTTGACGTAAACGTGAATTTTCATAAAGATAGTAAAATATAAATATAATTTGATATATAAAAGCTAACTGTCTAAAAAAGGTTATCTTATAAAGTCCTCATAACATATTTAAACAAAAGAAAGCAAGAGAGAGAATTTCAAAAACAAAATATTGCTTGAAAACGAGACAATATACAAGTTAAAAGACTACAAAATGAAAATTAAAAATTAAAACTGAACCTCAAGGTTTAATGTTATATTCGAAAATTATCAGTCGCAACAAATAAATTGTAAAACCAACTTCAAAAATGTGAATGTTTTAATGAACGCATTTCATAAGTAAATGGAAGTGTAGCTCTGCTAATAAAACGTAATGCAACATTAAACGGTTTCCATTGCAGGAATATTTATAGAAATATTGCTCCTTCCATAAAATTTAAATTAAAATGCACTGCTTTTTAGTTGAAATTATTAGTTTAATAATAGCCTATTTCGAGGATTTTTACTATTTTCTGAAAAGAAGTAAAGGCAGCATTTGCTAAGTACTAAGTAAATTCGTCTTGTAGACACGAAATGATCTTTAGAATGAATGCTGTCTACACTGTCTCTGAGAAATGCTGAAAATCTCATTCAATTCTATCTAGATGTCTTTTTGAAAGAGAAAGCCGAAATAAGAGGGTTTCAGTAACGTATTTCTAAACCACATTAAGTGTGAGGAGGCATCGGGGCTGCTGCAAATTATTAAGCGCAGCTTTTTTATGTTTGATAATGGAGAAAATGTTCATGATCAAAGTTCTTAAATAATCAATACGAATTTTAATCAAATTAAGTATGTAAACATTTTTCTTTCCAATGGAAAAGATTAAAAGACAACTACAGCTGGAAACTGTACAAAAGAAAAAAAAAACCTGGAGTGACTCCACTCGTCTTTCCGAACACTTACGATTAAGATCATTACCAAGCATTTAAATAAATTTTAATCGATGAATACTTCAAACATATATACCAAATTGAAGCTCAATCGAATGCACCGTTTAAACGCTTGCGTACTTTCAAGAATTTCTCCCCATATGCCATAATGTAAAAGCAATGTTTGTCGTAGCCCTGTAGAAAAACTAAGTCCTATACACATCAAAATTAATACCGATCTTATGATGGTGGTTTATAACATACATACCCAATTTGAGCTCAATCGAATGCATCGTTTAAACGCTAGCGCACTTTCAAGAATTTCCCCCATAGGCCATAATGTAAAAGAAATCTTTGTCGTAGCCCTTTAGAAAAACTATAAATCCTATACACACCAAAATCAATACCGGTCTTGCGAAGGTGATTTATAACATATATACCCAATTTGAGCTCAATCGAATGCCCCGTTTAGGAGCTATCGTGTTCACACACACACACATACACACACACACACACATACACACACACACACACACACGCGCATACATACATCTCGTAAAAATAGCATAAATGAATTCAGAAGACCCCAAAACGTGTCAATACATCAAAATCTCGAAGTCGAATTTTTTCATGATTACAATACTTTCCTTACATGGTACATGTTCGGAAAGTAATAAAAAGAAAAGGAAAAAAAAAATCGGGGAAGGGGGGGGGGATCAAAACATTGGCAATCAACTGTAGGACATAGTCTGTGAATTTCAAAAGCCCTTCGCCTCCCTGTAATGATCCACAAGAGAATGCTTAGTCATTGCATGGCAATTGATCAGATTCTTATCATCCATGACTTGTCCCAGACTACAGAGTCTGCGGATAGGACTGGAAGCTATGTTGCGGCGGTGCAGGGCTGGACTGTAACATTTCTGTGCCCAGGGCACTTTTTCAGCTTTTCTGTCATATATATATATATAAAATTAGACTTTTGTCTGTACGTTTCTTGGAATTCAAAAATTTTGCGATTTCTACCCGTTTCAAGCACAGGGAATCCGATGCGACCCTCAAAAAAAAGTTTGTCTGTCTGTCATTCTGTCGTTCTGTCATTCTGTCCGTGACGCTTTTTTTTGTTTAAGCATCACGTAAAAACGACTGAAGCGAATGATATGAAATTGGGTGTTATGATAGGTGGTCACTCAACTTAAAACATAGGCGTCGAATTTTTAAAAAATCTTGATTAGATTTTCAGATTTTGCGAAAATCGTTTCAAACTGCGTAAATTTGTGTTCGAACATCACGTAAAAACGACTGAAGCGAATGATATGAAATTGGGTGTCATGATAGGTGGTCACTCAACTTAAAACATAGGCGTCGAATTTTTAAAAAATCTTGATTGGATTTTGAGATTTTGCGAAAATCCTTTCAAACTGCGTAAATTTGTGTTCAAGCATCACGTAAAAACGACTGAAGCGAATGATATGAAATTAGGTGTCATGATAGGTGGTCACTCAACTTAAAACATAGGCGTCGAATTTAAAAAAAATCTTGATTAGATTTTGAGATTTTGCGAAAATTGTTTCAAACTGCGTAAATTTGTGTTCGCACATCACGTAATAACTGCAAAGGTGAAAAAATGGTATTTGGTGAAATGATAGGTGGTCACCTTAAACTATAAGCATCTAAAAAAACCGATCAGATTTTGGGATTTTGTGAAAATCGTTTCAAACTGAGTGAATTTTTGGTCACGCATTACGTAATAACGACTAAAGCGAATGATATGAAATTTGGTCACATGATAGGTTGTTGCTCAACATAAAATATAGGTGTCCAATTTTTTAAACATTTTTATTAGATTTTGAGATTTTGTGAAAATTCTCCCAAAATGCGGTTATATTTCTTCAAGCATCGCGTAATAGCGACTAATACGAAATTTGGTGATATGATAGGTAGTTGCTAATCTTAATTTATGGGTGTTGAATTTTTAAAATATTTTGATTACATTTTGAGATTTTGTGAAAATCGTTTAAAAATGCTAAAATTTTTGTTCCAGCATCACGAAATAAAGACTGCAGGGAATTAAACGAAATTGGGTGACATGATAGGTTGTCACTCAACTTAAATTCTAGGCTTCCAATTTTTCAAAAATGTTGATTAGATTTTGAGATTTTGCGAAAATTATTTCAATATGTGTAAATATTCGTTCGCGCATACCATAATTACGAATAAAGCGAATGAAATGATATTACTTAGTTACTCTCTAACCTGTAATATTTTAACAATACATAAAAATTATAATTTCGCTTTCTTTACTTTGGCAACATACTACATCCATTCTGTGAACTCCTACAATGCTGACGAAAGTTCTTGCTTTTTGAAATTTGCATTCAGTACTAACCCGTCAAACACGGGTACTTCAGCTAGTATATATATAATTGAGATATATATATATACCTGTCCCAATTTTTATGCCCCTGTATACAATAATGTATGTAAATATTAAAGCTGTATACAGGATATATAGTTCATATTAGGTATATAGCTCAATATCACTTTTTTGAGCTATTTTTGCATGTGTGCCCAAGGCACGTGTCCCTTGTGATAATCTGGGCCTGAGGCAGTGTGATTGTTTCAAGAGATAGTCTTGGACAGTGGCGAGCATAATGCGGCCACCATTTCATGCCTTTTCAAAAGTATCCAAAATGTTAATCAGAAATAAAGTTAGATTTATTTCACTTTAGAGTCCTACAGAATCGTAAGAACAAATATTACAACTTAAGATAGAAATAAGTAAATGTATTTGTGTAGTAAAACTTGTTGTATTAAAGATCGACAAACAGAAATATTTTTAGAAACACAGAGCTATTTCATGAGCAGAAAATATGTGTACTCATTCGCGTCCGGTTCCCTCATTTATGCAATTTCAGCATTTTTAAGTACAATAACTCAGTAATTCAAATTAATTGAGGCAAGAGATATTCCAATTGCTGAAAAGTTTGGAATATAGGGGGTGTTTGAAATATTATCTATGTACTTATAGTACGAATGTGGAATAAAACAGTTAAGCAGAACACTTTATTATTTATGGGTTCACAAGATGCTAAGCTTATCGGAAATACTGTATGTATTAAAATATATAAAGTTATTAGAAATATCTTAAAAATCGAACTACTCGGTTGCTAAAAATGAAGTTAAGCTGATTCTAAAATAACCGGATCATTCGAAAGTTAATCTCTAGGTTATCTTATCAGAGGATACATATTTCTTTTCTTTTCTTTTTTTTTTTTTTTTTTTTTAGAAGTGAATAGTGAACAGAAATAAACTTAAATAGTCGCATGTAAGTAAATTTTAAAACAAAAGTATTTCTAAATTTGTTTTTCCAATTCGAATTACTAGAATGTTCAGAACTTCAAAGTTCGGACAACTGAGAGAACACTGTACCGCACCTTTTAATTTTTTATATGAGAAAATCTTGAAAATATGATTAAAATCATTTCGTCAAATAAATCGATCTACTAGTTAGTCAGCCAATTGTTGCAGACCCCCGATTTATCAACCCGTTCGCAGGTAGGTCTATGTCCTTCATATTAGTGCTCCATTATGGCCGAGTGGATAAGTTACTCAAAATAGTTGACGGTCGATGTGTGAAGATACCGGGATCGAGTCCAATCGCGAGGCTGTGGATCTAACGGTGGGGAGTTTGGAGCGGTTTTCTCCAGATGTGAGGTGAATACGCGTTAGAAACCTTAAATCCTCCAACCAAAACACTCCCCCTCCTAGGCAGATGCCCCTCGTGCAAGTTTGCCTTCATACGCGCAACAAATCATTTCATAATAGTGAAATAATCGAAGGAATTCGGCAATTCCAACTACATTAAGATAGGATTAGAAAATTATTATTAGATGTATTAGATAAATAAAAGTTTACGCTCTTCCAATTTCTATTCGGTAAATTACTCAAGAAAACACAAATTATTTATTTATGCACAGACCAGTTCGTATGAAAAAAAAAAATTTTTCTCTCTTGGAAAATGAAGTTTTTGAACTTAACTCTTATTAGTCAGACTACACATGTTCACTTTTCAACTTTATTTTATTAGCAAACAAGATTAATTTTTTCCTGTCTAGCACGGTGCATTATTTAACAAAAGACGCAGTAATTTAACAAAGTGGAGAGAAAATCTGGGTTTTAAAGTTGTCCGGAAAAAGAAAGATAAAAAAACATTTATCCACCCTCTCAAAAAAAAAAAAAAAAAGAAAAAGAAAAAAGAAAAATAGAGAGGGATCGGAAATAAAACCTTCCGAAACTTTTAACTAAAATGAAAAGTATTATTTTTCGTATCGGGAAAACGCTTTTTCCCAAGTTAGGAAAACCGTTGCTGTACTTCGTTACTTTTATTTTTATTAATTTTTATTTTTTTTGTCCTCTTAAATATTTGAGAGTCCCGTCTGCGAAAATGTCATTAGGGTTGGAGAGTCCGTTATGTTTTCCCAATCCACTTCCTGGCAGAATCTCGCTCGCCGACCGCCACTGGAATGGTTTAATCAATGAATCAGACGTCTGCTGAGTCCAGGATAGGATAGCACGTGTCGCGTGTCTGCTGAAGATCCAGGCTATTTTTCCTACTCACAGCCAGCAGTCGATGGAATTTTCCAGTGGGCGGGTCGTTTCAGCTTATTTGAAGTGCCGTACGTAAAGAACGTGTACGTAACTTGCGTTCGTTGTGACTAGCATAGGCGTAGAGTTATATGGGCTCTAGGGGCTGAGCCCACCCAATAATTTATCACTAAATGCAAAAAACTAGCATAAAAAGTTTTATACTAGCATAATACTAGCATAAAAAGAAGTATTCAAGCCATTTACAAATGTTTAAAAAAAACTTTACTTTTAAAATTTTTTCATCTTTTGATTTCAATCATGATTTAGTATTCATTGTGACGCCCTGTAACACAAAATGTTACTATAAGCTGCCCTCGCCAGGCTCTGGTTCATTAAAATCAGATTATGCAATGTAAAGTATGAAATGAAGAAACGTTCAGATGTGTCTAAAATGCACTATCTCATCGAAAATGTTTTTTTTTTTTACCTCCTTTGGATTTTTTACTTCTATTTTTAACTTATAACATGGTAGGAAGATACTAACATGGATACTTACCTTACATTGGTGTAGAATTCTATGGACCCATAGAGATCGAGCGCCTCCAATAATTTACACTTATATATAGTAAGTCATATCTGCCAACTACTACGGAATATAACTAACCACTTTTTGTAAACAGTATATTTTTAAATTATTTTTTTCAAAATAGTAACCAGCTCGCGCGCGCATCACAAAAATTTTGCTATATTTTAAGCCGAAAAATCATGTAGAAAAAGTGGATAATTATATTCCATAGTAGTTGGCAACTATGAGTAAGTTATATGTACGTGAATCAGTTGCGTAGCCAGAAATTTTTCATGGGGGGGGGGGTTACGACTTTTGCAACTCACATATATGTATATACGCCACTGACGTAAATATATGTGGTTGTGGGGCCCGCCCCCCCCAATAATTTTGAAAACTTTACGCTTATGGTGACTAGTGATGCGCCATTCGAATGATTTCTATAATCGATTGCTAATGTTCGAATAGAACCGATAATCGATTAATCGAATAGTGAATTTTTGCGATTTTCAGCATTCGAATTGCACAAAACGAAAGTTTCCGCGCGTTTCCAGAAGAGAATGAAATTCGATTTGGGTCTATAAAAAAAAAAAAAAAAAAAAAAAAATTGAAAATGAACATTTATTTTAGGTGGACGAAGATGAACTATGTGTAGACATATTTTCGTCAAATGTTTTTTTTCTAGCGCCCTTTATAATTGCCTCCACAGCGGGCTTTGACTTCTAGTTTCAAATAATATTCGCGCTTTAACTCTTCGAATAGTATTTGCTATTTAACTGTTCGAATAGTATTCGAGATTTCGAATCCTATGTGCTGAGCGTTCGATTGGATTTTTCAAAGTCGATTATCTCGAATGCATTTAATAATCGGTTAATTCCAATCGTTTCATTCATTCATGCCCATCACTAGTTGTGACTCTAAGGAGATGAAGAATTAGTTTTATACATACACAGGCCTCCTCTTTCGAAAAGAACACGAACGAAGGGAGTTGACAATTTTTGGCAATTTCCCTGTAGAAGTCAATCGCGTTAGTTTTGAATAATTGAGATGGGAGTTTAAAAAATATGAGTCTTAATTAAGGAAACTTCCCCATACCTCCTTGCCATAGTAAGACAAAATAGAATGTACTGCATGTCCTTTTATTACGCCTTCCTGAACCGCTGATGATACTCAAGAAGAATAAACGAACAAAAACATTAATTTTTCATTAGCGCAACTGGATAACTGGATAGACATTTTAGATATTTCTAGATTGAATTTAGCTCCAAGAGGCTTCTACCTTCTATTCTTACAACAGAAAAGTAGTTCGGTTGATAATGAACTGATTTTAATTTCAGGATTAAGCCAGCTACTGAGAATCAGACTTCTTTTTAGCACTGAGTTTAAGTCTCAATTTCTGATACCTAGAGTCCTCTGGAGGTTTAAAAAAATCATAAAACTGAAGACAAATGTCTTAATTAGTATTAGATAGTACCATTTGATAACAGTTCGGAAATAAAAGCTAATTATATTAAATTATCTGGCAAAGTAGTGTCAATTACTGGTGCACCTACCTTAAGTTTTACATAAATTTTCAATAAGAGCATGCTATCGTGTATCTCTTTGACATATATGAATTTCGTGAATGAACTCATTTACAGCTGATGAAAAATATCAATCATAAACACTTTATAATTCTGTTCATAGGTGTTTAAGAGGGGCAATCAAAAATGTCGAAAAGCTGTGTTCTTAAACAAACACAACCTTTTCACAAATGTTTAAACGTCGCAGTTTGAATTAGGTCAAATTAAAACGAGCTGTACACAAAACACGAATATTTTACACCAACATCAACATCATCATCCTACATGCTTAGCCTTTTAAAATCTCTCCCCCCTCCCTCCCTCCCTTTCACCCCCCCCCCCCCTACATATTCACCAAAGCTGAAATCTCAGAACTTCTGCAGCAAAAGCTAATGGGACATCAGACCTATTTCTGGCATTTTAATCTCATCTGCGAAACAAAGCCCTCTGTGTTCAGTCCAACACTTTTAATTAAAGCCCCTTTGCTGGCTTTTGGCAAGAAGGAGGGGTGGACGGGGGGGGGGGATATTTTCATTATGCATGCGAGCGCCGGTTAATGATTCATTTTCTGCATTTAGTTAGCCAGATAACAAATTAATAATCTTTTAATGTTTCATAAACAGCGGAGAAACGCATAATTATACACTTCTGGGAGTATTAAATTTCGCATTTTAATGAAATATAACTGTTGGTGGTTGTGAGTGCGTATGCCATCGATTTTACTATAAAAGGGATTCTCCAATAGCTTATAATGGTATCTTGGACGTGAGTAATTACTCTTAATTGGTTCAACTCACAACGGTGATGTTTAATTAAGCATTTAAACCCTCTCTATCACCATGTGTATGAATTAATACAGTTAATTTTCTTTGATTTCTCAAAAAAAAAAAAAAAAAAAAATGTGTAAGAATTTAATTTTAAAGTCTTTTATCGGTCTAGAGATTTTTGTAAAACGCATATTCATTAAAATTAAGTAATTGGCAGCACGTTAATACTATGATTATAAATTCCTTTTATGCATATTTGAAACTATTAAAATTTATTTTAAACAACTTAATCTTGAAATGTGTCTTCTACATAGCTCCAAATTGTGTTCAGATATATGTATTATGTCATTCTTTTGGCTTTAATAATAAAATAATTAATTGCGCTGGAAAATAATTATGATTTCTTCTGTGGAGGAAAGGGCTATTTTATTTTGGACATTTTATTTTAAACTATAAGTTTTAAGTTACACTTCTTGTTGTTGTTTTCAAGTAAAAATATTTTGGGATTCGAAAGGCGAAAAAGAAAGAAAATAAAATATGTTAACATTACCATACAATATCGAATACATAACAAAAATATCGTGACCTATTATTATCACATTGCTATAAATTTCCATGATTTTGTCTTCGTACAGAAATTAATAATCTAAATTTTTTCTTCCATGTTAATAAATTAGTCTTAAATAAAGCTCTGTTTTTAGTTAAAAGAAATGTATAGCGGTGCTTTAAGTTTAGCTAATGAAAAATTAAACTTTTTTAGAATTGATTTTTAAGAGATTATCTTTTTTCCTTATTAAATTTACAAAATGTTTAAGTACGCCCATACCCTCCAGAATAAAATAATTTTAAAAAAAGCATTAGCATTAAAAAATTCAAATGCCATTATCCAAAGACAAAGCCGTATGCTGAAAAGCAGTTCTTTTACGGTGTATTTAAAAAAAAAAAGAAGACAGAAATCATTTGATTTTGGCATATAAATACAACAACAGCAACAACAAAAAACCTAATTATATCAAGCACTTCAAAATTTTCAGAATGTGTTTTTACATGTTGTACTATACACTATAATAAACGTTACGAAACTAAAAAAATTAAAATTAAAAAAAAATTTAAAAAAATAAATAACAATAACAACAACAGCAAAAAAAAAACCCTTAAAAATATAAAAAAAATTCATAGTGTATCATTCTTTAAAAAATTTTGCCGTACGATTCCATGTTTAAAATTCTTTTCCTGAAAGTTTCATAAAAGTTACGGATTTTTCGTTTACTTCAGTGTGTGTGCACAGCAGCTTATAAAAATTATCCTGAATTTTTTCCTGGTGCAATTCATTTATTTTTATTCGTGTACCAATTGGTGTTTATATCCTCCCTGCCTCCGGATGGTGGACTTTCTTGTAGCAGATTCTGAAATTCGTGTTTGAGTCTATTTTGAATAAATTCTAAAAAGAAAATTTATATGTTTTTTTGTAAATTTTAATTATAAATACGTATCTTATTGTTTGAGAATAAGAAGAACACATAATCTAACAATTCGCGATATTTTTATTGCATATTTTTTTTCCTTATGTAAGAAAATTAATTTTCTTCAGGGTAGGTGCACCGAGTGGCGCACCCAAGACTTTAGTTGGGGGGGGGGGAGGGATGGGCTACAAATACTACTGAACTCGTTTATAGTGACGTCGATTACAGTTACAACTCTCTTATAACGTCGAAATATTCGGTACCAGTTGACTTGCTCTTAGAACTCGTTACAGAGTCTTAAATATATCGGATCTTTTCAGTGATGTTTAAACCAACTGTGCTTCATACACTAACTGTAAGTACTTATTTAAAAATAATTGTATTTTTTGGGTAAAAAAAATATTTTAGAAGTAATTTAAAGACGAAAGATAAAATATTTTAATTAAGTGACAGTTTTCAATTTTTAAAGCTTTTCACTTCTAACTCTCCACCTTTACGGGAGCTTTTTAGCCCCCATGGCCCCCTACGTGGGTGCACCGATAGCTGACACAGAACCTATAACTGACACTCTGCAATGTAGCTTATTATAATAAGCTTTTATTTCAGAAATCAAATGGTGTAATCAAGTACCACTTTCAATTTGATACAAAATTATTTTACCACCAGGGAGTTCTAGATATCAGATTGAAATTTTCAACTCGTTGTTAGTTACTGGTTTACCTACCCTACTAATGGTTATATTCTTCCAAATTCCAAAATGTGATTAACTATTATGGAAAAGTATTTTCGTTTCGTGAAAGAATTATTTTTCTAGATTTTAATTACCTATCTTTGTCACCTAAAAAATTTTATGGTGATGCTGCCATCTATCGGACACTATAGGAAACAGATCTGCTGTTGCGATAACTCGAGGAGCTAAAGTTGTAGTTTTACAGTAGACAACGGTTATAACATAGCTAGCATACTCTCTCACAAATCACGAGAACTGTAAAAATAGTACGTTATAAACGTACCACAGGCAAAATGATATATAATAGAAACCCACTTAATGGGATATCTGTTAAAGGAATATCCCGTGTTTTGTAATAAATTTTCAATGTACCAAAACGTAATAATTATTATCCATTGTGATCCCGGATAATGGGATATCCCGCTTATTAAAATAAATTTTCGTGACAAATTGTCTATTCCATTAAGCGGGCGCGACTGTATTATACAGAACGCGAAAATGGGTGTGTGTGTGTATAAATTCACTGCATATGCGTGCGTTTAAGAATAGATTTCAGATTTAAAAAAAAAAAAAAAATTAGACATGGGGGCATAGCAAGGCCGAACCCAGGAGGGAGGGGACCAGGGGTCCGGTCCCTCCTCAATTTAAAATTTTGTTAACAAAATAATAATGATGAAGTCTTTTTGTGAAAAATTCGGCCTTTTTCACCGCCGAAAATTTTTTCTGACTACGGCCCTGCGACGTACACACGGATTACAACAACAGCATTTACATTGATGAATCAGAAAGAAAAAGAAACATAGTCTTGTTTCTTTACCCTACCCAGCAGAAGAAATTTTTCACTCTTCGTTCAGACAATTCATCCAGCTACGGAGTCAGAAAACTGCCTTCGGACTTTTTTTTAGAAGTACGGAATTTATGAGAAAAAGGAGGTAAAATCGTTAAGAAATGCACAATTTTGGTTTCCGCTATGGTATAAAAAGTACGTTACAAACGAAGTACGAATTTTAGTATAATACGTTTCAGCAGAAGTTGAATAGCATTATATAGCTTCTGGTAAATTATAAGCGAAAATGCGTTGCAACCTAGGTACGCTATAACCGATGCACGCTGCTGAAATATACTAAAAATTCCTAGGAAGTAATTTTATGCATATCACATTCCAAACCACAACATGACAAAGGAAGAAATTTCTTTGACTGCTATATCTGAAAGATGTTTAAAATAAGAATATCTTTTTTAAATCATTATTTAATTGTTCTACTTTATTTCATTTTTATTATAATTTTAAGACTGGACTTTCAACTGGAAACAATTAATTTTAGTAAATTCCCTGAACATGTAAAGAAGCTATATTAATTCATATAACTGTAGGTAGGCTTACTGATTACACCATTGATCGTAATTGAAATCTAATTTTATAATTTTTGATTTAGCTTTGATCAAGAACATATAAATCTGCAAAACTAGAAAGTTGAATTTTAATGAGAATACAAGCGAAAATTATAAGAGTTGTTCAATGATCACACTATGTTAATCCATTAATAGAGAGAGGTAAATATAAAACATAAATGCCTTTATCATTTATCGACTACAAAGGTATCTGCATGCACCCGGGCCTCTTCTAGGTTTTTGTAGGAAGATGAATTTTAGTGCCGGTGTAAGAGCAATGTTTTCTTTTCTTTTTTTTACTCCTTTCTTTTTTCTTTATTTTTTTAATAACGGGCAGAACAGGGCCTGTTTTGTTTATCAATTTGAAGGTATTAATACATAATCGTTTGCTTAAATTAAAATAGTGTAAACAGTAATACATTTAATTGCACATGCTTCTTACCAAAACTGGTGAAAAACGTATATACCGGTTGTCCGCAACTAAACGACGCTATTTTAAAGCTGCCTACAAACGAAACTATTGTTGAGAAAGTTATGAAATTTATGTAGGACATAATGAAGGTATGGGAATTTGTTTGAGAGACTAAAATAAATTAGTTCAAATATTTGCCACCAGCAGGAGTGTTTTTTTTTAATGAATTACGCACTTGACACACTACTTAATAAGTTACACACTTTTGGCTTTGAGGGAGTTTGAAACATTTAGTAAGTTGTGATAATCCAAGAACTTTGCCTGATCTTAAAGACAGTATTTCGCAATATGTTCGCAACATACACATTACGGCAGCTGTGAAACATGCTCTCTTACGATTCCAGATGGTAGCTGACAGAGACGGCCGCCATGTTGAACATGCTTTGCTGTAAATAATATTTATAAATAAACTACCATAAATGTATGCTAAATGTGCTAATATTGACATACGAAATAACACATTTCCTTCCGATCCTCCTAATGCATATGATATGCAATAAAAAGGTAATAGTACACGTTGTGTTAAAATCTTCATACAAAAATGAGGGCTGTGTAATAAGACTAAGTCATAGATTAGATTGATTGTGTGTGATTATGGCAGCGCTACACTAGGGTGATCTGCCAGGGAGGATGTGCCTTGGTAGGAGGACTTTCTAAGAGGTTCTAACGCGTATTCACGTTACTTCTGTAGAAAACCTACTTAAACTCCAGACTGTTAGATCGACAACCGCGTGATGGGACCCGAACCCGGGACCTTCACACTTCGGCCATCTACCATTTTCAGTGGCATAACCACTGTGCCATGGTGAGGCAGGTCATAGATCAGGTATCGGCAACCTTTGGAAAGTTGTGGACCAAACTTTAGTCGCAGGCAGTATAATTGGATTTAAATGGGGTTTTGATATGTCACGCGGGCCGGATCAAAAGTCGAGGAGGGCCACATCCGAAACGCGGGCCGGAGGTTGCCCATATGTATCAAAAATGTATGAGTGATTTTTAATGGTGTGGAATCATCCGATTCGGAGTCCACAACAATTTCTTTTTGCCTTAAGAATAAATTTTAGTATAAATTTGTAAACTTTTTCCGTCATATTTTTATTGTTGTTGTTATTGTATGAATCAGTCACAGCGCTTTATAAGTATTGAACAATAAGAATGCCAGATTGAGAGGTTCCCCCCAAATTCAGGGAGATTTTTACCCTTTAGGTTTTTCTTAGGTGGAGGGGTAGTTAGGGGGATTTTTTAAGGAAAAAACTTAAAATTTGGAGTTTATATTTTAATTAAAATACTATGGTAATTTATGTTTTAATTAAAATATTGTGTTTTTAACTGCGTAATTTAATTACTCTTTTAAGATATTTCAATCATTCAGAATATAAATCATAAAAAATCTGATGTGTCCAACACATGACTTCCTTGCACGTCCATTAGATCAAAAATATTTTCGACGCACTTCCTCTAAATTTATTTGTTTGAAAGAGATAAAATATCAATAATAGTAAGGTTTAGCGATTTCTAGCCAAATATTTCGATATCGCCAAGCTGAGTTCAATTTGAAAGATTTCCTTCTGACACTTTATTTGGCGATATTTCACCAAAAGCCGACAAACTTGAGATAGTCAGCGAGATTTTGGGGATAGCCAAAGTAGTCATTGACCACAGACTTTCAATGAATTGAATGCATCTATACACCTCAATGTATTTAAAGTCATTTGGCTCACCATGTAAATAAATTCTCAGTCGATTGCTGTTAAAAAAGATATTGAAAACAGTTAGATATTACAATAGTTCTAAATACAAAGTTAAAAAATCTACGGGTTAAAGTTTTAGAGTTATACAAAATAGGAAATAATTTTTGGCGCCAAATTTGGCGATATTTCGGCGAAACTCGTCAATGTCGACGACATTTGGCGAGATTTTAAGCATAAACCAAACAATGACAGATTATCGCCAAATTTGGTGATATTTCACCAAAACTCGCCAAGAACGATGACAAATGGCGATACTTTGGGCATGGACCAAATGACTGACTATCGCCAAATTTGGCGATATTTCGCCAAAACTCGCCAAGGTCGAGGACAGACGGCGAGATTTTGGGCATGTACCAAACAATGACTGTCTACAGTTGTATTATAATGAAGATGTACATAGACATTAAGGTACTGAAATTCTTTTCGGTGGTCCAGTAAATAAACTGTCCAGTAGATTGGAACCAAAAATCGAGATGCACAACTAGATGTTACAACATTCTTATATATGAAATTTCATAATAGTTTTTGAGATTTGAGAGTTAAATATGCACACACGTACACCAAAAGTCGCCAAGCTTGGCGACTTTTGGCATAGTTCTTGAGGGAGGCACGTGACCGTGGCCGGACCATTACCTAACTTATGTGGTAGGACGGTATTGTGCTTGAAATGGATGAATGCCCCTAAAATTGCTATTGACCGTAATGTATTGGAAATCTTTTGAGTGTTCCTGTAGCAGAACTATAAATGATAAAGACACTTTTTTTAATGGAGAAATTCATTTTCTAACTCTTTACAGCATATATCACTTCTGAGTCGTTTGAAATAGCCCAATACCTCTAAAAACGCTTTGATGAATTTCGGCCCATAGAGCGTAATGTATTTCGAATGTTTTGGGCAGTCCTGTAGATAAACTATCCAGTCGAATGGAACCAAAAGGGGAGGTGCACAACTAGATGTTACAACTATCCAAAATATGAAGTTTCGACATTCTACGCCTAATAGCTTTTGAGTTAGGCGAGTTTAATGAATTTCGGCCCATAGAGCGTAATGTATTTCGAATCTTTTGGGCGGTCCTGTACATAAACTATCCATTCGATTGCCACCAAAAGGGGAGGTGCACAACTAGATCATAGAACAATCCTAAATATCAAATCTCAACATTCTACGACCAATAGTTTTTGAGATATGCGAGTTACATACATACGTACGTACGTACGTACGTACGTACAGACGGCATGGAAAAACTGGCCACAGTAGACTCGCCACTGGTCAAAATGAGTTGCAGACGCGTTAATATGATCGTGCATGCTAGCCTACGATGAGATGCATCGAAAAAATTTTTTAAATTAAATTTAGAGGTAGTCAAAATCGGTTTTTATGTCGAAATTTGGCCCCCAAAATTTTTCGGGATCACATTACTTCCTTATACTACGTACAAGGAAGTAAAAATGAATTTCTAGGCGTCACAAAGTAAGCATTTTTCTTTTAAAATATTCATTTAGTTAGGGAGAAATTTGATCACCTTTGAGAAGGAGGGAGGGGACTCAGAGATTCTGGGAAATTGTCTTAGCTTTAAATCGTGATTTTTTAAACAGGTCGGTTTTGAAAGTTTTCGGTCCGTGCAGATCACTAATCTGTAACACTATAATACTTTCTTTGCAATGTATATGTTATTGCAAAGAAAGTAGTTTTACAGTGATGGTGCATCACTGTTATATCTGTTGAAAATCTTCCCGAGTCTTCACTAGATGGCACTGTGTGTTTCAAATGGAGTTCGAAAAGTCAGAAAATGAGCGTGCATTATTCTTGGTCAACTGCATTGAAAACTACAATGGAATTATGATTTAATTTGGTTTAATTCTAAATTCTATGATGTATTATATCTATGCATATAAAATACCTTGTTATTGTTAGGTCTGAAATTAGACAAAAGATAAAAAGAAGCTTAGGCAAAAGGGAAAGAAAAATGTTATCTAAAACAAAATCTTTAGTAAAAATGTCCCAAGCAAAACATATTTTTAATAATTTGTTGCACCATGTTCACTCCAGTAGACAAAAATGTTAAGCTTAAAGATGCACAATCGAGCCATGCTCCAGAAAATCCACATATTTTTTTGCTTGAAATGTAAAGTGTATTTGTGCATTTATGGGAGTTCTGACTGTTTTCTATCGTTTTCTTAACTGAAATTGTTTAAAAAAATTAAGAAGATACATTAATATATATATATATTACTGTGATATATATATTACTGTGATATATATATATTACTGTGAAAGACCGAAATCGGAGAATGTCGACTTTCACCGTTGAATGTCAACACATACCAAATTAGTCCGTGAAAGACCGACTTTATTATGAAAGAATATTTGATTATATTCTAGCTTGTTCGGACTACCTCCGGTGTATGTCGACAAGCACATATATGCTCTGACGGAAGTCGAAAACAGAAGCCGAAGTCAACAGAAGAGCAAAAACGTAGCAAAAATATTTTTATTCTGTTAAGGGAGATTATTTCCCAATGAATATCCAATGGCTGGTCATGTTTGTATAAGAAAACTACACTACGGTATAAATGAGAAGTTCTTTAGTGGCTAAACGTAAAACTAAAATCATAATGCTCAACATTTATCCAATTTCATCCTCTTCATTATTAAGAAGGCAAGTAGTATCGAGCATCCTTTTTCCTTCTAAAGCTAGAATCTAAAGCTACAAGTCCAAAAAAAGAAAGAAAGAAAAAACACAATACCTAGCTGTTCTTTAAATCTACATTTAAATTCTCTGCTGTTAGTCCCGCAGTGAAAACTCCTCTACAGTCCTCACAGTGACTGGTAACTCCTCTCAGAAAGAGAGCCTAAAACGTTAAGTCAACCTTGGGACGTTTAACCCTTTAACGCGCAGTGTTCCCGCTCTGGGAACACCAAACTCTGACGTTTCGACTGTTGCCAGTCACGAAGGATAGATTTAATTTCTATAAAAATAGTTGCGGGTGACATAGCTCCACGAGAATCCTTTACTTTTTAGCACGTCATTTCCCGTCAAAAAATGGTCACGATTATTTTTAACAGCACTGACATCTGCCGAAAAATGGAAGAATGCGAGAACAGCTGGATAGATTGCCCAATGTTGATAAAAAAGGGCAGCCGTTGCCATCGCTCAACTTAACTACCAGCAAGATGGCGGACGATCGAAACATTCATCGCGTGCCACAGATCTAGAGACCCTTTCTTGGCTGTGGCGGCGCAGCCAGCTGCGTCATAAAAGGGTCTCTAGATCTGTGACACGCGATGAACGTTTCGATCATCCGCCATCTTGCTGGTAGTTATGTCGAACGATGGTAACGGCTGCCCTTTTTTCAGCATTGGTAAAGGGTTGCGCCTCAAACTGTTAATCATACCCGAGATACGGAAAAGAAATGCAAATCTTCGACATAGCCAACATTCACCATTAGTGCACGATCAATGGCCGGAGTGAGTGATAAATAAGGATATTTAGCAAATCTTTCGGTCATACACCAAGAGGCTATGTGAATGCCGAAATTCAGCGGTGAAAGTCGGCTCTCTCCAGATTTCGGACTTTCACGGTAACATTTACATAAAAAAAAAGTTCCTTTTGTACTCTTCAGCTAATTAAGCCTGCACTTTGTAGCTCATTGGTTAGTTAGACTAGATTTAAAGTTTTCACCCCCACCACTACATGTACTGTTTTTGTTGTTAAGTATTCTCTCTTTTTAAGTGCTTGGTTCATGCTACAATATCATCTGGTTGTTTAATTTTTCTTGCTTTTTTACTCCTTGGATCTTGTTGCTTATTTTTGCCACTTAAATTCCTATGTTGGCATCACCCTTTTCAATTTCTAGTATTGGCATCATCTCATATATATACATGCTGCCTACTGTAGTGGACTAACTGTAGCGACAGTTAACACAAAATCTGAATAACATCAATTTTTAATATTTTTGAAGCTCTTTGAAATGGGAAAAGCACGAACATTTTTTTATTTTCTCCAGATTATTTTGTATGACACTAAGGATTGAGAAAACAAGGCAAAGTATAAAAATACACATAAAATGGCCAGTTACTTTTAGCGTTTTTTATTAAGGCAAAGTATACTTTTTCAGAGAAGTGACTTATTTCAGTGGCTCTCCATAAATTTATATTGGAGAATGGATAATATGAGCGAAACTTTTTGGCCAACCCAATATCTTAGAATTAATAAAAATGTAGTTATCGCTATTTTTTGACTATACAGTACAGGATGACTTTTTTTATGCTATTCAGAGCCAACTGTATCTCAATCTAACAAGTTCACGAGGAGCAGGCAACCCACCCTGTGATGAAGATAAAATATTTTTCGGTTCTAAAATAATGTTCTTTTGTTTCGGTTTTTTTTTTTAAATCAAGTATTCTGTATTCAATTTCAATCTCTTTCAATTATGCATAATGCCTAAAATTTCTTAGTGAATTTAGGTTACTAATTTAAAAGCAAAGAAATTTGGGAACTTCACCAGCCCTTAGAAACCAAAGTTATAAGAGGCCGCTCCGGTATTGATTCGAAAAATCGGATTTAGATTCCGAAAAAAGAACTGATTATTTTCTATATAGGATACACATTGTATTATTTTAGTTTGTATCAGGTTGTAACGAAAGTTTTCCGCCATATCTGCCTGAAAAACTAACTTC
Organism: Cheiracanthium punctorium; assembly: GCA_038373885.1. Taxonomy (NCBI): domain Eukaryota; kingdom Metazoa; phylum Arthropoda; class Arachnida; order Araneae; family Cheiracanthiidae; genus Cheiracanthium; species Cheiracanthium punctorium. Next base: position 382,389 of record JAWZYV010000498.1, read on the forward strand.
TAACTCCTTAGATAACTGTTTTTGAACTTTCGGTACCAAACCTGCACAGTGTCACATGATACAACAATAGCACTTAAAAGCTGTACTCATAATTCGTTGATATTATGTAGCTGACTTTTTGCAACACAACTGGAAGTAAATGATGGTTCTAATCCTCTAGAGTGATAGTTCCATTTGAGACACCTTAATGATAACTATATTTTTTACAGATTTCACAACACAGTGTTATAAAGTAAGCCTCTTTCTTTCAAATGCCAAAAATCGTTTGGCAAAATATGAGCAAATAAGAACTGTGTGCTGACGAAGTTTGCGGTGGCGGGAAACTTTCGTTACAACCTAATAGAAAAGTGTTAACATTTAAGTATGCCGTGAGGAAATTGATTGATTTGGAGCCCTTTTTATGTATAATTTTGAAGTTAAGGGATAATTTATGTAATGAATTATTACTGCAGATGCATTATGAAGAAGAAGTTCTTCGTACTTTTTCGAAGCATTCTAAAAAAGGTCCATGATTTATAATAGATAAATGAATAAATTTCGATATTTTAGGTTTAATTTTTTTTTTTTTTAACTTTAGGAAGATACTTATGTGTAACTCCCTGTTTGACCCATGTCCCATCTCCTCTGCCATTTGCGAAGTACATTATCCAAAAGGAGTCTTTTTATAAATGCGTGGGGGAAAGGCGTCAATGATAAGTCTGTTTCTACAAGCTCAATCTACCGCCTAAATGCCACTAAAATTATAGACTTGTTCCATGTTTACTAACAAATACCTCAGTGACGTCACGTAGAGTAACTCTATTGGTTACTTATGCATACCAGTCGTCACGTAGAATAAGTCCATTGGTCAGTTTTGCCAACCAAGAGGAAGTGTGACGTCACGTGGAACAAGTCTATTATAGAGATTAATGATGACGAAGGAGGTAAGATTCGGTGAAACAAGAATTTAGTTCCAAAAATCGCCGATAAGAGTATGGATGGTGCTGTACAATGGAAAAGGTGTTAAAAAAAGTTGAGTATTTTAAAGAATAAAACATATATATATTATAGATGGTGCAGAATGTTCTTTATGACAAGCTGAATGACGTAGAGAATGTTGTGCAGAGAATGTACGGTATATTCTCAGAGCGGTCATATTGAGTGTGGTCGAATTCCTCACGCGCGAAGTGAATGTAGTGAATAAAGATTAACATTTCAGTGTAATTTTTGAATGCGTTATTTTTTAAGTTACTTTTTAATGACTATGTCATTTTATCTCTCACCCCCTTTATTGAAATTTGTCCGAAAAATGTGTCCCAAAAATGCGACATAAAAGTATGCGACATAATTTTACCTTATTTATTTTATTATTAGTTCACAACAGCTTTAATCTGTTGTTACAATATTTCGTGAGCTGTAGAATAGGCATCACATGTATTTTTCTATAAATAGGTAACAATCATAAAAATTTCAACATAGGGTTACCAGGCGAAATACGCGAAAGAGGAGCGATAAAATGACAAAGTCAATTAATATCGTTTTAATAGGGCAATAATGAAACTAAAAAATTAAGGGGGTTCAGGGGGATCTCCCCCTCACGAGGCTCGAACAGCCGAGTTTTTTTTTTTTACTTGTAGAGCAGCATTAATACCCCTAATGACGATTTTTTGAACTTTTTTTTCTTCTCAAGGAATCTTGCTTCCCGTGACATTACTAGTCTCCATATTAAGCTTGGTGGCATTTCTGTTAGACCGAGCTACGGTCGCTTTGAGTGTTATCAGTTTTTTAAAAAGAACACCTGATATGTAAAACCTATTTGCATAATACCAGACAGAAAGGCATCAAGATGCCTGCTATCCAGAATTTTCTGAAGAAGTCCATGTACAACAAAAGTATCAACAAAATTTATGGAGCCGCTGCTTGTGTGCTCACCTGGCAAAAATAAGATTGCACTCTAAGTAACAACCAAATTAGGCACATCACTCTTTTGGAGCTAGTTAAACGAAAAGCTCCCATGTATAAACAACGTGATCTCGGTTTATACGTGAACGACTATAAAATTTTGTTTGTCCAAATGTCTTTTCACGTGGCCAAAACACGAGAAGGACCTTGGTTAATGTTCGGCTCGTGGATTCACAGAACGAACTGAAGATGATTCATGGAGAAAAATGCGGGGGAACATGTTCAGGTAACGTCACATACATGCCTCGGTGATTACCTTAAGATGAAATATTTCATAGAGAAAATATGTAAAATGCTTCTTATGAAAAAGGTTTATGGGTTACTTAAAAGGACTGTTAGGGTGAAATCTAACATTCCTTGTGTTGACGTGTTTACAAAGGTTATACAGGGTGATTCGAAATTAGTTTTACAAACTTTTAGGAGGAGTGCGATTCGCCAAGAAGGTTCGGAATTACATATCAATGCGGGATTGGAAACGCCGTCTTCGTGTACCTGTTAATAATCACTTTAGAAGAAGTATTCAAATAATAATAAACTTTCCGACCTTGGTTTTTCAAGAACTAATCCATATCTCACCGATTTCACTTGATAATAAATGGTTAATTCAGAATATTTTCTTTCATTACACTGATGAATTTGTTAGACGAGAACCCATTGTTTATGAAACTTGGTTAACTCTTTAACGCGCAGTGTTCCCGCACTAGGAACACCAAACTCTGACAGTTTGACTGTTGCCAGTCACGAAGAATAGATTGAATTTCTATAAAAATAGTTGCAGGTGACATAACTCCACGAGAATCCTTTACTTCTTACCACGTATTTTCCCGTAAAAAAATTGTCACGATTATTTTTAACTTTAATGACATCTGCTGAAAAAGGGAAGAATGTGAGACCAGCTGGATAGATTGCCCAATGATGAAAAAAGGGCAGCCGTTGCCATCGCTCGACTTAACTACCAGCAAGATGGCAGACGATCGAAACGTTTATCGCGTGCCACAGATCTAAAGACCCTTTTCTGAAGCACACAGCCTGCTGCGTCAGAAAAGGGTCTCTAGATCTGTGGCACGCGATGACCGTTTCGGTCGTCCGCCATCTTGCTGGTAGTTAAGTCGAGCGATGGCAACGGCTGCCCTTTTTCAGCATTGGGAAAGGGTTGCGCCTCAAAGGGTTAAAGAGAACGATGACTGAAGATAATTAAAAAATTCTTATGGGTCTGTTTTTCCAATGGGACAAAGGAACTCAAATACCTTACAAAACAATGAAAAAATGTTCTGTCGATCAGAATTCGTGTTTGAATGCCCGCCTGAAGCTCGCCATCGCACAAAACCAATTGAAAGAATAGCAACATGTAGCACAGAAGAGAATGGGGATGGCTGAGATTGTGGGAGCTGATGAGTTTAATTTGGTTTCGAGGGATATATTTTAAACTCCACCACCCCTTCCTTTGCGTATAAAAATAAAGGTAAGGTCTCAGGAAGGTACGAGTTTCTCATAATATGAACCTTGGTGGATGTTGGGGGCAAATGCTTGCCACAGTTTTATTTATTTTTATTGAAGTATGACAAATTTTATTTTTAGCCATAATCATCGTTGCTTAATCATGTTTTAATTAAAAGAGCGTATTTTCGTTTACGTGGGTTTCAGGTAAGACTAGAGGTCTGCGCTGTAAAAAAATTCACGGCGGCGGCGCGCGGAAGGAGTGGGGAAAAACTGAAAAATGGTAATAGCTCTATATCCTTAACAACAACCGAAAACCATCACGTCCATGCAGCTGCCATGCATGTTAAATGTGCGAGAGCGAATTTGCCTGTAGATAGAGAAAAGATGCAATACTCAGTCGAATCTTCCCCCATATCTGATGAGATGGTGGAAAGAATAAAAAATCTGATGTGGACAAGCACATGACTTCCTTGCACGTCCATTAAATCAAAAATATTTTCGGCGCACTTCATCTAAACTTACTTTATTTGAAAGAGATAAAATACTGCAGTAATACTAAGGTTTAGGGATTTCTAGCCAAATACTTCGATATCGCCAAGCTGAGTTCAATTTGAAAGATTTCCTTCTGACACTTTATTTGGCGATATTTCACCAAAAGCCGACAAACTTGAGATAGTCTGCGAGATTTTGGGGATAGCCAAAGTAGTCATTGACCACAGACTTTCTATGAATTGAATGCATCCATATACCTTAATGTATTTAAAGACATGGCTGACCTTGTAAATAAATTACCCCGTCGATTGCACTCAAAAAAGATAATGAAAACAGTTAGATATTACAATAGTTCTAAATACAAAAGTTCAAAATTCTACGGATTAAAGTTTTAGAGTTATGCAAAATTACAAACGCATAATAATTCGTCCGAACGATCTTGCATTTTTGTGTCTCTATTATTGGTATTTTGTAAAAAAAAAACTGCAGCGTGACATATGCTCACTCCATTTGACGTCACTGAACTGGTAATTCGGATTTTTGCACATGCGTTATTGTTATTGCACTCATGTTTACATCTAGCTCTTGCTGTTCGCAGCGTGGAAATATCGTCGATTTGGGTACCGCATACGTTAGCGTATTATATAAGTAGATATTCTTGCTCTATTTGACGTTGTTGATCTGTTAATTTGGATTTTCGCACATGCGTTATTGTTATTGCACTTATGTTTACATCTTGCTGTTGCCGTTCGCAGCTGGTAAAGATCGTCGATTTTGGTACCGCATACGTTAGCGTATTATATAAGTTGATAAATGATGTGCTAAGCAATCTTATTTCGAAATGTTATTTTTTTAACGCAGTTTTCTCTTTTATACTGCGTGTGGATTTACTTGATATTTATAATTTATTTCGGTGTATAGTTAGATATTTAATACTAATTACGATCAGAACTACTAAAAACTTTTTTTTTAAATAAGAAAAAAGAACCAAGAGAAGATATAGTGAACAGTTTTTTTAAAATACAAGTCGTGCACTGACTGAGCAGGGGTGATTTTTAGGATGAAGCATTGATCTTGATCTTAGGCAGGTACTCGAGGTAAACTTAAAATGACTGAAATATTAGAGTATACCATTTGATGATACTTGTATAAACATTGGAACTTCGACTCTATAAACATTGCAACTATGACAAACTTGTATAAACATTGCAACTCTATTAAATCAAATAAACATTTCTTTATATGAGCTATCAGGTTTGAATATGTATTTATTTTATTTTACCACAAACTTAAATGTGTTTCTGATTTCTTTACTTTGTCTCACGAAACTGACGCTGAGCTGTTTCAAAAGTATTAAAACAAAAATATAAAATTTTAATGAATAGATAAACTAATAGACTTTATCTATGAAACAAATGTAGTAAACTCCCTATCGATTAAAGGCTGATGGTGATAAGCCACGTTTTCTGTGTATTTCAATGGACGACGGGACACTGTGACGGGGAAAAATCTTCGGATCATCTCTCCTTTGTGTGGTGTCAAGGCTTGCGGTTTATCTCAGAAATCTTTTATCGTCGGACCTCTAATGATCATTAAAAAGCCGTAAAATTAGCGAGAAGAATGCTCTATCTACGTTAAGCCTTGGTTTTCTGCTGGCGTCCAGCGTCCAGCGACCAGAGTGATTAATGACCTTAGCGGGTGCCACTCGCGTCCAAAGAAAGCGTTTATTAAAAGGTGGTTTCCTTACAGCGTTGAGCATCGCTGGGGACGTCCAGACCTGGTGGACGCACGAAAGACACCGGGCGTTTTTTCGCGGGTGACAAATTGGAGCGCTTGCCGTCGACGCGAGCAGGAAACCCGGACTTTAGTACCCCTACAGCGACACCAGACGTGGCTTTATCAGCATCGGTCTTAATAAAGTCTTGCATTTTATATCACCCATAGTTGAACATATTAGTAAAATGAATGTTACTAACTATTCTTGTCTTGTAACATCTAATCTTCTCTGTCTTGTGCTGCTCGTTGCTTGACCTCCCAATTGACCCATGATTCAAATGGTAGTTGAAAGATTTTGATTAATTCCGAGATTGAACAAAACGTTTTGTTAATTCACTAAGGCATTTTCGTAAATCGATTTGATTGAATCAAAATTTTATTAAATCAACAAAACAAAACTACCAAATAATTTAACCAAACAAATTTTGTTAATTCAACAAAACACTTTTTAGCGTGTAGCAATCCTTTTCGAATAACCTTAATGATAATGTAGAAAGTATGCTGTGTATTTAAGTTTTTTTGCAATAAAAAGAAACATTTATGAAATTATTTAACGAGTAGAATGGTTAAACTTAAGATGTAACAAAAATATAATCAATGTGTTTACATTGGGGGAAAAGGGATAAAGTCAACTGTAAAGGGGAAAAGGGATGAAGTCAATAAACAGCGATGGACATCAAACACTATCGTCATAAATTTTCTTCTATTACACAAACTAGGAAAAAAGCCAGATTAGATTTTGATATCACTGTGTAAATTAAATGTTCTATACATTCCAATGTTAAATTTTCTTTCTGTACAATTCTCCAATTGCGAAAATTGTTCCGAAGTATCGCACAAAAATAAAGGGAATCATGAAAACACGCAGTTTTATAGTATAACGCTCTTTAAAATTTAGGATTGCTGTTAGTCTGTTGCTATAAACCGAAAAATGTCATTTTTGAAAGAAAAAACAATAGAAATTGAATTTTATTTTGACTTTTGAAGTAATTCCAGATATGTTGGTATATTTCGATTTTATAAAATATGCAACACAGCTTTTTTTTTTAAACATGAGGAGGTATATTCTATTTATTTTGAGACGGGAATGAAGTGAACGAAAATGCTTCTGAAATGAATTACTATTAATCGTAGAAAAGTTTCTGCTTTTTGGTCCTTCGCAGATCTGGACTGTCCAGGTCGGATGGTCGGCGATTGCCGAGGGCTCCTGGTCCAAAGGAGCCCTGGTGAGGCTCCTAAAAAGGGATATACTACTTTATAATTAGAGTAAGTTGATTTATATATGAGAGTAATTCGATTATTTATTTACCAGTAATCTTACGTCTTTACGTAATGGCGCAGTTCAGGGCCCCCAAAACCCCGGGACTTTAGGGGGCCCCTGAAGAGTCAGGAGCCCCAAAAGCTTAAAATAGTTAAATATTGTTTTTAGGCACTTAAGCCTAATTTTCACATATTACATATTCTAATATTCCTTTCGTTCTAAATTCCTCAGTAAGGGGCCCCTTTTTAATCTCTAGCCGAGGAACTCTAAGGAGCCAGTCCATCGGCAGGTTTTTTTAATGTTAATAAAAGTATTTTAGCTCGAAATATTTACTATTATACCTGGGGTTTACTTGGAAAATAGTCTTAAATATACTCAGTCCAGTGGTTTGCTAAATGATTTAGCGATCAGATTGGGTGTTAATGATTTCAGTAACTGGTCTCAGACCTCCATCATTCATATGTGTTGGAAAAGTCCGTTATTTGTAATTCTGTGAGTCCTTTCAGAAGACTCAACAGATCTATTGGGTGGGGGGTGACAATATTCAGAAGCTCCTTAACATTCAAATGAATAGTGACAAATTGTGTAGAGAATCTCTCCGGAATAGTGGTTATTTTCGTATTTGTCGAAGATTCGTAGAAACTACTTCAAACGTTACTCTCATCCTCTGATACGAAAATATTGGCTACCATTTCAAACTTTCGAGTCTATTACTTGATAATTTGTACTGCCGTATTTCTAAAAAAAAATTACATTTTCAAACCATTGACTGTATGGCATTTCTCGGAAACTTACCTCAAAATTACAGTCATAAATTTAGACCATGGTTGCAGATATGAAAGGAAACACACTTTTCTAAGTAACTGAAGTGATCAGAAGAAAAACTGTGGCGTTTACGAGAATTTTATATGACAGGCATTTTGCTTTCACGGACGTTAACGTTCACACGTGTCTAGAACACTCGCAGCTACCACCGAAAAAGAACATGAATAATGCAAATAAGTCTGTTGACTCTTGCCTGTTAACACGAATTTCGAAGTGAATGCCTCCGCATATTTGATTTAGGTATCATCTAAGACTGAACTTATTTCAGTAACCAGAAATTACACACGTCCAGTGCTCTCAGATGCACTAGAGAATATTTATGAGGTTGTTATTGAAAACTGTTATTTCAAAAATTGAGCTTCTCGGCATATTATTAAAAAATTTTATACAAAAATATTTTCAGTAAACTCCCAATATCGCCAAAACAACAGAAACCGTGGATAATCTGCAGCATGACCAAAAAGTTCACAAATCATACGATTTTTAAATAATTTATTTACAGTCTGTAATTTTTAGAGTTGTATCAGAGTGCCACTTTTAATTACACGCGCAGGTGTTTAAAATGCACCATTATAATTGACCTAAATTCACTCCACAGATGAAACTTAATACGGTCAGTGATTAACATTTTTTTATGTATTACATTGTATTTTGCTTTTATTCAAGTAATATTTATTAGGATATATGATTATTAAACTTTTTAGCATAAATATTTGTTTTTTAAACTTATTTCTGTTTGTTTTTTACATGGTGTGCAAAATACATCACGCTTGTACTCGTGTTAATATATTAAGCACGTGTAGTTAAAGGTTAACGAAGCATATGTAAAGCACATTTGTACTTTATTTTAATAAATCTTCATAAGGAGTTTATTTAAAATTACTATTTATTCCCATTAAATATCAGACTAATAACTTTACTTGAACTTTTGAGCAATTAAAGCTTAAAAATTTAGCTTTAGTAATTTCATGTCAGCAATCATGACGATTGGCAGACTGAAATTCGAAAAATTCGCATAAAGTTTTATAGTATTTCCAGAAACAGTCATGACTTGCATACAAGGTGTCCCAGAAAGGTGGTAACACGCTTTAATTATTTATTCATTAGAGAAAAGTGGGCAATATAAACTGAAAAAATGTTCAAGATAAGGTAGGAAAAAAGACTGCCTACACGCTTAAACCCAAAGTTCGAAAAAAACGATACATTGAGGAGCGATCTGTTTCCATGGAAACCTACCGGTTTTTCCTCGACCAAGTGCTCTTTAAGTAGTCTTTTTACGGAGAAATCCTCTCCACGCTTCCTCGTTTTTCCGAGAATTTCTCCCCTCGCCTATTGTTATATTCCGCTCCGCTCTTGTCATCGAAAAACGCTCCTAAAGGAGAAGACTACTTTTGAAAACTGGGCCAAAAATCGCTCCGACTGATGGAATTTCGCTTGCTGGGTTTAAGCGTGTAAAGAAAAAATTTCTTTCGTTAGTTTTCAAAAAGTGACACTTTTTTAACTCATTAAAAAAATTAAAAAACACAATTAGTAAAACGTGGTTCATATAGTAATAAGGTAAAGTACAAAATTTTAGCCTGTAGCGAAGATTATTAGTGGCTGGCTATACATGAATTTAAATGTAAGCGTTTATTGCTAGAGCGCTACAATTATTGTCTTTCGTCATTTCCGTATGATCCCTGAAATACGAAATTTAATTCTCAAATTTTGTGCATCACCTCATTAGTGTATGAGGCGCATTATACTAAAGAGGGTTTTTTTTTTTTTTTCATACGGGCTTGTATACAAATTTAAAAAGTGCCACTTAATGAAAATTAAGGACAGAATTTTTTTCTTAATATAGTCTTTTTACTATCTCATTTTGAACACTTTTTCAATTTACATTGCCCACTTTAATGGTTAAAGAGTTAAAGCGTGTCACCATTTTTTTTTTTGGGGGGGGGCACATTGTATATGAACTATATTTATATTTAAATGGCTTTTTCAATTTCCGATAAGGATTCAAACAGTTGATTGCGGAGTTTGAGCAGCACACACTGAAAAGAACACTTTATTATTATTATATAGTGATTTATCGAAGCAAATGCGAATGTTATAATCCCTATACTCCCTATGTCTAATTTAAAGAAAACTGAGATACTTGCGTAAGAAGCATATTACAGGGAAATTATTCCCTGATCTTTGTTTCTTTTATTATAATAAATTTTTACCGATGGTATTGTTTCTATAACGTACTCTTTCTTTGGTTACAGTGAGATTGCGTAATAACTGGTGTCAACTGCATATATACTTAATTTATTATGTATTGGGAAATGAGGGCAAATTAAGTCTCACGCTTACATAATTGTAAAGATTAACAGAAGTAGCTCAAAAAATTGAATAATTTCTTATCACTTATATCCTCCGCCCCCCCCCTCATAAAAAAACTCTATGAAGCGCATTTTTTTATATGTTTTTGTCATTTTTCAGTGTGTTTTTTTCCCCCTTCAAACTTGGTCCTTGTATTTTACCCCGTCATAATATCCCCCCCCCCCTTTGCCTCAGCTAAGCCTTTCTGAACATAAAAAATCTGAAGATGCTATTTTTCTAGTTTGCCTTTCTGAGACAAAGACATTCTCTACCTGCCACATCGCGTAATCGCTCAACTGTTGATGACGTATATTTATTTTTATGGTTCCTGAAGAATAACTGAACATCCTTTCTCGGAAATAAATGGTTAGGAGAGACAGCTGATCCAACACAGAAGTTGCGCGTCTGAATAGCAAGAATTCTAGAAAATGCTGGAACAAACTTCGAAGTAGTACGACTATTTCTTTTCTTCCAGGTTTTAAATAACAGAACGGTTCTCCAGAGAGTTTGGAATGTTTCGCAAGATAGTTTAACAAGAGAATAAATAACGATTCCTCCCCCCCCCCCCAGCTTTTTTTTTTTCTTTTCTTTTCTTCCGAATAACTGTAACATAATCCCATTTGTATAAAAGAGATAAATTTAAATATTGTTCGTGAATAGGTGAATGTTTTATTTTAATACTTAAAATGTTTCACTTATTTTCGAAGATTTTTACTGCTTATTGTGAATAAAAAAATATAAGAGCGCATTTTTTTTTTCAGTATTTGTTTTTACCTACTAAATTTATTCAGTTTGACAGTATAACAGATATTTGACAAATAAACAACTGAACTAATTTTAGAAAGAAGTAATTCTCTACGGATATGATAACAATTTTTTTTTTCATGAGGGTAGTTTATTTCTTGTTACCAGTTACAGTAGTTCTTTTCTTCTAAGCAAATTGCTTTTAGTACGTATTACATAAGTTGGTTGTCATGTCTTGGAAATGAAAAGGTTGAAAGTTTTTTTTTTAAATTTCCGATTTTGAGTTTTTTTTAAAGCTTAAGATCTGCGAATGTTGATTGATTTTATTCTTAAACTTGTAATCAAAAGAAGATTGAAAAAAATCTTTTGACGTTACAGGGTTTCCTTCTGCAAATTGTCGGCTTCCGTATTGAAATAAAATTAAATAAACTCGGCTGTTCGAGCCTCGTCAGGGGGAGATCCCCCTGAGCCCCCCCCCTAATTTTTTAGTTTCATTATTGCCATATTAAAACGATATTAATTGACTTTGTCATTTTATCGCTCATCTTTCGCGTATTTCGCCCGGTAATCCTATGTTGAAATTTTTATGAGTGTAACCTATTTATAGAAAAATACATGTGAAGCATATTCTACAGCTTACGAAATATTGTAACAATAGATTAAAGCTGTTGTGAACTAATAGTATTTAAATATCTGTAAAAAATACATGTGAAGCATATTCTACAGCTTACGAAATATTGTAACAATAGATTAAAGCTGTTGTGAACTAATAGTATTTAAATACATGTAAAATTATGTCGCTTTTTATGTCGCATTTTTGGGACACATTTTTCAATAAAGGGTGTTGAGAGATAAAATGACATAGTCATTAAAAAAAATAGTTCACCGTCATTTTATTTATTGATATTTTTTCATTAAAACCATTAAGCTGGATGAACTACTCATCAAACTAATTTTGCCAAATTCTATTTTACTATTCCACGTGTTGTGTTGGAAGATTACTTGCAGAACGCCCTTAGAAGAACCTTTGTTATAAACCTTTTTTTTTTTTTTTCCTCCGAACACTTTTCCCATTCTTTTTGCTTCGAATACAGAGCATATGAAGTTTCATCTGTCAAAGTTAAGTTGTATAAATGTAATTTTTTTAGAATTTTTTTTTCAGAAATTTTACATAGTTAACATAGTTATCGAGCCGGATTATATCTGTCAATACTGGTTGACTTGAACAAGAACACAACTGAGTTTTAACTCTTTAACGCGCGGTAAAGCTGTGAGGACACAAAACTCGTATGTTTTGACTGTTGCCCCAGTAGCACAACTAGTTCAAAAAAACGTTCAAATTACGTTGGAAACACGTTTTCCGACGTTAAAATCGTCTTTAAAACGTCTTTTAGACTAATTGTGCTACTAGGGTGTCAGTCACGAGCAATAAATATGACTCCTGTAAAAATACTTGTGTGTGAAGGTGGCATACTAGTTACAAGAGAATCCTTTACATTTTAGCACATCCTTTCCCGTAGAAATTGTCAGAATTATTTTTATCAGCACAGGCATCCGTTGAAAAATGGTGACTATGATGGAAATACATTGATATAGAAGACCAACTGGATAGACTGCCCAATGCTGAAAAATGGGGAGCCGTTGCCATCCCTCGATTTAACTACCAGAAAGATGGCGGTCGATTGAATCGTTCATCGCGTACCACAGAAATAGAGAACGTTTTTTGACACAGCTGGCTGTGCACGCTCACAGCCTGCTGTGTCAACATGCAGTTTGAAAGAAAACAGCCAACACTCAGTTTGAAAGAAATAGCTTATCTTCTTATTATTCACAACATGAATCATTTATTATCAAAAACTATAATTTATATGTAAGTTCGACATAAGAAATTTGGCTCGTACTCTAATCCGTCAGTGTACGTGTTTTAAACATGTGATGTAAATATCCATCGCTATGCAAACTAAGGGTTAAAAAGTACATAAAAATACGGTAACGACAAGTTCAGTTAATTAAAGTATATTTCATCATCATGTCAATTGATATTTTTGCATTAAAAGCGTTAAGCTGGATGATTTATTCATCAAGCTCACTGGTTTTATGTGATGTTAAGTCATGTTAAGTTCAGTTTTATTTAACCGCTTAGCATTGAAATTAAAAGGTTAAATACTCACAGCAGTTGTTTGTCTAAATAATGTGTAAATAATTAAACATCCATAAAAAAAACCTTTAATATCAACACTCTCATACTTTAAATTGAATTTAATTTAAAAAAAATTAAATAAAATGGAAGTATAATTACTTCTTCTTTAAAAGTCCTGTATACAGAATTTTTTTTCTCAACATTCGTAAGTTTCAATATTTCTCCATTTGAAAATTAGCTATGTGAAATAACCCAGGATGAACTGACTTAAATATCTTGAGTTTCTTTCGCAACAGTCTAAAACATGACTTCATAAATTAAAAATTACATAAGATTTATAAACTCTGCTCAAACTGTACATCATACTTGCAATTTGTGCTTTTATAAATAGCTCGACGAGATGACACAGTTTGATATTTTTGATTAGATTGAACCATGGAGGATTTAAATGGAGCATTTCAGGGGGAGAAATGAAGATAGATAATATAAGTATCATGTAACATTAGTAGATTTATTACGATGATATGAATTAAAGCAAAATATACATTGTTTATAAACATTTCGTGAAATTAAAAGTGTATCTTTTAATCAACAATTTTCAAAAGGCACCTTACAACTTACTAAACTAAACGATAAGTACACTTACGTTAATATATCCCACGGTGGTTTCAACAGAAGAGACTATCTGAAAGCTTTTTTTCCTCGAAATAATCTAGTAAATTTTAAGTTTGCCGTTTTTGGTCCTCTTCAAAGGCAATACTAACCGTGTAAAATTTCTGACCAAATAAATGATTAATAATAATAAAAAATAAATAAACATTTTAAAAATCTAAACATTTAAAAAAATCTAAAAATTTAAATTGTTGTACCAGCGGCATATCCTCTGGGTTAGCTAGGCTAAACCAGAAGTCAAGTTCTATAAAAGTACTAGCCTAGCGGCATTCTGTAATTGATATATTTCAATCATTCAAATAAGATAAAATCTAGAAGAGAAATCAGAGAAAAGAATTCCATTTCATTTTGGTGGGTTTCGTTTCGTTACTGAAGTCAGATAGTCAGTTTTTGAAGCCCAGCATACGCCACTGGTTGTAACTTTTTTCAAATTTCAGTGCTTTACATAAAAGCAAACGCTGTTAGAGGGCTGAAACTCGTACTATTAGGACCAACTGGATTGAGAAAAAAAAATCCAGATGAGCAATGCTTTTTAGCAAAAAGTTTTGTTTTATCTTAGTCACCTGCCATATTACTTGAACTGAATGTATTGATGCATCGATGCTTAGAGTAAATATGCTTGGATTGTGATGACATTTCTTTATCTAACTGCCTTCCAAGGCGTCTAGCTTCGCATCCCGTTTGCTTCAGTGTTCTTCTCGCTCGAACTCTCTGTATCAGCGTTATTAGGACGCATAATATCTGTATGAAAAATTACAAGAATAACGAAGTTGTTAAATTTAGACGATAAACAAGCATTTTGTGGTGTATTTTAAAAAAAAATTCTTTTAACTTTGAGCCAATAAACGGAGCCATAAAAGCAAACGCACAAACGCTTGATTCATTTGATTCTTCAAAACTAATACTGTAAACGGTGAAATTTAGATTCATTGATCAATTGATCACCATCATATGCAATGTTGATGCAATATCTTGCATCAACAGACTTTGATATCGGACGATCATCGACTAGCGGCAGACGGGCGAAATAGCGTCAGCCTCTCAAAGGAAAATACTAAATACCCCTTTTAATGATTAGCTATATAAGTGGCTCTCTTGCGAAGAATCATGATGCAATTTACTACTAACGCACACATGTGCACACCATAATGATTGCGACTGACAGCGCCATCTTACAGGCAAATTTTGATTAGCTCTTTCATAATGCGTACATAATCGTCCTATATCTAAGTCCGTGCTTGCATCTTATTTTAGTTCTGGGAGGAACGATTATATCGGTGGTGAGAATGAAAAAGCATTTCGCTAAGATCCTGAACAACTACCTTCCGCTCTAGTAGTTAACGCACGGGGCTGTTCACGTAGTAGTCTCCCGTTCTAATCTCGCTGTTGTCACGCTCTCATTTAGCAGTTTGCTAAGAATATAATCGGGGCAAATTCCTGGTGTTGGAAAATGGCTTACGCAGGTGCTGCCACATTTTCATCATATTTTCCCTTAGAAGATTCAATATTTTGCCTGTGAATTCTTCAATGTTTTCGATTTTATGGCTCAACTGTTTTTTTTTTTTTTTTTTTCGCTTTATGGTTCGAAATAATATGTTTATGTTCAATTCGAGCACGAAATGTTTGAGCATGGTTTCGCCATCTTATGGAGCTCACTTTTCTAGTACCGTGTTTTAAAACAAAAAACACGATGATGTGGATAAAACTTTGTATAATAACACACAGAGAAAGGTACTTATCGAACTGGGCGATCGTTTCGGCTGAAAAACTTTTCAGACTTCCAGGCTGAAATTTTTATGTGTGTTACTATACAAAGTTCTATTTATCTTATCGTGTTTTGGTGAAATGTTGCAAGAAAGTTACATCGGTCTAACTTATAATAAGAATTGGTAAATTAAAAATTATCACCCCGTTTAAAAACGGCATTATGGTAAGATGTTAGAAATTAAAATTAAAATTTGACCTTTCTCCAAAGATTTTTCTTCTTGACTTTTCAATTTTGAGAAAGTAATTGCGGTATTCGAAAACCTCTTCTCTCGTACGTTGGTCTTACGAAGTTAGTGCTACATAGAACAGATGCAGAGAGCCATTGTCCAATAAAGCAACATACTAGGAGGCTGCCGTTTGCTAAGCAAGAAAAGGTGAGCAGATATTTAAAAGAAGTGCAGCGTAATGACGTCATCGAACCGCCGGCTAGTCCCCGTGCCTCACCAATTGTTTTGGTTCAGAATAAATATGGCTCCACCCGACTATCGACGTTTGAATTGATTTAACAAGAAAGACAGTCACCTCTTCCCAGGATAGATTACACTTTAAATACCTTATCGGCGGAAGAATGGTTTTCGACGCTGGACCTCAAGAGTGACTATTGGAAGTGGTAAGTAGAAATTCATCCCGATGACCGTGAAAAAATTGCGTTCACTACGGGACAAGGACTATGGTAGTTAAAAGCTATGCCATTTTATACTCTGCAACGCACCAGGTACATTCGAACGTCAAATGGAAACAGTGTTGATAGGACTTTCCTTTGAAGTATTTGAACGATATCATCATCATCGGAAAAGCTTTTGAAGATCATCTAAAGAACACCCCCAAAGGTGCTGCAGAAATCGAATGAGGCAAACTTGAAAGTTAGTCCATCTGAGTGCAACCTGTTTCGTCGGAAAGTACGTTATCTTGGATATGTAATATCCGCCCACGGAGTCCGAACGGATCCCGAAAAGGCCCGTAGGGAAGCGAATTCGCTTCTTCCGTAGGGAAGAACCGGAGTCGTTCTGAAAATGTCCATGAGTAACGAAATTTTCTCAGACTGTGCACCTACTACCGAAAATTCGTGAATGGTTTTTCTCATACGGAAAGACCACTTCACAAATTGACAGTTGAAAAATTCTTATGGGCTACTGCATGCGAGGATGTATTTAACCAGCTAAAAACGGCTTTAACATCTGTGCCGATTCTTTCGTATCCTCATCCTGACAAACCATTTAATCTGGACACAGACGCAAGTAAGGAGAGTGTCGGAACAGTTCTCTTCCAGGAGATAGATGGCCAGTAACACGTCATTGCATACTGGAGCAAATATCTTTCAAAAGCAGAACACAATTATTGTGTTACAGGAAAGGAACTTCTTGCTATCGTCAAGGCCGTGTAGCATTTCCATCATTATCTGTAAGGCCGAAAATTGCTGCTTCGAACAGATCATACTTCTTTAATATGGTTTTTAAACTTAAAGAATCCGGAGGGCCAGATAGCCAGGTGGATACAGAGACTGCAAGAATATGACATAGAAATACGTCATAGGAAAGGGGCATCTCATGGAAATGAAGATGTTCTATCGAGAGGATCCTGTATAGAAAATTGTCGCTTTTGCTCTATGGCTGAGAAGAATTATTATCTGAAACATCCCTTTGTCCATCAAGCTGCATCACCTGTCCCATCTCGAGATCCCTAGAATGACGAAAAAATCCTGGCGGACCAGTTAGCTGATAGCGATATTAAACCTATTGTAGAGCTAATGGAAAAATCCAGCGTTTAGCCCATCTATCAGAAAATACCGTCATGTAGTCCGACAACAAAGCAATACAGGGCTTTATGGTATTCGCTTCATCTGAGAAGCGTAGTGCTGTACCGTAAATGGGAGTTGGACGAAGTCAAGCTGTGCCGATAGCAGTTAGTTCTCCCTCGTTCGAGGATTCCGAAAATTCTAGAGGAACTGCACAGTAGCTCAAATGGGGGCCATTTCGGCATAATGAAGACACTGCAGAAAGTTCGCGAGCGCTTTTACTGGACTAAGGCTCGAGATGATATTAAAAGGTGATGTCAAACTTGTGACACCCGTGCCGTCCGTAAAGGCCCAAAGAAACAGAGCCGAGAAAATTTACACCGGCAAAATGTAGGAGTGGATTTTGAGAGAATTGCCCTGGACATCCTGGTACCTTTTCTGTGAACTTCAGATGCCAACAAGTACATTCTAGTTGTCATACATTATTTTTCAAAATGACCCGAAGCCTATCCTTTTCCCGATCAGGAAGCTACAACCATATCAGAGGTATTAGAGCGAGTATGGGTTTCAGGTATGGAACCCCTCTGCAACATCATTCCGACTAAGGAACGAACTTTATATCTGCAGTTTTTAAAAGATTATGTCAATTACTCGGCATCGACAAAACCCAGAAAACTCCTTTGCATCCACAATTCGACGGCATGGTAGAGAGGTTTAATCGCACTATTCTGAACAACCTCTCACTCCTGGTCTCTATGAATCAAGAGGACTAGGACAAGAAACTCCCCCTCTTCCTGCTGTCCTATAGGAGTGCTGTTCATGAGACTACCGGCTTCACACCTTCCCAGATGCTATTCGGAAAAGATCCTCGTCTTCTCGCCAATCTAGTGTTTGGTTGTCCCCCAGATACGCCTTCATCGTCAGAGGAGTACATGGAAAATCTTCGGGCACGTTTTGAAGACGTATATCATTTTGCTCAAGAGCGGATCATCCTGAGCACGAAGATGAAGACTCGCTACGACACGAAAGCTACGGACACGAGTTCAACGTAGGTGACAAGGTTTGGCTATTGAATCCTACTCGACGGAAAGTCCTGTCTCCCAAGCTTCAATCGCCGTGGGACGGTCCTTACACAGTCCTAAACAGACGGAACGATAGAATTCATAAGTCACCCAAGTCGAATTCATACCAAAGCGAGTTCATAAGTCACCCAAGTCTAAACCAAGAGTCGTATTCTACAACAGATTATCCATTTGTTGCGTTTCTAATTAATTGTTTTAATTACAAGTTAGATACAACTATTGTTAGATATCAAACCATAATCTCTATGGTGTAATTCCTTCTCTCTCTTCATCCTAACATTTCTTTCCTATCTCTCTCTTCTCATCTCCTTCAATCAATTCCCTTTTACTCAGTGATTACGCCATGCTCCTTGTACATATGCTTGTAATATATTGTTTTATTAATGTGTGTTCGCCTATGATATTTATTATTTATTTATTAATGTGAATTTGTTTATTATGTTTATTGTTTTATGTTGTTAGGAGCTATTGTTAAGGGCATGTAGTAAATATTTATGCAACCTAATAACTAGGGATTATACTGCCCGGGACTTGCAGTCCTTGGTTAGGGCGCAATGATACGAATTTCTGGGTTGTTCAGCCCTTCAAAAACTAAATATACTCTAAAATTCGTATTCTACTCGTCAAATAATTAAAATTTGCATTTTGTTTCATCAAAATCGGTGATGTAGAACGCGAGAGTTTTGGGAGTCCCCATTGGTTAACATAGAGTTTTCTCGAATTCTCGAGAAATATTGACTCCATCGTTTAGCGGACTTCACTTCTGAAATCGAATTTTCGGCACCAAATTTGGAAATATTTTGCCAAACAGTCGTCAATTGGCGGTATTTCGGGCATTGGTGTGATTTTACTATTACTACTTATAGGCTTGTAAAGTTTGCTTCCCTACATTAATATTACGCAGTAGTCTAGTGTTGTTCAATTATATATTTATTGATAGCACCCAGAAGTTTAGTTCAGATGCTGTAATTTGTCCTGGGAAGCTGTGATTCCTTAATTTGCGTGCTTTGTCAGCGATCTTTTGCTTGTTTTGTGAAGCCTGTTTTTGAGAGCTGTTTCTGAATTCTTCATTGTTTTATGCTGAAGAATACATGTCGATATTCCTCATGAATTTCCATTGAATTTTAGCCCATGATAATTTATTTTGTCTGTATTGTGTATAAGTTGTGCCTTTATTGTGTATCTGGCCTAAGTATTTTATTGTGTAAGAAAGCTTCTGTGATAAACTGACTGTTATAAACCAAGTTACTGGCTGTTGATGCCTGTGAACTGTGTATAGCAGATTGTTCTCCAAAGTTCTAGAAGCAATAAAATTTGTGTTTTGTCCTATCAGCTGGACTGTTTACTAGAACTTTCCATCCACACTCATCTTTTAAGGTACAACCCGAAAACTAAGCAGAATTTTCTTCAACAATACGTTAAGTTCAACATACCGTTTTGTGTGTTGGAAGTGTTTTAATTTACCTTGATAAATATACAATAGAACCAGTCTAATGTGACTACCCTCAGGAATAATAAAACTAGTGGTCACCTAACAAAGATGGCAATGGTAAAGTGTGGTGGTTGAAAGAGAAATTTCACAAAAATGATAGCTGTAAACCTGTGGTCACTTTATCAGCTTCTTCTGTATTGTATAATAATTTACTTGATGTACAATACAGAAACAAAATATTCTCACATCTGAGGAAAAGCAAAATTGTTACCTCTAGTTATTCATCAGGCAAAAATGTATTTAATGTTTTTTCATTATTTTGAAATTTAAGAGTGATTACTAATTAAAAGTTTTGAACGTGCATTTAAAGCTTTTCAACAGAGGTGTTTCTTATTTATGTAGCTTTAACCCTTTAAAACGCAGTGTTCCCGCTCTGGGAACACCAAACTCTGACGTTTTGACAGTTGCCAGTCACGAAGAATAGATTGGATTTCTATGAAAATAGTTGCGGGCGTCATAGCTCCACGAGAATCCTTTAACTTTTTAGCACGTCATTTCCCGTTAAAAAAATTGTCACGATTATTTTTAACAGCACTGACATCTGCTGAAAAATGGAAGAATGCGAGAACAACTGGATAGACTGCCCAATGCTACAAAAAGGGCAGCCGTTGCCCGACTTAACTACCAGGAAGATGGCGGTCGATCGAAACGTTCATCGCGTGCCACAAATCAAGAGACCTTTTTTGACGGCAGCTGGCTTTGCGGCACAGCCAGCTGCGTCAAAAAAAGGGTCTCTGTGGCACGCGATGAACGTTTCGATCGTCCGCCATCTTGCTGGTAGTTAAGTCGAGCGATGGCAACGGCTGCCCCTTTTTCAGCATTGGGAAAGGGTTGCGCCTCAAAGGGTTAAGAGCTAAATTATTATAAAATCCAATCAAATCAACGTTCGATTCGTTGAGAAAGCAAAACACGGAGAAGTTCCCCCTTCCGGCAACATTGCCAAATCTCGTTTGCAATATAAAACTATTGTTCTTTTCCATTTTACAGCGTTTCCTCCTAATTGATGTAAAAGTAAAAATAATACTTCGGAAAATCGCTTTAGGAATTTTTGTTTTCACATAATTGAGAATGATTCAATTCGACAAACGCCTAAATTTTATTTTTCTCAGAATCTTCGACAACTTTCTTTTGAAACGTGGCAATAATATCCAACCCCTTCGTGACGTCACACGGCGCATCATCCTCCCTGCTGATTGGAGCCGGCGATAAAAGGCCAAACATTCTGTTCCTTCGCATCATTTTGTGTTAGCAGCTTGCACCGTTCATACAGTTATTCTCATTGAATTTTAGAGAGTCGTTTTTGCATCCGCGCTTCGTGATTAATTGAAGTGCACAAACATGCAAGTTTACTATTTTGCCTTCGTAGCTTTTCTTAGCTGTGTCGCTGCAGCTCCGAAAGAGAGGAGGTCCCCTTACTTCTTTAATCCGTAAGTTTGTATTTTTTTAAAAATAACTCTTAAAGAAATTATTTTTAAAGTTTGTTGTTTTAAAAAGTAAAAAAAAAGTGAAATTAAAAGTTATATCTCTGCAATATTTAAATTGCGAATAAATTACTTGCTAACCTAGAAAGCAATGTTGGCCACCTGTTATGTTGCTATATGAACCAATACTGAGATGAATATGGCGTTAAAAAAATACTTAAATATTCACATACATGTATTTTTTCTCAATATAGCGTATAGTTACTTTAATAAAAGTATAATAAAAATATATTAAGCGTAACGGCAAAAAAATAAGAAAAGGCTATAGCAGCTATATAGTGTTTTGCATCTATGAGAAAAATTATATTCAATACAATTGGTAATTTAAGGATTCTTTCATGAGAAAAAAAAAGAAATATTTAGTGTCAAATAATTGAAAGATATTATCCATATATATACATATGTATTCCAGTTTTACATTTACCATTAAAATTTTCAAACTGTACCAATGTATTTTTTAAAATCATATAGAAAGAAATTTTACTTTCAAATTGCAGTAACTCAAACACATCTTGAGCTGAATGCAATACTGAAAGGTCTTATAAAGTTTAAAAATGGAACGACCATAGGTTCCAAGAAAAGTCGTTATAAAAAAATTGAGTTACATATTTATGTACAGAGTGCCCCCAAATCACTGACCTAAGCATTTATTCTTAAATATTGGTCATATACATGCACGATAAATTACAATTTACGTAGAAAAAAGGTACAGAGTTTTATGGTATCAATTAAAATTTTCAAGCGATCAAATCTGAATAAATACGAAATTTAAATTTTTATAAAGATCCAGAGAAAAAAAAATCCCAATTAGTAAAATGTGACATAAAAAAGCTCAGAGTTATGTTAAAAAATGTTGATAAGAGGCTACGTAATACCAATAATAGCAGAAGTATTAAGAATTTATACAGTCATTGTTTTCTTTCGTAATTTGCATACACCCCCTGAAACTCAATCTTCCGGTGGCATTTGTTTTCTCTTCGAAAGCCATTGAAAAGCTCAAACCAACATTAATTTATTTTCATATCTTAATTTTTTTGCTTATTTAGATATAATCGCCGGAAAATTTTAGTTGATGCTATAAAACTCTGTACTTCCTTTTAATGTAATTTTGAAATTTATTATACATGTCTTTTATCAATATTTAAAGAATAGAACCCTAGGTCAGGTTTTATGGGATACCCTGTAAGTGTTTAGGTATTGCAGTTCTTCGCAATTTCCTCACATAAATGAACTCACACTAAAACTTCATGCAAATCGAATTGTGTAGTAGGGTGTAAATTATCCAGCAAACCATATACTATAACGAATATTTTTTGAAGAAACTATTTTTGGCGATTTTTTTTAAGTTATGAATAATTAATTCTTACAAACAGAATTTAATATTTCCAAATATTTTCATGTTGAGCAAAGCAATAGGCCAAGGACTTTTTATTTAGATACAATTTTTGTGTGAAACTGTTTAAAAAAATACATTTTCGTGATTATCTCTTTATATATATTTAAAAGTAGAAAAAAATATATGTAGGGTTTCAAGAGCTATAAAATCCTTTAAATGTTAGTTCAGTAGTGTATAAGTATTATCAATTTACTGTGTGTTTTTAAAATGTATTAAAGTATGATACTCTCCAACAAAAAGTACAAAATTAAGATTTTTGCAACTTTTAATTATTAAAATGTAAAACATTTTAAATATGCTTTCACTAATTTTTTAGTTCATACGAACCTAAATATATTTCAAAAAAGTAAAACTAAAGAAAAAAATTTATAATTTTGCAAATTATCTGTTATTATTTATCAGCTTTCTGGTTTCCATTTCAACAATAATTAATCTCAAGGTTTATATTATTATTTATTTACATACGTTAAAAAAAAAAAAACATTGTATTTACCGAAATTTCACATTTAGAGTGTTATATATGGCAGACGACAGTTTATTTTTAAATAATGTTCAACTTTTTTATAGCTATGCAGAATTCCTTTTAAGAAAAGATTCTTGCTTAATTTATTGTATCATCCGATTATATAATTATCGATCTCATCAACTTCATTTTTTGGCTGCTTTTCACATTCCTCTTCCCAGCACTATCGTTTGTTTATGTGGTTCAACCATATTTACTCACATTCTGATTTTAACAGCTAAATTTATAAAAAGATAAATTTCCCCCCGTAATCATAATTAAGTATATTTGTGCTGAAATGGTGTTTACCTTCATTAACTGTTCAACATTTGTTCTATTCATCTAGTATACAAACATATACACATCTATGTACTTGTACATAATAAGTACTTGAAGTGTAAAATCTAAGGTCATCGTAAGACAATGTATAGAATAATAGAAGAACATTTGTTGAAATAAAGCTTTCGTTTCTCTATGTAGTAATTTAGAGCTCAAAAATCTTTTTGAGTCTTATTTTGTCTTTTCTCACACTGTGTTATAGCATGTGCCCTATTGAAAAGGGTGTACAAATGATGAATAGTTCTTACACAGGACAAACAAAAGAATGCCAATACATTAATGTTTATTGCAATATTTATTTAAGTGCGTTTTAGAGACGTTTATCCATTTCAAACAAAGCAAAATTAATACATATAATTAAGATTTCATTGAGATTTGTTGATCTTCAACGAAGGTAGTATGTGTAGCATTTGCCGAAGCTCAGAAAATGCCACTAATAGATTAAGAGTTAAGAACAGTGTTTAAGAATAAATACTTTGGTGTCTTATTTGCTTTAACGTGTTCCCTACCTTCTTCACAAATACAAAACGGCAAAGATTTCCTTTCAGTGCCCCATTCTTGCTTCCAGACACGGTCTTTGATTACTTTACAGAATCCCAAAGTAGGACTTGCCAAAATTCAATCCTGGACTTTCAAAGACCCAAGCTATAGGAAGCATCAATGGTCACAGAGAGTGAATATTTACGGTAATGTTTTTGAGACTAATAGAGGGAACAATTTAACTATATAAGTTATCCATGGTTCATTCAAAAATAAAATTGTACTAGAAATTGTTTTGCAAGTAATGTCTTTAGCGGGATTTGTATTTCTTGTTTTGCTCTGCTGGAAATAAATTTAAAGACATATAGGATAAATATTGACGTCGATGTTTCAAGGAACGCATTTGTGGTTGTAACGTTTTAAAGTGATATCCAATGTTTTAAAATTTTAATATGCAAAGCTCAAATAACCTGAAATCCTTTCTGACTCAGCGCGCTTAGCTTAGTATGCTGTGTTGCTATAGCAACATCCTTTTCGTGAAGAAATAAGTGGTTTGACGATAACATTGTACAGCTTTCTCCGCGAATGCTTTTATGCCTTTGTTATAATTCCATGAATTTAAAGCTTTTTTTTAAATTTTTAATTCACCGTCATTTATGTAAAAGCGTAATAATGGATTTCAATTTGGCTTGGCTTGCATGTTTGTCTATTACGCAACAACTTTCGTAAAAATCTCTTAAATGCATTAAAATTGATATTATTTTTGAATCAACCTTTTCTACTAGATATTCCGATATGTGTTTATAACGAGTTGAAAAGACTCTTTCTTAAGCCTATGTCTTTTGCTTAGACAATCGACCTTAACAGAACATCAGGACGGATCCGGCCCAGTGCTGCTTTAACCCTTTAACGCGCAGTGTTCCCGCTCTGGGAACACCAAACTCTGACTTTTGACTGTTGCCAGTCACGAAGAATAGATTTGATTTCTATAAAAATAGTTGCGGGTGACATAGCTCCACGTGAATCTTTTACTTTTTAGGACGTCATTTCCCGTAAAAATGTTGTCACGATTCTTTTTAACAGCACTGACATCAGCTGAAAAATGGAAGAATGCGAGAACAGCTAGATAGATTGCCCAATGCTGAAAAAAGGGCAGCCGTTGCCATCGCTCGACTTAACTACCAGCAAGATGGTGGACGATCGAAACGTCCATCGCGTGCCACAGATCTAGAGACCCTTTTTTGACGACAGCTGGCTGTGCCGCACAGCCAGCCTTCATACTTCGGGCTGTTGACCTTCATACTTCGGGAGTCTACCATTTGAGTGCCTTATACACTCGGCCATGGTGAGGCTCGGTATTACATAAAGATTTCTTTTTTTCTAGAAATATTCCTATTTAGAAAAACAGTATCAAAAATATTTCTTTACTCTTCGAGTTTTTTTTATTTTTTTATTTTCCCCATTAAAAGTATTATGTGTACCTGAAGGTAATGTACTTTCTTACATAAAATTCAAACAAATAAATTTTAAACAAATATTGAATTACAAACAAGCTGTGCTTAAGCATAGGACTCCTATTTATTAAATTTTAAAGCGAGAATTTCATAGATAATATTTTTTTTCATATAGAAAAACCGCCACCCTACGCTTTTTTTTTCACGTCTACTCTCCTTGGAGGATTATATTCAAAAAGATCGGAAATTGATTTCTAGGTATTCGCCAGTGTTGTATTTTACGGCAAGAATTTTATGGATATCTCATTTCTTCTTCGAGATCGCGCAGAACATGTGAAAAGAACGCTTTGGCCCACTAACACACGTAAGTTGCGAATTTTAGAAAATGCTTTCCAATCTAGCACTTACGCTAAAAAAACTGCACACGTGATAAATTTTGTATTATTAGCTTCAGTAGTTTTGATTAGGCAAAAAATTGGCTTATGAAAAAATGATATTGCTTTGCGTATACCTAACATATTAGAATTAGTGTTGGACTAACTGTTTATGACTAATAACGGACTAATAACAGTTAGATTAACAGCCATAATAAAGTGTGGACACAGTCACCCTAGTAAATTTATAAAATGTCATTAGCGTCCTACTGCCGACCGAGTTGTATGGTGGGTGAAGCACCGTACTCCGGATTCGGGTTCAACCGTCAACCCCGATAGATAGAAAGACCTTCAACGGGAGAAATGACGTCACAACTGTTAGGCCAACCTTTCCCCCTACTCCGAGGAGGGAACGTATTTAAACGTATTAACTCGCAATTTTTTCTACTTTTTAATTAAAAATGGGATCGGTTTGTATATGCACTCGTTACACTTAGTGATTCTAGTATTTATTGTAAAGATAGTTACCATGAAATTAACTTCTTGACCTTGACCAATTAAAAAAGTATTAATGAAAAATTAGTTTATTTAGTTTTTTCCCCTTTGTAGAAGCATTAAAACATTTAGAAAAAAAAAACTAAAAAAATGTTTAATATTAATTAAAACGTTTCCAAAACTCTTAATTATCACCTATAAAAAAATAAAGAAAATTAAAGAAAACAAGCACATGGACAGTTTGAATTGAAAAATATTTATTAAGTAAAATACAAAGGTTTTTACATTACTTACATTTATAAACATATTCATATTGAATTACAATGAATAAATTTATCTTTGTAATTTGATTGAAGTACCCTTCTTAGTTTTAAAATTTTATTTTGAAAATAATTGAATACCAGAACAGCATATATGCTCAAAACAGTATTATTCAACGGCTCAAAACAGTATTATTCAACGGCTCAAAACAGTATTATTGACGGTTCAACTCCCAGCGGCCCAACTCCCGACTGGGCGTGGTTGTCATGTCCGTCCCTTCATAGGGGGCGACGTTGGTCCACCTACTAGGTGTCCCCATAATAAAGAGACCAACAATTTTTTCGGCCAGTTGTGGCCAAAGCCTTCAAGGCAGAGGGCCGGCCATTAGGAAAAAAAAAAAAATAGTGTCCTAATTATGTTCTAAGTTCCATGCTCTAATATGCGATAAAAAAAAAAGTCCTTATGAGAGTGGATCAAATGAAAACGGGACAGCAGCCACAAAATTAAAAGATATTATTTATTTTCAAATGCAATCATGAAAAATACAGAAGCACTTGTCCCACTGTTGTACCAAGCGGCGAATACCTCGTTCTTAGAAAGAGTTTGGCTGAAATTGAAACCCGTTTCAAACATTGTCCATGACTTTCGCTATCCAAGTGAAAACGTCGACCCTTCCACGTCTTTTTTAGAAGGCCAAAGATGCGAAAATCACAGGGTGAAAGGTCAGAGCTGTACGGCGGGTATTCCAACCCACTCCGCCAAAACTGCTCCAGCATGCTGAGTGTGCGAGTGGCCGTTTGCGGCCAAGCCTTGTCGTGAAACAAAACCACACAAGAAGACAAATGGCCAGAAAGCATGAATTTGATGGTAGCAAGTCATGCAAGGGTAGTGCAATGCAAGTCATGCAAGGGTAGTGCAATACTCATAATAAGCTTAGAGTAAAGCGATTATAGTCTATACTGTCGACTGTTGACGACGTTCCAGAAAATCAAGGAAAAGACATCAATATGATTTTGGCACTCTCCCGGACAACACACCTGGATGACCGCCAACTTATATCACGTGGTTGAGCGGGCTAAAAAAAGTGGGCAAGCCCATTCTTCAATAAGGTTTCTCTTCTTTCACCTCGCACTCTATAAGCACAGTTTTTTTACACTCTCTCTCACACACACATAATTATGATCACTGTTCTATTTTCATTTGATACACCCTAATACATCTTGATGATAATTTAATTCTTTCTTAATATTTTTCTTTATTCCAGATATTCATTTGCTTTTGGAGGATTTGGAAGACCTTTCGGGGGTGCCTTCTCGCAAGCAGGAGTAGGATTCCCATTTTACCAGCCAATTCCATGGGTGCCGTTCCCGATGCCTGATTTCTCCCAGTTCACGGAATGGTACAAAGGGTATGTGCTCAGTTATTCGGTTTTCTAAAATTGTGTGGAAAATTTTGTAAGGAATCAACATTATTGTTCTGTACCTAAAACTTAAAAATTAATGTAGGGCGTCTTGAAGGGTTTTTAAGGAACAATCGTAAGTGGTAATAAACTTCACACATTTTATCGTAATAAACTTGCAATCACGATAAAGCCAATATTGCTGAACTATTGGCTTCCAATGTTAATGATGACATTTTAAAAATATTATATCAATATTCACGATTTACTATAAATTCAAGATAAATTTGAAATACTGTAAATATAAAAACTAAAATGGTTAGTTACTTTTATCGGAGACATTTTCCATAAGTTAAGACAGTATTTCCCCGAAATAAGGGACCGATGTATTTTCAATGTAAAACAAACGAAATAAAAGTTGTCTAGGTATGGTCCTAAAGGTTGCATAAATATCAAGAATAATTGTAGCTAACACAATATCACGCAGAACCTTGACATTTTAAAAAGATTTACCCGATACTTTGTATATTTTAAAAATATTTCTAATACTCCTTCAATATTTTTTCAAATGTTTAAATCAGAAATATATTTGCGATAAAACGCTAGTATTCACAGAACGTTTGAGATAAGAGAAAGTATTTTCAATGTTAAAACTAACCAAATTTTAAATCAAAAATATTCCATTTGACTTAAAATATTATACTGGTCTAGCGCCATGGCAGGAAATCCTTACATCCAGTGTATGATGATGAGGATACATATTTTCCAAAGTTAAACAAGCATATATTCATCCAATATTGTAAACCAATGCGGTTTTGGTGCAGGGGCAGGTTAATGGTCTTGTTACTTTAAATTTAGCTTTTCAAACCACTTTTTGTTTTCTTTTAAAAGTAAACGAACTCGAGCTTGTTTATGATAGTTATCAACTGATTGATAACTCACGGAGATATTAAGTATAAAACATAAACTGACAAATACATAATTGTATTTATTAAGAAATCATTGTACGATCGTGCTATAAAACAAGAAGGAAAAGCAATGTTATAAATATCCGGTGTAACTCGACTTAAATAATTGATTAATTTTCATAAATTTCCATTAGATTTTGCGTAAATTGTGGGAGTTTTCCAAATAGGAGATCGCCAAAGAGCTGAACGTCACTAAGCGGCATTTGATTGAAACTCAAATCAGATAATGGTATCATAATTCCAAACTCCAACAACATGCAGAAATATGTGTAAATGAGCACGTCCCGAATAAAGGCTGTAATTGCATGAAAGGGTGGCACCCCAAATTCTAAGATTATTTTCATGAGATTTTCGTTGAATGTAAGTATTACTTTTACACAAAAAATAAGGCACATCTATGTAATTCGTTATTTTTATGATATAGATAGAATACTTCCATCAATAAAAAATATCTACATTAACTAAAACTAGGTTCTTACTCAAAACTTAAACTAGAAAATAAAAATATAAAGTCCCAATTTGACCACCTACTGTAAATGCTCATCATGAAATAATTTCAACTTTTACATTCAGAAAAGGTACTAAGTACCTTTTATGTGTGTTATTTTAAAAAGTTGAAATTATTTCATCTTTTAAACACTGCCTTTTTGAGTGTTTTTTGTTAATGCTCATCATGTTTAAGATTATTTCATTTTTTTTCAAAATTTAAAGCAAAATTAAATTTATTGAAATTTTCGAAGGAAAAAGAAAAAAAAAGTTGATGTTCTTTTATTTATTTTAATAACTCACTTTAACTCTATTTAGTTCGGAAACGTTTGATCTTTTACATTTGGAAGGCAGAATGGGATCAAACTTTTATTCAAAATGACATTAGTTTATTTTTTTTTTTAATACCTCGTTTTTAAAAGTTCGTTCCATGTTTTACCTCGATTTATCACCTTCGGAGTTTGCCAAAGTGTTCGTACTTGCTAAATCCGTGGTTCAAAAAATCCCCTAGGCAGTCTTTAAGAGGTATCAATAATCAGAAGCCCTCCATCTACTGATGAGATCTAAATTAACAAAGAAAGGGTCCTATAACTCTGAATAACAAATTGAAATGAACTGTTTTTTGAAAAAAAAAAACATCTTTTGTACACAGCTGAAAAATCGTAAAATTTCTAACAATTGCAGAAACAGTGGATTATAAGTTTTTCAAATTGCTGGATTTTTCCCTGTGTAAAAAATTCTAAATCAGCATAACGGTACTAGGGAGAAAACTTTTTCGAAGTTTCAAATTGAAAAAATTCACGAAACACAATATTCAAGTTGATTGATCTGGAGATCTGTATAAGATAAAATGCAGATTTTCTACTTAATAGATACCGATAGATTGCTAATTTTCTAAATCATAGTATTTTCGACACAATAATAATTTAAGGGTGCAAGTAACTATATCCCCGTTGTTATTTTCTTTTAAAAATGTTAATAAAATGAGATTTGAGATCAAACATTTTGTGATTACATTCTGTGAAATTTGGGGTCCTGCTATCGGCTCTTTTTTGCTTACTACGTTGACAGCAGATTACTGTATTTTTTTGCAAAAATTGAAATTCCTATTATAATCTTTGAAATACTTGATGATTTCCGATACTAGAAGTGAGGTCAATGCCAGCTTTAGGTCGATGAGGTCATTGATAAAAATAATTAAAAAAAAAAACAAAGAAATAGGAACTACGTCAAGACTATGTTTAATAAATTCGGACATTTACTTCCCTTATCTTATCATTTGGAACGGAAAGTATTTGTCCAAACTTTGAAGTCACTTTCGAGGGAGATTGTTTGTTTGTTTGGTGAGGAAATCCAAACAGCTTGGAATTTAAATATATTATGCTGCCCGTATTTTGATGGTAGCGGAATGTGTAAACATAGAGATTAGCTGAGTGGGTTATGAGCGTTCCATATCACATATAATGCAAAAATTTAAACATTTTTTTTCAACATGGTAATTTTTTCAACTGAAACTAATATGATAAACAAAATATACAGGTTTTTCTTTTAATGTATAATTTGTATTTTAAAGGCTCGTGAGTTGTAACTGATAGGACTTATTATCCCACACATGACGCTTGTATACACTAAAAATAAGCTTATCCTATTGCTTTTTGAAAAAGCAATTGCCTGTTTAAAAAAAAAAAAATGATAATGTAATACAGTTTAATTTACGTTCCACATGCCGTCGAAATATTGCATTATCTCAGATTAGTTTTATTTATGTTGTCACGTGGTATGCTGTCAACATGGAATTATTTTACTTACCACTAACATAATTTTTGTGTCACATCTTATACAGCTAAATAACTATTGCTTTGGAGAGCGTTACCATTGAAGAAAAAATGGATGGAATTTCAGCATAATCTCTGTAAAGGGTTCTCATTGCGTTTGAATTTTTATTGATACATGCATTTAAAGATCATTTTCTGACTTTTTAAATTTATATATAATATTAAAATGTAATATAGAATAATATAGCAAATAGCACGTAAAAACATCACTTATTGTTTGGTAGAGCGGATTTGATTGAGAAGCACGTGACTCTTTCCGGCCATGCTCTAAATTGTGGAGAATGGAGAACTTCCAAGTTTTGGATAGAACTTTAGAAGCTGAAGATAATAGCGTCTAAAACCATTAAAGTGCCTTTTTTTTTTTACCATAACGTGAAATATAAAATATGGTGTGACAATATGAAATGAAGATTGACTATTTTTTTCAAAATTTTTAATTCTTAGTATTTTGTTATTGAGGTTCACAAGAGCACAAACGAAAGTCTTGAGACAAATTCAAAGAGCCGTGGATTGTAAATTTAAAAATATTCTTAGCAAAATTTTTATTTTACTTTACATTCTTTAGAAAAATATATTTATATAACTGTCAATGGGATATTATCTTCGATTTTTCGAAGAGTTTTCCTGATGCTCTTCATCAGGGCTTGAATAACAGATATATCAACTTTCGTGTAAAACTATTTACTAATTACCGCTTACATTTAATTTCCCATCTACTGTTGTACACCAATCGAGTAAGTACACTCCAAAAATTTTAAACTGGACGTGGCTGTAGTACATTTGGGAGGTCGTAATTTTTTGGCTCGAAAAGCTCTTTTTATCAGCAAGCCAATGCAACTTTTCTTTTAATGATGAGTCTCTGGTGAGGTCTGTCCAGAGCTCAGAACTTAAATAGATCATTTTGGAACTTAAATAGATCATTAAGTTTCAACTTTGGTAGACATTTATTAATATGTATATATATATATAGTAAAAATAAGTATCTCTATTTAAAACAGTCTGTAGCTTGAAGGGATAATCCGAATGAAACCAAAATCACTTACTAATCGAGAAGGGGGGGGGGATGGAATAATAAAAAGAATAGTTACAATAATCGCCGACAGATTCTGCTTTTGAATGTATGTGTAATATAAGAATGAAAACGTAAAACCGAACGTTACACCTAATTTATTGAAAAATGTTGCAGATACTATGATATTCTCTATCGCAGTGATCTTCTTATCTATCTTCTTATCAATCTTCTTATATATGGGGAGAGGTGCCAGTTTTCTAGTCCTCCCCCCCTCCGCCATCCCTAAATTCACGTAGAGCATCTGCAGCATTTGAGCTGTTAACGTAGAGTAGTTTTAAAACCAAAGTTCCATCTGGCAAACTAAGAGGCCTATCGTATCATGTTACTGGCAAAAATGATCACTTCTCGATCCTTTTTATGATTACAATGGCGTTTGCACTGGAAGTGCCATCTGTCATTATTATTACTATTATTATTATTATTATTATTCCACTCTTCTTCCCCCTTCTCGATCAGTAAGTGTACGGATTTGGGTTTCATTTGGACTATTCCTTTAAGCTATAAGTAGCTCCAAATGCAGATATTTATTATATAACCACTCAGCATATATCGAAATTGAACAATGCGCATTCGTTGAATGAATAGTGCCGGCACACCTTTCGATGAAATGTCGATCCACACGTCAATATCCACTCTAGAACTTTTTTCTCATATTTTGCATGACCAGTAAATATTATATTATCTGGTGGATTTAAATGTTTTCCGTGTAAAATAAAGTCCTTTCCCACCAGTTCACGATGACCAAAAGTGAAGTATTTTTTATTATCCAAAATGATTGATTTCAAATGGAGTGAAAGGCAATACTTTGGAATATTTTTCAAGTTCTTTGCCGGGATATCGTAGAGCACGTTGACGTTGGTATTTTCGAGCGTTGTTTTCTTTTAGTATTCGACGCACTGCAAGCCTCTCAATTGGTCCTCTTTTTTTAAAATTCCTACCTTCATCAAAGTTTTATTTATATAGCCTAGTATTTTAATGATTTGGTAGACGAAACCTTAACATCTAAAAGAAGATTTAACAACTATTGAAGAAGCAGAACATTTTACTCTATTATTTATAGAGGTAGGAATTTTAAAAAAAGAGGACCAATTGAGAGGCCTGCACTGTCATTACAAAAGTACCGAATTTTCACGACAATCGCCGTATTGTCTGACAATCTTTGTTTATGGCTTTTGAAAATAGTTTTTTAGTTGCATTGTCATGGAGCAAACGAGGACGACCACTTTTTTCCCCTTTGTTTTAAAATTCAGGTGTTTTACCTTCACTTCATTTCTTTAATGATACGATAAATCGTTGCTTGTTGAGTCTGATTGGTCTTTAAAAAGCAGGGGCGGATCTAGGGGTATGCAAGCAACACCTCCTACACATAGAAAGCCTAACAACTGAAACTTTGACGTCATCATTGGGCCTTCAAGTGATGACGTCATCACAGTTTTAGTTTCACAAAGTAAAACTATTTAAAATTTCTGGTGGATGCTACAAATATTAGAAAATATCTTAAATAAAAAATTAAAATTAAAATACCTTTCTCATACAAAACTATTCATTCCGGTCTATTTCCTTGTCATATTATGTAATTAGTCATGGTTAAAAACTGCCATTTTCCATAAAACTATATTTTTAATCTCCAATTATTAAAATATTTTTATTCATGAGTAAATTAACCAGAAACTTTGTATACTTTTATTTTATGAAAATAGAACTTTTAAGCGTAGGCCAAACGATGACGTCAAAGCTTGGTGACGTAGGAGTTGTGAGGCTTTCTTTATCTAGGAGGTGTTGGTGCAAGCCGGGGCCCCTGCCCTGGTGCTGCTAGCAGAGGGGTGCCAAATCGTCTCTCAGACAAAGAAAACTTGACAAGAGATAGGATGGAGGGGCGCCAAAAAGGTATCTTGCCCCAATCGCCAGTTCTGCTCGGTCCACCACTGTTTAAAAGTGTTGCCAATCTGCTTTTTGTCGATAATTTTCCAAAAAGGTTAAAAATACTCTTATGCAACTCGTCCTCTTATAACATTGCTAATGCAGCTATTAAACCAAGCTTCTTTTGACTGTAAAGTATTGTTGCACTCCTATGAGAATTCATTTCTGTTTCATCTATACTCGGGGCAAACGTAACCTGTTAGTGGAGGGGGAAAGCTAGATGGGTCCTTTCACTACTCACCGCGTGTATCGCTCCGACACTCGTGTCTCCTTCCAAGTATTTGGCTGTCAACATCACAAAGCAACCCAGTCACAAGGCAAATCCGCAGTACTAAATTCCCACCAGCACAAAACAGGTGACGCTTGACCAATGATAATTGGTCAAGCTTCTGGGAAGGCGTTACATCCGATTTCTGACTTACTTTCTTAATCCTCTTAGTTACTGCATTTAAGTAACATAAATATGCAATTATTTTAGAGCATACACTTTATTTTAGCACTTAATGCATGAAAACTGTGTTAGTTCTGTAATAAGCTGGGCAAACGGAAAGAACTATTTGAAAGCGGCGGAATCACA
Organism: Cheiracanthium punctorium; assembly: GCA_038373885.1. NCBI lineage: Eukaryota > Metazoa > Arthropoda > Arachnida > Araneae > Cheiracanthiidae > Cheiracanthium > Cheiracanthium punctorium. Next base: position 417,144 of record JAWZYV010000498.1, read on the forward strand.
CGGTCTATAACTTTGCCTCCACTATCAGGTTAGGTTTTCCTCGAGTATAGTCCCTAGTACTTTGACGCGCAATTCTAATCTGTATCAAGACTTTGGCGAAACCCGTCATTCTGTAGAAAATGATGCACGCATTATTTATCATTCTCAAGGTCACATAAAAGATTTTGTACATGGGTCCTTTTCAAAATTCGGTGTCATTTGCTGTCCGCGTGTAAAATATTCTTTTGTAACAAGATATAAGAAAATTTAAATGATTTTTCTTTTTACCATGGTGTTTATCAGACAGCTTCAGTACGGAAACAAAAGATTAAAAAACAAAGTATTTCATAATTAAAAAAAAAAGGAATGTCTAGAGAAAATACTGAAATATAGCTGCCCGAATCATAGAACACAAAACGTGTTATGCAGAATGACTGCCCAAAAACTAAAATTTCTGCCTTGACATGCTTTAACCTTCTGAAATAGAGTTTAAATTACAATATGAAAAGGTTTTTTAAGGTTTTAAGAAAAATACAAGACTTTTGATGATTAAATATAGCTGTCCAGACACTGATGTCATGTCTATTACAATACATTATTTTCACCTTGTTAAACAACAAAATTGAAATTTGATAATAGCAATACATTTTTACCATTAGAATGGGGTCAAAAAAGAAATATGACATCTTGAGTTTTTGGAATTTGACTGAAAAAGCAAAAGCCTATTTGTGATAAGTATTTTTATCGCATGTCATGTCTGTTACCTTAATTATTTCTATAAAATATATTTGTTTAAATGTTAATTCAATTTATTAATTTAGGTAATTAGTTTTTTAGTCTAAATTAATGTCTCTTTTCATGTTCTTGTGGAATTATTTAGACTCAATGAATTTTTGTTCTTTGAAATGTCGCGTCTTTTACTATAATAAGTAACAGACATGAAAAACGAAACCTTACAAAAAAAAATTAAATGAAAAAGACTGCGTAATATGGACAAAAGGACTCTATACTTATGTAATATATAGATTAGCATTACTTTGTGCTAAACCTAAGTTTACTAATTTCAAAGAAAATGTCCAGTAACAGACATGACAAATTTCATCAAGTCTGATAATGGAAAAATCTGAAAAATATTAAAGAAAAAAAAAATGCATGAATAATACTCAAATAATGTTTAGAAACAAGGTATGTTTTATATTATGGGGGAAAAAAGCTACTTATTTTTTTTAATTGTATTTTTGTTTCTTAAATTTTCAAATGAACTTCTTAAATTTCAAATTTTCACTTTTGAAAATGGCCCATATAAAGGTCTACTTACCGCAGGCGCGTAGCCAGGAAAATTTTTCGGGGGGGGGGGGGGATATGCACCTGGAAAAATATTCGGGGAGGGATATGAATTTATATCTGTATAAATAGACGGATTTTCATAACTGATCCAAAAATTTCGGGGGGGGATATATCCCGATATCCCCCCCCCCTGGCTACGCCCCTGACTTACCGTATTCTTTGATATTCACGGTATTTGTAATAGGACGTTAGCAGAATATGCTTCCAAAGAACACAAAAGAATTCTAATTCTGAAATGTTTTATTGACGTGTTGTATTATAGTTAATTTGTGTTTATTTATTTGTTATGCACTGCACATGCGCTATCGACGAATAAAGTACGTGCGCCATTTCATAAGCAATGAGTTTGATATAGTTTATCTTCGTGACTTCAAAAATATACAGTTTCTGCGAAATAGTTAAACTTTTTGAAATTAAAACGTTGAACTTGAAGACATATTACGCTGCAATTATTTTTATGGGATTTAAATAAAGTTTCTTTAAAAAGTGAATAGATCTCAAAAAATTCTAAATTTTCGTACGCATTGAAAATTTTATAATAAAGCACAACTAAGTTATAAACGACATATCTATGTCACGGATGGTTTACCATTTACAAACGACGTCACGGATGGTTTAATTTTAATCATTTTCTCGGAAAAATTAAAAATATTTTTCTATTTGTGCAATTATTTAAAAATATCTTGTAAACAAGTCAGAATGGATTTTCAAGAAGCTAAAAAAAATCACTTTTCCTTGAAAATCATTTACGTCAATGTATGCTTGAAAGTGAAAGAAGTAAACAAACAACGTAGAGAATGAAGCGCCTGTTGAACAAGTAAGGAAATTTCCGTAAACACTAATGCAGTGGCGAAAATTAATATCTGCGAAATTCTAGACGTTGTTCAAGCAAAGGGCATATTATGTCAAGGAAAGAATTTTATCGATAAAGTGGACGATATTTTTCTTTCTCAGACATTTTTGTGTGGATTTAATTTTAAAATTTAACTTGCAGTTAGTTGAAAAAAATCAGATTTGTGTAGTTTCTTGTTACTCGGTGTAATCTACATGGTTATATTTAGTGAAGAATATGGCTTTTTACACTTTAGATATTTCATTAGTTATTCTGTTAAAATAAGACTATGATAAGATATTTTTAAATAAATATACTGTGCAATTTTAAAAATAAAACTGTTACAAAATATTTTCACAAACATTAAAAATATAATAAAAGAAAATTATTAAAAGAAAAGGAAGGAAAGAAAGAAATCAGTCCTTTTATAACTATGAAACATATCTAATATTTTAAAAAATAATTAACTTTCTTTCTTTAATAATTAAGCTGAGAAGGTTGACTTTTATGTAAGCATACTTTTAGCCTATGTTTATAATATACTTTAATTGGAAAAAATATTTAAGTCACTAACAAAACATATGTAATATCCATTAAATAAAATAGTTTTATAAAACAACGTCATAAAAGTCAAATAACATATTTCGGGCGTCACGAAGATTCGTGTCTCTACAAAAGTTTTATTTGTATTTCATTCATTTGTATTATTATTATTGATATGTCAAAAATATTATTGATGACTAAAAGTGTAGTCAGATTGACTATTTTTTTATTATTAAATAAAAAATACAATTATCATAAAAGTCAACTAACATATTTCGGGCGACACGAAGATTCGTGTTTCTACAAAAGTTTTATTTGTATTTCATTCATTTATATTATTATTGATATGTCAAAAATATTATTGATGACTAAAAGTTTAGTCAGATTGACTATATTTTTAAATTATTAAATAAAAAATACAATTATATTAGAAAGCTTGAGGGACGATTTTTTTTTTACCTTCATGTGGATTGCCAGAACTCGTTGACCGAAATTTAATTCAGTTAAGGACATTTCAGTGTCGGATTCACAATAATGGAAACAGAAAAAAGTCACATGGTGAATAAGGAACTACAAATATGTTTTCTACTTGTCAGAAGTCCCATTAACTGAAAATATAATTTTTCGAAGAATCCAAACTCAATTCTTCGCGGATCATTCTGACTCTCAGGCGACAATAATGAGACAGATGTAATTTTATTTTATTTTAGCTCCAGTAATTAATATAATTTTTGATTTTTTTTTGTTTGTGGATTAAGGCCGATTGACTGCGCTAGGGTACTAGGCCTATAGAAGAAATACCCTCCATGGAGGACTTTCTAAGGGCTCCTAGCCGTATTTACGCGAGGTTTCGGAGAAAACCACGGAAAACTCCAAACGGCTACGTTGATAGGCGCGATTGGGGTTTGAACCTGGCACCTCCCGCCTTCCAGTTTCGAGAGCGGAACCTCTCAGCCACTGGTGGGGCGGATTTCACTAAAACACGAATTTCAGAATCAGCTGGAAAAGACTCCACCATCCATAGGTAGGGAAGATCCACATACGAATTGGTATACGAATCAAAATAAATTGATTTTTCTAAGAAAAAAAAATTCAGGATGAATTTTTATAATCTGCTGTATACACTGAAAAACGAAAAATCTGTATCTTTTATGAAACTTTCAGAATTTTTTTTTTTAATATGGAGTCGCATAGCAAAATTTCTCAGTCACTGGTGGGGCTATAACTTTTGAATAGTAACACTAAAAATCATTGTGCTTCTGATGTGTGCAAATAAGGTGCGTAGCGGTTGTATCGGTCAGTTTGTCCCTCCAGCTTGCAACTTCGCGCTGGCTTAAAAGTTGTTGCTCTTCTCATGGGCTTGCAAACAGGCTTCATAAAATATTGCTGCTTCTTATATGAATGGGACAGCCTAGCCCGAGACAAACATTACTTCGTACGGAATTGGCCTCTCCGAGAAACTCTTACTCCAATCCAGAAAAATGTTATTCACATGATCCACTGGTCACGAAGGAAAATATCAGGTTGTAACGAAAGTTTTCCGCCAAATCTTCTTGACGCAGCTCATGCGGCACCCAGCGATTGAACTTGTACGTCATAGTCCTTGTTCTTGAACTTTAGGTACCAAACCTTTACAGTGTCATATGATACAACAGTAGTACCTAAAGCTGTACACATAATTCGTTGACCTTCTGTAGCTGACTTTTTGCAACTGATTTGGATTGTAAATGATGTTTTTAACCCGGTTAGTTTCATTTGAGACACCTTGTACTTAATGATAAAGATATATTTTTTACAGATTTCACTGCACAGTGTTCTAAAGTAAATCTCCTTTTTTCCAAATCCCAAAAAGAGTGTGGAAAGATATGAGCAAACACGCCAACGCGAACTATTTGCGCAGATCATATTTGCGGTGGCGGGAAACTTTCGTTACAACCTAATATTTACACACCGCCTTTACACATCGTACTCGGATTGATCAAACAGTTTGTTTGCCAGGAGAGGACAGCTCGCGTCACTGAATGTGTCGCTTAGAGCTACATATACGTCCTTCCCGGAATTTCCCGCCACAATTTGGAACCTCATCAGAAGGTGGGGGAACTTCTGAATATTGGCACCCCTCGGAAACTGCTAGCGACCGCCGAGAGGACTTTCGGAACCACGGGTTTAACGTGCACGCACACCGCATGTACACGGTGGTCTTTAGTGGTACGACGGTATCGAACCCGCAACCTTCCGGTTACGAGTCCAACGCCTTAGCCACTGGGCTACCACGGCGCAGCTGATATATTAAGATTTTTGAAAACGAAATTTCATCTTCTTAGAGAGGCTAAAATCAAGGAAGGAATCTTCGTGGGCTGGCAAATATTAGACAACTTTTAAACGATTCAACGTTTATAGAGCACCTTAATCGCAAAGAAAAACGAGCATCGCTTGCATTAACAAAATGTGAGTATGAACTTTTTAGGTAACAAAAAAAAAAAAGTGATGATTATGTCATTCATGTCGAAGAATTACTGTCAGCGTACAAAGCCATGGGGTGCAACATGTCGCTTAAAGTGCATTTTGTTCACTCACATCTGGATAGATTCCCTTGAAAATTTAGCAGTAGTTTCAGATGAACAGGGAGAACGGTTTCATCAAGTCTTTGCTCAGTTTGAGAGGAGATTTTTAGGGAAGTGAAATGCTAGCATGTTGGCAGAATACTGTTGGTCAGTGATACGAGAAACTTCTTCAGGATACAAGAGGAAAGAAAGCAACAGATAAAGTATTTATTAGGTTGTAACGAAAGTTTCCCGCCACCGCAAACATCGTCAGAACACAGTTCGCGTTGGCGTATTTGCTCCTATTTTGTCGAACTATTTTTGACATTTAAAAGAAAGAGGCTTACTTTATAACACTGTGTTGTGAAATCTCTGAAAAATATAGTTATCATTAAGTACAAGGTGTCTCCAAATGGAACTTAGCTCTAGAGGATTAGAACCATCATTAACTTCCAGTTGTGTTGCAAAAAGTCAGCTCTAGAATATCAACAAATTATGAGTACAGCTTTAAGTACTATTGTTGTATCATATGACACTGTGCAGGTTTGGTACCGAAAGTTCAAATACAGTTATCTAAGGAGTGAGAAGTTAGTTTTTCAGGCAGATATGGCGGAAAACTTTCGTTACAACCTGATATTATATGAAGTACATTTATTATGTTATCTATTACTATTTATTATATTTTATTTTTAAATTTAAGCGTTAAAATAATTTCTTCTCCCTCTGCAAATTAAATACATCATGAAAAATTACTTAAAAGTGATTTTAAAAAATGGGGCACGGGGATCCCTCGTAAATGGTACGCGATGGAGTAAAATGGAAGTCATATTCCGATTCAGGAGGTCATTTTACATAAGAATTAACCGGAATCGTGTCAAGGCTAAAATAATAATAAAAAAAATAATAAATAATAATAACTTTTTTGCAGCACAGTGTTATTAGTAATAATCACGAATCAGTGTGTTTATTAGGCATAATCATGATTTATTCATCATTATTAGTAATATTAAAATATTTAATCATGATCATTATTTGTGCGTAAATAATGTGAATTAGAATAATCAAAACATTGACCCATCTAAAACCAGGTTTGTTTCTTTGAAAGTGAAATTTTAATTTTATGTACTTGGTTATTTTTAAATCTGGATGAATCCACATTATTGACTTCAATTCATTAGTATCTGAAGTCCAATGTAATGGCGTTTAATTTCAGCCCTAATGTATGCAAAGTGGATAAAGTGATCGAAGAACCTGATGAAATCAGACAGTTTATGAGTGAAGGTGGCACATCTCAAGGCAGCTTCGATTTCAATCATGAATCTGAGAGTTGCAGAGGAGACAATGACGTATATGTGTGTATGAAGTGGTAAGTTCTTTTTTCTTTCTTTACAATTCAGTATTTCTGGTGTTTTAGTTTTCTTAATCTGTTTAACACTACTGATACACACACACACACATCAGTTTCTTGTATTTCTCTTACACATATATTATACAGGGTGTCCCAAAAAGGTTGCAACACGCTTTAATTCTTTATCTATTAGAGATAAGTGGGCAATGTAAATCGGAAAAAGATTAAGCTTCGAAAAAATTCCTATCGTTCATTTTTAAAAAGTTACGCTTTTTAAATTTGTATACGACCCCGTACAAAAAATTTCCCTGTTAGTAAAATATGCCCTAAACACTAATGAGGAAATGTACAAAATTTGAAAAGTGTATTCTAAAAAGTGTCAGAGATATGATGATAAATATATGATGACTTAAACCAGTGTTTAGTCACTCTCGAAGGGAAAAAAATCACGTCGAATGATCGCATATGAGGGGTCGTACAGAAATTACAAATAAAATATTTTTTTCCACTCTAGCAATAAACGTTTACTTTCAAAATCATCTAAATCCCCCGATCCTCTTTGTTTTAATGTATCTCGAAAAGTTTTATGATGAAAGGCTGAAATTTTGCATATCATCTCATTAGTGTATGGGGCGCATTTCGCTAACTGGGAACTTTTTGTACGGAGGTTTTATACAACTTTAAAAAGTGTCACTTTTTGATAATTAATGAGTGGAATTTTTTTCTTAACGTGGTCTTTTTTTCCTACTTTATTTTGAATATTTTTCAATATAAATAAAAATAAAGTAAAAATAAAAAAAATAATTACTATCTCCAAGACTGAAAGATTAATTTAAATTTTTATTTAGAAATAAGTGTTTCTGTTAAGATTAGAAATTATCTGCAGAAGTTAGAGGGCGAGGACACAAAAATATTTCAGATATAAGAAATTTGAGCAAAAATTCAATTTGCCGTCTCATCCCATCACAGCTGATATTGACACAGCATGAGCAGCTGCACCTAGAACTCATGCAATCAGATCATACTGTGACAGAAATGTTTAATGCTGTACCATTAGTTCAATTTTACAAATCATTGTCTGCTGACAAGTTTTCATGCATGAGGAAATTTGCTAGAAAAATATTTTCTATAATTGAGTCTACATATTTTTGTAAGCAAAGTTTTTCTTGCTTGAAAGAACAACAAGATTAAATATAGATGCTCTTTGGCAATCATTAACTTGCAATTTGCAAGGAGAATCTCAACAACTCATTTCTGATTTAAAAAAAAATGTAGAACAGTGTGATAGGAGGCATTAAACCTTTCCCAATGCTGAAAAAAGGACAGCCGTTTCCATCGCTCGACTTAACCACCAGCAAGATGGCGGAAGATCGAAACGTTCATCGCGTGCCACAGATCTAGAGACCCTTTTTTGACGACAGCTGGCTGTGCCGCACAGCCAGCTGTCGTGGCATTTGTGTTTTTTCAAAGTGTTGATAAATTTTCACAAGAAAAAATATGAATGCTGCCATTAAAAAATTCGAAGTTCTTTCATTTCAACTATCACCTTCTACAACACTTTCAACTCTCACTATCTAAATCTCAATTTCAAGACCCTTTTTTGACGACAGCTGGCTGTGCGCGGGCACAGCCAGCTGTCGTCAAAAAAAGGGTATCTAGATCTGTGGCACGCGATGAACGTTTCGATCGTCCACCATCTTACTGGTAGTTAAGTCGAGCGATGGCAACGGCTGCCCTTTTTTCAGCATTGGGCAATCTATCCAGCTGTTCCCGCATTCTTCCCTTTTTCCGCAGATGTCAGTGCTGTTAAAAATAACCGTGACCATTTTTTTACGGGAAATGGCGTGCTAAAATGTAAAGGATTCACGTGGAGCTATGTCACCCGCAACTACTTTTATAGAAATCAAATCTACTCTTCGGGACTGGCAACAGTCAAAACGTCAGAGTTTGGTGTTCCCAGAGCGGGAACACTGCGCGTTAAAGGGTTAGTCTCATTAACGTGAATTTAAAATTAATTTTGCTTGTTGTTGTATTTATTGATTTATATCAAGATTCAATTTATGCGCTTCTCAAATGCAAAACTTACTAATGAATGAAATAATTTTAAAAGGTGCAGTTCTCCGTTAACTTCTACGTTTACAATGTGGCACCTCAAGACAAAACAATTGCCCATTCTTGCTGTAATGTATTAAGAATTAAAGCGTGTTACCACCCTTTTGGGATACTATGCATATACATTCGTAAACTTTACCTATTTTGCAGGATTCAGACACCTAAAGGTACAAATATCCAAATGAGTAAATACAGCTGTTGCTATGGATATACTCGTGCTACCGATGGAAGTCCCGGATGTGTTGAAAGTAAGTCATTTTCTTTGAATTTTATTTTCGTGAACTAATTGCAATCCATTGTGACTCTCCACTCTTTGTAAAGCATTAAGATTTAAAATGACTGGGTTTGATTTAATCCCTGCAATTGAGTGCACTTTATGCGTGTCTGGGTACGAAACCTACCGCGGTTCTCCTAAATAATTTTTATGAACTTTTTACGTTAATAGCTTTCATACTGTAGCCATAATAGTACTGACTATAGTTGATACTGTAAGCTGGGATAAATAAAATGGGCTCGAATCAAGCAAGAGCTCAGATCAACATGGGCTTAGGCTTATTCTGAAATTCGTTATTACTGCGAGGTTAATCTTGCGACTGTAACTAAAATTTGGTATTAGGTACAAGTTATATCTTTTTAATTATATCTTCTTCATCACTTTTCACCTATTAAGTAAATTAATCTAAATTTTCAATTTTTATTTACTGCAAAAATTTAAAGAGTTTTATAAGTAGCTACACGAAAGATTTTGAAGACAATTATTTACATCGTAGCACCGAAGTGCGTCAGGATTATTTTTAATATAAAGCCAATGTTTATACCAAGTACTCTAGAATCATTGGTGGTTTGCCGATGCAAAGCATGCTCACATTACACAATTCGTCTTTGAGTAGCTACTGACTCTTTTCCTGATATTTGCCTCCAGAACTTAGATTCCCAGCAAACACAAACAGGTTCTCTGAACGTCTATTAACGTTCAGAAAACGTCTTCTGAACGTATATGGACGTTCAGAGAACCTGTGTATGTTTGCTGGGTTCTCATTAGAAAATAAAGAATATCGGCATGATATATTATTATGAGATTGCCCATTAATTTGAGAATTGAGATTTTTGGAGGTGGATTATCCAGAGGAAAATATCGACACATCATTTGGAAGGAGTTCTCATACATTTGGAAAAATTATAGAAATTACAGTAAAGGAAACTGTGTGAGTAAACAAAACTGCGTAAAGATCTGGATGTCAGTGTGATTACAAAATTGTAAAAGGCTGCGAAACTAACAACTTTGATGCATCTACTTAAGTTGGTGCACTTGACATTCCTAAATTCAATTTTAGTTCTAGATCAAGATATAGTTGATCTGTTGGGAGTCGAATTTTCAGCTTAGGCGTAGACTATTCTGACGCGTTAAGTTTCTAAGGTCCTTCTAGCCTGAAACATTTGAAGAAAAATTAACCAACCGCATGTTGAATACTAAAGAAAAATAGCGACTAGAAAATATTGTACTATACTATTTATTAGTTTATCATTAGAAATATTTCCAACTTTGGAAAAATATATATCCCCAATTTTGGTAAAATTTTGCTGCTTTTCTTGAAAAATATCAAACGTACTTTTTAACATCAGGGAAATATTTCACAAATGCCAACTTCTCGATATTGACGCGTTATGGAGAGACAAAATTGTTTTCCTTTTGGGGTAGTTCCCTCGGAAACAAAACAAAATTAGAATTCTCCTCCAGCTATATAATTAGTAAAATCGCGGATTAGTTCATGTTTTAAGAAATAAAAACTAACCTGATTTTAACTTGTAAGTATTTTTCTGCTATAAGTCTTTTAGTTTTAAATTTAAAATAGTTTTCAATGCATGATAATTTTTCTTCTGCTTTTATTATTATGTTTTATGTGTTGCCAAAAAGCATGAATTTACGGCTGCGTCTGTGTGTACTTGGTTACGATCATACTTAAATGTTACGATGAGTGTGTGCTGAACGTGTGCTGTATGTTGTTATTGTGCAATGCTGTTGCCTTTTACTAACCAATAACTTACTAACCTTACCCAGAGGACGATGCTGAAACAACGGAAGAACCAAAAGCACTCCCACAGAAAGAGCAGTATAGATATAAATTTTATCAAGGAGGTAGTAGCACAAGTAAGTGGCAACTTATCATGGAACAAGAAAGATAAAGCAAGACATATGCACCTATTATAAAACGATTTCCATTTATTTTACTAATGCATATATTGATGTAATAACTAACAACCAGCCTATTTACGCCTATGTTTGCAAAGACACACAGCCATTCTCATAAACCAGTCATTTCATTTGTGAATGGAAATAGTTAAAATTGTTCGTTTAAGGATAAAATGGCGCCATGCAGTAAAAAAAGCTATCATGCGTGCAAGTTAAATTTGTGCGACTGTATGTCCTCTCATTAAGGTAATTCGGTAAATAGTGGGTAATTCGGTAATTCGAGACTCGGATACCGGAGTGACCGAAACAACAAACCTAAATGCTCTGGAGGACAACCGAATCTGACATTCATAGCTTTAATCAGTCCAGTCCAGCTAAGCTGTCTGTCTTCAGCATTAAAGTCAGCTGAATTATGGTTAAAACAGTTTTGAGTTTTTACGTCGCAAAGGTAGCATAATATCAAAGTTATCAGTTATCATAATAGAGAAAAAAAAAAAAGACTTCAGATAATCTGACACTAGAGGACGCTTTCTCTGTTAGGACTTTTTTATGATTTACACCTGTAAAAAGCAATCTTCTGGCAGCAAAACAATTCTTATTTCTATCAATGAGAACTGCACCCAATTTGCTTCATCTCTGATTACTTAAAATAAATAATTAAATTTATATTTCTTAATAGTATAGTTACCGTAATAACAGAATCTATTGTATCCTTTTATTTCGCCACGTTCAACAATCCACAGATAACTGAAGTTTTTTTTTTTTTTTTTTTTTTTTTCTAATGGGCAGGCACTGGCCACAAGCCTTTGCCATCAACGACCCTAGTTACTGTCCATTTTATTATGGGAACACCCAGTGGGCGGACAGCACTAGGGATAGACACTCAAATCATTTTAAGTGCACTAGAGCATGAACACTAGATCCGATTGAATTATATGAAATTTATTTAAACACTTAGTAAATATGAACTGTTCGGGAAGTCGAGGCCCCCTATGAAGGGACGGACAAGTTAACATCCATGCCCAAGCCGGGATTCGAACCCGGACCCACGGCGTGATAGAATGGTTCTCTAGCCACTACACCACCTGGGCGGCCAGATAACTGAAGTCATTCCTAGCATTCTTTTACTTGGGAAATAAAAGCACATAAATGTGAAGCAAGTAGATCATTAATTACTAGCACCTTAAAAATACTCTGCATAACAATACTGTCCTACCTATTTGGCATTTCAATTCTTTCGCATATGTGGCAACATTTCCAACCCCTAGCAGAGACAATGACGTCTAGTGTTAGGGAAAACAGAAATCGTTTCGAGAGCTATAGCCTCGTAAATGATACCTGTCCTCTAATTACCAAAGAAATCTTTCAAGAAAGAAAATCAAGAAAAGACTTGGTATTTCCTCAGCAACTGATGGTGCTTATGTTGATTTACAGAGTGTCTCAAAAGGGTGGTAACGGGCATTAATTCTCTGTCTCTTAGAGATAAGTTTCTCTCTTAGAAATTGAAAAAATGCTCGAAATAAGGTCGGAAATAATTGTTAAGAAAAAATTCCTCTCGTGAAATTTTCAAAAAGTTACACTTTTTTTAATTTTAATAATACGAACCCCGTACGAAACAATTCCCAGTTAGTAAAATGGGGCCCGTACACTAAAGAGGTGACATATAAAATTTGAGAACTAACTATACCTTAAAAAGTGTCAGAGGTATGAGTTAAATATAACGCTGACTTAAATCACTTTTCAACGGCTCTTGAAAAAAAATCACGTCGTATGATGGCATTTCAAGGGTCGTACAGAAATTATGAAAGAAAGTATTTGTTATCCACTCTAGGAATAAAAGTTTACATGCATCGTCCCCGGTCATCTTTCTTTTAAAATATCTCTACGACTTCGTATGATGAAAGTCTCGAATTTGGTACATCACCTCATTAGTGCATGGGGCACATTTTACTAACTGGGAATATTTTTGTTCGGGGGATCGTATAAAAATTTAAAAAGTATAACTTTTTGAAAATTAACAAGGGGAATTTTTTCTCAACGGAATATAATTTTCGACCTTATTTGAACATTTTTTTTTTCAATTTACACTGCCCACTTATCTCTATTAGATAATGAATTAAGCCCGTTACCACCTTTTTGGGACACCCTCTATATTAAAAAAATTCCAATTTCTAAATTCAGTAAGTCTTTTTTCCCAGTTCCTCATTCGAAATTTTTTGTGACAAATACTATCCGGTGAATATTTTATAGACATTATGTATGTTCAAATCTTTAATTAGGCAAAATAATAACAAAAATTGCAATGTCCACACCAAATTTTATTTTTGCAAGGATAGGAGCGAACAGGTTAAACTTGCACTCTAGCGATTAAGAGTATTCAGTAAAACTCATAATCCCCCTTGATCTTATGCCATTCACATTTATGTCGGATTCTGGTTTCTATCAGAATTTCAAATGAAGGTTATTAGGGGAAAAAAATGGTTAAGAATTCGCTTATTAAATAGAATGTTCATCGTAAAATGTAGCTCTCAGACCAACATCAATTTCAATGAAATTACATTACCCATAACAAAAATTCGAACTTGAGCGACATTTTTTTAAATTCACGTACAAGCAAAATAAAAGTGTAGTTTTACTTCTGTAAATGTTTTCTATTTCTTTGTATAATTTACTTTTTACCTTGAGGACTCATTTACTTTGACTCGGTATTCAATTTTTAAAAATAAATGTTGACCCCCGTCTTCTCTCGTCAAATTTGATTGCCAATAAAAGTGAAATACATATTTTAACCAATGAATTGCAAACCATTGTCTCAAAATTAGTCTTCTAATGTTATGAATAAATTTCAAACTCTACACCATAGCTCCAAAAATATTGAAATTTTTGTATCTTATTTTTAAAATAATTTATAAAAGTCCACTGATAACGATAACATTTTTTCCTATTATTTATTATTTAACTCATTAATAATGAATCATTAAATCATTCATCAAAAAATCAAGTGTAGAAACTTTTTTTTAAGAATTTGTGTATTTAAAAACTTTGGACTAGACTTTAAAAACTTTGGACTAGACTTGTTGAAAATATGATCTAATATAATTAAAACAGAATCCTGAGAGAGTATAAGTTAGATTATAATATTCGCACATTGTCACATTCATCTTGTGAATACCGTAGCTAAATATTGCTACATTCCATAATCTCTCACTCGCTCAATTTTTTTCGGCAGAGTAGTGAAATTTCTTACATGGGGTAAACTAGGTTAAAAAATTGACCAAAGAAATAAAAAGGATAATTTGAACAAACAAAACTACAAATGTGTAGCTCTCTAGAAAGTTACATTTTATAGAGAACATTAGAAAATATTAATATTAATAATAGGATAAAATAAATAAATAAATAGGCCCTTTTTGTGGCAACTGAACTGAAGCACAATCGCTTTAGTGAGGACTTTATTTATTTTTATTTAAGTTTTGTAAAGGGGGGGGGGGCTCTGTGTGTTGCATATATAAAAAGAATCGTATCTGGGAATCCTAAACCTAAACTTTGAAAGCAATGCTGTATATTAACCACCTAGAAAAGCTGGCTGCTGAGATTCGCTTATTTCGCTAACAATATTTGTGCTTACTATCACTTAATACGTAATAATTTCTTGTTAGTTTCTATTTGATTTTGAGAGTAGACTTTTATAGTGAATTTAAGTATATCTCTAAATTCGTATGAAACGTCTAATAAAAAAGCTCAGCCAAATTTTGAGATTTCTTCCTGCTACTTTTTTGGGGGGGTATGGAGAAATCGTAGTTATGTTTCAACAGCATCAGTATGCAGAATAATAAGTCCTATAGATTTAATTTTCGTATTTGTTTTGTACACATGTCTAAATTTAATCTTCTGAGCGGCTTTTTTAAACTTTTGTTCACTAACCTCCATTTTTCCCTGCAATGCACCTACATCTCTCGGTAGTTAAAATACTTATATCACAAATAAATTATCAAATTTAAAGTTTAAAAAAAGTATTGAAGGCTGTTTTCTATTAAGTATATCTGATAGTATCAAAATTTATTTTTTATACTGTAATTACGGGTTTCTCTGGTCATGGAGTATTACTTTTCCCCAAAACAAACCAAAAAAAAAAGGGGGGGGGGGAGGAAGAATAATATTAAATTTAATGTACTGCTTTTTATTTTAGGCGATTTCTTTTTCGGAAATTTCAAGTTTATTATAAAAAAACTGGTTATACGTATGATTTTTTTTCAATGCCAGTCACTTGTCAAACTTTTCGATTTTTAATGTTATTATAGGCGCTTTCTTTAAAGGAGCATTTCTAAGTACGCATTTTCTGTGGAAAACATGTTTTGCATATAAGTGCACTAGAACTGATTTAAAAAATTCCGACTGATAATCAAAGTAAATTTATTAATTCAATAAAACTGAAAACTATTAGGTGTGCAACTTTCCTTCCGCCGTTTTCGTTTTTTATCAAAATGCGAGGTTTTATTGTAAAAAAACTGGTTATATATGTGATTCAAGGTTGAAATTACTTCTTGAGTCACTCTCAATGATCGTACCAATTTTTCTTGAATTTGGCACGAGTCTTTATTAAGTAACGCCTACAATTCTGTATCTTCGAAAACCTTCTCTCTTTCACTGCTGCGCCGGTCTTTTTCGTGAAAATTACTGTTTTTGCAGCGTTGAAAACAATTATAATGCGTTCTTTCACTAATTGTGGCCTCACCATAAACATATGAGAGCATTCGATGAACCTCAGCAGCAGATTTCTTTAGACTCTTAATAGAAGTAGTGCCTTTCACCATACAATGGAGCTAAATTAGCTGCATCCTTTCTATGGAGAAACGTTTCAGCATGATTTGGTTCCATTGATCAGTTTAAGCACCAAATCATGGTTCATACTTTCTCCATGAAAAGATTGCCCCTAATTCGGCACCATTTTATGGTGAAATTTTTAACTACTTGTATTAACAGTGTATGCTGAAGCCGAAAATTAAAACCTCTCGCAAATGACGAGCATGTGGCTCTCAAACTGAAAATTTCGATCGAGATTAGGATGCAGACACGAATCGACTAATGCAATCGAGATGCCTGGGCTATATTGACAGATGCCAGCTTTATTGCATGAGGTGTATGATCTATTATTTCGACCGCTGCTTATCGCTAAAATATCTGTAGGAAAACTGTGGAAGGAAAGTTGTAAACACCTAAAAAAATTACGCTGGTTGCTTCAGATTTGCATAGTAACTGCCTATTCTGCCAGGCTGCAGGACTAGTGAAGCGAACCCACATTTAATACAGTTAGAGTAATAATTACTACATAGGCCAAAGCAACCCGTGTTTGCGGTATTAAAATAGCCCAAACACGATATCTCGAGCAGAATTATTCTAAAAGATTGGACTTGTGAAATGCAAAACAAACTGCATTTCTGCTCGTTTTTAAGACGCTCAGATTAGTTTGTAAAAATAAAACAAATAAAAGCAAAATGAAACTAACTTTGAGCTTTCTTCTTTTACTTTTAGGTGCTGTAGGAAAAGTGCCTGCTCAGTAATACATGCGCATAGAAATGAGCGCGAAACAGCTATATTCCAGCGATTTGTGATTGGCTGCACGCATTTACCTTTCAGCAGTATTGTTTTTTCTGAAAAACTGTATTATTTTTTTGCTGAAATAAACTATTTCTAACATATATTTTGTTTGTGATTTGTTAATATCATTGCTTAACTTTATTTGTTGGCTTGCTTTAATTGGCTTTACAAATATGCATAAGTATAGCTTATTGCTATGTACCTCATTGTAAATAAACACGATTATTTCGTATGAACTCTACTCGGAGTCATTTACAGATTGCTAGGAAAATTAATTACGACGTAGAAGAAAAACAAAAAAAGAAACTTCAGGAAATTTCCATTGTCTCACGGCCTTACAAAGTTATTTCTTATTTATACGACTGGAATTACCGCGCTGCAATTGTATACGTAAACATGAACTCTCTCCTAACGAAGTCTTTCTTACCATGCCATCTTTATTCCTTCTCTTGAATTTGGCAGCACTTTTTTTTTTTTTTTTGACAGAACCATAAATGGCTTCGAGTGCGATAAACATTCAGAATATAATTAATACTGCAAATCGCGCGATTAATGATTTCATGGTCACAAAAGGCCTTGTAAGCAAAATATATTAAAGAGCCACAACGATTTCCTATAATGTAAATTTTACTGAACGAGTATTAGTCCGGTCAATTTAAACATCCGAGGTTACAAAAATTCACACCCAGCTGAAAGTTGGTAGGATTGTTCAAAACACCATCATTAATGAAATCTGAAAAGTCCTCATCGATCCGACACCTGGAAAAAAATTGACTCGGGGTCAAAGGTCACAAAAACGAGTTTTTCGCGATTTTCAGCAAAACGGTAAGTTTTATCATAAAATGAGTTCAGACAAAAATTGTAGATCAGATAATTACCTATAAATAATGTCTAAATACTTTTTTTTTCCTAAGAGCCACCGTTTCTGAGATATAACTATTCAAAAAGTTGGAAGAGTTGTAATCGTCATAATATGCACACGTTTCTACGCCACCTTTGAGGTAGTGTACTTGGCGCGTTTTTTTTTTTTTTTTTTTTTTTTAATGTGGTTTCCCCGGTAGGCCTATTTCACGGAACTGTTGTGATTCTGCTTAATTTGAAACTATTGAATAATAAAAGATAGATCCTGTAAATAAATTACCCAGTCGATTGCAATCAAAAAAGAGATGCACAGTTAGATGTTATACAGTATTTCTAAATACAAAATTTCAACATTCTATAATTAAAAGTCGATGACAAATGGCGAGAATTTGGGAATGGGCCAATTTTAACTGATGTAATATATTGAAGATTTCGGTAGACATTTTTTTTTTCAAATGGCAGGCCTATGCTTTCGAAGCAGTGGCCATCGGCCCAGTCGGGGATCGAACCCCGACCGACGGGAGGTGAACCCAAGACCGAAGTACGTTGCTTTATCCACCATACAATCTGGTCGGCATGTCCGTAGACATTAATGTATTGAAATTCTTTTGAGTGGTCCAGTAAATAAACTCTACGATAGATTGGAACCAGAAATCGAGATACAGAACTAGATGTCACAGCAATCTTATACATGAAATTTCAACATTCTACTACTAATAGTTTTTGAGATATGGGAGTTAAATACATACACACTTACACCAAATCGGTATAATTTTTGAGGGAAGCACGTGACTGTGGTTGGATGATTACCTAACTTGGTAGGACGGTATTGTGCTTGAAACGGGTGAATGTCCCTAAAAATGTTCTTGACCGTAATGCGTTGGAAATTTTTGAGTGTGCCTGTAGCAGAACTATAAATGATAAAGACACTATTTTCGATGGAGAAATTCATTTTGTAACTCTTAACAACAGATATCACTTGTGAGTCGTTTGAAGTAGCCTAATACCTCTAAAATACGCTTTAATGAATTTCTGCCCATAGAGCGTAATGTATTTAGAAACTTTTGGGCGGGCCTGTAGATAAACTATACAGTCGAATGGAACCGTAAGGGAAGCTGCACAAGTAGATTTTACAGCAATCCTAAATATAAAGTGTCAATATTCTACGACCAATAGTTTTTGAGATATGCGAGTTTAATGAATTTTGGCCCATAGAGAGAGCGTAATGTATTTCGAATTTTTCGGTCGGTCCTGTAGGCAAACTATCCAGTCGAATGGAACCGAACGGGGAGGTGCACAACTAGATGTTACAACAATCCTAAATATAAAGTTTCAACATTCTACGCCTAATAGTTTTTGAGATATGCGAGTTTAATGAAATTCGGCCCTTAGAGCGTAATGTATTTCGAATCTTTTGGGCGGTCCTGTATATAAACTATCCAGTCGATCGGGACCAAAAGGGAAGGTGTGCAACTAGATGTTACAAGAATCCTAAATATAAAGTTTCAAGATTCTACAACCAATAGTTTTTGAGATATGCGAATTACATACATATGTACATACGTACGTACAGACGGCATGCCAAAACTGGTCAAAATAGACTCGCGGTCGGTGAAAGTGGGTTTTATATGCATTTATATGAACGTGCATGATAGCGTACGATGAGATGCATCGCAAAAATTCTTAAATGTAAATTTAGAGGTACTCAAAAGGATATTTTCGTCAATTTGACCTTTGACCCCGTGTAAATTTTTTTCCAGGCATCGGATCGATGAGGACTTTTTAAATTTCATTTATGATGGTGTTTTGAACAATCCTAACAACTTTGAGCTGGGTGTGAATTTTTGTAACTTCACTCCTATTTTTTGGTCTAATTTGACCGGACTAATGAACTGGATAGCTCGACAAGTTAATAACCACGATTAGCTGACTGAAACCAAGTAAACATTGACAAACACCCAGGCACAAACTGGAGATCGCTAACAATTTTAGCTAGGTTAGGCAATGCATATGTTTGCATACAGGGTAGGGATCCAGTTGTGTGATTAGTATCATAGAAATGCGGACAATTCTGAGATAAAATTGTTAACAGGTTATCTAATTCTTTTACTAGACAATAATGGATGCTTGCATCTGAACGAACATGCTGTGTTCTATAGAATCTGGCAGCATTTCGACGTATAAATGAATTTCATTTTTTTTTGTGTGAATTTAGCTAATTCAACAGTTTTCAATGTACAGCTTCAAAAGCAAGAGCCGTTTGACAGTCCTCAATTTTTTCCTTTCATGATGCACTAGGCAACGTTCCTATACGCATTTTGATGGGGAAGTCGAGGCAATTCGTATAGCTGTTAAGTCAACCGATCTTGAGGCGGGAGTCTTTTGATAGGTTGGTAATTTTATCTAACTTTTAATAATCTTCTTGGTAAGCAGTCTCTTCAAATACTCCTGAAGATAGTCAGCAAGTCTTGGATAATGCGTTTCTTTTCAACAGCGTTCATACGAGCCCTCAATTTGCTGAAATTCCGAACTTTTGAAGAATTGTCCATAATGACCTACTATTCGAGATTACTCGAGACAACTTCTTGCCGTGTTTTATAAAAAATAGGACCACTTTTTAAATATCAGCCCATTAACGACTATTATTCAAAAGTTTGGAATTTTAGCAAATCCAAGATCTCTACGAACCTTGCTCAAACAACTTTCTAATCAGATTCGTAGTCTTACTGTGGGTCCCTACGCACTGTGGGGTAGTCATACTTCCCATCTATTAATGGCATGGAGAGCAGGATGGCTGATCGAACTGCAGCCACAGTCCGAAATGAGTAAAACTTAAGATGAGAAAATTAATTCGTGGATAACTTTAATGTGCCGAAAGATATTTCTTTTTTGTTTGAACTTTTATGATAACTTCTTACCTACACAATGATACTGACACAAATATCAGCCCATCAACAGTTGTTTTCTTCACTCTAAGGCCATAATATACACTCATGCCCATGAATTAAGGATAATGAAGTTCAGGCAAAGAAAGAGAAAGAAGCAAAACAAATTTGACTTATTTGTAAAGTCTATTTATTAAACAAAAAGTAAAGAGCAAAAAAGATGCTATATGTTTGACATAATTAATAAAAATTGCAAGTTTTACTCCCTTGACCAAATTTCAAAAAAGAACCTATTTACAAAAAACAGTATAACATGGATAGTAGGATGGTTAATACGGAGTATGTCTCCCGGACGATGCAATACAGGCCTGACAACGCCTAGGCATGCTGAGTATCAAATGATCAATCTGATCTTGGGGAATATTACACCACTCATCAAGCAATGCACTCCGAAGTTCCGGTAGACAGGTGGGAGGGGGTTGATGGGCTGCAATTCGTCGGCCAAGCATATCCCACACATGCTCTATTGGATTCAAGTCCGGTGAATATGCTGGCCAATGCATACGGGTGATATCCTCCGATTGAAGGCATTCGTCTACAATGTTTGCACGGTGAGGACGGGCGTTGTCATCCATAAACACAAATTCAGCACCCATGGCGCCCCGAAACAAACGTACATGTTGTTACAGAATGACATCCCGATAGATGTGGCCTGTCATCGTTACACTCTGAACATGCAGGTCAGTTCTGGAACCAAGAATAATTCCTTCCCAAACGAGCCATCCTGCACCACCGTAACGGTGTCTTTCAATGGTGTTCTCTTGGTGGTAACGGGTACCTGTTGCTCTCCAGATGAATGTCCGGCGAGAATCAGACTCCAAACTAAACCTGGACTCGTCGGAAAACATCACACAAGACCACTGTTGCGGTGTCCACAATGCATGCTCTCTACTCCAGGCTAATCGCAGGCGACAGTGAGTTGCGGTAAGTGGAACACATCTGACAGGCCTACGAGCATATAGACCAATGTGCCCTAAGCGTCTGTACACGGTCTGCCTTGAAACTGAGAATAGAACCGGTAGCTGAAGAGAGCTGACGAGACAGGTCTGATGCTGTACTCCGTCTGTTTCTTTTGGCAGTAACTGCCAAATAGCGGTCCTCATTCGGCGTTGTAACTCGGGGGCGACCTGTGCTGTAACGTCTACTCACATTACCATCATCTTGGAATCGTTGCTAAAGCCTGGAGATGACACTCTGGGCGATTCCAAGTTCCTCGGATACTTCCAGCTGGGTACGTCCACATTCCAGTCGTCCGATAATTTTGCCACGTAAAACATCATCCAAATGCCTCCTTTGTGCCATAACTATGCGGTTTTTGCACTGAAAGGCTTTCACAGAGCTTGTGAACAACTTTACTTCTTTGCCACCATTCCTTATATACCCCTCTCTTACACTCTCGTCATTGTGACGTACCATCCACGCCATCTGGTGGTTTCCTGTAATTTGCATATTATTCTTCAAGATGTGTGTGATCATTCCACAGGTGACATTTTTATTTTAGAGATCAATTTCTGTGTGATTCTGAATTATCCTTAATTTATGGACATGAGTGTACATAAAACAGTCTCTTCTCAGTCGAACTGTCGAGGGGGAAAATAAGATAGTGCTGGATCTTACACAGTTTCGATTACGTGAGATCTCGAGGAGGAACAGGAAATAATATTTTGAAAATTTTTCAGGGTCGGGTTGCGATGTTCATTTAAGTATGCAAACACAGGTGGTTGTGGGACTTTTTAAAAGTTCCCCTTGAGTAGTTTGAGGTTTGACTACGGGCTTAGGCTTAAACCTAACTCTCCTCCCCAAACTGTAGAGATTTTAAACTCAAGTTTTGAATTTATTTTTTAGTTTACAGTTACACGTGCATAGCTGCCAACCTTCCCGATTTCTTCAGGCGATTTCCCACCACAATTTTTAAACAGTTTTATTTTGCATCATATTTCTGGCGTTATTTTAAGCATGAATAGCTAAGTAAAAATTAGTGGTGGGAAATCACCCGAAGAAATCGGGAAGGTTGGCAGCTATGCATGTGAACACTTGAAGGCAAACAAATAAATAAATAATAAAATAATAATAAAATACATTACACACACACACACACACGTATATATATATATTATTTAACAAATGCCACATATAAATTAGCTCCTATGCCATTAGTATACAAGCCTTCCAGTATTTTTCGACAATACAATTAAAACCGCTTAGTGCAGTGCTCACGTCCAGATGATCGGCTGTCATATGTTAAAGAGAGTCTCACAGAATACATTCTGGTGGATCGGCAATGCCCCTGCTGAAGAGATGGGTCCTTAAACAATCATGCTTTCCAAGTCCAAGCTCCAATTTTGTGCGTTCTTCGGAAACAAACATTTTTGAAAAAACTCAAATTGTATCAAAACTACCATCTTCTGTTTCTTCAGGTGGTACAGAAAAGAAAACAGGAATGCTAATTTTTGTTTTAAGTGAATTTAGTGTAAAATGAAAAACTGTTAGGCTAGCCCCTAATAAAAATATTATGTTTTACCTTAGGCTATAACAGTTTAATTAAATTTGTTTTTTTTTTTCAATTTAAATTTCATATTTATGTCGCACTAATTTTATTATAACTGTACATAAAAAATTTATGCGGAAATTCGACTCATATTATTTAAGCGTTTGTGAAGTGTTATTAAGTGTTTCATGGTACCCGGTATATGGGATATGAAACACTGGCAGACATTTACCTTTTGTAAATTTTATGAAAAAGCTATTTACAAACTCATAAAAATTCATTTAAATGGGGAAAGATTTTTTTGTTTAAATGCCCATTAATTTTATTTTTGTACATGCAGATTTGTGAACGGAAAAAATTAGTAAATTTTGTTTAATTGTACCCCAACTTCCCCTTATAATCCAATGGTCACTCTGGCAAGGGCAAAACGGAAGTATCAAGTTCAAGCCCCTAAATATTTAGCGACCTTCAGAATTGACTGGATAAAGCCATTTACTTTTTAAATTCCTCCTCTATTTATATCATAATTCCTCCAGAAAAGATTATTTGGTAAACTAATACAGGGTGCCCAATGATTAAACGAAATTTTGAAACAGCAATAACTGTTTATTGGAACGTCATAGGGATGTAACATTTGGTGATGTAATACTACGCGGTTTACAATTTACGAAACAAGTTTGAATTGAAACGAGTTTTCATTTTATGTTGTGAAGCAGCACTAGACTGACACGTAAGTTTCAAGCAGTTTTTAGTAAAAGTTCACGTCTTTGCAAGCAGTTTGCAACAGTAAAATGCTAAATTTGACCATCGAATAGAGGATATTCATTTTCTACTGAAATTTTGGCCATTTCTGCTGAAACTTCGAACATCATACTGCCAACTATTCGAATAGTTGTAGACAACTTTGATCTTAGGCTTCGCCATATTGTTGCAAGTAATGGGGAGCACTACGAAATTCTTCTGAATTAAATTGGATCGAGTGAACTTATGGATCATTCTACATCAGATCAAACAGTGCAGTTCACCATAACAACTTAGATTTTCCTCAAATTTTATGTAGGTGATTTACAATCTAAGATAACCCCAAATCTCAAATTTGAAGGTTCTAGGATAATTAATTGCGGAGAAATTATGCAACTTTTTAAGTTTTTTGCAAGATATGCCATTTTTTTCTGAATTCCTTAAATAATTGCTTACCTGTGAAAGTTACTGAAGTGAAAATTTGTTTCTAGGGGTGACTTTTTAAGCTGATTCCAAAAATGTTATCAAAATTTGCGTATCTTCTATAGTTTATGCATAAGCATTGCATTTAGTAAAAAATATCATGATTTTTTTCAGCATGTTTGATCAGAACTACATGTTTTAAATTTTTATATGCTGTTAATATGGTATACCACCATATCCCCAAAAAATTTGATCTTGGCTTTCTGCTCATGAGCTGAGCAAAAAAATTATTAAATTTTCATGCGACTTTTCGTATATTTTGTCTAGTAATAAGCTTTAAAGAGCGTGTCAAAAAAAATTAATATACACTTTAGAACTTATAAACCTTTATTCGTCAAAGTAATCTCCATTATTTTCCAGCACCTTCCACCAACGATCAGATAGCGTACGGATGCCAGTGGGGTAGAAAGATTCATCTTTTGATGCGATGAAGTTATCAATGGATTTTTGTACTTCGTCCTCTGTGCGGAAATTTCCAGAAGGCAAGGTATTGTTCAATGACCGAAATAGATGAAATGTTTGAAAAACCTCAAGGGAACGTTAGTAAAGTTTGGTTGGGAAGTTTTGGAACATCCGGCGTATAGCCCTGACATAGCCCCTTCGGACTATCATCTACTTCAGTATAGGAGCAATGCCTTGTCTTCTGTACACTTCCCCGCAACGGACTAAGTACGAAAATCTATTGATGACTTCATCGCATTATAAAGTGAACTCTATGCTGTTGGCATCTACTTCAGTCGAGGAACAATGTCTTCTCTTCTGTACACTTCCCTACAGTGGACTAAGTACGAAAATCTATTAATAACTTCATCGCATCAAAAAGTGAATCCTATGCTGCTGGCATGGGTGCGCTACTGACCGTTGGCGGTAGCTGCTGGAAAATAATGGAGATTACTTTGACGAATAAAGGTATTATTAAGTTACCCAGTGGTTAAGGCGTTGGACTCGTAACCGGAAGGTTGCGGGTTCGATACCGATATACCACTAAAGACCACCATGTACATGCTGTGTACGTGCACGTCAAATTTGGGGTTTCAAGAGACCTCTAGGCGGTCACTAGTAGATTCCGAGGGATGCCAACTTTCAGAAATCCTCCACTTTCTGTTGAGGATCCAAATTGTGGCGAGAAACTCTGGGAAGGACATATGTAGCTCTAAACGACACATTCATTGACGTATCCTCTCCTGGGAAACAGACAAACATAATTCCATAAATATAAGGAATTTTGCAAGGTACTAAGCCTCCATTCTCTGTCGTATGCCGACTCAAAATCCACAAAAGCAGCAAGGACAGACCTACGACTGTCCAAAGAGTCTCTAATAGCTTTAGTCAGGAAAGAAGCCTGGTGAATTGCTTAGTGGTGCCATCTAAAACCTGCCAGATAAGGAGATAATAGATTACCACTCTCGAGGAACCAAGTCAGCTTAGAAACAATCATCCTTTCCGTGAGCTTGGATAAAACACAGCAATGGCAATTAAAGCAATAGGGCGATAACTTTTTATGGAATCTAGTGGTTTGTCTTTTTTCAGAATTGGTATTATAATTGCTTTTTCCAAACTGCAGGGTCCACACTTTTCCAACTATGATTAAAAATATCTAACAGAGTCAAGAAGGTGTTCTTGCCATAGTGCATGTATATACACCCAGTCGCAGAATTTTTTGTATCCGTCACCACACAGATTTAAAAATAGAAAAATAGTCTGCAACGTAATATTGGTTGAGAAATAAAAACTCATACAAAAGATTAAGAAATATTTTGGTGAAATAATCGTTATTTATTGAAAATATGTAGTAATTTTAACTGTTTATACAAAAGTTAACAGAATAGCTTGCAATGAACGAAAATATGATTATTCACAAAAAGGAGGGAGAAATATTGTATATTAAATTACTGGATGCGGTCGTCGATATCGTGCTTTAACAAGAACTACAGTCGAACCTCGATTTAACGTACTTTGATTTAACGAATTCTCCGATTTAACGAATATTTTTTCCGTCCCGACAAAAAGGGTGCTAAAATGCTCTGATTTAATGAATTTTCAGCTTTGATTTAACGAACAACAATCGCTGAAATAAAATTCACACATAAAACTAAAACTTTGAATTTTTCGCAAGCAAAATTTTAATCTTTCTCACCCTAATCCAATTGTGTAATACAATCATTTTTTTCTCATTTCTCCAAACGAAGCAAGTGCCTACGAAGACAGCGATACAGAAACAATCATTTACAATTACGCCGTGGATAACGATGATCAATGCCTGGATGGAAGATTTTTCTAGTAATGGAAATTTTACAGGATATGTGTCTAGCGATGTACAGCTAAGTACCTGCGATAGTGAACAGAAAGAGAATGAAGATTCTGAAAGCAGCGAAGAGATGACGAAGATTGCATAAGATTGCAATTCTTATGCACAGAATTTATTTTATATTGAAAGGTCCAAAACCTTGAAGTGACTGCATATAATTCATATACATTTATTTTTATACAATTGAATAAAAAGTAGGTACTTTTATGACCGTTTTCATGAAATTAATACGACCTTTAAAGGGCTAAATATGAGTATTCCGTACATAAATAATATGAAATTTACGAAGTTGATTCTATTTCCAGTTGATCTCCGTAACCTCACCCCGACGCTAAGAAATATGGGAGCTACACAAATGGTAAAAGTAATTGAAAAAGTAGGGATGAGCGATGATTTTCACGACAACAATTACACAGTTTTTTGCCCTCCAAATTCGGCTCTTGAACAGATGCAAAATAATGTGGAAGATGAAATTGATGTAAGTATGTATACTAAATTTATTCATACCATTTTAACTACTCTTACAAATGTTGTTAGTAGAATTATCACAATAGGTTTGCCTAGCTATTACAGGAGCAGCTGAAATAGATAAGCACATTCCAGAAACAAACACACTAACAAAGTATTTTAATTTATAGTTACGCTGATCACTGACTTACTGACTTTGTCACAATTCTGGTTCCACCACTCCAAAATAAAATTTTCGCAGCCATCACTTCAAAAAATTAAAAAATTATGCTTGAAGAAAAGGTCATTAACTCCACATCTTTGGTGCGATTAGCTAAAAATTTTTCATAATTATGTACAAAAAAATATAGAAAACAGTCTGCGCTACTTTGAAAATCTGAAAATCCACCCGTTCTCTGATTTTTAGCAATCTATATAAATAAAATTAGACTTTTGTCTGTACATTTCTTGGAATTCAAAAATTTTGCGATTTCTATCCGTTTCAAGCACCCGGGAATCCCATGCGACCCTCAAAAAAAAGTTTGTCTGTCTGTCATTCTGTCCTTCTGTCCTTCTGTCATTTTGTCATTCTGTCCGTGACGCTTTTTACTTCCTTGTACGTAGTATAAGGAAGTAATGTGATCCCGAAAAATTTTGGGGGCCAAATTTCGACATAAAAACCGATTTTGACTACCTCTAAATTTAATTTAAAAATTTTTTTCGATGCATCTCATCGTAGGCTAGCATGCACGATCATATTAACGCGTCTGCAACTCATTTTGACCAGTGGCGAGTCTACTGTGGCCAGTTTTTCCATGCCATCTGTACGTACGTACGTACGTATGTATGTAACTCGCATATCTCAAAAACTATTGGTCGTAGAATGTTGAGATTTGATATTTAGGATTGTTCTACGATCTAGTTGTGCACCTCCCCTTTTGGTGGCAATCGAATGGATAGTTTATGTACAGGACCGCCCAAAAGATTCGAAATACATTACGCTCTATGGGCCGAAATTCATTAAACTCGCATATCTCAAAAACTGTTAGGCGTTGAATGTTGAAACTTTATATTTAGGATTGTTGTAACATCTAGTTGTGCACCTCCCCTTTCGGTTCCATTCGACTGAATAGTTTATCTACAGGACTGCCCAAAACATTCGAAATACATTACACTCAATGGGCCGAAATTCATCAAAGCGTTTTTTAGAGGTATTGGGATATTTCAAACGACTCAGAAGTGATATATGCTGTAAAGAGTTAGAAAATGAATTTCTCCATTAAAAAAAAGTGTCTTTATCATTTATAGTTCTGCTACAGGAACACTCAAAAGATTTCCAATACATTACAGCCAATAGCAATTTTAGGGGCATTCATCCATTTCAAGCACAATACCGTCCTACCACATAAGTTAGGTAATGGTCCGACCACGGTCACGTGCCTCCCTCAAGAACTGTGCCAAAAGTCGCCAAGCTTGGCGACTTTTGGTGTACGTGTGTGCATATTTAACTCTCAAATCTCAAAAACTATTATGAAATTTCATATATAAGAATGTTGTAACATCTAGTTGTGCATCTCGATTTTTGGTTCCAATCTACTGGAGAGTTTATTTACAGGACCACCGAAAAGAATTTCAGTACCTTAATGTCTATGGACATCTTCATTATAATACAACTGTAGACAGTCATTGTTTGGTACATACCCAAAATCTCGCCGTCTGTCCTCGACCTTGGCGAGTTTTGGCGAAATATCGCCAAATTTGGCGATAGTCAGTCATTTGGTCCATGCCCAAAGTATCGCCATTTGTCATCGTTCTTGGCGAGTTTTGGATAAATATCGCCAAATTTGGCGATAATCTGTCATTGTTTGGTTTATGCTTAAAATCTCGCCAAATGTCGTCGACATTGACGAGTTTCGCCGAAATATCGCCAAATTTGGCGCCAAAAATTATTTCCTATTTTGTATAACTCTAAAACTTTAACCCGTAGATTTTTTAACTTTGTATTTAGAACTATTGTAATATCTAACTGTTTTCAATATCTTTTTTGACAGCAATCGACTGAGAATTTATTTACATGGTGAGCCAAATGACTTTAAATACATTGAGGTGTATAGATGCATTCAATTCATTGAAAGTCTGTGGTCAATGACTACTTTGGCTATCCCCAAAATCTCGCTGACTATCTCAAGTTTGTCGGCTTTTGGTGAAATATCGCCAAATAAAGTGTCAGAAGGAAATCTTTTAAATTGAACTCAGCTTGGCGATATCGAAATATTTGGCTAGAAATCGCTAAACCTTACTATTATTGATATTTTATCTCTTTCAAACAAATAAATTTAGAGGAAGTGCGTCGAAAATATTTTTGATCTAATGGACGTGCAAGGAAGTCATGTGTTGGACACATCAGATTTTTTACTTCCTTGTACGTAGTATAAGGAAGTAATGTGATCCCGAAAAATTTTGGGGGCCAAATTTCGACAAAAAAACCGATTTTGACTACCTCTAAATTGAATTTTAAAATTTTTTTCGATGCATCTCATCGTAGGCTAGCATGCACGATCATATTAACGCGTCTGCAACTCATTTTGACCAGCGGCGAGTTTATTGTGGTCAGTTTTTCCATGCCGTCTGTACGTACGTACGTACGTACGTATGTATGTAACTCGCATATCTCAAAAACTATGGGTCGTAGAATGTTGAGATTTGATATTTAGGATTGTTCTATGATCTAGTTGTGCACCTCCCCTTTTGGTCGCAATCGAATGAATAGTTTATGTACAGGACCGCCCAAAAGATTCGAAATACATTACGCTTTATGGGCCGAAAATCATTAAACTCGCATATCTCAAAAACTATTAGGCGTAGAATCTCGAAACTTCATATTTTGGATAGTTGTAACATCTAGTTTTGCACCTCCCCTTTTGGTTCCATTCGATTGGATAGTTTATCTACAGGACCGCCCAAAACATTCGAAATACATTACGCTCAATGGGCCGAAATTCATTAAACTCGCATATCTCAAAAACTATTAGGCGTAGAATGTTGAAACTTTATATTTAGGATTGTTGTAACATCTAGTTGTGCACCTCCCCTTTCGGTTCCATTCGACTGGATAGTTTATCTACAGAACCGCCTAAAAGATTCGAAATACATTACGCTCTATGGGCCGAAATTCATCAAAGCGTTTTTTAGAGGTATTGGGCTATTTCAAACGACTCAGAAGTGATATATGCTGTAAAGAGTTAGAAAATGAATTTCTCCATTAAAAAAAGTGTCTTTATCATTTACAGTTCTGCTACAGGAACACTCAAAAGATTTCCAATACATTACGGTCAATGGCAATTTTAGGAGATTCATCCATTTCAAGCACAATACCGTCCTACCACATAAGTTAGGTAATGGTCCGACCACGGTCACGTGCCTCCCTCAAGTACTATGCCAAAAGTCGCCAAGCTTGGCGACTTTTTTATGTACGTGTGTGCATATTTAACTCTCAAATCTCAAAAACTATTATGAAATTTCATATATAAGATTGTTGTAACATCTAGTTGTGCATCTCGATTTTTGGTTAAAATCTACTGGAGAGTTTATTTACAGGACCACCGAAAAGAATTTCAGTACTTTAATGTCTATGGACATCTTAAATATAATACAATTGTAGACAGCCATTGTTTGGTACATGCCCAAAATCTCGCCGTCTGTCCTCGACCTTGGCGAGTTTTGCCGAAATGTCGCCAAATTTGGCGATAGTCAGTCATTTGGTCCATGCCCAAAGTATCGCCATTTGCCATCGTTCTTGGCGAGTTTTGGCGAAATATCGCCAAATTTGGCGATAATCTGTCATTGTTGGTCCATGCTTAATATCTCGCCAAATGTCGTCGACATTGACGAGTTTCGCCGAAATATCACCAAATTTGGCGCCAAAAATTATTTCGTATTTTGTATAACTCTAAAACTTTAACCCGTAGAATTTTGAACTTTTGTATTTAGAACTATATTATAATATCTAACGGTTTTCAATATCTTTTTTGACAGCAATCGACTGGGAATTTATTTACAGGCTGAGCCAAATGACTTTAAATACATTAAGGTGTATGGATGCATTCAATTCATTGAAAGTCTGTGGTCAATGACTACTTTGGCTATCCCCAAAATCTCGCAAACTATCTCAAGTTTGTCGGCTTTTGGTGAAATATCGCCAAATAAAGTGTCAGAAAGAAATCTTTCAAATTGAACTCAGCTTGGCGATATCGAAATGTTTGGCTAGAAATCGCTATATCTTACTATTATTGATATTTTATATCTTTCAAACAAATAAGTTTAGAGGAAGTGCGTAAAAAACATTTTTGATTTAATAGACGTGCAAGGAAGTCATGTGTTGGACACATCAGATTTTTTTGTTTAAGCATCACGTAAAAACGGCTGAAGCGAATGATATGAAATTGGGTGTCATGATAGGTGGTCACTCAACTTAAAACATAGGCGTCGAATTTTTTAAAAATATTGATTAGATTTTCAGATTTTGCGAAAATCGTTCCAAACTGCGTTAATTTGTGTTCAAGCATCACGTAAAAACGACTGAAGCGAATGATATGAAATTGGGTGTCGTGATAGGTAGTCACTCAACTTAAAACATAGGCGTCGAATTTAAAAAAAATCTTGATTAGATTTTCAGATTTTGCGAAAATCGTTTCAAACTGAGTAAATTTGTGTTCAAGCATCACGTAAAAACGACTGAAGCGAATGATATGAAATTGGGTGTCATGATAGGTGGTCATTCAACTTAAAACATAGGCGTTGAATTTTTAAAAAATCTTGATTGGATTTTGAGATTTTGCGAAAATCCTTTCAAGCTGCGTAAATTTGTATTCAAGCATCACGTAAAAACGACTGAAGCGAATGATATGAAATTGGGTGTCATGATAGGTGGTCACTTAACTTAAAACATAGGCGTCGAATTTTTAAAAAATCTTGATTGTATTTTGAGATTTTGCGAAAATCCTTTCAAACTGCGTAAATTTGTGTTCAAGAATCACGTAAAAACGACTGAAGCGAATGATATGAAATTTTGTTTCATGATAGGTAGTCACTCAACTTAAAGCATAGGCGTCGAATTTTAAAAAAATCTTGATTGTATTTTGAAATTTTGCGAAAATCATTTCAAACTGCGTAAATTTGTGTTCGCACATTACGTAATAACTGCAAAGGTGAAAAAATGATATTTGGTGAAATGATAGGTGGTCACTCACCTTAAACTATAAGCATCTAATTAAAAAAAATCCATCAGATTTCGAGATTTTGTGAAAATCGTTTAAAACTGAGTGAATCTTTGTTCCCGTATTACGTAATAACGACTAAAATGAATGATACGAAATTTGGTCACACGATAGATCGTTGCTCAACATAAACTATAGGAGTCCAATTTTTTAAACCTTTTTATTAGATTTTGAGATTTTGTGAAAATTCTCTCAAAATACGTTTATATTTCTTCAAACATCACGTAATAACGACTAATACGAATGATACGAAATTGAGTGATATGATAGGTAGTTGCTAATCTTAATTTATAGGCGTTGAATTTAAAAAATATTTTGCTTACATTTTGAGATTTTTCGAAAATCGTTTTAAAATGCTGAAAATTTGTTTCAGCATCACGAAATAAAGACTGCAGGGAATGAAATGAATTTGGGTGACATGATAGGTTGTCACTCAACTTAAATTCTAGGCTTCAAATTTTTCAAAAATGTTGATTAAATTTTGAGATTTTTCGAAAATTATTTCAATATGCGTAAATATTCGTTCGCGCATCACATAATTACGACTAAAGCGAATGAAATGATATTACTTAGTTACTCTCTAACCTGTAATATTTTAACAATACATGAAAATTATAACTTCGCTTTCTTTACTTTGGCAACATACTACATCCATTCTGTGTACTCCTACAATGCTGACGAAAGTTCTTGCTTTTTGGAAATTTTCATTCACTAACCCGTCGAGGACAGGTACTTCAGCTAGTATTTTATAATTTTTAACACCATGAAATCGCTCGATCGATCTAGAAAAGTTAAAAGCTGAAGCAATTATGTGATAGTTGAAATGATTCGCAATTTTCGTGATTCATGAAAGGTTTTACTGAAAAAAATGTAATAAAATACATACCATTGAACCCTTCGGCTTGCAAATTCGGATGAATGCTTTAAAAAATACGGGGGGGAGGGTTACTTTAAAATCTGAAAATGCAACTATTCTCCGTTTTTTAACTTCGGAAAATTGTTTTAATGCAATAAAATTGCTTGCTTGAAAAAGGTTCTCGAAATTAACCAGATTGTCGTCTGCATGACGGCATTGAATTTAAAATTATTAAATGGCAACGATACTCTAGATTCTCTTTTTACTTTTTCCCCTTCTTCATTCTGAGGTTAAAACATTATTATGATTTTGACTTCAGCTACTTAAAATAACTTAAAGTAACTTGAAAACTGTTCCGATAAACTTTGGATACTGATGTCGATCAGATGTAGGTCAGTCCATATTTAAAGGATTATTTTCTAACACTTTAAAGTTGGTGCCATCATTTGATATCTGGAAGAACTTGACGGCAGAGTCAGATACGATCACGAAGTTAGACTATGGCTACACTGTGACCGGACAGCAGTTACAGAGTGAGATGTTGAGCCATTTGTATGTCCGAATGGCGTTATCCAACTTGGGAAGTGTAACCTACTTAAAGTCTAACTTAGTAATTACGATTAAGAAGCACATGAATGTCGTATTCAAAATTGTAGTATTGATCTCCATTGTCTCCATAAGCATCTGCAGCTTCGGCTGAAAGATCTTTCCGTGCTCTTAGAAGAGTGAAAATTTATTTGCACATGAGCATGACTCAAAAACACCTAACACCAGAACCCGCCTAAGTCAACATGAGGCCCAGAGCAGAGATCACTCATGGGGTCCCTTTCATGTACTAATGTAAGTATATATTCAAGCATAGATAAAATATGTAATACTAGTTCTGTGTATATTGATCATATATATGTAGGAAAATGTTTCCCACATACAATTCACACATTTCTAGAACTGCCAATAGTGTTATTTCTTGATTTCAGGACCCCCTTTAATTGGGGTCTGTGACAGTCGCACTTGTCTCCCCCCAACTTTGTCTCAAAATCTTTTAATTTTCAACTTTCGTTTGGAAAGTTAAAAGAAACTGTTCGCTTTTCTGCTTTTAAATTCAGCATGTACCTCCCAAATCTTTTATGCCCCCCCCCCAAATTTTCAGTTACGCTACGCCTGTGATTTCTTGACCCTCCCCTTTTCACAACGTTGTCAATTCCCTTATTAATTAGTTCTTAAAAAGTAACCTGAAATCTCAAATATGTTCACTTATAAAGCAAGGCGATATTCTTTGCCGACAACAGGTTGAAACTTTCGTTTCAGGTTTCATCATTTATGTTTAAAATGAAGCATTTCAAACTTCAGATGAAGATTGCAATACGAGATGAAATTTTGGAATTTTAATTAGCTGTATTTCTTTAATTAAAAAATCTTTTTTTTAAGTTCAGTTTATTGCTTGAGTTTAACTTGAGTAAAAACATCATGATAGAATGCCTTAAATATTATGATTTTTTACAATGTGAATCAATTGTCAAACTTTTCGATTTTTAATGTAATTATAGGCGCTTTCTTTAAAAGAGTATCTCCAAGTACGCATTTTCTGTGGAAAACATGTTTTCTATATGAATGCACTAGAACTGATTTAATGAATTTCCGACTGATAATCAAAGTAAATTTATTAATTCAATAAAACTGAAAACTATTAGGTGTACAACTTCCTTTCGCCGTTTTCGTTTTTTATCAAAATTCGAGGTTTTATTGCAAAAAAACTGGTTGCATATATGATTCAACGTTGAAATTATTTGTTGAGTCATCCCTATGATAGTGGCAATTTTTCTTGACTTTGGTAAGTGTCTTCATCGAGTAATGGCTCCAATTCTGCATCTTCGAAAACCTTCTTTCTACCACCTCTATGCCAGTCTCCGGTGTGAAAATTGCCGTTCTTGAAGCGTTGAAGCCGCTCACTGCACGTTCTTTAACTAATAGCGGCCTCACCATAATTATTCGAGAGCATTCAATGGTCTCTAGTGCAGATTTCTTTACTGGAATAGGAAATTTAAACCTCCCGCAAATGACCAGAATTTGGCTCGTAAACTGACATTTTCAATTGAGAACAACTTTATGATGCTGACACAAGTCGATTAGTCGACTGTTGTTTTTATGGGTATAGTTCAAAGAAACAAAATCTCCCTCACGGTCTATGCACAGAAATTAAAATAAACGGATTACACCAATAGTTTGAAAAAAATCAGAATGGTTCTTTCTAAGCTGTAGTACGCACCCACTGTAATAAATGAAACAACAGTGCCTTTATAAAACATTAGGAAAAAAGTCTTCAATATGAAACTGCACAGTAAAAATTTCCGAAGACGGACACATCCTGCTAAATTTTCGACTTTTAAGAATTTTTCTAAAAGTTTCGCAACTGTCACAAATTTGTCGTTTATTACAGTGTATAATACAGTTTGTAAAGAAACATTCTAAAAATTTGAAATGAATGATATAATTAGTTCATTCCCAGACAGCACATAAGCTTAAATGAAGCTTGACATTTCTTTGAATTTGACGCATTAATGCAAGCTTGACAGTTCAACTCATTCTAAGCTGGCAGCAAGCTTGCAGGAGTCAAGTTGAATTGTCAAGCTTAAATACAGCTTGATTTAAGCTTGTCAATTGCTACTCGCTTGATTTTTCCTTTTTAAAGGAGCGTTGATGGCGCCATCTGTGAAAGAGAATGGACATTAATTGTCTAGCGTCCTCAAATTTGCTGAAAGTTCGTAAAAGATGTGTTTATTTTATTACCAGTGCCATATTACCGGCAAGGCAAACGGGGCAACTGCCCACGGCCTACAGATTTTAGGGCTCAAAAATCTTACACTTTTGTAGTTTTAAAATAAAATTACAAAGGATAAAAAAAAAAAATTCAGAAGTTAAATAATTTTTTTAATTACAAAGTATGAACAATGAAAATAATTCAAATTTACATTTGTATAAATTAATTTAAACTTATTTTTAATTCTTCGAAATGCTCTATATCGATATAGCATACAAAAATGTCGGAAAATAACTAACCATATTTGTAAAGAGAATTTTTAGCGTTAAAAAATAGCAAAATTTTTCAATTATTTGTTATTATAAGAAATATTTACAAAAATGACTAAAGTGTTTGTATTCCATACATGTTATGTTAGCAACTGTGATATAGCATTTCGAAGTAACGTTTAACTATCTGTTTCTTTGATTTCAGATTACTTAACACAAAATTTGTGTTAAGTAAGTAAACCCATTCTGTATTTCCAAATATGGAAATTCTTCAAAATAAAATACAATAATACTACGAAATTTATTTCAAAATCAGTCGTTTGTCTCGATTTTGTCCAGCGGCAGTATTGCTCATGAGTGTTGCGAAAGTTTTAAAACATGTGTTGCTCTTAAGTTTATATTATGTTTATTTCCCTATTCGTAGAGTCTCTAAATCACACATAAAATTATTTTAATTTTGATGCATCCCATGGAAAAAAAAATAAAAAAATAAATAACATATCGCCCACTTATCAATCTGGCCAGAAAACCGCTTAATAATTCACTTCAAACTTTAGTCGTAGCTGCACAAGGCTCCGGTGGCTGAATGGATAACGCGATCGGCTACGAACCGAAAGGTCCCGGGTTCTATTCTAGCCACGGACACTCGATGGAAGTAGATTAAAATAACTTAAAATTACAGCACAGAGGGGGGAAAATGCGCGGAAAAATAAAGTATGTGGGGCGCGTTCGCTAGCGGGCGCCACGTGTATTTAGAAAAAAAAATTTTTAAGCTTGAAATTTTAAGCTTGATTCAAGCTTGAAATGTCAAGTTTATGCAAGCTGGGCAAGTGTAAACTAGAACACTTGATTCAAGCTTGCATCAAGCTTACACGCCTGGAATTTTCAAGCTTAATTCAAGCTTATTGACTTGATAAATCAAGCTTGCTGCAAGTTTGATACAAGTTTGCTGTGCTGTCTGGGATTTGTATTTATGTACCAAAATCTTTTTAAAAAAAAATACACCATTAGGGGATAATATAGGCAGATGCAATATAATTTTTCTATTGAAAAACGTCTATGATGTATTATTTCGACCACTCCTTACTTCAACGGAAGCAAAGATGCAAACCTAATATGTTCGAAAAATAAATTCTATATTTTGAAGGTCCATGCCTTGCAGTGTCACAATAAGACTTACAACAATGTTATCTTTTCCAGAATGAAATCACTGTTAAAAGAAGTCATCAAAAAGTTAAGAAAAAGGCTCGCTTATACAATATAGTGACGTCACATTTGTCACCTGGGTTTTTCAAAACAGACGATATGATGGACGGAAATCTTTTGCAAGCTGACAATCTTCAATGCGAAATACGAATTAATGTCTATTTTACACCCCTAAAGGTGAGTTATAGGATTGATTAAAAATCTACATGAAAAGTGTCAGTCCATCTACTCAATAACGCCTATACATAACATATTAATACAAAAATTTCTGTCTACAAAAATCAGTAAAATAAAGTTTTAAAAATGCTTACTTACCCTGTATATTGTTAATTTATAATGTATCACAGGTGATACTCGTAATAGAAGAAAGTCAAAAATTTGTTCTGAATGTTCTATTGCGAAACCGAAAGAAATAGCTTCATTAACTTCCAGTTATTCAAGTCAAGCATTTTTAAACCCTCATTAAATAATAAGGAAAATTTCTATTAGAAATTAATAATAATTACAATATTCAAAATTAAATAAGATATTTTCGTGCGTTTTCCCTTGGCAATAGTTAGAAAATAAATATTCTTAGCGGATGAAAATTCTATCCGATTGGGC
The DNA here is from genome assembly GCA_038373885.1 of Cheiracanthium punctorium. Classification (NCBI taxonomy): domain Eukaryota; kingdom Metazoa; phylum Arthropoda; class Arachnida; order Araneae; family Cheiracanthiidae; genus Cheiracanthium; species Cheiracanthium punctorium. The sequence goes on from JAWZYV010000498.1 coordinate 454,878, forward strand.
TCATTTTGCTCCACCTTTTATTTTTTTCGAGTAAATAGAACGCAATCTAGATGGAGTTATGCCTTGGGTGGAGAACATTTTAAGGAATTCTAACGTTCCTTCACGTTACATTGGAGAAAACCGGCCAAAATTCTAGACCGTTAAATTTATAGCTGCGTTAAAAGCCAGAACTCTGGACCTGCACACTAAGCCATTTCCCAATGTTCAATTTCTTATTCGGTCGGTCATTTGTCAGCGAAAATACTATAACATGAACATAGGTCTCAGATTTTTCCTGTACCAATCAATATTCAAAATATCGCGCATTTGGATACTTTTTTTTTTTAAACACAGAAAGTTATTTTAATTTTTACTTTATCGATCGTTCAGCGTTGAATTCATTGTGCGGAAAGGCATTTTTGAGAGAGGTTATCTGGATCCCACATTCCGAGAAAAAAAATAATAAATTAGAATTTGCTATAAAAATACGAAGAGTTCTGAGATCGGACTTTGGTACAGTGACGGCTCGTGGGTTATTTAAATGGAGGTTCACCAAATAAATTTCGAAAATTAAATATGCAGATACAACGCAACTTACAAGTTGAAATATATTTGCGTTTTCAGCATTCATAAAGGAAAACAATGCATGAAACTTAAAAAATTAAATAAAATGCCTTGTAATAAAATAAAATGCCTTGTAAGAAGTAATCTCTAGTCTTACATTCCGTCATCTGGCTAATTTTTATCAAAGGTGTTGGCTTGAGTAATTTTACTTTACTTTTTATTCTCCTAAAAACTTTTTTCTCCTAAATAATGTTGGAAAATGTAATTGCTTTCGATCCCAAACACTTATTTTACTGCCATATTTTTTACGAAGCAATATTTTTCAGAGCAATATATTTTACAAACTAGTCTTAATTATTTAGACTAGTTTGTAAAAAATATTGCTCTGAAAAATAATAAAAATAAATAAAATGAGGAAAAAATGGATTAACTAAAAGAGCATAAAAAAAAGGAAGAATTCGGAAGAGATAATCGCAATAAAATGCTCCGTGCGCACAACGAAAATGTACGAACGGAATGATATCAGCAGCGCCTCACCTCTCCCGCAGTTCTATCCGCTTCTCTTCTTAAAGAGCGGTTCAGAATGGCATTTATCCAATCGCACGTGCCATCGAGGAAAGATCTCATGTTTTGTGCTGTAGTATCCTACAATACAAGTGCATTAGCTATGATAAGCTAAGCTGATTTAATAGTAGTGGGAGAGGACGGAGGGAGAAAAAAAAACTTCTGCTTTAAATTCGCAAAAATCTAGAAGTGTACTTAATATTTTTAAAAAGATTAATTTTTTTAGTGTGTTTAGTTTTTAGTTTTTCCTTCGGTGATTCACGCGCTCGTGTGATCAAATAGACGAGCCGCCTCTGCTTTGGTATAAGAAAAGCTTCAAAATTTGGGCCATCGACCTGCTTTACGCTGCTTAGTGTTCGAATATTTTTACATAAACTAAAACGTCACATCAGAAGCGGAAAAAATTACCATTCTAATGCAATTTTTCTTTTCGTTGCATGAAATACGATACTGACTACGAGCTCAACGTAGTGGAAAATGAGGCATGAGACACTGAACTGGATACAGGCTAATGGAAAAGAACTGTTATCTGCGTTTATTTACGAGCTGTCTATAAGTTATTATTGTCATTGTAAGACTATATACGTTACTTCTTTGCAGATTATAACCGCTAATTGCGTGCCTATTTTGTCTGGAGACCATTTTGCTCGTAATGGGATTGTTCATGTTGTCGAGAAGTTACTGCCAATGCCTGTAAAGACTGTAGCCGACGTTATTGCTGGGGACACGCAATTTAGTATTCTTAAACGCAGTAAGTTATATGACCTTTAATTATAGTTCTACAATTAAAACTCAGTGACTATATGACTGTATGAAACATACCTACGATTTGAAGCAGAAACCTGCGAGCATATCTCCGATATAAAAAGTGTTATAATCCTTTGCGGTCGTTTAAATTTGGAATGAGAGTAGTGCTCGTCGGAATTAATTTCGGGAGACTAGCCTCTCTGAGAAAGGTCCTTCCTCTGCATCAGAGCAAGCAGCTTTCTTGCTCTGAAGCAGAAGAAGAGATAATGTATTTCTATTTTCTGCTCAGATTCTCCTATTGTCTTCCTATTATATTCAGTCCAGAAGAAGGGTATTAAAAACATCATGTTTTAACCTTTATATTCCCACTATGAAAAATTCCCAAGCCCCCCCAAGAAATGTATATATATATATATATATATATATATATATATATATATATATATATATATATATATATGTTTTTCTTTGAAATGGTTTTCTTTTAAGTTAACCTTTTCGCGCCGACTGTCACGTATACGTGCCAGTAAGAAACGCACTCAGTTCCCGGCCGACACGCTGGCGTGCCAGAGCGTTTCCTCGTTCACCCCCGGCCGTCACACAGTTGTGCCAGTGTCCTGGAACGTTTTAAAAACTATAACTTTTGGCACAAGATGGCATTGTATGTCCATGCGGTTACAGATACATGTAGATTTGACCTTCTACTCAGAATGGGAGTAGCATGACTCACATACACGTGGTTTTTGATAATATAAACGTAAGTTGAAAGGAATGTTTCTGAATGGTATACTTTATGACGGCTCTATAAATTCGTACGTGGTATTTCTTTATAGTAAGCAGGGAGTTTTATTTTCGCTACAGCGTTGGGTATTACGGTTTGCAGTCCAGTTTTTAGTGGATAATTAGATCTAGTAGACGTGGATTTTTTCTCATTTTACAGTTAGAATGTCGAAGCTTCGAAAGTGTTAGAGCTTGAAATAGCAGAAATGGCGCAAATTATTTGAAATTATGAGATATTGATTCTGAAGCAGATTCGGATAGTAGTGATAGTGACACTATAATATATTCTGATTGTTCTGTTCATGGATTTAGGCTTAATCGCGAAAAACTCTCCGGCCCTGGACAGACATTTGCGAAAGAGACTGCCGGCCTCAGCGATAAGCGCGCGTTTGCGCTTCCCGTCGCGAAAGGGTTAAACTAGGAGCCAATGCTCCTAGACTCGCTACGCTCGCTTTTCGTGTGAGGCATTCGGCCCCTAATAAGGCTTATTCGTAAAAAAGGCATAATTTCAACAAACAAAACTCAAAGGTTGGATCAGATAGAATGTTACCGAGCTACACATTGCTTGGTTCTTGCATGTTGCTTGGAACATAAAAATTTAAACTTCGCACTATTTTTAATTATGTGAAACCCATGGAACACCTTGCGTATTAGCTAATTATGGCGAATTTTCATAATTTGGCGACTTGCGTATATGTATAGTTAATAATTAGCTCTAAGAAAACAGTACTTCATATGTTTTCTTTGATAAAAACTACGGAACAGCTAGTATAGCCTGCCACCGATGGCGACTTTTCATTATTTGGCGATTTACACAAGCTCACAACCTATAATGACTGCTCATTTGAGGTTCCCGGAAAACCGTTATCCAATATTTTCATATACAGAATCCTTTGCAGATTGGCGTATTTAGCACCACGACTTATATCATCTCGCCGCGCTGGCAAATATCCAAAGTATACTATAACGGCATAGCTATAATGGCATAGTTAACGCCACCCAATATTTCTACTGGTAGCAAATACTCCAGATGAACCGAACCGGCTTTAAAATAATCTGCATTTTAATTATTTTTCATTTTCAAGATATTGGGTTCTAACATTTTTGAACTCGCGGTTTTGATTCACCCTCCTTGGAAAGATACCATTTTGCCAGATCGTACCATGGCGGTTTTAAAATCAGTTAGAATTCGTTATTCTGTTTTGGAAAAACGAATAATCGCTTATTCTAAACTCCTGTTGTCTAAGCGAACTTACTATTTGAAAATTGTCAACTTTGAGTAACACACTTTAAGTTATTTATTTCATATACTTTTTAATTTGGCCTTAAATGGGTGTCATTCTGCTTCATGTATATCCAGTTCACGCGATTCTACATACTTGGAATTGCTTTGTTGCAAAGAAATGAATGATTTTATGCCAAATCTGGCAACCATTATGTTTTATTTTTTCAGTTTTTTATTAATATCTTCTAAAATAATTTAATTTTCGAAATTTAAGTCAGCTTATGAGGTTCCTCGGAATTTTCCGAATCCGTGGACATGTTTCTCGAAATTCAAATCCCCACAGTTTAGGAGAATATAGCCGAACAAGCTGTTGACGGCGGGCGGCGATAGTGGCCGTTACTTTTTTTAGAATAGAGAGATAACATAAATATAATGAAAAATTGTGGGGGGGGGGAGAGTTATTTTTTATATATCTTTTCAATGGGAGCACTATGATTTTAAAACTCTTCGGCTATAAACGGCAATTATTAATTTTTATTCATGTCAAATATTATTAAACAGTAGAAAAACTCAATAGAATATGTTGCAAGTAGAAGAAAAGAGTACAAACATATTGCTCCTAAAATATTTTCCTGTAAAAAATATCGTTTAAAGGATGGTTGCACATTTGCTACCATGGGCATAAGAGAGTTAATTATCCTTAATCACTTCAAAACATAAAAATGCAGCTGGAAAATCAAAGTCAAAATTTTTCTTAACCCATTCATTCCATTACAGTAATTCAAAAACTTGAATTTAATACTCTTTTTTAAAGCTGGAAATCGGATTTTTCCGAATGAAATATGCCAGAACCCTAAGCTGCCACAGAAGGGGGACCTCTCGCAGACAGGCTAGACTTGCCGAAATGCTCTATAAGAATAGGATGGTTCTTTGCTGTGGTGTCTGAGAGCAGAGATACGACTGGAACGTTAAAACAGCTTTAGTGGTAGAAAGTATACATAAAGGATTAAATATAGGCAGTTGTGTCATGCTAATGTGACCATTGTGTATGTCACGCAAACGTAGCTACTACGGTTTGTTTCTATGTTCGTGGACATACTCTATGTAAAGTGTACTTTATGAATTCAGAAAACATCTCAGTTTTTGTCATCATGCAGAAACGAGGAGATTTATCAGTCTTAAAATAGGGGAGGATTTTTGATTTTCGAGATAAGGTCGACCACAGGTCGACCACATCTCAGAACAAGGACGGATTGTCCTTGGAGCGACCGCCCCCTCCCTTCCCCGCACGAGGAAAAATAAATTAATGTAAAATATTCTATCAGGTTGTAACGAAAGTTTTCCGCCAGCAAAAAAGTTCCTAACAAAGTTAGAAAAAGAACCTGAAAGGAGTACCTTTGATGCGGGTAGTAATCACCACCCGTTTTGGTATTTTTTCAAAGCCTTCGGCCCAGAAACATGGGGGGGCGTGAGACCAAAAACATAACTTTCAAATGCCAAAAATCGTTTGACAAAATATTAGGAACGCGAACTGTTTGCTGAGAACATATCTGCGGTGGCGGGAAACTTTCGTTACGACCTAATATTTTACTTACACAAAATGGATGCACAATTGAATCTTCCAAATAGCCGCTCCCGCCCACAAAATTGCATTAATTTGCTGTCTCAGAAACTAGAGTTTGCGAATTATTCGTTGATTCTGTCATAAAAGGGTAATGTACTTATTAAAACCAGCACTATAAAAGTGGCTACAGTGGTGTTATGGTCAGTCGAATCGAGACGATACAGTGGAGGAAACTTTCTGTCCAAATGAACAAAGGAATCTATCATCGTAAGTGTGTTATCATAAACGTGACCAAAACGAAACTTTAGGGCACGTTACGGCGTATGGAGCTCCGAAGCAAATGGATGATGAATGCAAGATATCGGAGGAAAAGTCGGAAAAAAATTTGATGCACTAAAACATGGTACTAGAAAGCTGGCTCCAGAAGATGGTGAAACCTTGTTCAAACATTTGGTTCTCAGGTTTAACCATACTTTGGTGAAGCACCAAATGTTGGAACAAGGTTGGAACAAAACATGGTACTAGAAAGCTGGCTTCATAAGATGGTGAAACCGTGTTCGAACATTTGGTTCTCATGTGGATACTTTGGTGAAGCACCAAATGTTGGAACAAGGTTTCACCATTTTATGGAACCAGCTTTCTAGTACCATGTTTTGGTGAAATGTTGCATCAAATTTTTAAGAATGTACTTCAAGCACTATATGAACCATAGATTGAGGATGAGGATCTTCGTTTTCTGAAATTCAATTTTAAATTGCTAGTGAAATTGAAGTTGCTTCATCGTTGAACCGCAATTACATCTGCGTAACGTAAGGAAACGTCTCGATTTTTCGAAGGTGTTCAAAGAGAGTATACTGGAATGCAGACTCTATAATGACGGTCAATAAACCAGTTTGATTGACCGATTCCAGTTTTTAAAATAATAAGAAAAGTGGAATCGGTCAATAAACTGGTTTATTGACCGTCATTAGAGAGGCTGCATCCCAGAAATGCAAGGGTTTCCTAGAGATGTATGAGAGCCCCCCCCCCCTCCCCTCCCACATCACCGTACATTTCAATCACCATAGCAACTACGTTTGTGCGACATAAACACACCTCAGTTTATGTCCTACCCAAATAGGGTCCTCTTTATCGAGTTAACTTCGACGAGTTAACGAGCTTGTTGTTTCCTTGTAATTCTAGCGGGACAAACCCACTAGTAATAATAGATTCATTCGATAACAGTTTTGCATAGTATAGATATTGCTGAGTATAAAAAATTTGTTTGCATAGTATAGAAAATTTGTTTGCATAGCATTGAAATTTTGTTTTTTAAACTACCTCTTTTCAGAGACCACTTCTCTGAAAGGCCGATTTTCTAGGGTCCAGTGGGTGGTCACTTTAGAGAGGTTTCACTGTGTTTAAATTTACAAATATATGTTCCATTATTCTGAAGCATATATTTATAAAATAAGTGCATAAAAATAAACTGCGAGCTAAAATCAATAACTTTCAGTTTCTAACAGCAAGTAATTTTTCCTTGTTGAAGTATGATTTTAATGAGAAAGTGAAAAAGGATTTTCACTCTCAACATAAGCTTATCTCTTATAATGTTGTTTTTGTATTATGATCAATTTTATGCTGAATTTAAAGTATAATATTTTCGTGCTTTTGAACAATGTCTTTTTTTCTTTTGTAAGTGCTAGGCTTAGCAGGACTGGTTCAAACTCTCAGAAATGCCAGCGGTACTTACACGATGTTTGCTCCGACAGACTCAGCTTTCAAATCAGTATTACACTATCAGACAGGAAGAAGTGACAACAGGTGCACAGTCAGTATGTGTTTTATAACTTAAATATACAATAAATGTATTGCATGGCAAAGTTCTTTGAAATGATTGTTAATATTAACAATTACATTTTAAAAGAACGAGGTGTGGCTGTGACGTGGACACGGCCGCCTGTTTTACGTGAATACGTGTACATAGCGAGTGCCCAGTGTGTCTTCATAATCGGCAATCACACACGATATAGGAACGATTACATCCTCCACTTGCATAGGCTCGGGCGCCCCAGCTGCAAATGTACCGTCGTTTATCCCCTCGGACGCCTTTATTCTTTTCGGTTAACGTCACCGCTTCACTCTGTCATATGTCATATGGTGTTTCATGGGTATCCCTAAATTGCTCTTGAGAAGCCCTTTCCACCCGTAAACGTTCTTCATATTTTGATTTGGTTTTTCGACGAGTATAGGCTGACATTGAATTATTTATTTTATTTTTTTTACTTTTACACTATATACAGGGTGTCCAGTGTTAACAGTGCCTAATGGCTATTCCCTAAACCGTTAGTCAGAGACACATAGTTCCAATTGCAAAAATGCTCAAAATAGTATAATCTATTATACCAGAAGCAACCGAAGTCAATTAATAAATTCCTATTAAAAAAAATTACGAAGTTTAAAAACTATTTATACGGTCCCCGGTCCTACCAGTTATATTCAGAAAATTTTTCTTTATACAATTTCATGCTGAATAACAAAAAATTCGTCCTTGTAAGACCAAAATTCACCGAGTTACAGCTGCTTAAAGTTAGAGCCCTTTTCGAGCTGCGAAATAGGGGTTGTATACAAAATGAATTTGAGAAAAATTAATGTACATGGTTTTGAGCAGCCTTGTAATATTTATTAGCAATTTCATTAACTGTTTTATGAATGTAGATTGCAATAAAGAAGATTGACGTTTAACTATGTATATCCAATGAATTAACAAAAAAATATAGCTTATACTGAAAACAGAATGTTTTTAAGAGTTTTTTAAATGAACTGGTGTTAAATAACTTAAAAATCAAGGAGATAAACACTTCATTAAACATTAAATTAAAAAATGAAACATTTTTAAAAACGAATACATGCATTTTAGAAACTTAAAATAATATTACAAATTCTGTTAGCGTAAAATTTGCTCAAAAGTAGCTTCCTTCGGCTGCAATAGAAATATGCTCCCGTGTAGAAAACTCTTTCTGTACTTTGCTAAGCATACTCGGTGCTGTATATCTGCATGCTATACATATACGATTTATTAAGTCTGAACCCGGATAAATTTTTATAGAGCCTGACTATAAACTTCTGCTTAAAGATTAGTATACTAAAATTAGTTTCGCTTCTTCCTCTGCATTTTTCCAGAAAATGAAATTTAAACCTATAATTTAAAATTTCAATATTTATAGAGTCCTTTAACGGTTTACCGTAACGGGACATTTTTAAACGTGGAAAAGGGACTTAAGTCAAAATATTTGCTGCTTTATAACTCGGTAAATTTTGGTCGTAGAAGGACGAATTTTTTTTATTGTGCATTAAATTGTATACAGAAAAAATTTCTAAATATAGCTGATAGAACCGGGTGACTGTATAAAAATTTAAATTTCGTAATTTTTATAGGAATTGATTTATTGACTTCGATTGTTTCTGGTAGAATAGATTATACAATTTAAAGCATTTTTGCAATTATAACTATGTGTCTGACTAACGGTTTAGGAAATAGCCTTTGGGCATCGTTAGCACTGGACACCCTGTATATATATATATTCATTGTAGCTGTTTCACACTAATGTTTTGGATACGAAATCGATGGATCTTAGCGAGAGCTGACGACTGAAACATAAACTAACTTTTTAGCTTCTCCGAGTCAAAATGTATACTAAACGGACATTATGTGATGCAACCTCAAAATGGGCGGCGCTCCCCCCCCCCTCCCGCCGCCGCAAGCGAAGCGTCACAGTCCTTACTCAACGTAACGAATTCTATCCTCTAGCTATCGACGGACGTAATTAAACGTAGATGATAAGTATGTATCTGCAACATCAAACTGTATCCCTCGATTTTGTAATCATCAATTTTCTGAATTGCTTCCCACTACGGAAGCAAATTTAAAGACTTATTCGCGTCAAAGCAGTGTAAAATAAGCTTCACGTATCGATAAAATTAGGACTAAATAATGGGGGTCTCCTGGCCAGGTTGAGATCTGGGACTGACATCCTGTATCTGTTTTAACGTAAGATTATATAACAGTCCTACGTAAAGAATTTTTTTTCAGCATCGACATAAGTTACAGTATTACTCAATAACAAAAGATCTATCAAGAGACTTTATGTACAAAAAGTACTAAATGGGATTTCTTTTATGCCAGTCAAAAACGTGACGTCATACATTAAAAATTGTGCGAAACTGATGAATATCACAAAATTTAGGCCGAATAAAAATAAATTTGCAATTTGTGTTGTCCTAAGTAACTACTCCAAACGACACAGTTTGACATTTTTCACAAGATTAAAATAGATTAACGTGTCTCTTCTGCTGTACTATGGAGGACTTAAATATATTTAATTTGAGCGTAAAAATTCTGTATTTTTTATTTTTTTATTTTAGACGCGAGCATGCCATATAAATATTTTTAGTTATGTACTGGCAACCTTAGATTAGGAGTTTTGAAAATAGAAACTGTTTATCAGAAGATTCGTTCCATAATATGGACACAATACACAGTATTAATAGATAATTCGTGAAGGGTGTGTCAGATTCATCATTTTTCAGCCTTATGACTAACTAAACGATAAATAATTCTACTTTAATAAAACCCGCTGTAGTTTCAACAGATGAAACTACCTGAACGTTTTTTGAGTTAACTGAAAGAAGATTTTCATACCATGTTCTCAACATTCATTTTTTTAGGCCTAATGAAGCATCACATAATAGACCACGTCATCTGCTCCTCGGCAGTTCCGCAGCACGTCGGAATCATGAACACGATCGGGGAGCTGCTGAGTGTAAGCCGTGACGAAAACAACAAGCTGTACGTCGATGACGTTCAGATCGTAGTCAGGGATTTGATGGCTACAAACGGCGTCGTGCACATCATCGATGGAATTCTTTCAACCAGCCAGAGTAATTAAATAACCTTTTCTAACTGTTTCTTAACTGCTCTATCCCCCACACCTCTGCTACAGCCGTACGATGATGAGGTAATGGGCCTGAAGATATTTTGTGCCTGCCTGAAGGACTTTTTGGGGGGAAAAAGTGTTTTGTTGAATTCAACAAAAATTTAGTTGGCGCTATTTCAACCGAACAATTTTCTTGTTTGTAACCAAAATTTTTGTTGAATTAACAAAATGTTTTGTTGAAATAACAAAAATTTTGTTCATTTAACAGAAATACTTCCATGAAATAGAGCCAAACAAAATTTTGTTGAATCAACACAAAACATTTTTTCCAGTGTGCTACAGAATCTTACGCGCACGAATAGATCCCCTAATGGTCGAGTGGATAAGACACTGAACATCGATGAGTAAGATAGATAAGTGTGAAGGTTCAAGGTTCTGACCTATCGCGAGGTTATCGATTTCCAGTATTCTCCGAATGTAACTGAAATACGCGTTAGAACCCAATCTAAAAGTCTTTCGTCCAAGGCATACCCCCTCCCAATTTAAGAAAATAGCCCTCGTGTATTTTTGCCTCACTCGCAAGCATTAAACATCCACACACACGAGTAACTAAACATTAATTTCTGGACATTTTGAATTCTTTCCTCCAAGAGGAATGGACAGCACCCTTGCAACTTCATCTTACTTTGTCTAAACTGCATGTGAGACGTCTGAGACTACAGTACATATTTTTAAAAGATTATTTGGTTAATAAGCACACACTTACCAAATAAACTTTTGTTTAAAAACACGCAATTTTTTTAAATATATGTTGTTTTTTTTTTTTTTTTAAAGTTTAGAATTAGTTTTTTACATTATCCCGTTGTACGTTTCTAAGAGGTTGTTCCATGTAATTCAGATAACGTTATCGAAGTTTTTTTCTTAAAAAATTTAGAATTCTAACATTATTCAAATAATTTCTCGTCCATTTCTATACATAAGTTTCTGGTATAAAATAACTTTAAAATTTTTCACAAGCTTTCAAGTTTAGCTAACTCTTTGTTCACTATACATTAGATTTAAAGCGCTCACTTCTAGTACATGAGTTGAAGGGAAAATAGCCGTAATTTTTGCTCTAATTATCTTACGAAAGAAATGCAGTTTTAAATAGTTAATTATGCATCGTTAAAGTAAAATACTTTTGAAGAATACATTTTATAAAAATTTTATCCTTTAAAAGTACTCAGCTTGCAGAAATTTCCTCAAAAGATTATGGAATGTTCATTTTGGATCAATACATCATTGAAATAAAAAATTTTAAGCCGTGTCACACGCGAAAAAAAACATCTATAAAAAGTTTTCTTAATGCTCTAATTAGGAAAATTTTATTACAAGAATGTAATGTGCACTGATTAAGGTTCCATCAAACGAAAAGAAAAGAAAAAACTTTCTTTCCATGCCAAACGAGAAGAAAAAAGTTTTGCTAAATTAAACAAAAAATTTGTTGATTCATCCAAAACTTCGTTGGTTCTAATTTAGCAAAATAATTTAGGTCAAAACTGAATATTTTTTAAATATTTAAACATTTTGTTGAACAGAATTAGTTAGTTAAAATAACGCCGATAAAATTTTGTCAAAATCAACAAAACATTTTTCTCCATGTACTTTTTTTCCATTTCGCCTATGCATGCAACATAATCTCTAATAAGAGCTTTATATTTGTTAATACTAGCAAAACCCGTCAGTCATGCGTTGGATGAGTACGGCTTGTATGAGTTCATAACTTTACTCGAGGAAGCTAGTCTGAAGTCTGAATTCGATTCTTTGGACAACGTGACGTTTTTCATTCCCTCCGACGAAGTAATGCAGGTAAGCTCTCTTTTTACATTATAAGAATTAAACGCTTATAAAGTGGGTATTAATGAGACCATGCAATCGTCTAATGAGAGAAAATACACAGCATTAACCCTTTAACGCCCAGTGTTCCCGCTCTGGGAACACCAAACTGACGTTTTGACTGTTGCCAGTCACGAAGAATAGATTGGATTTCTATAAAAATAGTTGCGGGTGACATAGCTCCACGAGAATGCTTTACTCTTTAGCACGTCATGTCCCGTAAAAAAATTGTCACGATTATTTTTAACAGCACTGACATCTGCTGAAAAATGGAAGAAAGAATGCGAGAACAGCTAGATAGTTTGCCCAATGCTGAAAAAAGGGCAGCCGTTGCCATCGCTCGACTTAACTACCAGCAAGATGGCGGACGATCGAAACGTTCATCGCGTGCCACAGATCTAGAGACCCTTTTTTTGACGACAGCTGGCTGTGCCCGCGCACAGCCAGCTGTCGTCAAAAAAGGGTCTTGAAATTGAGATTTAGATAGTGAGAGTTGAAGGTGTTGTAGAAGGTGATAGTTGAAATGAAAGAACTTCGAATTTTTCAATGGCAACATTCATATTTTTTCCTGTGAAAATTTATCAACACTTTGAAAAAACACAAATGCCAGGTATAGGTATTGCTTTCTCATGGGAGGGGTTTCTGCTAAATAGGGGGGAGGGGTGTCCATTCATACTGTAAAATTTGATTGATAGTAAATTCTATTGTCTGGTAAAAATGCTCTATAGCACTAAAAATTTTTAAATTCTTTATAGTAAATTGTGTTTGTTACGCAGTGAATTTTGTAAAATTTCCAAAAATAAATATCATTTTTTCAAAATTTATATAAAATTTATGTTGCCATATACTATTTTGAGTGGTGTATTCAAAAGATGAATATTTGGATATGATTATCGTTGGTGCGTGGACTAAGGGGGTATCCAGAACCCCTCCCCCCCTTATATACGTCCATGATAAATGGCAAAGGAATGATACACGTATGATGAAAATTAGTGGCGTAAAATATTAGCAAAAAAGAGGCTTTTGAAATAAAATATTTTTAAGAGACCAATGAAAACGTAAGAGAGAAGAAGTTGTCAACATTTTCTACTGTTTGTTTAACTTTTCAACTATTCATCCCTGAGAAATCCGCAAACTGTACTTTTCCTTTTTTTTTTTTTTTTTTCAAATGTTTGTCACACGTATATGATTCCAATGCCATTTAGAGTTTATCAGTCAGTTGATCAATTTTCACTGGGAAAAGTGGGTGCTGCCTTTTGGAACATTCGAAAATTTCACTCTGTAACCCTAATCGTGAAAGATTCATTGTTTTAAATAATCTCAATCTTGAGCGCATTTTCAAATAACTGTATCTGAAATTTTCCTTCAATTATTTGAGTGGATAGGCAGCTAGGGGTTCATATATCGGAACAGTATTTTTTTTTTTTGTTTGTTTTATAGTCACCCTCTATATACTTGTTTGTGGATTATATTTTACAAGCACAAAACACATATTTTACTTAATTTTAAGGCAATCTCCTTTAAGAATTCATGGAATTGTTGATAATCATATTTATTGCAAAATTTATTGCAGAGTATCCCACCGAGACATTTGGATGCTTTATTAAAATACAACAATCACTCTCTCCAAGATGTATTACGGTTCCACGTTTCCAATGGACAGACTGAATTGAAACCACCCGATCAAATGCTAGAATCGAAATTGAAAAATTCATCAATACGTTTTCAAGTTTATATGAAGGTAAGCTATGTAGGTGAAAAATGAATGTAACTTTTTTAGCATATATTCCGTACTTGCATTGCAACATAGCGTAGGGAGGGGGGGAGGCGGGATCCCTACCGTTTATTTATTTTAAAGAGATTAAAATGGCATTTTTTGTCTTTATATATTATAGTCACCCATAGATTTTTATGTAACCCATAGTTCAAGGTATTAATAAAATGGACATTACTAACTGTTTTTGAAAAGTCTAATCTGATCTTTCGTCTCCCTCGTACCGCCCATTGACGCAAGCGTAAATTGGTTGGACCAATCAGAATCTTTCAACAATTTCAACGAAAGGTTTTTGTTAAAATTAAAAGGATTTTGTCAAATCGATTTGGTTGAATCAAACAAACTTTTGTTAAATCAACGAAACAAAACTACCAAACTGTTTAACCAAACAAATTTTGTTGGATTAAACAAAACACTTTTCAGCCTGTATAATTCATCATGAGTTAACTTTGGGGACCAACACCTAATTAAATAAGAAAGGCTGATCCTATATCCTAAAAAGAAGAAGGCTATCTGTAACTTTAACAATACATTTTACCTATTGTTGGCAATTTCCGTATTCGCTTTTGTAGATATCCAGAGAATATTCCCAAAAATATAAATATTTGTTTAAAAAATTTGTAATTTTTATCCATAGGAAATCACGAAATTTGTCTAAAATCAAAAATTTACTATTTTTTTCTGCATTAGCTTGTGTTTTTACGTAATACTTTTTCTTCTCTTTTCTGTTCTTTTCATTAATTTTCATGTTTAATTCCTTTATTACCCTATCTCTAATTATATTTACAGTTTTCTTAATCACCAATATATTTTCCGCATTATTCAGTTTTTTCGGAATGAAAATACTATGCATTTCCTCTCTGGTTTTCTACTATTTACTTTCCTACTCTTGAGGAGTTGATGAATATTTGTATTTTCTGCTGACGAAATGCCTTAGGCCATTTGAAACATACGTACAGTTTTTATTTTCTGTCAGAGTTATCAGCTTTTATCTGACTGCATAACATTAGCATTTTTGTGTGCCTTCTTTTTTGCAATAAGTGTATGAAGTGTTCAAATATTTGAATTAATTATGTCTCTTTTAGTTGATCTCGCATGAATTTTTCTGAATAAATATCTGTGTCCTAATTTTAATTCAAGATCTTCGTATAAAACTAAGTAAACCATAAATTTCATTTTCTTCTAGCACCTCGTATTAACTGTGATAATATTAATTAAGTTATGCAACTCTGTTTGTGAACATATATGAATAAAATGTTAACATTGCTGAATTCTACTGCAATTGTTTATGTTAATCATTTTATCTTTTACATTTAGTATCCAGAAATGATTCCTCAGGTATTGGCCCAGTGCGCAAATGTTATAAATGCAAATATTAAAATATGTGGAGGCACTGTTCACGTGATAGATAAAGTAAGATATAATACTGAAATCATACTTATTAAATGTGTTATAATTATATTTGAGTAAATTTTGTTTCTACTGTACATGATAAAATTTAAGAATTACTAACTGTTATTGAACGTTGGAGTTCAAAATTAGTAAATTAATCAATCAAAATATCCGCAAAAATTAGTCATTTAATAAGTGAATAAAGTATTTAGTAAGTCACATTACTAATAGCAGTTTTAGCTTTCAATCTAAAGACACAATGACTTGACATTTAAACTGATGTTCTCTCTTTTACTTCGAAATTCTTAAAGTTTTAATTTACCTTGAAAACATGCCATTTTTATAAGTGTAATTTTATAGACATGATGGACCTATTTATTATTGTTACAAATAAATGAGACAGTCAGCATATTAAGTATAGAATATTTTCGCTTTCACAAGACATATTAATGGCTTAATAAGTTTTATGCACTGCTTGCAGTTCTGTTCTTAGTCTATAGTCTACTTAGACTATAGAGACTTTTAGGGCGAGATTCAAGTGAAACACAATTCGAACGTTTTCCGCGTCGAACAGGGGAAACTACGAAATACATCAATCTTTCTTATTCAACTGAAACAAAACAATCGTGTTTTGATCCCGTGACAGCGCGATAAGTTCGTTCATTGGAGCCATTCTGGGGATTGAAAAACGTTCGATTCGAACTCATCACGCGCGTTTCACTTGAATCGTGGCCTTAACCGGTGGACAGTGAGGGGGAAATGGTATCCAGTTACCGCAACAAAGCGAACTTTCAAATAAAATATAATTACAATGATTAGGAGTTATGTGTTTAAAAATACTCCAACAGTTACATGTTCTAGAACTATAAACGACTAAATATAAAAAAATGTATACCAATTACATCCAACCCCTCAATTCTCATCAAATATCTCATTTGCCGCAACAGAGTCATTACTCAAAAAATCATGATTTTGGAATCAATACCATTGTAGTTGAATGTCATATATGAGCTTTTAAAGTTTACACTCGGAATGGCTGTATGGCGAATATACATTTTTCCAATTTCATGGAACTTGAAATGCATTTCTTGAAAGATCGTGATTTTCGAGATGTTGTTGCAGCAAATGAGCGAAAAATCTAGTCATTGGCTTTTGAGTAGTAAAATGTTCTTCTGAGGTATACCGAAATTTTACAAGAACGACTTCCATATACAGTAGAGTCTTGCTTATACTCTATTCGTTTATCCGACATTCCGTATTATCCGACGCACGCCTAGCAAAGCGGCGGGATTACGGAAGCTACAGGAAATGACATAATGATGCTGCAAAGATGGCGAGGTTTGGCAGTGAAGAAACGGCACTCATCAGGAAAAGAGACTCCCATAAAAAAATTTCTTTAAATCCTCACAGGACTGAACCTTAAGTGTAACACAGGACTCGTAAATTCACACAATAAATAATTATGTGACTGTTGGTTCATTTTTTTACTTCATTTTTTCCATTGTTTTCTTGTATTCTATACACATAATAAAAGATAGTGTCTGTCTGTCTGTGTGTTTGTCTGTCGTTCGCGTAGCGGACTAACTATCCGATCAAATTGCACCAAACTCTGCAGGGGGGTTCCCAAGCATCCCAGAGTTTGCACCTCGGGCGTAGTTTTTTAATTTTTTAATTATTTTATATTTTACGTTATTTTCGACCATTTTCTGTCTTTGCCCTCGAAAACAGAAGACTTCCAATCGTCCGAAAGAAAAAATAATTACACGATCGGAAAGAGGAAAGAGTTTTCTTTCTAAAGAGACCTTCATTTTTGAATTAGCTGTATTTCCTACTATTTGATAAATAAAAATCGACAACCCTTTTTCTCCGGCAAATTCGGGTGAATTTCAGAACGAAGAGCCTATCTCAGCTCGCATCTTAAAAGCTATGGAATATTTCGACTAAAAAAAAAAATACTGTTACGGACAAACTGCTCGACTTTCGTTTAAAAAAAAAATCTGGAGTGACTCCACTCGACTTTCCGAACACTTGCGATTAAGATCATTACTAAGCATTTAAATAAATTTTAATCGATGAATAATTCAAACATATATACCAAATTGAAGCTCAATCGAACGCACCATTTAAACGCTTGTGTACTTTCAAGAATTTCTCCACATAGGCCATAATGCAACAGAAATCTTTGTCGTTGCTCTGTAGAAAAACTATAAGTCCTATACTCATCAAAATCAATACCGGTCTTAAGATAGTGGTTTATAACATATATACCCAATTTGAGCTCAATCGAATTCCCCGTTTAGGAGCTATCGTGTTCACTCACATACACACACACATCTCGTAAAAATAGCATAAATGAATTCAGAAGACCCCAAAACGTGTAAATACACCAAAATCTCGAGGTCAAAATTTTCATTATTACAATACTTTCCTTACATGGAACATGTGCGGAAAGTAAAAATCAAGCGTCTAGGATAATTTTTTGAACAGCTAAAAAATTAATTAGTAAAACCCGTACGAAAATAATTTGAAACTTCCGAAGAAGGGATTTTTCGACAGCATCACGTGACATCAAAATGAAGAACCAGAGAGGGAATAATTCTTTTCTCCGGAAAGTGTGTGGTGGAGGTCCGAAAAAAAAATAAATAATAAATAAATAAACACCCGAATTTGTCGGAGAAAAGGGTTGTCGGTTTTTATTTATCAAAAATCGGGAAATCCGGTTAATTCAAAAATGAAGGTCTCTTTAGAAAGAAAACTCTTTCCTCTTTCCGATCGTGTAATTATTTTTCCTTTCGGACGATCGGAAACCTTCTTTTTCGGAGGGCAAAGACAGAAAACGGTCGAAAATAACGTGAAATATAAAATAATTCAAAAATTAAAAATATACGCCCGAGGTGCAAACTCCGGATGCTTGGGAACCCCCTGAGGAGTTAGATGCAAGGTGGTTAGAATTATAACACCCCCTACTCCGTGTTCTCTATACATGGAACTTTCAATGTAAAGGCTCCAAATTAATGTAAAGGTTGAAGATACTATTCAAGACATAGGAAAACGGATTACTTGGGGGAGGGGGAATAGTTTCGGGAACACCGTATAATCTTGTTTATCGAGAATGTCTGATAACCCTAGCATAGTTTAGAGGCAAGCATCACTCCGCATGTGAGAAGCATCTCAATCGACCTATTACGATTCGCAGTTGAACAGATTTGTCCACAGACACCAGATTTTGCATCTGGAAGAAAGGAACCATATTGAGCAGCAGCATTGGTACGTTCGAATAAAATGTGTCACAAATGTGCATTTTGTTTCTTTTCAGTATATCTTTTGTTATACAGCGCCATCTATCGGAGTTTCTGGAACTTTTTTTTTTTTTCACGTAATGCTTTTTCTTCATGTGTTGAATACTATGTTCAAAAATTTTGGAGTATTTACACTGAGTAGTTCGATGAATAGAGAGCTCAGAGCAGGGGTGTTTTAGTTTTGACCATCTTTTATATTTCAATATAGAGTGGTTACGCGGAAAGCTCACGATATAACAATTCGTTCATGCGGTAAATAACTTACAGATGAGGAGTTTAGATATTAGAATGTCAAATTTCTTCGTAATTCTGGATAATTATTTTGTGTTTTACGTTAATAATACATTCGTGGTGAAACGGTTCTTAGATTAAAAATAGGTGTTTGCTTTCTTTTGGTGCTGAATGTAAATGTGCTCAAATAATTGCACTGAACATGGGCGCCGGCAGCATAGGACAAGGGGGGGGGGGCAATGGCTCCCCCTGGATATTTGTATGCAGTGTTTTCCCTTGCTTTTTTGCTCTTTCCAACATGGTAACCAAACGTTAAAGTAGTCTTTGCCCCCCCTTCTGGAGTAGTCTTTGCCTCCCCCTAGAAAATATTCTGCCGGCGCCCATGGCACTGAATAGCCCCATAACTCAAACACAAGAGTGCCGTTGGTCTGTGTTAAATTGTATACAAATTCCATTCAGCTCAAATCCTGCATCATCAATTTCACGAGGGAAAAAAAGACGATAGTTTCGGCACAGTGGTTATGCCACTGGAAATGGTAGACGGGCGAAGTGTGAAGGTCTCGAGTTCGGGTCCCATCGCGCGCCCGTCGACCTAACCGTTCGGAGTTTTCCGTGGTTTTCTCCGAAACTTAGCGTAAATACGGGTTAGGACCCCTTAGAAAGACCCCCACGGAGGGCACCCCACCCATCGGCCTAGAGCCCACGCGTAGCTAATCGGCCGTAATCCCACAAACCAAACCAATCAAACTGAACAGTTTAAAAACGAATTAGAAGTCTGCAGCTCGAAAGTGACAAAAAATATTTCTACTTGCAATTTCGAAAATTCACTCTGAAGACCATATCTAAATTGAATGTTGCTTTTATCCTATGTCCTGATTAGTGCATCTGCAACATACAAATGTGACATACCTCCCTCGACCAATGAGGAACAGCCGTCATTTATTCGACCATTATAGTTTATTTTCAGAACCACTAACTAGTCAGTAAAATGGTGTACATTTTATTGTTCTAGCTTTTGCTACCACCGAAACTGACCATCATTGAATTTCTAGAGAGTGTAGAAGGATTTTCCACACTCATTCTCCTCCTTCGAGTGACCGGCCTAGACCGGCGACTGAGGGTCAAGGAATCTGCGTTCACACTGTTTGCCCCGACGGACGACGCTTTCCACCAAATGGGAGAAGAGGCCATTTTCACGCTGTTGTCAGATGTCGAAAGGGCCACCGACGTGGTTAAGATGCACATAGTATTAGGTAAGTCCGCTCCAGATTGTACGGTAGTCAGCGCACATCGATACAGAACAACCAGATAGATTGTCCAAATGGATGAACTGCTCAACGCTGAAAAGCGCAGCCTTTCCAATCATTCGATTTATCCCTTTGAAGCGCAACCATTTCCCAAAGCTGAAAAAGGGCAGCCGTTGCCATCTCTCGACTCAACTACCAACAACAGGGAGGTTGATCGAATCGTTAATCGCTTGCTACAGATCTAGACACCCTTTTTTGTCACAGCCAGCTGTGACAAAAAAAAATGTTGATGGTAGTTAAATCGAGCGATGGCAACGACTGCCCTTTTCAGCATTGGGCAGTCTATTCAGTGGTTCCTCTATATCAATGTATTTCCATCGTATTCTCCATTTTTCATGTGCTCCATGTGCTGTGTCATGTGCTCCATGTGCTGTTAAAAATAATCCTGACAACTTCACAAATCATCGACAATCTTTACTGAAACTGATGTGGTAAAAAATAAAGGATTCTCGTACAACTATGTCACCCTCAAGTATTTTTATAGAAATCAAATTTATTCTTCGTGACTGACAACAGTTAAAACGTGCGAGTTTTGTGTCCCCACAGCGAGGACACCGCGCGTTAAAGCGTTAACTACCGGGAACATGGAAGTCGATTGAATCACCAATCCTGTGCCCCGACCCAAAGAACTTCTTTACTGGCTATGTGTCAAGTCATTAGCCATTCGATCAATCTCCATGTTGAAGGTAGTTAAATCGAGTGATGGGAAGGTCTGCACTTTTTCCACCTTGGAGCCAATTTGCAGGCTATTCAGTTCTTGATCTATATCAATGCTAACGCACCACTAAGATCATGGATGCCGGATCGACTGCCGGCTTAGCCCTTTGAGGCGCAACCCTTTCCCAATGCTGAAAAAAGGGCAGGCGTTGCCATCGCTCGACTTAACTACCAGCAAGATTGCGGACGATCGAAACGTTCATCGCGTGCCACAGATCTAGATACCCTATTTTTGACGCACCTGGCTGTGCCACAGCCAGCTGCGTCATAGATTGCCCATTTTCAGCACTGGGCAATCTATCCCTTTTTTGACGACAGCTGGCTGTGCCACAGCCAGCTGTCGTCAAAAAAGTGTCTCTAGATCTGTGGCACGCGATGAACGTTTCGATCGTCCGCCATATTGCTGGTAGTTAAGTCGAGCGATGGCAACACCTGCCGTTTTTTAAGCATTGGGCAATCTATACAGCTGTTCTCGCATTCTTCCCTTTTTCAGCAGATGTCAGTGCTGTTAAAAATAATCGTGACAATTTTTTTACGTGGAAGGACGTGCTAAAATGTAAAGGATTCTCGTGGAGCTATGTCACCCGCAACTATTTTTATTGAAATTAAATTTATTCTTCTTGACCGGCAACAGTCAAAACGTCAGAGTTTGGTGTTCCCGCCCTGGGAAGGCTTGGTTGTTATACCCCTCTGTTCATAGAAGGTAATGTTGCTGCGTACTAGACGCTCGCTCCCAGAAAAAAATGCCTTACACTTCCGGCTTTATTAGCGACCAATGCATGGATGGCAAATATCTGCCAGTGAAAAAAAAAAATTACAAAATTAAGTAAGGTAAACGAGTGCCTTTATCAGCGCCGGGCCAAATGGATAGGTTGCGCCTACTGACTTCGTCTGATCCAGCAATGACAGAGTACATACTTTTCTAATTAGTTTAAAATTTGTGAGAAGACGTCGAATATTTGTGGTTCCGGTTTGACGAAAATTTAATTTGATAGTTCTCAATACGATTAATTCATAGTCGTATTTGTATCCTTCCGAGTCTTGATAAGTATGATAACTAAGGAAGTACAGAACGTTATTTGTAATTTGATGTCAGAATTATCTATAGGACAATAATTTTTATCGGGATTAACCTATATCAGTGGTTTATAGAATGCAAATACAAATATTTGCACGTCTTTCAGATTTTATCAATGATTTCTTTAATGGCCTCTGCTACAGATTTTCAGTCTGCAGAGTTATAAAGGAATTTTTAGTAACTTAAAATAACTTTATTAATTTTCTAAAGTGATCTACCTTAGTAAAATACAACTTTCGATACCACAAGTCTTGTAAATCCATGTTTTCTCACGCGTACATTGCCCTTTAGTTCTTCAAGTGATACTTCTAACTAAATTGAAAATACAAATAATCGTTGATTAAAAATCATTACGTCATCTTTATTTTGAAAATGGAATAAATTAAATTAACTTTTGCATAGATAGAGGTGCTGTAATATTGTATTAAAAATGGTTGTTAATGAAAATGTCATTAAACTGTTACAGTGGCGCACCCAGGATTTTAGTTTAGGGGGGGCTGAGCTGAAAATACTGCTGAACTCGGTTATAGTGAGATCGATAATAGTTACAACCCTCTTATAACGTCAAAATATTCTGTACCACTTGATTTGCCCATACAACACAAGCCCACAAGCAAAAACTCATTATAGAGTCATAAATAATTATCTGATCTTTTCAGTGATATTGTAACTGACTTTAACAGTGTTTCATAAACTCTCTGTAAGTATTTATTTAAAAACTGACATCTTTTTAGGTAAAAAATACTTTAGAAATAATTTGAAGACAGTAAATAATAATAATAGTAATAATTCATTAGTGACAATTTTCATTTTTTTAAGTTTTTTCACTTCAAACTTTCCACCTTTAGGGGGGCTTGAGCCCCCATAGCCCCCCCCCCGTGGGTGCGCCTATGAACTGTTAAGTATATTTATTTTTTTCTCGTGAATCACAAGTTATGGTGGCGTATTTCTGGACAATTTGCTGATTTTTGTTTAGAATTGGGTGGGAAATGCGTCGTTAAGACTGTGTCTTGGGTCGGGATTGTTTTTTTAGTGTAAGTATATGTGCGCAAGACAAAAATTCTCTAATGTATGTACAAGGCAAAAATTCTCTCCCCTGAATTTCTGACTGAGTTCTGAGAAATGTTTGCAAATTAAATTTCGCGGCAACGAAATTAAAATGAATCCTGCTGTTCACCGTATTACTCTTAAATGGTCAAAAATAAAATTTCAAGAACGATTTTATACCAATTTTTGAAAAATTTAGGACTCAATTTAATACGCGCATGGGCTGTATCGCAACTTAAATACATACTTTAGTTAAGAAAAAAAAAAGCTGAGAACTTAATTTTGACTTTCCTTTGTACAATGTAGGATTTATTCTCTATGGTCTGTAATATTAGTTATTCTTAGGTGTTGCCACAGTTTAAATGTAAGAGCGAGTGACAGCCTTGACGAAGTTTTGACAAGCAGTCTTGACTTAACGCTTGACATATCGAGAAGCGAGCGAAGCGAAGACTTAATTGTCTTCATTATTTTTGTACGCAGATGTACTTAAATCACACTGTATGAACGCTGTGAGTCCGAGTCAAATTTTGCAATAGTTTTTGCGCTCACTTCCCAATCTTTCACTGATCTGAAATTTTCATACTAACTTACTAAAATATCTTAGCTAATAATACATGAATCAGTCAAAAAAATTATAAAAAGTTTTAATGAAGCTAATTAATTACTATAGATTTGTTTGATCCCTTGCCAAAAGGTGATACTGGAAAGATTCCGGCTTTTTCGTTATTCAAACGTTACTATGGTTACTTGTAATCCATGCTTTTACTGTCACAAACATGAACTTTACGCTTGAAATAATTTCGTAATTTGTGTACAGTTAGTATGCGATTTGTTCCATGACACAATTTTAAGAATATGAATGAAAGGAAGCTGCGGATATATATATTTATATATATATTTACTTTCTCGTATGCATGGTGATGAATATTCCATTATCAATTTTTATAGAAGTGTGATTTCTAAAGAGTTATTTTTAACAATAAATTTTTTTATTTGTAAATAAGTATTTATTAAATGTTGATGAAGTTCCTTAATGATGTTTGGCATCTAATTATCATTTGCTCATGATGCTGAGCACTTCTCACAACAGCGGTGTCAATGGTGGGCAGGTAGGTAGAATGATTGCTAAGATAAATGTACTATAAGTTAATAATACACCAGTTTTCCAGAAATATAAATTGTTGTGCCCTAATAACAGTAAACGTGTTTCTCTTCAAAATACAGAGGGTGTTTACACATTTTTAGAACGATTTCGATAAAGAATATAAAAAAATCTGGAGTGACTCCACTCGACTTTCCGAACACTTACGATTAAGATCATTACCAAGCACTTAAATAAATTTTAATCGATGAATAATTCAAACATATATACCAAATTGAAACTCAATCGAATATATCGTTTAAACGCTAGCGCACTTTCAAGAAATTCCCCCCATAGGCCATAATGTAAAAGAAATCTTTGTCGTAGCCCTGTAGAAAAACTATAAGTCCTATACACACCAAAATCAATACCGGTCTTGCGACGGTGGTTTATGACATATATATCCAATTTGAGCTCAATCGAATGCTCCGTTCAGGAGCTATCGTGTTCACTCACATACACACAAACACACATACACACATACATACATACATCTCGTAAAAATAGCATAAATGGATTCAGAAGCCCTCAAAACGTGTAAAAACACCAAAATCTCGAAGTCGAATTTTTTCATGATTACAATACTTTCCTTACATGGTACATGTTCGGAAAGTAAAAAGTAAATGTTTCAGAATAAAAAATTTTCGCAGCAGCTTATTATTTGAAATGAGAAATATCGTCTGCTACTTTTAAATTTATTCTTCTTTAAAAATGTCATATGTAAACAAGCTGTGGATTGAAGGATATGATTTTGCGCTATCCGAAGAGAAATATTCTTGTTCCATAATTCAAAAACGTTGTGAAATGCACGGTATTAAAATTTCTAAGTGCAAAATAAGCAACATTATTAATCGGCAAGGTAAAAACCGTCAATCATTATTTCTACATGGAAAGAAGAATCCAAACAAATATCCGAAAAAGGTACGTACTGTTTCAAATGTTTCTAAAGTGAAATCGCTGGTAACAAGAGAAAATCCGCCAACACAGAGATCAATTGCAAAGTCTTTAGATAATGTCTGTAGCAATAATAAATAAAATATTAAACCAAGATTTACAACTTAAAAAAGCTAAAAAACATAATGTTAACCAGCTTTTGCCGAGACATGTGGCTCAACACAAACTTCGAAACGTCATACTTCGAAAACTACCATTGCATTCCTTGAAAAAATGAAGACTGATACAGGTATTGCATATATACTTTTTCAACATGTTCCTGCAAAGTCCCCTGACGTTTCACCTATGGACTATTGTGCCTTTGGTCTGTTAAAAAGAGCTCTTTCTAAACGCAAACACACCACGATAGATGGACTCTGGAAAGTAGTGGAAGAGGAATGGAAAGCTATACCCCTGGAAATTTTACGAAAAGCTCTTCTATCATGGAAATCACGATGCAGACTTATAGTCCAGAAAACAGGCTATCAGATCGAAGATTTAAAAAAATAGTCCTTACATTTTAAACATTAATTAAACGGCCCCGAAATCGTTCTAAAAATGTGTAAACACCCTCTGTATTTGCACAAGTAAAAGCTTAAGATAGCATCCAGACACCAGACTCCAAAGACTTTTCTTACGAGAAAATATCTGTCGACATTTTTTACAGCTGAACTATAACGTATTAACATTCCTTTATTATGTGTATGTGTTTTCTTTTAAGGATCTGTGTGTTGCAACCAGCTGAACAACAACTTGCTATCTGGACGTCATCAGACGAGGACGATGGAAGGTTCGCCGCTGAACCTGGAACGTTCCACTGATAATATTTTGATGGCCGGGGGAGCCCACATAGTGGACTGCGACATAATTGCTACAAATGGTGTAATCCACATGGTAGACACTGTCTTATCACATGACTCTGCATCTTACTTTGGAGGTGGATTTCTGGACAATTTGTTGATTTTTGTTTAGAATTGGGAAATGCGTCGATAGGACTGTGTTTCGGGGGTCAGGATGGATTTTTTTTTTTTTTTTTTTTTTTTTTTTTTTTTTGTGTGTGTGTGTGTAAGTATATGTGTACAGATGCAGAACCTTTGCAAATCAGGCAGCTAATATTGAATTTCATACCTATGAATAGAATTCGGATAAAAAGTTTCCTGAATTATTTTGTACATTTGTCTATTTAAAAAAAAAATAAACAAGTATTTTAATGTCTGTTGCTTTTTTATCCCCATAATATACATATTTCATTTTCAGTTATCGCCTGTTTATCATAAACTAAAATTTAAAAAAAAATTGACTCACACTCAAATACTTCTGAGTGGTCACCCCTCAAAAATATGTACAAGTCAAATTGCAGTTCAAAATCTGAGAAAATCGCTCTCCTCATTCTGTTTATACATCATTTTTTAGAGATATTACAATTTTTTGCATTTTCAGATTTTGTACTTACATTTTACGCATAAAAAAATGCAAGAAACGTATTTAATCATGTTTTATAGATTTTTTCAATTTTTTTAACTGTAACTTTTGCTATTTTATCGGTTTTTTGCGATTTTTTGAGAGTTCGACGGATTCTAAGCCAAATATATTTTAGATTCGGATTAAGCAAATCAAATTACATAAAAATCCTCTTTGATTTGGGTCAACAAAATTTTTTTTCATTAATACCATGACGATTTTTTGCTATTTTTAACATTTTTGAAGTTTTTTTTTTCAATTTTTTGAGATTTAGAACGGTTTATAATCTAAATACACTTTAAATTTGTATTCAGCGGATCGAAATACATAAGAATTATGCTTGGTTTAGATTCATAAATTTTTTTAATTACCATTTATCCAATTTACGCTATTTTTTCAATTTACTCGATACTCGAGGGTGTACGGCTTAAACTGACTTAAAATTCGGATTCAGCGGGTCGAAATACATGCCGGTAGATAGGTGGAGTCCGATGTACAAACAACTTTATTTTGTATGTGTGTGTTGGTGTTATTATTAATTAATTATGTGACCTTTCTGAAGAGAAAAAAAATTCATTGAAATATTAATTACATATTGAATTTTCCAAATAGAGTTAATAATATTAGAAAAATAAAGAATTTTAATTAGAAATAGCTATCAAAATACTAGAGATATATGAAACGAAATACTTAAAGAAAATTTTAGGAAGGAGTTTTACCAAAAAATACTTAAATTAATTATTTTTTAAGTCAAAGTCTTAACTATTATTAATTGTACCAAAATTAATTACAGAAAAAATAAGTAAAGCGTATAATAATCTCTTGTTATTTTTTAAAATGAAATAAAACAAAAATGACAGTAAAGCAAACCCCATCTCGCAAAAGAGCGACGGCCGAACTGAAGAGCAGATGCAGAACATACTAGCTATCTAGGAACAAACTGGTTTACGTTATAAGTTAAGTTGTACAAATCTTTTGACAGATCTAAGCGGCCTCTCGGATAGCTGAGAGCCAAAATTCAAAAGGAAATAGAAATATTATTAAAAGAGTGACTAATTAAAACATAAGGAATAACATATTCAAAAGGGAGGATGGCGGACTTATCATTTTATGTGTATGAAATCATGGATTGAGATTGAGCACCGAGTCATTTCCCTTTGGATTTTTTAGGTCAATTCTTTGCATCAATTTTGTCCACAACATATTTATGACAATTTGGAATACTGTGATGAAAATTGATGATTAATTGAACCAAAAAACAAAAATTAAAAGCCTACTTATCCTTAAAAAATATTTTCTTAGGCTCTCTCACTTTTGCGTCCGCCAACAGCACTGTATTCATAGTCCCTGCCTTGTTTACCACCTCTCAAAGAAGATCATTTTCTGTATTTTATTGCGCGAGTTAAATAGTTCCCTCTTTGAACTGGATTAAATTAAAAAAAAAAAAAATGAGATTTCCTAGCTCAACCGGCGACGTCACTCATCGAATTTGGCACCGATTAAAATCATATATTAATTGTAAAAAATTCGTTAGAGCGGATTCCGAGATCCAGAAGTTCGAAATAGGAAAAATTAGCTGTAAATATAGTGCCGCGATGTTCTTCGGTTGGTTGGTTCGTTGTTGTTGTCGGGCTGGCTGCGTCACTCGTAGAACTGTCGTTCTCCATGATCCCATCTTCCACCTCTTCCCGTTTTTCTAAAGAAAAGGGCAGTCGAAGAAGGAGGGAAAACCGAAGCAGCTAGCTACAGAAGTTCAGGAGGGAATAAGCAATCGCTTCAGTTGCTTCCATAGCTAGCCACCAATCAAAGAACTGCAGCTTGCCTGGAAAGAAAAAGAAAGAAAATGGCGATGCACTGTGGGGAATTTTCACTGACGGTGCATACAGAAGAAAATTTACAGGGATTTTTTGGGACTTATTCTGGAAGTGATACCTTTTATTACAGTTTCGGCTTTTAAACTCCGTTGAAATAAACGATAGACAAAGCTTTTAGTACAGTAATTAATGTACATATTTTTTTTTCAAACATATCTTTGTATTTTGTAAAACTAATTATTTAGTTATTTAGAAATGTCTTATCGTTTTTAATTTTTCTTAAAATGAAATTTTTGCTTTGAAAAAATTGTGTATGTGTTATAATAGTCATATAAACAAATGTTACTGGATTAAAATAAATAAATAAATAAATGAAGGACTTTTTCCTAGCAATTGTAAACTATGTAAACTTGTAGCAATTGTAATGTTTGAAAAAGTGAAATTGTTTTTGGGTAGTTATGTCTGTTCTTTTTATGGAATAGATATTTAAAAAACAGAAAACAATACATATACTTTTAAGAAATCTTGTTTTAGAAATGTCTGAATAACTATTGAATATTTGCATCAAAAGTCAGTGTTTTTTTTTCTCTTCAAGCAACAGCAATTCTGTGCACTATTAGCATAATTTAATAAATGTGGACTCCTTTAATGAGTAAAAGAAAATTTCTTCTTTTTCTTCCTGTAAAAAAACGTACAAAATTTCCCTATTTACCATTATTAAAATAAACTAAAAAAATTCTCAAAATCAATCTTCGATTTACAATTACAAAATTTTAATACATAAGAAATGGTATATACTTTATAAGCTTTCACACATCATCGATTTTTTCAAAAATCTGTCTTTTGCAGTTACAAAATATAAGTATTTTAACACTTTAACCACGAATACTGCTCAAGTTCTGAGAAAGGGAATTTCCATGATTCGCTCAAACGGCACATCTATATTTTCGGCGATCCTATTTTCATTCGCCTGTCTTATTCGTCTTCCTTGTTCCATTATGTTGGAAAATGTATCATAATCCATATGTCAGCACAATTTGTCCTCCTTGTTCTGTTACGTTGGAAAATGTCGCATAATCGATGAGTGTTCCGTATCTGTTTCCATTGTTCCATAAAACACTCTTTTGGAACCCAAATTCATATTAAAATCGCCATCTATGTTTTACAATATTCGTCAGGCATATTCTAAATATACTTCACCTTTATAAATGCTGTTTGGAAAGTGCATCATAAGCCATGAATGTGCCGCGTTTGCCTTTCTTGTTCTAAAATTTTTCTTCCAAATTGAAATAGTAAAATAGGCTACTAAAACTGCTTTATAATCTACGTCAGACATATTTTAACTTTGTGCAGTGGCTACCACACCACGGGTCTCACCATGGTGAGTGGATAAAACACTGGACATGGTAGATGACTGAAGTATGAAGGCCCAGAGTTCTGGCCTACCGCGCAGCTGTCGATCTAACAGTCTGGAGTTTTAGGCGGTGTTCTCCAGATGTGAGTGAATACGCGTTAGAACCCCCCTTAAGACAGGCCGCCGCTCAAGGCGGCAGATAATCGTCATGAAGGTTTCCCATGAAACACAAAACAAACACATCTACCACACCACGGGTCCTGGTTCGATTCTCGACATGGGCTTGGGTATCATTTCGTCCAAGGCAACGTTGATCCACCTATTAGGTTGCTTCCATAATAAAGTACTCGATACTTCCAGCCTAAGTAGTCAGCAAAGCCTGATGTTGCCAAGCGCCGCACCATTGGGGGAAAAAAATACTAATATAGACACTAATTAATATTTCTGTTGAATGAACGTAGGATTTGGCAATTTCTCGCCAAATACAGAAGATATCACCAAGATGGGTTCTGCTTTGGTAACTCATTTTTTTGCACGAGATAGACAACCGTGGCGACTGCTGACATTCCAGTACAACGCAGCAATCTGGGAATCCTTTAGGCCAGTGGTTCCCAACCTTTTTCTCTTTGGAATCCGAAAGAAACCAGCGAATCCCTTGTGCAGTCGTTGTGCATTAGTCTTTTTTTGCGAACACCCATGAACACACCTCGGAAACCCCTGGGGATTAGTAGGGAAACAGTACTTTAGGCAATGGTTTAAAAAGACTTACTTCACCTTCATTTATTGCAGTGTTTCTCAACCTTTAATGGCTGACGGCACACTGAAAATATCTAGAATTATTTCCGGCACGCCTGAATATAAAAATTGCAAAGGTTGTGTGATACAAAAAATTCATAAGTGCAAATAACTTTAAAAAATTGTTTATTTACCAAAATAATAATAATAATAAATTTCAATGAAAGGGCTAAGCCTGTTTTTGCATGGGTCTTGCGGCAAACACCTGTTTCAAAATTTGGCAGAACGGTTTTCCATGCTATAAAATAAAAGTTTCGCTCTTCTTGGTGTATAGCTTTCTGAAAGTGAACAAGAGACAGGACAAATAAATTGGACAAAGACAGGACATGATAAATTGAAAATGTCATATAGCTGATATGACACCACGCAGTTTTAATAATTTTTCAAAAGCCCTGGCGGCACATTAGACTATATCTCACGGCACATCAGTGTGCCGCGGCACACAGGTTGAGAAACACTGATTTATAGTGTTTGAAAAGTAATTCTCCGTAATCAAATTACGTCGACAAATAAACGAAAATTAGGTGAAATTAGTAGCGTTCTAGTGCTAATAAATAAATAAATAACTATTATTATTATCATTGTTAAATTAGGGGGGTAGGCTTCTGTTGCAAACAATATCCCCACAACGGGCTCATAGTACCGGTTTCTAAAAAAACAGAATATCAGTTAGAAAACCGTTTGAACAGATTAAGATGCAAGCCGATAAATCACTGAAATTGTAGCCTTTGAACAAGAGCCCGTTGCCCCGGCAACCCGGTGGTAATGTCCTTTTCTGTAGCCTCAAGAACTTCTCGCATCACCAAAAGGCGAGATAAATAAATTGAATACACCAAAAGTCATAAAGTATCAGACTAAATATTCTTTTTAGAGAATATTGTTGTTGATATGTACTTAATATAACTTTGGCGTTATAACCACCAGAAGAACTATATAGGGTTGTTTCCGAACTTGATAAATGTAGGAAAAACATAAGTAGTAAATTTCGCACTAATATAATGAGATTTTTTTTCAGAAATTTAAGTTATGAAAATGAATTTTTTTCGGAAGAAGATTTTTGACTATTGTTTGTTTGTTTGTAGGATTACGGCCAATTATCACCAAAATGGCACTTTTTAAATCAGTTACAATTAGGTATTTATTGAAGAAAAAAGAATAACCTGTAATTTTAAACTAATGTTATCTAAGAGAACTTACTTGCTATTTGAAAATTGGGAGCTTTGTGTAACATCTTTGGACTTATTTATTTCTCATTCTTTTTAACCCATTTATGCCTAGCGTCCCTTTTTTGGGACGGCATTTTCGCTATTAGTCGAAAACGTTATTTATTTTTCCTAGCCTTTATTCATGAGTATTGAGCCTCAATTCTACAAAATATTTTAACATGACCAAGTAGTATGTTGATATTTCAATTTTATGTATAATTATTTTAAAAGAAATCATCCCTTGTTCAAGAAGTTGACATCAGAAATTTATCTATTATTTCTGTTATCAGTAAAAATCGAAGAAAGTCGCAAAAATATCCAGGCACAAATGGGTTAATTTGACTTAAAACTGGAGTAATTTTCCATTTGTTTGTCAATTTCACGTGATTCTACATAATTGGAATAGATCTTTTCTTTCTTGCCAAGGCATGAATGATTTTAGGCTAACAAAAATTGCCAAACCTGGCAACCATAATGATGATGTTTTTAGTATTTTACTAATATTTTCGAAAATAATTCGAATTTCGAAATTTAAGGCAGTTCAATGGCTTCCCTGGAATTTTTCAAATATGTGGACAATTTTCTCGAAACTCAACACCCCACAGTTTCGGAGGAGATAGCATGACATGCTGTTGACAGCGGAAGCGGGAGTTACTTTTTTTAGAATAGAGAGATATTGAGGTTTAAAAAAAAAAAAAAAGTGTAAATGTTCTTGTACCTCTTACAAACGGCTCAAGATGATAGAATGAAATTTGCTTACATAATAGGTAACTATTAAAACAATAGCTGTCAATTTTTTTAATGAGTAAACTAACACTTTTTTGGAAAACTGTCTTTTTTTTCTTAAATAGTCGAGAAGCGCATTACTTTAAGGTACGCTTAGCCGCTTCAGGTCTCCGGCCGGTATGAATCCACCTTAAGGGGGGCGTTTATGCGGTATTTTAAGAGCAAACGAAATGCACGAGAAAAGAGGGGGCCACTTTTGCCTTATTTTACGGTAGTATGCCCCCTTTAAACCCTGGCCTACACAATTGTGTAGGTGATTTATATCCTCTCAAAACAGTGTAAGTCATACTTCCTAAACACATACATCCTAAGTCGATTTCATACATAAAATCTAATTCTTCATAAGAAGTGAATCAATTATAAAATAATAATTTCTCATATTTGTTTTGAGTTGCGTGTTATTCGATACAGTTAATGAGTTATTCACAAAACTGAAATAAGAAACTAACCTTAGACTCAAATACTTTTTGGTAGCAAAAATAGTCCAAGTCTTAAAGGGAAAAACGGCTGATTGTAAATAGAAATTCCTAACTTCCCCAGGGGGTCAGAAACATAACTACTGCTGGAGTTTTTGAGTCTGCTAGTGAACATTCCTATCTTGTTGCATGCCAGCGTCAGAAACATATCTGTTGCTGAGGAGTTTCCAAGTGTGCTAGTGAAGATTCCTATCTTATTGCACACCAGCGTCAGAAAAACAACTCTTGCTGAGGAGTTTTTGAGAGAAGATACCTGTCTTGTGGCACACCAGTGTCAGAAACATAACTGGTTCTGAGTAGTTTTTAAGTTTGCTAGTGAAGATTCCTATCTATTTTGCACAACAGCGTCAGAAAAATAACTGGTGCCGAGGAGTTTTCAAATGTGCTAGTGAAATTTCCTATCTCTTTTTTACACCAGCGACAGACACAGAACTGGTGCTGAGTAGTTTTTAAGTCTGCTAGATAACATTCCTATCTTGTTGCACACCAGCATCAGAAACATAACTGCTGCTGAGGATTTTTCAAGTGTGCTAGTGAAGATTCCTATCTTTTTGCACACCAGCGTCCAAAAAATAACTGTTGCTGAGGAGTTTTTGAGTCTGCTAGATAACATTCCTATCGTGTTCCATGCCAGCGTCAGAAACATATCTGTTGCTGAGGAGTTCCAAGTGTGCTAGTGAAGATTCCTATCTTATTGCACACCAGCGTCAGAAAAACAACTCGCGCTGAGGAGCTTTTGAGAGAAGATACCTATCTTGTGGCACACCAGTGTCAGAAACATAACTGGGTCTGAGTAGTTTTTAAGTGTGCTAGTGAAGATTCCTATATATTTTGCACACCAGCGTCAGAAAAATAACTGGTGCCGAGGAGTTTTCAAATGTGCTAGTGAAATTTCCTATCTCTTTTGCACACCAGCGTCAGAAAAATAACTGGTGCTGAGGAGTTTTTGAGAGAAGATACCTATCTTGTGGCAGACCAGTGTCAGAAACATAACTGGTTCTGTATCATAACCACATAACCATTTGCTGTATCAACATTGGCTTTTATGATGACACCCAAAATGTGTAGCAACCTTAGTCTGAGTAAATTTAATGACAAATACAGTTAAAATAAAGAAACATACCGCACAGGCGGTGTAGTGGCTACCGCGTCCTACTACTAAGCCTCTGTGTCCGGGCACGGGCATGGTCCTGGCACAGTCATGGATGTTTCTGTTTGTCCCATTATTGTTAATAGATGTTATTTAGAATAAAATAAATATTAAATGGATATTTAGGGGGTATAAGACTATATTCGAGATTGCAGTCAAAACTTCAAGAGAAAACTCTCAATCATAACAACTAGAAAGGAACATGATTTTCGTTGAAATGAGTTCAGAAATGAAAATGTAGGTTACGGCCAGTTATTTAAGCTAGGGGTCTATGCCGGGGATGGGATTACCCTTCGTAGTGGACTTTCCAAGGGTTCCTATCCCGTATTTACGTGAAGTTTCGGAGAAAATCACGGAAAACTCTAAACGGTTAGGTCGGCGAATACGACCTGGTTTCGAGCCAGGCACCTTGCGCTTCTCAGTTAAAAGTTCTAGCGCTACGCCACTTGTAGGGCCTTGAAATGAGTCCAGAAATATTTTCAACATGCCTTACTGTTCTTACACAGTAGGGTGGAGCGAAAAAAGTCAAATTGATATTTTCGAGTCGCTATAGAGCGGAAAAATTGCGATTGGTGAATACAAGAAAAACAAAAAAAAAATTATTCAAATCGGACTTTATCTTCCGATCGCGCAAACCGTCTAAAAATTTTAAAAAAATGAAAATTTCCGATTTTTTCTGAATTTTTTAAAAAAATTTATTATATATATTTTTTATTGATATATGGAAATATATTGACAGATTGTACTGTTTAATAATAATAATGAAAAATGACTGCGTTTAGGGAATATCTTCCGATGGCGCAAGCTCAATAAAAGTAGGGAAAAACTCAACTTTGAGTGATTTTGATGTATTAAGAAACTAATCCTCTGAGGTCAGTTTGCGTTCCAATGTTAACATTTTCATATAAAGTGTGCAACTCTTTGCTCATTTAGATACTTTGTGATATTTAAGCAACCCAGAACCCCCACGGGTAGGTGGTTGAACTTCGAGTTCCACCCACACTTTTCCATCCATCCAACCAATGAGTGTGTTTGCATTTACATTACTTAAATCTATAGTTTGTTATTTCATCTGTTTAAGTCTGACTTTTAGACTCGACTTTGTACTGCGATTTTGCGTCAAATTCCTGTATCACGGATCTTGATTTCAGTTTGGCCCTGATGAATACATCTCTTGATTGGGACCCACATACCTTGAGCGATGCTTCCGTTACCAATTTAACACACTGCTCGAATGCTTGCGTGTGGCAGGGAAATTTTTTAACATCCCAGTCTGGGATATCGCCTGATTGTATAAAGGAATGTATTTCTTCATTGGTTATTCTCCGAAGAAGATGTGGAGATGATAATTTTGCTGCATTCCAATCAATTACTTCTGTGTAGTCTGCCGCATCGAAGTTTAAAGTAGGTGTGATAAAGTTTCTGATGCCTTTACCTTTTGAAACAGTCTGCCTGGCTTTTAAAACTCTTTTTAGCCCTAGCTCTCTTATGTGCCTTCCCTTATCAAAGATCATTGCCAAGAGTAGGTTTTCTGGATGAGCAAAGAACGAGTTTCGTTCAATTATACTGAATACCACTTTCTTAAGGTCGTCAGGCAAGCATCGAGATGTTTCTATTGTTCTGTACAGGTAAATAGGCCCGTCTGTAATGTACTTACTGCATTTTATTTCAAACCAAACTGGCATGTAACATTTTAAAATGAATGTCACTATAGCTTTTAAGGAATCCGATGGGTTTTATACGCTCACGTAAAGTCGAAGGACTCTATTTGCATAAGTGAGCCATCTGGCATGTGACATTAGGCCGGGTCCCTCTTTGATAAGTCATTTGGAAACTTGCCCCTTTTGATTGCTTGACTTATGTCGAAAAGATATATTTGGTCCTTGATTGACAGTTGCCTATCCACTTCTGGAATTTCACAATCAATATTTGAAATTTTGTAACTGTGAGCTTTTCGCAACCAATAAGACTCTGCCCAATAGGCCCACTTAAAGATCTTGGGCCAGTTGTTTCACCATCCAAATGTTGAAAAAGATGACGAAAAGGTAACTCAATAAAATGCAACAAACAAACAGCCCACTGGAGTGATCGTCCGAGATGTACTTCCAGCTGTCTGATAGTACCACCTTTCCATCCAGCATTGGTATTTGTACCATCATAGCCTACCAAATCTAAGTATTCTAGTGAAACCCCTTGTTGAGTAAGACACGATACTATTAAAGCTGCAATGTCCTTAGCAGATCCCGAGTTTGAAGACACATGACATAAATAAACTGAGCCAGGTTCTTTTATGATAGAATAGTGGTCTTCTTTATTAGTTCGACGATACTGCTTCGATCCGATTCTTTCTATAACTAAGGTATCATCTTTTCTTCCGTCAAAATATATGCTATGTAGTTCATCTGAATCTAGATGACTTTCCTGTAAATATTTTCTAGTACGGCTCCTTTCCCTTCTAATTTTGTGTCGGTCAATGACTTGAGAAGTGTGTTTCAGTTATTACACCGATATCTTCCAGCAAACTCGATGCTATGGCAGCAGCTGCACGGTCAGATACCCCGTAGCGATCACAATGTAAAGATGTAAATTGTAACTTCACTCTCATCTGCCATGGGAATTTTTTCTTCTTAGAGCTGCTGGGCTTGTAATGGTCGTCATCAAATTCTACATTGGCACTAAAACTCTATTGTATTTCATCCAAATCCCCAGGCTCTTTTATTTCACCTTCAACAGGCTTGGAAAGCTGCCTTTTTAATGGATAGTTTCGTCTTCAAAATCTAGCACTCAGTTTTTTCGTCTCCTTTTGATCTATATTACCGATTTTTCCTATTCCGTACTTTCTCTGGAGGTAGATGGATTTATGCTCCATGACTGAAATTTTGTTTGGTTTGGTGAACTACTAAACCTTTCTGCTCTCAAAATCACTCGAAGTTGAAATTTTTCCTATTTTATTGAGCTTGCGCGATCGGAATATTGTCCCTAAACACAGTCATTTTCATCATTATTATTAAACAGTACAATCTGTCAATATTTTTACATAGAGCGATAAAATATATATATAATAATTTCTTTTAATTCAGAAATATCGGAAATTTTCAATTTTTTTAAATTTTTAGACGGTTTACGCGATCGGAAGATAAAGTCCGATTTGAATAATTTTTCTTTTTGTTTTTCTTGTTCTCACCAATCGCAATTTTCCCGCACTATAGGGACTCAAAAATATCAATTTGACTTTTTTCGCTCCACCCTATTACACAGTACATTGTTGACTAAATAGAAATTAGTCCAGAAATTTAGTTAATACTGCACTGAGTATAAAGAACAGTAAGGTATGGGCGCGAAGCTCGCTGCCTTGGCGGCTAGTTAAATATAAAAACAATCATCTGGCAATCATTTACAATATTCACAATAACTATCCCTCTTGCTTTTTTTACTCTCAACCTATATATTAGTAGTTATAATTTATAATCCTCCCTCATGACCATAAGAAGGGGGCGCCGATGAGGTGCTAGCCTAGGCACTTCCAATAACTAATTCGCCTCTGATTTTAATTAAAATTTTGTCCCCAATTGTCGTTTTACAACAAACCGGAAAAAGTCCTGAAACTGTATGGTAAGGTGACCAAACGTCTCCAATTTTTGTATTTTTTACAATTTGTAGCCAAAATGTAAAAAAGCAGTTAGGCACAATTTTTAATTATTAGCACTTGAGTGTTATTTCGCTCGATCACGGTTTTTGTGTAGACACGAATTTCCTACAACTAGCGCGTCGTGTCACTTTTCAATTTTTATAAATATATTTTGAGTATAGTTAGAAAACGCCTGGCGAATATTGTAAAATAGTTTTAGTAGGCGATTTAAATATAGATTTTAATTCCGAAGAAGTGTTTTATAGAACAGAGAAGACAAATACGGTAAACTCATATATTACGATACACTTTCCAAATGGTATTTATAAAGGTGAAGTATAGTTTGACTATGTCTAGCGAAAATATTTAAACAGTTTTGGTAGGTGATTTTAATATAGATTTCTATTCCGAAGATGTGTTTTATGGAACAAGGAAGGAAAACACGATACACTCATGGATTATGATGTATAAGACTATATTCGAGAAGTCCATTCGAAAATGTCCATTCTAAACAGTATTTAAAACGTCTACGCGATATAGTTGAAATATGCCTGGCGTAGATTATAAAACAGTTTCAGTAGGCGATTTTAGAATACATTTCGATTCCAAGGGTGTGTTTTATGGTACAAGAAAGAGTTGATTCCTATTTTAACGCCCCCACTCTCGCGAACCTAAAAAATCCCAACACTTTGGAGAGCTCTGCAGTCATGGGTCTCTAGGAGTTATGCACAAGTTTCAACACTCCCAAAAGAACTAGAAGAAAACTAAAGTGAACATAAATTAGTGATAAACGTACCATTTAAGGAATTTGAAGACACTTAATTATTAAAACTACATTAATTGGCAACACAAAATAAACAAAAATGTAACGGAATGCTGTACTTACATGTTGTTCCAAATCGCCGTATTAATTCTAACGGCGAGATTCAGGTGAAACGCGCGCGATCGAGTTCGAATCGAACGTTTTTCAGTCCCCAGAATACTTCCAATGAAAAAAACATATCGCGCTGTCACGTGATCAAAACACGATTGTTTTGTTTCAGTTGAATAAGAAACATTGATATATTTCGAAGTTTCCCCTGTTCGACGCGGAAAACGTTCCAATCGCGATTCACTTGTATCGCGCCCTAAATTACAATTGCCACATAAATACAAAAAGTCTTCATATTAACTGCACATGTTTAACTATCGCCACCTTAGCGAGAGTCGGGGAGTTAAGTAGGAATGAACCCAAAAAAGGCAAACACGGCACACTCATGGCTTATGATGCACATTCGAACCAATATTTAAAACGGTGAAGTGTAGTTGTAATATATCCTTGGCGAAGATTGTAAAATAGTTTTAGTAGGCGATTTTAAGGTAGATTTTGATTCCAACGAAGGGTTTTATGAAACAAGGAAGAAAAATACGGCACACTTATGAATAATGATACACTTTCCAACTTAATAAGGAAGAAAAATAGGGACCTACGCATAAATTATGATACACTTTTGATATATAGCACTTTAGTGCGTATTTAAAATCTTAGTGTTTCAGATTTTCTTCCTTTTTTTTACACTGGTTTTAATCTGTTTACTCTTAATTATTTCATTAGTTTTAAAATGTAATTTGGTCACTTTATGAAATTGGGGACTGTCCTCGAAAATTGGGACACAAACATTTGAGGAAAATTATCTGGTTGCCCCCAATCCCCAATTACTGATGTAGAATTGGGGACGTTTTTTAAATTAAACCTTTTAGCTTCTATTTATTCAACTGAAGAATTGTTAATATTCATAAAATGAAGGATACACGATTCTTTATTTAAAAATTCAGAAGAAATAATCATTATAACACCTTATCCAACAGTGGGTGCATTCCTAAACAACAAACTCGTTGCACGAGTTTTCCTAAGAAAACTGGAATGCGTAGTTTATTTAGTTTCGTCGCCTAGGAGACGTGTTTATTTACAGTTCACGAATGCGTTATTTTTGCTTAGGAGATTTTAGCACATACTCATATAAAATCAACAGGATTTTTAAAAGAAAGAGTAGCCATAATTGAAGTGCACAGATCAAAATTTAGAAATTTCAACTTAAACTTTATTTTTTCAAAAGTATTTAGCAAGAGAAGTTCAAATTTTGCTATTAACGGTTTAAATCAATTTCAATCTTAACTTTAAAATATGCATTTTTGAATTTGCTAATATGAACAATAGAAGAAAATGATTACCTTTGAAAAATTATGTACCTTCGTAGTAGTTTCTAACGTATGCATGAATTTCCTCCTCAAAAAATTAATATTTGCAGCTTCAGCAAACGTAAAATACTTTTCATAACAACATACTTTTCCATAACATCGACGCCAACTGAAAACAGCAACAACGTGCAGCAAGTGTATCTTTTCAACAATTTACTGAACCTGATACGTGCTCTGCTCAGTTTACTTAGTTTGAAACTAATCACGCTCAGTTTCCTTTAAGTAAGGTGACCATACGTCCTCGAAATTCGAGGACAGCCCCAAATATAGATCTTTTTTTCATTTTGTCCCCAAAAATACTTTGTCCCCAAATGTCCGCAAATTTAAAGATTTGTACTTTTTTCCCTGAAAGTTTCAGTTTAGTTTATTTCTTTCAGTAAAAAACTGAAGAAAAAAGAAAAATAAACGAACTAAAAGCGCCATCTACTCAGAGAAACAATGAAATTCGATCTCTGAAAACGTTTGTTGTCATTGTGTGTGTAGCGTGTACAGACATTCAATAAAGTATCCGACTATGAGCCAAATTTCCCATTTCAGTTTTGTTAATGATTAATCACTTTTCATGAACCATGCTTGAAATTGACGTACGAAAATTTTCTTGCACTCGAATACTTTTTTTAGAGGGTGTAAAAAGTTTCATGAAAAATTATTACAAAATTATTCAATGTAAAAAGCGATGTCTTCAGAGAAATACAAATACTATTCTAAGAGTTAAATTTTGAATAAATTGCAATATTTCAACATGATGTTCTTTTCATATTTCTGGTTTAAATAAATATTTATAAATGAATGAAATACTTAAATTAATTTATTAGAAATAAGAATACACAATTGATATAAAAAGCTAATAGAGTTCATTTTTATGAATCAAACTCAGTATCAAGGATTTAAAGTAGGGGTATACTGGTATACATGGTAATATTTTGTGTCCTCGAATCAGGGCTGGGGAGTAACGCGCTACAAGTAGCGAAACTACAGTAGTCGCTACTTTTTTTAGTAGTTTGTAGTGTAGCGCACTACAAAAAATTAGTAGTTTGTAGCGCGTTTTGGAAACTACTTTTGCCGCGTCATCATTTCCGGTGATTGATCTCGTGGTGCAAATTCTCTTTCTTATGACACCAAGCATAGAACTGGAACTGATACTTGAAAGAATACTCATTCCCTCCCCCGCCCCTCCCAGGGTATCTATGTGTGCCCCGTGCCCCCCGGGATTTTATGGGGGCACACACCACACGCACAGGAGTGAGCATAGATCTTTTAAGGACTAGATAGGAAATCGCCATGCTTTGCTTCGACCACCAGGTCATGTGATTCGTAATCCCCACCCTCGAGTTGAGGACTGGGTTAATTGGCGGTAAAGCCTCTTTGCGTAGTTTGAGTGACAGCTTGTTCAGCAAATAGCTTTCAAGGCTTTCAACCTTGCTGGTATGATTGATGGCGATTACGTGCGCTTGAGTTCGCAGAGCCAGCTGAGAAGGAGGAAAAGAAAGAAAAAAAAAGATTATTTAAGTAAGATGCAAAGTGAAATGGCGTAGCTGGATGATAATATTTATGTAGGATAATAAATATTTCAATCATATTTTTTAATTTTCGATCGTAAATTTCACTACATATTTTTCAAATAAAATGCTGCAGAATATTTTTGTATTTATCACCCTAATGTTTATATCATAGTATTTATTTATAGTAACGTGACCAAAATTTCTATTTTGAGGCAGCTAGTTAATTTTTAAAAGTCAAATAAAAGCAGAAACTAGTGCAATACAGTATTCTATTTTAAAGTTTTTTTTATAGACGAAACAGTTTTGTTTTCATTGAAGGAACAATTACTATTCATAGTATTCTTGGTATTTAAATATTTGCTTTCAGTATTCAAGGCGTCCTCGAAAATAAAGAACATCTGCTCATTATATTTATAGTGAGATCTTCACTTTGCTCCACTAAGAAAGTTATTTCCTTTTATATGTTCCGACTGAAAATCAGCTGTATTAGTTTCGGCGCGATCAACAAAAATCGCTACTTTTGACAAGCACCAACGTTAAGTTTGCTCTGAATAATGGCCTGACGACACTGTGCTGTTTAGCTAAAAAATGTATGGCTATACCGTAGTCGCCCTCACATAATTGTCGCACCCCCATTTTGAAGCAGAAAAAATAGCTTTAGAGTTCCAATATTATGTACTAGATTTTCCCCTCATAATAGTCGCACCTAGACTTTCACCATGAAAAACTGGCAAAAAAATGCGATTATTACATGAGTGAAGATGTTAATGCTATCGCTATGAAACAGAACAATTACTATTATTACTATTATTTTTCATAAAATTAGTCTCTCTCTCTGGTATTTTAAATTTATATCAAAATTTACAAATTTTTAAACTTAAAAGGTAATTTTTCTTAGGATTGCTAGTAGGGCAGTGATAAAATCACAGAAATAGAAACGGACATTTATTTTTTCTGTACCAAAATTTGAAAAATTGATGGCATTAAAAAATATACATAATTAAAAAAAATAAATTATGAATTTCCCACAGTACCATATACGAGCCTCACCATGGCACAGTGGTTATATCACTGAAATGGTAGACGACCGAAGTGTGAAGGTCCTGGGTTCGGGTCCCATCGCGCGGTCGTCAATCAAACGGTCTGGAGTTTAGGTAGGTTTTCTCCAAATGTAATGTGAATACGCGTTAGAACGCCTTAGAAAGTCCTCCTACCAAGGCATCCTCCTTCTTAGGCAGATACCCTTCGCGCAGGTTCGCCCTAATCACACACAATCCAAAATCTACCATGTAGATGGAAAAACGTTTCTGCTCCCTTTTCCTAGGACATTCTTATTACATTTCTTTGCTACATTTTGAGTGGTCCTATGAAAAATTGTGATGCAAGGTCTTTTATCAGATGACAGGTCTTTAAAATATTAATCATTGAAAAATTTATGTCGTAGTTTCTATAAACCGATTCATTATCGACGTAATTTATAGCCGATTACAGAATTATAAAATTAAAATGATATTTTTTCTTCAAAACTTTTGTTTTTACTAATAAATTTATGTAGAACACACTTTGTTAGCAATTTCTTGTACGGTGAGGATCATACCTGCCAGCGACATTCTTCAGAGATTTAAGTTCCGCGAGTGAAATAGCTAGAAATTAAAAACTGCAAAACAGTGAAGTCGTAGATTTGAAAGAAAAGTCTTCATGTGCATGTGCTTAAAGCTGTTTTGTAATATAGCAATACCTGAAAAATATTTATTTCAAGAACGCCGAACGATCAGAATAAATCGAAAGAATCAGATAAGTTACTCCTTTCAACTCTACCGCTGCTTTTGTGAATATTCTTTCAATTACTTTTAAGTAGACAAGCCAAACAGAAAAATCCACTATACTCTATTAAGTGCATCCCATGTATTCATAAAAAAAAGTACCATTTTAGTGCAAACCATAGAACAGAAGATCTATGGTGTAAACGTGCTATGTACAAAAGAGTCGTAGTCGTTTGTCAAACAACTAACACACGAAGCGGCAAAGATGTTTAACAAGTACTTGAAAGAGATCATTAGTCATATGACAGCCTAAGTAAAGGGTAATATGTTGCAGGCACACACGAACGTGCAAAGACGAGCTTATAAAAGCCTATTGTGTATAAAAATCATTAAAGTAGTATGGTAAGAATTACCAGTATACTAGTGTATCGTTGCGCCCTGCGATGCTGAATGCCAGCATAGGATGCCGACATAAACAGTTGCACTTCAACACAATGTGATTGCCGTACAATATGTTTTCGAGTTGTTTCGCGACCCGAAGGGAGATCTGGAAAACGGAAAACGCCCACCAGTAGGAAATCTATCCCTCCTTCCGCCCGTCCTCCCGTAGGTGTTGCGGTCGGAATCTCCATACTCATTTCTCTTCTTCTACGTCCCTATCCTAGTTCTATGGGAGTGAGGGAGGGGGGAGAGGTTTTTTTTTTTTTCCTGCCTGAAGCCTGACCTTGTACATCTTTTTTCTTTTTATCGTTCTCAGTATCATTTGTAGACTCCCCAATCTGCTATAAAGAGGACAAAAAAAGAAGGAAAGGGAATCCAAAGCTGATCATATTTAAATGTGACCTCGGGGGTACTGGGTTACTTGTAGGTAAAGGCGCACCCACGGAGGGGCTATGGGGGCTAAAACTCCACTAAAACTGGAGAGTTAGATCTGAAAACCTTTAAAAATTGAAAAATGTCATTAATGAATTAAAACATTTTATTATTAAAAATTATCTTAACTATTTATAAATTATTTTTTTACCAAAGAAAAAAAAAGAGAAGTTGGTTTTTAAGTAAATACTTACTGTCAGTGTATGAAATACAGTTAATTCTATTACAACGTCAGTGAAGAAGTCAGGTATTTATTTATGACTCTATAACGAGTTACGCGCGCGCGCGCTGATAGTGGCCTTGTGTTCTATGGGCGTGTGATACAGAATATTTTGACGTTATAAGGGAATTATTACTATAATCGAAGTCACTATAACCAAGTTCATCAATATTTGTAGTCTTAGCCCCTCCTAAACTAAAATCTTCGGGGCCCCCTTTACTATACCATACCAAGCATTTTAACATAGTATTTTCAGAGTC
Organism: Cheiracanthium punctorium; assembly: GCA_038373885.1. Taxonomy (NCBI): domain Eukaryota; kingdom Metazoa; phylum Arthropoda; class Arachnida; order Araneae; family Cheiracanthiidae; genus Cheiracanthium; species Cheiracanthium punctorium. The sequence goes on from JAWZYV010000498.1 coordinate 499,536, forward strand.
TCATTATCACACGGACGCGCGGGCAATAGCCGGAAGCCCCTGAAAAATAGAGACCTCGCAAATCTCTCGATTTATTGTATATTAAATTTATATATGCTGCAATAATAATTTTTGTTAAGCTAAATTTCCTTTATGATATCTATATCATAATTGTGTAACAATAAAAAGGCTTCGAGACTTATATTTTCCGTTCTTCTAACTCAATGATAATGGTTTCTAAGACTAGATTAAGAAAATAGAAATTAAAGGCGTTTTTGAAAACTAATGGCCATATGTACTTATCATAAAATATCCATTAGTTAGCATTATATATATATATATATTATGACGAAGAAAAGAAAATTTTCTGGCAGGCGGAACTTGGCGTACACATACGCTAATAATATAAATGAATTTTAAAAAAATATTAAAATTAATTTTAAATGCATAGTCTTGTTCTAAATGAGTATAAATACATGGGTAATTTTTAATTCAATTTTAGAATTATTTAAAAAATGTTTTATTTTTATGCTGGGAAAATAGAAAATAATCAAAAATAAGTTAAATGCCTGTAATAGTACAGAGGCCCAAAATAAGCTCTTGCCCCGGGGCCCCATCTATGATCAGGGTCTGCATATTTTTGACCGCTATTGCGTTTTTGCAACATAAAACAAATATTGAATTTTAAAAAATTACGTAGATATACTTGAGCAAGATTATATAACCAAGAATATATTTTTTAAATATTTTATCCATTTGTATTATTAACATTATGGACATTAAGTCTGGGATGAGGGCCGGATTTAGGGGAGGGCAACCGAAGCTGCAGCTCCAGGTCCTCCACAAGAGAGGAGGCCCCCACACAATAGACATATTTGCATAAAATTTCCTAACGAATATCGAACTCGGAAATCCAATCCTGGACTTCTAGGCTATGAGTTAAGGGCGAACCCACTTCGCCACACTTGTCTTTGAAAAAATTATTAACTTGTTTGAGAAATAATTAGGGGCCACCACTCCTTTGTTGCCTCAGGGCGTCCACACCTCTAAATCCAGCACTGTCTGGGATGTTTATTTCTACAAGGCGCTCAAGTTTAGCGTGCTAGAAAATTTTCCTGGACCGACAAAAAATTTGTAATTTTCTTTCTTCTTTAAAACGTAAAACACAAGGCACTGGTATTCGGGGTAAAAAATGGCATTCAATTTACTGTACTTTGATCAAATCGTGTTCACCATCCAAAAAATCTCTCCCAGTTGATCTAGTGATGGACAACAATACAACAATAACTGTTACAGAGGAAATTGCTTTATTTTGATTATTATTATTATTTTTATTTCAGTATATATGAATTTTTAATCTATATTATTGGAATATTTGGGGACGCGGGCTATTCCCCCCCCCCCCCTTGTCAATGTGATAATCTGGGAACTCCAGAGAGAAATCAGAATCAGAACAGCTTGCATTTGCATTAACTTCTCTAGTCTGCCTCAGAGTGTAAAAGAAAAAGTAGCTGCATTTAACTTCATATTAAGCCAAGGCCAGTTGGCGATCCAGAGGGGGCATGTGTATTTCCCAGATGAATCAAGTTTAGACCATAAAAACTGATTATTTTGAAAAATAATGTATGTAAGGTTTGAGTTTTTGAAATATCTATTTCTGTGCATAAAAGTGAGCATTTTTTGCTTTTGAAAAGGAATTTTACATATCTTTAAATAGCATGCTTTTGTGCTTAGGGCCTAAATCAAAGAACCGAAGGTATGTTTAACTTATGTGTATATTTTTTTCTCTTTCTTAAATGTAATATAAAACCAAAAATAATTGAACAGTATGTAAGATATTACAAAAATTAGTTTTATGCGTGATTCCCCCCCCCCCTCCCCCGACGAATCTCGATGAAAGTGAAAGTTTATTTTTGTAATAGTTATAGTATTTTATGATCTCAAAGAAAACAGCAACAAATAAGAATACGAGTTTTGTTTTAAAATATAAGTAACCGGATTATCTAAATACAAATTTAATGATTTTTTGAAAATCGCCTTTTCCCAAAGAGGAACAGGGGGCAAAACGGGTATTTCACAAATTTTTAATATTGATTTCATATCTCAAATTAAAATAACAGACATTCACAGGATTTTTGTTTTAAAATATATAAAAAGAGGAAAAGCGGGAAAAAAAATTGGGTGATTCTTCGAAATTTACCTTGAGGGGGGTGGGGTCAAAATGAGTTTTTCACATATACTTCATATCTTACAGTGGAAAAAAAAACAGCTATTAAGATTTTTTGTTTTAAAATATAACAAAACGGGAAACCTAAAGAAAAATTTAAGGATTTTTTAAAGATTGCCTCTCCAAGGGATGCTGCACTGGGGGAGGGGGCAAAATGTTTTTTACATATATATATAACATATCCTTTGTATTAAAAAAAGAACATTCATATGATTTTTATTTTAAAATACAACAAAAAAGAATATCTAAAAAGAAATTTTAGGAAGGGGTGGGGATAGCAAGTTGGCAAAACAAAGAAAAACAAATGAAGTATAAGATTTTTATTTTTATTTTGCTTTAAAATGTAATAAGCAAGAACGTCTAAAAAATATTAGGATTTTTTTGTCGCCCTTATGGGGGAGAGGAGAGAGCCAAAACATGTTTTTCAAATATCCTTCATATCTCAAAGAAGAAAAAAAAGCAGCTATTCTTTATTTGTTCATGAAATATTTAGATTAGTTAAAATATGTGTTAATTTTAAAAAAAGTTTTGCTATGTCACTTTCTTCAAACATTCAACTATCAATATACGTCAAAAAATAGTAAGGCTGTCTCAGCCCCCCCCCCCCAGAATGTACATTTTGTATGGCAAAATTATTACATACGTAGCTCTAAACGACACATTTAGTGACGTAAGCTGTCCTCCCTTCGCGAATAAATAAATCATTAGCTTTTGAAATGAAATGTCGTTAATTTAAATATACAAGTACAACGTTGTGCTCTTACCAAAACATAGGAACTAAATTAATTTGGCAAGCCGTTACGTGATCTTCCATCTTGACACAATGACCCCTCAATTATTGAATCGTTTCTTTATACAACTAGTCCCACCAGTGGCGTATGAAGACTTCCTTCAAGGGTGGGGGTGGGGGGTTATAGACATAACTTTGTGTTAAAATGCGTAATATTTAAGCTAAAAATTGAAAATTTATGGGTATTTTGTTAACAAAATTTTGACAAGAGGGGGGGGGGGGGTTGAGGGACTGGAAACGGTGCAATAACGCCACCGAAAAGGAAAGCCCTCTCAACATCACTTGAATGTTAATCAGGGAGAGCATAGCATTGTTTAGTCCAAGGCTGAAAGAGCCGAACGTCTCTTCCTGAGAAAACTTAAATTTAAAAATGTGAGGTATTAGGTATTACCCAATATTAAACCCGTGTTTTATCAGTCCCCCATCATCCAACGGAGGAGACTCCCCTGGAATGGCCAATGTTGCTTTCGAGGACGGGGGTGTTTGAATGCACCGTCAGGGTACAGCTTTGCTTTGCGCTTGCGATAGCTTCCAGAGAACCCATATTTAACTTGTTCGCTTTCATGTAGTAAAAAAAAAAGGCACAAAAAAGTATGTAATCACTTCTGTAATCACCTTGCTGTATTTTTAATGCTATTTATATTAGAAATAAGGTATGTATTTTGTAGATGCAATTAAGTGGATAAAATATTGTTTTTTAAATTAAGGTAGAAACGTATTTAAAAAAAAAAAAACCCTCAGTTAAACGAGTTTTGACCGAGTTTAACGAGTTTCCCTTTCAGACATCCAATTATTATTATTATTATTTTAACTTTTTTGGTTCTCATGATTTTTCTCATGCATTCAGAGCTCACTTTCCCAATTTATTTTTATCACAGAGGTATTAAAACTGAATTAGTTTCAACAATACTTCAATGATTAGCAGTAGTTGTCAGCAGTGCCGGCCCAAGGGGGGGTACAAATGTAGACGATCACCTAAGGCCCCGCGCTTAAAGAGGCCCCGCTCCTGGGCCAAATGGCCATTTTTTTGTTATCACATCCCGAATATTCCGAAAAAAGCCGAGAAATAAAACTAATATGTACTAGCAATGCTATTAGTAACTTACGTAAGACATGATAATAAAAAAGTCCCCGCTCTTGCGCTTCGCTTGGGGCCCCGCAAGCCCTCGGGCCGGCTCTGTTGTCAGTAGCGTATATATTGGCTTCCATTTCGAGGGGAGGGGGACGATTCGGTATTTTAAACTTTATTGTTCTAAAGTTAAAAGAAATGTTTCAAAATAGCTCCTTTTTAATAATTGCTTTACATTTCTTGAGGGGGCCCCCGGCCCTCCTCAAGCACTCCCCTGGTAGTTGTTTATTAGTGCAATAGTTTTTTTCTAATTAAGATATCAATAGTTTTCTCTAATTAGGATATAAATATCCTTAAATATGAATGTAATGCAAACTGAATCTGTTAGCAAAATTTGTCTCCTAAAAGTAGCGAAGTAGCGACTACATTTCAAAAGTAGTGTAGCTAACTACATTTTTCAAAAAGTAGTTGTAGTTGTAGTTAGCTACATTTTCCGAAAAGTAGCGGTAGGGGTAGTTGTAGTTCGCTACAAAAAAAAAGTAGTTTTTCCCACCACTGCCTCGAATAAGTCCTCAAAAATGTTTTCTAGTGTCCCCAAGTTTTCCTTGGATTCGAGGACAATGCTTGATTTGTCGCCAAAATACTGAATAGAAATATGGTCGCCTTAGGTATACATGGTAATATGTTGGGCCCGTTTACATGTGCAAAAATGCGGAGTAAATCCCGGGACTTACACTGCTTTCTGCCCCGCTTCCCCTACTTAGGGAAAAAATGCGGGGTAGAAAGATTCGTGGTCGAAAGGAGGGTTAATGCAGAGTCAACCCCGCTTTCCCATGATGCACTGCGAGTTTTCCCCTGTACTCCGCTTTTAACCCGGGATTTTCCATTTTCACATGTAAACGGGCCTGTTGTGTCCTCGAATAAGTCCCCAAAAATATTTTCTTGTGTCGCCAAGTTTTCCCTTGATTCGAGGACAATGCTTGATTTGTCCCCAAAATACTGTATTAGAAATATGGTCGCCTTACCTTTAAGATAACATGACCAAACGTCCCCATTTTCAGGGTGTTTTTCAAATTGTCCCCAGAATGTAAAAATGGAACTGGGGACAATTTTTAATTATTGCATTGTTTTTCAATTAAATTACTGTTAATTATTGCATTAATTATAAATGTCCCCAGTTTTGTTGTCAGAATCGGGGACATGTCCCCGATTCTGACTACAAAAATCTGGTCACCTTACTTTAAGAGCACTTTTAGAATATGGAAACTCGGTGCACGAGCGTAACTCGTTTAGCGTTTACGAATGCAACCAGTTACACTTGAGAATAGCGATCATTTCTAAGCTGCATGTTAACCATACTGGCTGCATATTTGTGTATGTGTTGTGTTTCATCAAATTTCATTTTCAGTTTGGCATCACCACTTTGCTATAGCGGTGGTCAGTCAGCAAGGTCGTGAAAATAAGGATATTTAAATAGAAATTTGAAATAAATACATTTTAATAATGTTTTCGACAGTAGCGAAAACTGCCACTTTTGCACCATTATGGTATTATTTTGCTAATTAATACCCTTTTTTACTATAATATGTTTTCGAGTGCTTAATTTAACGTGATCGCTTGTTCCTATGTACATGTTTTTATTTTTTTTTTTTAGTTTTACATTGTAAATAAATTTAAATTTATGCTCATGTTATGTAGAATATATCAGACACATATATAATAATACAGATTACATTATTAAATTTTTGTTTTGTGAATAATTGTCTTGTAGCTATGCTGCTCTAATTAGTTTCCGGAGATAGTGATATTGGTTTCACAAACTTATTAACAATACAAACTATTTGATCTTTCGTGTTTGTTCCGAAATGCAATAAGAGTAAAAAAAATGTGTATTTCTTGTGAACGATCTTAACAGTTAAGGTCAAATCCTGGTATAAGACCGTTGCTATCCAGACCGATGGAGTCATTAGCTCGCAGCTATTCGGAACGTTGTTTCGGTTTCTATTTACCTACATGTTTTGTGTAAAAGACAAAAAGATAATAATTTAAATTGATTTTAAAAATTGATACAGAAAAATTTATGTACATTTTTAAAAATCGATGTTTTGGACTAAAGTGCTTTCATTTAGTTCTAAATATATGCATAATTTTAAGTTCATCATTAGTATACAAAAATTTTGATATCCACTATAGCAGTGGCTCCCAACCTTTTAGTATTGTGCCCCCAACAAATTATAATTTACAATGGCATATTCCACAGCATACATACAGTTTTTTATTCTTCAGTAGTGAACATTTTGTCTCCCCTTGTACAAATTATGTTATCAGTAAAATTTAAATAAACATATTAAGCTAAAATAGTAATACTTTGGAGTAAAACTAAGAATAAATTAAATGATTTAAAAAAAAAAATGCATTATCACTTGCAATTTCCTGTTTTTCGCTACCCCCACATTCACACGTATACGGCTGCAAACACTCTGCACCTCCACCAGCTGAGAAATGCTGCACTATAGAGTGGGCCAAATAGCCTGTTTTGTAGTGCTTATTTAATTTTTTAAACTAATGATGTTGTAATGATGCATTTAAAATTGTATGTATATTTAGGACACCCCCCCCCCAAAAAAAAGGAAAAATTGTCCAAAATATCACTTCTTAAAATCTGCATTAAAGCTTTTTTATTTTAACTTTTAAAAGCAGATTCGGTACTTGCATATTATCCTGGGGATCTGCCAAGACGAGCGGTTTTTTGTGATGATAAATGCTGGACACATGAAATTATAGATGTTTTGGAATATGGTTGGCAACAGCTTGTGAGCACATGTTACAAAAAATAGTTTGGTGTGAATAACTGCTGGGATAGTACGCAAGTACTGCAGATTCAATTTTTGCCTTTATCTTGCTTAGAAATGCTTCAGTCTTGCTTTGTTTACACTAAAAATATATTTTTATCTGGGGGTCTGTTAAGGAGAAATTTGGGTCCCTTAACGAACCCTTGACAAAATATTTTATCCTAAAAACAGACCTTTCACAAAATTCTTCGACTGGTAAATGGCCCCTTCACAAATGTAATTGATCAATTCGGTAACAGATTTCAATTAATTTGTCACACACATTACATGTTTTATAAAATTAATAAATTATAAAATTTTTTAAATGTTGCACATGTAATTGTTTTCTTAAAAATGTAAAATAAGATAATATTAACTGGTACTTAATTTCGCTGATCTAATTAAAAAGAACTTCAAAAAGGGAAAAAAAAAAAAACAACAGTGTATGTATGTCACACATACTACAATGGAATCTCCCTTAATATTAAATTGGATGATTCTTGAAAAAAATCTGTATTATCTGGAAATTTCGATTATCTGATCTGATGTTGGTTTGGTTCCAGTTATGTCCTGAAGATGTCCCAAGGCCACCGAAAATGCTTTTAAAGGATTTTAGTGTACTTTAAACTTTTTAATGATTTTATCTCCTTTTTATTGCTTTTATAATTAAGAAACATTTTAAAAAAGTGTTTCTTTTTTTTTTCTAATAAGCATCAGATTCGTCTAGTATTTATAAGTAATGATTTTTGCAATACTAAAGGTAGGAGGGCAGAAAGTGTTTTTCATTATTTTTGCCATTTTTAAAGGGGGGGGGGAATTACCTTCCAAATCTTTATTTTTTCTATAAAAATGCATTCTTTTGAAGATTATTCTGCAACACATTAAATAAATTCCTTATTAATTATGCTGATTTGCATGCATCTGAATGCTGTGCTGATTGAAAAAAAAAAAAAAAAAAAAAAAAAAAACTTGTCATGTATTTTGCCCTTTTGTTAAAACATGTTTCAATATATTAAGGCAAAGGGTGATTTTGATGAAATTGTTTAAATGCAGTTATTATACTATAAATTAGTTTCCTTAATAAAGTGAATGTAATTAAAAAGCATAAACTTTTTACAAAAATTTCATTTTGCAGTAAGTAAATGATCCGCCAGTACTATTTCCTGTAGGTTAAAAAAAAAATGTAATTAGAATAAAAAGAAAATGTTAGTCAATTTGAAATTGATAACTTTTAATGCTTCATTTTCATTCCATTTCTATTTATTTATACTCAAGTTGATAACTGTGTTCTTGTTTTTCAGCGTGCAATCTCGTGGAATGGCTACTCTGAAAGATAGTAAGTGCAGATTTGTTTAATTCTGCTATATGCTTGCACTTTCTTGATAAATTTTCTTTCCTAGCTTGATAATATGATTGTGCATAACGGAAATCTGTCCAAATCTTGTGACTTATTTTCATTACAAATAATTACCTTTCTAGTTCTTGTAAGTATTCTTATAGAAGTTTTAAATAAAGCTGATGATAAAAATTGAATAACCTAATTGTTGGTTTGTCTTTTTAAAAATCAAGCAAACACTTTCCATGTCTCCAAACCTGTATTTTACTTCTATTTTTCTTCGTGCTTATGTGTTATAGCTGTCACTGAGCTCAAACTTGTTTGCTGACTTTTAAGATTGCATTGTGTCAGGGTTATAGTTATGATTTTACCAAGCTTGTGAAGTGCAAATGTGAATATAAATAATTACAATATCATCAGTCAATTGTTATAAAGCAGTGTTCCACAACCTTCATGCCTTTGCAGACTGGCAAAAACAGGAAAAATATTTTGCGCATCAGCAATGGCTAAGAATAATACATATTATATTAAGCATGTATTTTATTTATCATATCATACATAGTGAAGTTTCATTGATCAGTTAAGTTGCCAGCTCTCCTGATTTAGTCCGAAGATTCCTGATTTTTCATTAACCTCCAACCAACCTGATTTTGGATGCATTTCTTCCGATTTTTGTTAATTTGTTCATTTTCTCCTGCTTTTTATCATTTATTACATGAAAAATGTGATTTTCCAAATTGGAAATCATTTTTAAAAGTTCCATCATTGCAAGCAACCAGTTTTTTTTTTCTTTCCTACAATCAAACTAGTTCCAGAAAGCCAGGCCTATGTGACATCAAAAAATGTGGGCTTTGGCAGCAAATGTATAACGAGAAAAGAAGTGCAGCTTCAAGTTCCAAAGCATTTCAAATTCAATCTTTTACCATAGCTCTTAAAAATGATTATTTTTCATTTGTTATTGTTTTGTTTAACCAGGATGTCTACCTGTCAGAAAAATCTGGAAAATGAGAAATAGATCAGGAAAGTCTAGAAAAAGACTTGAAAATGCAAAATTGGTAAATTTTGCTCCGTATAATTATAAAAATTTCCTGGTAGGTTTTTTTGTTTTTTGTCAGACTCCAAATCTTAAAAATGCCGATAAAGGTGATTTTTCTGTTTAGTTAGAATGAATGATTTAGAATGGTTGTGGGATATGTGATGCTCATACCTGTTTTATATGCTGTGGTGGGCTGTTTCTTGTGATGGGAATCTCGAAAACCTCAGTGATAAAATATGTAACTTTTTATTATTATCACTCTGTATTCTAATTAGACTCAGTATTCAGTACACTCTGTATTCTTCCAGATTTGAAGCCAAAAGATAAATATTTGTGTTTGAAATTGGCATCTACATTTAATCTTGTTCTCTAAATATATCACATAAGTGCTTCTTTAGCACAAAATTACTTTTTTTTTTTTTTGTCTAATTTAAGTGCATCAACAAACATGTTATACTTAAAAAGTTATTTCAAGCAAATTGTTGCAAAATATTTAAATATATAAAGAGAGTGGGGCTGTTACAGCATTTCCCAAAGCATGTAACATCAGGAAATTTTCCCTGGAAGCTGTCAAAAGTCTGTAAAAACTCAGGAAATTGCCTTTTCCTTGTTAACCCTCTAACGCCTTAACACTAAAAATTAACCCCTATTTTGAATTTTCTATCTTAATATTTTTTTATGCTACAAACTTTTTATAAAATAGAAGACTTGAGTCAGTCTTTTAGAAATTAGGTTTTTTATCTGTCAGAAAAGAAACAAGTATCCAGATTTTTGCCTTGCCATGTTGGCAACTCTGGTGTGGGAAGTACTGTTATAGGGTCATTCCGTGGCATTAAAAAAAGCTAAAAATGAAAATGTTTTTATTATTGATTATTTAAAAATAAAGTTATGAGAAATTTTTTCAGTTCTGCAGCATGTGTGTTAGAATCATAAATAATCAAGCAGTAATTTATATTTTGCAACTTAATTATATTGATAATTTTGGTTATTTAAGAGCTGTTACTAATGTAACATTTGGTAGTTTCAATGTTGCGTTAGTCACTCATACCAAAAAAAAAAAAGATGAGTATTTTACTAAACATCAAAATAAACTGTTTTGTCCTTATTTATGATCTTATAGTACATAACTGTAAAGCTGAAAAAGTTATCTTAATTTTATTTTTAATTAATCAGTCATAAAAATCATACTCATTTTCAGCTACAAATGTTACCTTTGTCACCTTTGAATGACCCTACATAAGAATATTTTTGAAAATCATGACAATTTCTAAGATTTTACTACACCAACTTGGTGATGTATCTCTTTTACTTAGGAATTTAATTTTAGTGGCAGCTTTTATATACAAGTGCTTTTTCTTTTCTCTGTAATTTTTTTTCTTTTTTGGCACAACATGAGCACAGTTTTAGTATTGCCTCTCTTCTGCAAGATGAAATATTTAATAATATTAATTATGTCATTCTTGTAGTTTCTGGTCTAGGAACCAGAGTGTTAAAATGTGTGGCAACATTGTTTACAATTTTGAGTGTTAAATGTCAGTTTGGAAAAGGTCAAAATTTTCAGGGATCTCGAGCTGTATATTGAACCATATAATCCCAGAAAATTTGTTTAAAAAATCTACGCATGTCAGTTAAAATTCAGCTTGTTGAAGTCTAGTGATTATAATTGTATTATTCTGTTAAAGAACTTGTACAAAACTATATTTATCTTTACAGTTCGAATGAGGTTAAAGTCTGTCAAAAATATTCAGAAGATCACACAGAGTATGAAGATGGTATCGGCTGCTAAATATGCTAGAGCTGAAAGAGAACTGAAGCAAGCACGACCCTTTGGAGAGGGTGCTCAATGTAAGTATTATTTATCGTTTTAAGATTCAAAAGGCTTACCACAAACTGAAATATTTAACTTGAAAAAAGTCTGCAGGTTATCAAAATTATTTAAACTGTAAAATTAAAACTAAAAATCTGTATTATTGCATACATTTTGTTTTAAGGGAACAAGGGACATTGATGAATGTGAAAATTGACCAAAATTATGAAATAGAAGGGGAAAAAAAGGGGGGGGGGACAATAATCCACCCAATAAAAGAAGTCCCTTTCTAGTTATCCTGGCACGATGAATTTAAAAAATTGAACTCTAGTGTTCGTTATTTATATTTTAAGAAATACCATCTAAAGCAAAAGCGGTGATTCCCAACGGGGTCCACGTGGACCTTTTGGGGATCTATGAAGCTTTTAAGGCTGTTCTACCTGAAAACGGAGGATTTCGGTTGATTTTCGACCAAGATAGGGAGTAAACTTATAATCACATAACTTTGAGAATTTTCAGAATGTTTCCTCTAAAACTAGAATAAGAACTGACATTGTGATAAAATTTGAAAAGTTATTTAATTTTTAAAAAATATTATTAAACTTGACACTTTTTCAGAGAAAACGCTATTTTCTCGAATTTCGGCCAAGATTAGAAATAAATTTACGATGATATAATTATGAGAATTTTCAGAATGTTTCCTCAGAAACTAGATTGAGAACTGACATTGAGATAAATTTTGAAAAACAATTTAATTTTTTTTTTTTTTAAATAGTGAAACTTGGCACTTTTTCAGAGGAAAACGTTTTTGATAGACTTTCACTGAAGATGAGAAATGAACTTATGATGCTAGAACTAAGGAAATTTTTAGACTGTTTCTTCAAAAACCATACTGTGAACTGAAACAAATTTGAAATTTGAAAAGTTACTTCATTTTTTGAAAAAAAATTATTAAACATGCCACTTTTTCGGAGAAGTCCTGCTTTTTGGTTAACTTTCACTATAGATGAAAAATAAACTTACATTCCTAGAACAATGAAATTTTTCAGAATATTTCTTCGGGAACTGTACTGTGGACTACTGCAAATTTAAAATCTGAATAACCAGTCAGTTTTCATAAAAAAAAAAGAAGGAAAAACATTGTTTTTTAAACTCAAATTCAAAATTGGCTGACTGAAATTTTCTTTCAAAAGTAACTTTGAAATATAAATTTATAGATGTATTTAAGAATGTTTTGGGGCCAAAAATGTACTTCAGTTTGTTTTTTACAAATTTTATAATTGAAACTCGTAATTGTTTATGAAACCTAATGAACATACTTCTGATCAAGATTTAAAATAAAATTACAGTAGAAAAGCTACTGAAAAATTTATAATGGTTCTTCTGAAACTACTTTACGATGCTTTATGAACATTAAGTTTATAGGAGCAATTTAATTTAAAAAATAAGTAAATAAATGAAGATGATATTTCAGACGGAAATTCAAAGAATTTCAGCAGTTTTATCGCGTTTCAATCGAATTTCATTTGAAAAAATCAACTCGCGCTGATCGCTAATACTTACTACAATATTTTACATCAAGAAAAGTCCATTTTATCATTTCAATTTTAAAGTTATAATTATATTTCTAAAATTTTTCAGAGAAATTCTAAAAAATACAGCTAACAATTGTGTCCATTACATGAATTAAGATGGCATGACATGTTTGCTTGGACAACCAAACCACCCATATTTCACGCTTTTCCCCTAGTCCACAATTCGAATTTTGCTCCTCAGGTTAAACAGCCTTAAATATAGTGTTCTAAGGGTCTATTGGGGGTCAATGATAAATTTTCCTATTTTAAAGTTTATTTAATTTTTTAAGGAATATAATGGATAGATAATAATATCCGTTTTACTATTTATAAATAGAATACAGGTTTTCATTTGTCTTTTATTAATAAATCGGTGTTGCTGAACAACTTTGTAATTCACTTTTTGGTAAAATCATACAAGCCGGTGCGCACCCCATGTTAACTCGCAACCGCCAAGCTCCAGCGACTGTCGCCAACCATTTTGCCCGATCAGCAAAGTATTTTACCACATTAAAATTGAACATATATTCCACTTACAAAAACATTAAAACAAAATACAACGCCCATATTTAACCAAAAGAACGTCTGCAAATTCAGTAACAGGCAATTTAAAATGAGCAAACAGTGGACCGTTTTTAACTAAAAAAAAAAATACAGTGGATTAAGCAACCTAGTTATGTAAACTATGCAACCAGTGGATCGTTTTTAACTAAAAAAACCTCAGTGGATTCAGCAACCTAGTTGTACAACTATGTAAACTATGCAACCAGTGGACCTTTTTTAACTAAAAAAACCTCAGTGGATTCGGCAACCTAGTTGTACAGCTATGTAAACTACGCAACCAGTGGGCCGTTTTAACTAAAAAAACAGTGAATTAAGCAACCTAGTTGTACAGCTAATGTAAACTGGGCAAACACAGTTTAGAGTCTTTCAAGTGATGTGTATTTTTAAAATTCTCCATCTGCACCATTTTATGTTGTATTTCCTTCAAATTCTTCATGAATGTTTAGAATGATATTATGAATATTTTTCTGTAATAATAATAAGTTGGAAACATTTTATGCATTTTAAATGAAATAAAGTGAGTTAAAATTTTGAAAAATTACATTTTATCACAAATTTATTTTTCTTCACACAAATGTATGTACATTCATTTTTAACTTGTTTAGAAAAATTCAGATTTTTAAATTGATATTGTGTTCACCTGGAGCATTTTGGAAATTTGTTGTTTTTAAAGTTACTTTTCATCGAAATGTGTCTTTTGTCCAAAAATAATTATTTCTGATGCTTAAGTATAATAAAAGCATTTAAAAATACAGCTTATTTATCATTACATTAAATAGTGTTCAAAATTGAAATTTAAATGAAAACAGATTTAATGTTTCTTGTACCCTTAAAAAATTATTTGTTTTATGATTCTGTGTAAAAACTGATTTTTTCCAGCACTAGGGGCCAAGGCCCTTAGACTCGCTACGCTCGCTTTTTGTATGAGGCATTCGACCCCTAATAAGGCTTATTCGTAAAAAAGGCATGATTTCAACAAACAAAAACCAAAGGTTGGATCAGATAGAATGTTACTGAGCTACACATTGCTTGGCTCTTCATGTTGCTTGGAACATAAAAATTTAAACTTCGCACTATTTTTAATTATGTGAAACCCATGGAACACATTGCATATTAGCCAATTATGGCAAATTTTCATAATTTGGTGACTTGCGTATATGTATAGTTAATAATTAGCTCTAAGATAACTGTACTACTTCATGTGTTTTCTTTGATAAAAACTACGGAACAGCTAGGATAGCTTACCACCAATGGCAACTTTTCACTATTTGGCGATTTACACATGCTCACAACCTATAATTACTGCTCATTTAAGGTTCCTGGAAAACCGTTATCCATATTTTCATTTACATAATCCTTTTCAGATTGGCATATTTAGCACCATGAATTATATCATCTCGCTGCGCTGGCAAATATCCAAAATGTACTATAACTGCTTTTATCGCATAGTTAACGCCAACAAATATTTCTCCTGGTGGCAAATACTCCAGCTGGACCGAACCAGCTTTAAGTAATCTGCATTTTAATTATTTTTCATTTTCAAGATACGGGGCTCTAACATTTTTGAACTCGCGGTTTAGATTCACCCTGCTTGGAAAGATACCATTTTGCCAGATCGTACCTAAAGCCAAGATGGCACTTTTAAAATCAGTTGCAATTAGTTATTCTGTTTTGGAAAAATGAATAATTGCTAATTCTAAACTCCTGTTGTCTAAGCGAACTTATTATTTGAAAATTGTCAACTTTGTGCAACACACCTTTGAGTTATTTATTTCATATACTTTTTTAATTTGGCATAAAATGGGTGTATTCTATTTCTTGTTTGTCAATTTCACACGATTCTACATACTTGGAATTGCTTTGTTGCAAAGGAATGAATGATTTAATGCCAAATTTGGCAACCATTATGTTTTATTTTTTCAGTTTTTTATTAATATCTTCTAAAATAATTCAATTCTCGAAATTTGAGTCAGCCTATCAGGTTGCTCGGAATTTTCCGAATCCATGGACATGTTTTTCGAAATTCAAATTGCCATGGTTTAGAAGATAGCCGAACAAGCTCTTGACAGCGGCCATTACTTTTTTTTAGAATAGAGAGATTATAGTTGTTTTATTTGTGTTCTTTATTAGTATTATTATTTATTAGCAGGAACACTTAATAAGAAACTGGTGTTAAAACATAAAAATAGTTAACATTTAATACAGGACAATGTTCCCAATTCAGAACATCAAATTAAAAGTTTATTCAAAAATGAAATTTTATTAATATTGACTTGAAAAAGTTAGCAGATAAAGTTAAAAGATGACTTGATTGTTTGAAATGGAAGTTGCATGTCTGTCATTGGACAACTGTACAAAAATCATGAAAATAGCAATTTTCATAAATTTTTACGGAGCTATCTTGATACACCCCCCCCCCTTCATATCTTTACTGAAATTTAAAAATAAATCTTTTATTAAGTCAATATTTCACATATTGTTTTAAATACCCATAAGTATATTCAGTTTTTGAAACCAAATGTAAATTATAGTCATAAATGACTCGTGCTCCCAATTGGAAACACAGCAAAAATTGTATAATCCCCCCCCCCCCCCATTTAAATGACTAATATCCTTTAACTAACACATTAGAAGACAAAATATCCAAAAAACTTATTTAAAATATGCCTGGATTTCAATGCGGTCTGTAAAAGGTTAAAATTTCACACCTAAATAATTTTATTTTTATGTGTGTTATTCTTCAAAGTTTACAATCATTTTTATTATATATTGTTTATTAAGTTGTTTGCATTCATCTTGACACATTACTAAATCATAAGCCTTTATTTTTTTCATTTTTCATTTTTATTTTATTTTTATTGTTTGGCTTAGATAATAAATTACAATTAATTTAAAAGCAATAGGACAGATAGGAATAAAATCATTAAAAACAGTTAAAAACACATTAAAATCCACTTTCAGTGGCAGCCACCACCTTCTTCAGCTCTGGTCTCAATTCAAAATGCCTTGCTCTCTTCCTCAGTATGGCGTTCCATCCAGGATCTGTCTGCACATGCGTCATGTCGCCATCTGTCGTTATAATCTGTAAAACCTCCATGTTTAGGGCATAATAATTATTTTTGTAATTGGAGAGTTTTTGGCTATTGTTAAAGTTGATTTCTATGGGGCGTTCCTGGGATATTTTTGAGAGGGCAGCAGTGGTTTTATTGAATTTAATGTCATTGTGGTGTTCCTTTTTTCGGTCTTTGATTTTCCATTTAGTCATACCAATATAGCAGCCTGGTTTATTACAACTATTGTCTGTAAAGTTTATTTTATAAATACCGGCGGTTTCATCAGGAGTAATAGTGTCTTTATTACTGCGAATGCGTTTGAAGATATTTTGATTAGGTTTTATGGGTATTTTAATATTTTTCTTGGCAGATTTGACAAAATGATAATATTTTATGCACACAAATGTAATTTTTAGAGCGGCTCCCCTGCAGTAGGGAATGGCATTGGTAAATTTTGGTCTCGGGTTTTGATAGTTGTTGATTTGTTCCAGCTTTCTGATTCTCTTTTTGAAAATGTTTTTGACGATGGATTTTGGGCAAATGCAGTTTTTTTTTTTTTTTAAATTTTGTTATCTAATTTGTTTTTTTAAAAAAAGATGTTTCTTTTAAAATGCTTATTTTTGTGAGTTATAAGAAAACAGTGTGATTAAAATTGAAATTCAACCAATATATTTGTGTGCTGTGCATTTAAGTAAAATCAGTATAAAAATTCTGTTGTATCTAATGCTTTTTCTGCTATGTATTTTCATGATTATACTGTGTCCGCACACAGACACACACAAAAAGTTTATAGTCTAATTTGGCAATAATGATGTTGACAGTTAAATTGTGCACAAAAAAAAAAAAAAAAAAAAAAAAAAAACCTATTACATGTTTTTATGGAAATTTGGATGTGAATAATGATCATGTTATTAGTTTGGAATGCTGGAAGGGATTTTTTTTTTTGTATTTGGCATATACATGCCAGTAGTCAAGAAATACTGAAAAGCCTGAAATGTTTACTTTAACAGAAAAAATTGTAAGTTTTGGCCAAAAATCTTGAAATAACACATGGAAGATTATCTGAAGTCTGCATGTATAAAAAATAGTTTCATATTTGCTATATGTCTCAGGAGAGGACAGGGTCAGGGAATAATAACTTTACATAGATGTGCCAAAGTTGTAAATATGTTAGTTTTTTGGGGTGGGTAGGGCCTAGTTTAAAAAAGAAAAAGCGTATTCAACCTAAGCTGAATGCACTTGTAAATGTTGCCCTAAAGCTCTATTTTTTTCCTTTTTTTTTTCTGGCTTCATGGTGGAAGGCCAAATGGCCACCCATGTATAAATTGCTTGTTTTTCTTATTTAAAGCTGTTCAAGAATTAATATAATTTTTAACAAGTTATGAAAGGGCATAAAAATGAAGATCCTTGAGAAAATAGTAAAGATACCATGAGAACAAAAATTCTTATTTACCAGAATCCAACATCAGTGAAAATTTAGTGTCATTTAATGATTAGAAAAACAGCCACAATTTAAAGAATGATTAAAAGGTGTGAATATAATAATTAAAAAAAAATGTATATTTTTTATAAGGTTATATTTGTTCTTCCTGTTGATTTTCGAAAAATATTTAAGACTTCTTCACCTACAGATAATATTTTATGCACACATAAGAGACCCAGGAGCGTAGCCAAGGGGGGGGGTTTAGGGGGGTCATAACCCCCACCCTCCATGAGAATTTTTTTGCCATATAAAATGCATATTCTTCACTCTATTATCACATACACGTATATACATATATATGAGTTGTAGTAGTCGTAACCCCCCCCCCCCCCATGAAAAATTTCTGGCTACGCCCCTGCAGAGACCATTTAAACACATTTCAAATGTATTGTTTCATAAGTAGTTTTTTTAATATTTCATTGTTAAAAATGATCCTTGAGCAGTACATGTTGTCATAGTTGCAAGGTAACTAAAGTTTTTAAAAGTTTGTGTATATTCAAGTAAATACCAACATTGCATATTTGTAAAGCTTCTATTGCAGTTAATCTAGTCTGTTATGCCAGTATTCTTATTCCATAGCTGATAATCTATAATCATTATCATTCTTAACAATTCTAATTTATTTTCATTTGTAGATGTTAGATATGAGATCATTTCCAGTGTAACTAAAATATTTAACCATCTCAGAATTTCTTTGTGCTTTCTGAATTTTTCTTTAAGATTACAGCATTCAAGAATTTATCACTGTTACTTGAAACTGCTGTTTAATGTACACTTGCCTCCTTCAAATTGAAGGTCTGAATTTTTTTTAGAGTTAAAATAACTTAAAACTGTTTGACTACTGCTTCCTTTTACTCATTCTCGGATTTAAAAAAAAAGAAAGAAAAGATTGAAGCAAATTTAAAGTTATAAAATTGTGAACTTGGCAATTCGAGGAAAGAAAATAGATTGACCATTGCTTCCTGACTGCTGTGTGTTTATGTATACAAAATCAGATAGTATCGCTATTGTTCAGAGAGGGGTGACATCTTACACAGATATAATATTCTATAGGTATACACCTCTCTTTCTTTTTTGCCTACAAACGCTGACTGCTGGCCTCATGAAAACAAAGGCGCATTTTTTTAGAATCATCAAAGACTTTATCTTTTATTTTTTTTTTTATTATTTTTTTTTTTTTCCCGAGAATTCGTTTAGCTGGAATCTTTTTCCTTTCATGATGAAAAAAAAATTAAGCTTGGAAAATGTTTTCCCCCTGAAAAATTTTAATTTTGGGGGTACGTATGTCCCTTTGCACCTCTTCTGGATACATCACTGCTAATTGCATTAGAGAAATTTTGTATCACAAAATTATTAGACAAAAAGCATCGCAGTGATTGTTTTTACAGGTAAACTGGAGAAGAGCCTTAACAAGCTATCGCTGCTGCAGTTCAGCCGAACAAACCCATCTCAAAGTATTTGTTCAAATTTTAGTTCTTCAGTTGAATATTCTATCACAGTGTTATCAGTTATATAAAATTTAGAGACCTGGGAAAGTCAGGAATTTCATTTTGACAAAGAAAGTCATTGAAAATCAGGGGAACATTACAAATTTTGCCTAAGAAGCTGGAAAATCTCAATCATATTAGATGAAAAGCATGAAAATTACCACAAATCCACAATTGTGTATTCTTTGTTTATCATCAGTCGGGAATTCTTCAAATATGACTTGATATGTATGATAAGGGTTCATGATGATGTTTGTAAATTATATGCATATCATAAAAATGTAGTCTGGAATTTTATCAGAAATGTTCTGAAAAGTCGGAATTTCTTTTGAGAAAATAGTGGTAACCCTGGCCAAGACTGCGGGCTGCACATGGAGGAGAATATGAAATAAGTTGGTGTAAATAACAAAATTTTTACGCAACATTAAGCCTATCCTAACATTCAAAATTTTGGGGAGGGTATATCATGATATGCATAACTACGCTTCATTCTGAAAAAAAAAAAAAAAAAAAACGGTTAAGAGAGGTGGTTGCTCAAAGAAGTATAAACATTTTATTACCAAGAAAAGAAAATACTAAAAAATATTGTTAGTTTTGCTATTTATGAAGTTGCATACATAAAAATGTTTGTGTGATTACTTAAAATTTAAATTTTAATAAAATATTTTGAAATTTCGGATTGTTTCATTATTTTTTTTTCTCTTTCCGAGAGTACTTCTGTCTCTACTTTATTTCTTAAAGCTGGAAAAGGAGCAATTATTTTGATCTTCACATCATGCATTCTGAATTTGCTTTTTGGGTTTTTCCTATAACCAAAAGTAATCCCTAACTTCCTCTGAATTTTCTTTTTCGTGTGACTCTGTCACATCACTGCGCTGCTCCAATGGTAAAATTACTGGCTTCTTATACATGTCTCTTATCTGATTTGCAGTAGGGCAACTGGTTTGAAATGCAGTATTTGTTTACTTCATTTCCAGAAAAATGCAAGAAAATTTTCAGACGTAGAACGGGACTGGCTGTTTATAAAGGGTTGTGTGGTCCTTTCTAGAGTACTTTCTAACATTAAGTAGATAGGCTAAAAAATTGGTCGTTGGAGGAGGTCGCTTAATAGAAGTGATCGCTCAAAGAAGTTTCGCTGTATAAATTAAGCCTTTAGTACTTAAAAAGCAAGCTAGCTTAAATACTATGCAATAACTAATATGAAGAAGCAATAATGTAAAAACACTTCATTAAACTTTTTTACAGTCTCTGAAATGGTTAGAAATTCTATGTGAATATACGGATGTTTTCTTCGTAAAATTTGCCAAAATATGTTTTCAAAAATTGTTTTCTAGTGCATAAATAAAATCTGAAATTTTTTAGCTTTATTGTACTTTGCTATATGGCGACCCATTTTTAAAACTAATTTATACTTTTCATATGAGTTGTACAGTAATTTTCAATGCATGCACAAAATGGTTGAAGGTTGAATGATATTTTATTGATGATTCTGTAGCCTTTTATGAAAGTGCTCAAGTGAAAGGAGATGACTCAAAACCTGGGACCCTCATTATTGCTCTCACATCTGATCGAGGTTTGTGTGGTGCTGTTCATACTAATGTTGCAAAAAGAATCCGAACAATGCTTGGTGGAGTTAATGATAGTTCAGATATGAAAGTTGTATGCATTGGTGATAAATCAAGAGCCATGTTGCAGAGGTCAGTATTGTTAAATGTTTTTTGTTTGTGTGTATTTAGTTTTCATATTGAAAGTAGATTATAAATCAGGATGTCTACCATCATGCAAAGGTCACGAAAGTCACGGAAAAGTCAAGAATTGGAAAAAAGGTCAGGAAAGTCAAGAAAAGGTCAAGAAATGAAGCACTAGGTCACGATTAGCGACTCAACTTCCTTTTACCATTTCATTCAAATTCTTAGTTGACAATTTTCGTAACAAATTTCCTAAACTTTTGTGCACCGTTTTTACAGTTTTGCTAATAAACATATAGTTTACCACATAATTCTATCGATCTTTGTTGTAGAGATATTTAATTTTGAAATCGGGGCTTATTCGCTGATCACCCTGTGTATTAATAGTGTTAAATTTAAAAGTATAATTTTTCTTCATTCTATCAGTATGATGCAGGGGTGCAGAAACTGTTTTTACTCTCAACATTTCCCTCAATCCATATGCAAATTTCCCCAAGATTTTATGATATGTTTTAGACTTGCATAAGTTCTGCATTACCATAAGTGTAAAAATATTTGCCTGAACAAGCTACATACATGTTTACTAAATAGCAATTGGTCCAAGTTAAGAGAAAGTAAACTGCTGATCGGTGAAAGGGTTGAAAAAAAATCGCTTTAAAAATAGGAATGGGAAAGAATAACTCGAAGAATTTTGTAATTCATTGTTAAAATCGAAATCAGTTGTATATTTTCTGCAAAATTTCCCCCTATCCTAGATTGCCGGATCGTACATATTCTGCATCCCTGGCACGAATGTATTTTTGATATTAGTGTTTCGTATTTGTTATGGTCAAGAAAAGGTCAAGAAAAAGTCAAGAAAAGGTCAAGAAATCAAGCTTACTTTATGTGGTAGACACCCTGTAAATGTAAATTTATTGATTTAAGTCAATGTTTTTTTAAGAAATCATGCAATTTTTGAACAGTTTTTTAAAGAATTTAATTGTGTTGGAGACTCAAAAAAATTTAGAAGGTCTCTTTATAAGTTGTACTGTGAACTGTTACAAACAAGAACCTATAGGAGTTAAAACAGGAAAAAATGCTTAACATATGGAATTTTGAAATATTTCCCTAAACAGGTAACTCTGATCCATTTTTAAAGGTAATTTTTGTGCTTATAATTTTTTTCTGAAAGTTGAGACATACAGTTTTATTGTTTGTATTAGTGCATAGTATATTTGGTGAAGAAGCATTATGACTTTTTTGAATGTTTAACATAATTGGTTTGTTTTTAAAGCTGTTCAGAAGTACTGTAATGATAGTCACTTTTCAAAAAGAATAATACCAGGGTCCCCGGAAGAGGAGAAAGAAAGCTTCTTCATGAGGGGTCTGGGTGGTGGATTTCGTGACGTCACGGTAAAGGATAGGATTTTCCGCATTTTATATTGAGTCTTATGGGAAAGTTCACTCAATTAAATGCTTCTAATCGAGGTAGTTTCATTAGACATGATCCAATAAATTATGTTATTTGTTTCAAAATACTACGCTCATGAAAATAAATTGTGTTCATTAAATTTATTTACAAATATATATATATAAAACGAGTTTGAAATGTAAAGACTAGTTCAGTTTTATTGAGTTATAAGCAACTGAAAAGTGCTTATACCATTTATTTCATTATTTTTATTAGTAGCTAGTTTTATTAGTAGTTAGTTTATATTAGTAATTTTAAATAATAAAAACTGTTTAAACATTTATATGACACAGTACAAATAACTCCGTGATTATTTGTAATTTTTATTGATTCTACGTTATTTTAACAAAATTTATCTATATTTTTTTATGTTTTTAATCAATGCATGTAATTGTACTTTAAAAAACGGATTACTGAAAATTAATAGTTGAAATATTTATGCTAATTACTAATCATAATAAGGATTTAAATAAATTAATACTTGACCTTTCAACGAAATATCTTTTCTCAAATAACATGCAGAATTCTAATACAGAATAATCATATTACAACATTTTCTGAAAAAATAAAAATATATTTAAAAACTTAAAATAAAGAAAAAAATTATATTTATAAACACAATAAGAATGATTAGATTACAATGCTCATGAGACATGACATTCATTGCTAATTCATACTTTTATAATTAATTGTCGGGTACCTTCAATCTGCATATTAGTTGAAAGTTTTCATAGACTTCTTTCGTCGAGGAGACACAAAAATCCAAGATTATAAATTTATCTATAGCATATTGGGGACTTTATATAAACGGAAAATGCCCGTTCGGTTAACTGAGGACTGTACTTCCTGGCGTAAGGATTCCTAAAAGTTAATGAAATTTGTTCTTCTAACAGTTTCAATTTATGAAGCAAAACTTCATCTATGTTTTTAGCTTCTTGGTGGATAAAGAAAGAGAACTTCTCTAAAATGCATTCTAGTTCCAGCTTTGTTTTATTTTCATTTTTGTCTATAAAACCAAGCAAATCCTTTATCTGGGAATATTTCCTTAATTTCTTCTCTTTATCCAATTGTCCAGTTAAAATATGTTCTTTAACTCGATTATTATTTATAAATAATTCGAATGAAATATCAGAAATTTTTTTTAAGCTCTATGACAGTGAAACGGGTGTTGTGTACACATCCAGCTTGTAAAATACTGCAAATTCTTGCTGAATAAAGCACTGCCATGGAGCTTTTAATATAATTTTCTCTGCCAGATCTTCAATAGAATTGATCAAATCATTTTTTTTCAATCTCCGATTTTTCTTTTTTTAATTGATTTTGTCTCCTTTCTTCTGGATCACTTCTTTTTCTTTTTTTGTTACAGTTTGATAAATATGACGACAAATTTGGAAAAATGCTGGGTGTTGCATTTGGCGCCAGCTCATATTTGTCTCTTTTTATAATCATAAAAGACCTATCATGCTTCTGAATTTTATCTTTTATAATGTCATCCTCATTAAAATGTTTGATACAAACATATGTATTTTTGTTAGGCGTCCAATTTTTTCTTGGGATCCAGCACATCCATTCCGCCCTTCTTTGTTCATCTTGCGGAAACCTGTACACTTTCACATTTTCACATTTTTATAGTTTGACTTGCAACCGGGAATGCAACAAGACAAAGGCATTTATACAGATTGAAATAACTAGTTTAAATGGTAATATATTTTAAAACGATGCTTTTTTAACATTCTTAAGAGGTTTGTAGTATAATACATTATGTACACAGATTGCTTACACACGTTTAAACAAGAGAACAACAGTGTTAAACGATCAGTATGTCCAAAATCCTAATTGCTTTCAATAGGATGACCAGCGAAAATCCCATCCTTTAGCGTGACGTCACAGACCATTCACGTAACCTACACCCAGGCTCTCCCCTTAGAAGTTCTCTTTCACCCTCGCGGCGGCTCCGATAATACCCTTAACTAATATCATATTGGTGTTGTACAGTATTTGATTTAAAAAAAAAATTTTGTACTTTGATCTTTACATATCTTTCAGAAAAGAAATATATTTTTCTGTGCTTTAAGTTTGGAGTTCTTATTATCTAATCTATCTAGTCAATACATTGCTATTTTTAAAATTAAATTGTAAACAATTCCAGTTCATTATAGTCAAAGAACTTACAAAATCTAAAAAGAAATCCAAGAAGAATTTTGGAGAAAAAAAATATTGATGCTTATTGTTTAAATTGAATGTCAGTGTTTGAGGAATACGTATACAATTATTTACTCTGCACAAAATATATTAAAAGTTTTGATGCCTTCATGTTCCTACACATCTTTAAAAGTGACTTGCTTTTATTTGTATAAATCTATAACTATATTTTAATTTGGAGTAATTTAAAATCAAATGTTTTCTTTATTTTTTATTTCATTATTGTGTGTTTTAAATACCTTTTTGTACAGCTATATCATTATATACTTCAGCTTTTATGAATTATTGCATAGTTCAGTGTTTAAGTGTATGTTTTGGTTGTCCTGGTGTGAACTGTATGTTCACACCAGGAATTTTTATGAATTCAAAATGCAAGTGCACTGAATATACAAATATAGTATATACATAAAATCTCCTCCGTTAAAATCTGTGCCTTTCTATCTAGCTTAAAAATAGTATAAATTTTCAGGTACTTTTAGAAGCTTAGCAGGGTACCTGTTAATTTACCTGAAGTGTTTTCGTGTATTTTTAATATCGTGTTGGGGAGGGGCTGACAGGTGGTGAGTAGATATTTATAGAATTCTGGCTGACCTAGTTTTTTTTTTTTTTTTGTGTCATCCACCCTAACCTTCTGTACAGTAGTGGATCCAGAAATTTTTTTTGGGAGGGGCTAAATTTTTAAAAAAGCTTATTTCACCCAATTAAAGTTTACTATAAATTAAAATTTTAGTCTAAACCAATGTGCATACTTTTGGGAGAGGCTAAGTTATAAAATATGATCGTTTTAGCTATTTAAAGTGTATAATAAAGCAGAATGTTACCTTTTAGCAATCTCTTTGGGGGGGGGGGGCTGAAGACCATTAGCCCCTTCCCTGGATCCACTACTGCTTCTGCAACATTAGGCTAAATACTCTACTGTATATTGATTTGATACATTCATTAAAATGGATCTCTTAAATTTTAAATTGTAACTTTAAATATAATTTTTCTTTTCCTATCATTGCAAGTAATTTAGAATTATTCTTATCCGTTGTTTTTAAATTGACCTTTTTGTATTTCTGTATTCCTTTTGTTATTGAAAATATATTTTTCTTTGTAGGCAATTTGCACAGAATATTCTCTGTGTATTTTCTGATTTTGGTAAGAAGCCTCCAACTTTTGATGATGCAACAACTGTTGCAGATTATGTAATAAATTGTGGATTTACATTTGAAAGAGGACTAATTGTATATAATAGATTTAAGTAAGTTTGAGTTTAAATTTTAAGCTGTTCATATGTACTGCACTTAATTTTATTTATTTTGTATTCAAAATTAATATCTGTTGTATTATAATATCACATTCTTTTCCTAAATTTCTACGCGTGACAATTTATTTATTACTTATTTACAATTTTTTTAGCATACCCGTAAAAATTTTTTGTATTCTAGAATTCCAGGTATGCATGACATATAATTGCTTTACGCATACAATTAAAAAAAAATATATGCAGACTTATGTATATGTATGGTTTTTTTTTTTTTTTTTAGAAATTTCTTTCTTTTGCAGCAGCACAGTATTTATACTATACTAATAATACTTATTAAAATGTAATCTTTTGTTGTGAAAAATGGAAAATTCCATTTGTGAAACAACAATTACGTAAATTTTGTTAGGAAATCAAAATTAACCATTCAGAAAACTAGTAATAATCATTTATTTATTGAATTACCTTTGTTGATTGTATTGGCTATAATCTCATGAAAACATCATGATTGAGAGTAACAAACCTTGGTAATTTGTATCCTGTAGTGTAAAATTGTTAGTTTAAAAAACTGTTTTGTGAAATAATTTTTCTTTTCATAGTGAGTTTTAACTTTTTAGGTCTGTTGTGTCCTATGCAACATCTGAAATTCCAGTTTTCAGTGCTGAAGCCATTGCTAATGCTGATAGAATTAGCACTTATGATAGCTTGGATGCTGATGTTATTCAATGTTATCAAGAATATTCATTGGCTAGCATGATATATTATGCTATGAAAGAAAATGCTTGTAGTGAACAGAGCTCCAGAATGACTGCCATGGACAGCGCCAGCAAGAATGCTGGTATGTTTTTTGAATACTGTTTGTTTTACTTTTTAATAAGAGTGTTGGCTAATTTAGATATGATTAGATGATGTTCAACCAAATAGTTTTTAAAAATTGGGTGGTGGGATCATGTACTGGTGGTACATGACATTTGCCCTGAACAAAAATACATTGCATTAAAAATAGTTTAAATTTTGCTTAATGACTTTCTGCTTTCAGTTAATCTTTATTAAAATTGACTGTAAAATTTATTAGTTTTTAATTTTATTTCTAAAAATTTTTAGTTGATTTTACTGTAATGTGCAATATTATGGGTCAACATAAATTAACTTGAAATAATTAAAACGGTAAGTTTTGAAATAATGCATAACAGCAATTCTTTATTTTAAGACTTTAGAGTTAATGTGAAATTGTATATGTATTTTAAGTATTTTAATCCTTTAGAAATGAATATTTTAGCATTTTAAAAGCAATGTTATACTAGATAAAAGTTTCACATTTATGCGAGTTTTAAAGTTTTGACATATGGGTTTTACCTTTTATGTTTTTTTGCTGCAATTCACAAAAGTAATTTTTAAAAAATAGAAAAAATGTGGATAACAAATCAGTGAAGCATTACATTTATTGTTCTTTGTTGGCTTTACAGCTAGAACAGCATTCTTGTATTTCATAACTCCATTGGTTTCATAATAGGAACACTTTCAAACTTGCACATCTCATGATAATGCAAAATGAGTGCATTTTCAAAATATGTCATTTAAAATGCAGATAATAAATTTATTTTGTGTTAATCAATGTAAAAATGAGTAAAAAGCTTCATGGTTTTGGAAAAGAAAAAAAGAATTGTGCTGTTTTGTCTTTAAGAAGTATGAAGGGTTGGAGGCATCAAACAAATCAATACTGCAATATTTTCAAGGAGATTCAAGTTTCTGAAATTTTAAAGCCGTGACTAAGGTTCAAGATCATTTTTCCAGTTAATATTTTTGTAAACTTATCCCAAGACAATTGTTTAAAAATTTTCCAAGACAAAAATGACTAACCTCATATTTTATTTAATATTTTGTGCTTTAAGATTAAAAAAGTTCTTGTACCCCCCCCAAAAAAAAAAAAAAAAAAGTTTTATCAGGGTATGTTTCATTTTTACTCTAAATTTTTAAAGCTTTATTGTGACATCTTTAAAGAATTGCTAGTTAACACTGTAACTGACAAGCAGGGTTGGGCGGTATTTACCGTCTGATGGTATTTACCGGTTTTTACTACGGTTTTTACCGTCTTTGGAAAAACATGTTTTTACCAGGGTTTTTACCAACTTTGAGAAAAACTTATTAGTTTGACTATTTTTTGTCACTTTTTTGAAGATTTATCTCTCCACCAATGGCTGAGAGGTTCTGCTCTCGAAACTGGATGGTGGGAGGTGCCAGGTTCATACCCCGGTCCTGCCTGTTGATCTGGCTGTTTCCGTGTGTTTGGGGTTTTTTTTTTCAGAAACTGCGCATAAATACTGGCTAGGATCCTTTAGAAATAGGAAGGTATTCCCCTGTAGGACTGGGACCCTAGTGCAGTCAGTCGGCCTTAATCCACAAGCAAACAATGAAGATTTATCTGCTATTTTTTCATTTTCTCAGGGATAAAAGTTCAGGACATTTAATATCACTATTTCCATTTCCATATAACAATATTCACCTAATTCAGTGTCTGATTTGGTAAGTAAAAGAATGCTATATGAATATAGTTCATTTTGAGGAATATAATAAACACAGAAAACTTTCATCCATGTTTTCATCTTACAAGAATTCAAATTTATAGATAATGTACATTTATCATTATGAAACTTATTAAAACTATTATTATGAGAAGGCACATTACAATATTTATTACAATTATGTAATGCAGGCTAGTTAAATAATTTTTACTTAAAGGACTTGTAAATATACTTTTATTACACTGAACTTATCTTAACCATTTTAATGAAAACCAAATGCTTACAAATATTACTTATTACATAATGTAGTTTGCACAATCACATAATGTAGTTTGCATCATCAGTATGTCCTGATGATGATATATCCACATCAATTACATGAAAATACAGTTTTATAAATAGCATTAATATACAGTTTATGACTCAGGGAGTTTTTTGTATCATTAGGTTTTTACCCCTTTTTCCCAGGTTTTTACCGGTAAAAACCTAGTTTTTACCATGCCCTGGTAAAAACCAGTTTTTACCGGTAAAAAGCCAACCCTGCTGACAAGAAAATAAAATTGTTATATTCACTTATGAAAACATGATCATAGTTGTACTTATGATTGCAGAAAGTCAATTCTAATGCTAAAAGTTAATGAGAAATAATACTAAGAATAATGAGAACATAGTAAACATCAGTGTAACTGATATACTGTTGCAAAAAGTATTTGAACAATTTAATTTCATAGCTTCTTAAATTATTTTTAAAAATGTTTAGTTTTTGGAAAGCTGGAAATAAGAGCTAACATTGCTAATATTCTGTCCTATTAAGAATAACGTACTGTTAGCTTATGACACCATTGTGTTTTGAAGACACCCTTTCCGAGAATTAGCTGATTTTGCTTTTAATTTTACTTCATTTAGTAAAATGCTGACACTTTTCAAAATTCAGAAAAAATATTAATAGACGCTTTAGAATGCTAAATCTTGCCAATTTGAACTATCAGACTTAAGTTGCTTCCCCCCCCCCCCCCCTCCCTCTTATTTTTCTAATAAGCAAATGAACATGATTATGCTTAATTTTGGTAATAGCATTAAATATTTTAAGTGTATGTTTAGCAAAATGTGAATTGCTTCAACTTCAAGCTGATTTCCAGATTTGGAAAACTTTGTTTTGTTAAAATACTTCATGTATTATAATCATTCATAATATGTATTCTTAATAAACATCTGTAATAACTATGAATAATATATAATAAGAATGGTTAAATTGACTAATTCTTTAAAAAGAAAACTTACAAGTGTGCAAAACAG
The DNA here is from genome assembly GCA_038373885.1 of Cheiracanthium punctorium. Lineage (NCBI taxonomy): Eukaryota > Metazoa > Arthropoda > Arachnida > Araneae > Cheiracanthiidae > Cheiracanthium > Cheiracanthium punctorium. The sequence goes on from JAWZYV010000498.1 coordinate 529,176, forward strand.
TTAAAGAAATTGAGCATAACAATAAATGTACGTATTACAGCTGCTGTTGAAGCTTGAAATAATTGTTGTCTAATACCAAGCCTATCAAGTTTTCAACCATATGCTTATCAAATGTAATTACCTGTATTACAGGATATGTAGTTGAAATCCACTTAAGAATGTGTAGATAACATTAGAAAAATTTTAATATCAGAACACCTTTTCTCCCCCTGCTAACTCAAAGCTAAGTGCGCACATTGTGTTTTTTCATTCGTGTCAGTTATAAATGAACATCTCAAGGGGGGGGGGGTACATTTTAGGTAACTTTGTTTGTTAGAATGAAAACCAACATTTGATAAAAAGATCCGATTAGATTTCATTGGAGGTAATTATGTAAAAGGTCCATTTTAATCAATCATTTTTTATGGAAAAAAAAAAAAAAAAAAACATGGGAAAATGTCAGCTTAATCATCGATCATAAAATGTAATTTTCTATCAAGGAGAAATGCATAAAAAAAAAAAAAACTCATCTTCAAATTATTGATGCATATTCTAAATCTTTAATCCATGAAATATGCATCTAGAGGCCTTATATCGATCATTGGTAAAAATATAGAGTATATCATGCACAAAAATAACACCAAGTTTACAATAGAAGTGTACTTTCTGTAAACCTAGTTTAAATGTACTTTTTACTAAATCTTAATTCTTCTACAAATAGTATTAGCCTGGATATAATCATCTCTTTCTAACTGTGTAGTATTAAAAGTTAAAGTTTATTATACACTTATGAGGGCTTATTGCTTAGAAACCTAGAACTCACTGATAAATATGGCATGCTTTGTGGTACTGTGTTTAAAAAAATCTAAAAGTTTTTATGTTGCATATCTTTAATCAAGAGTGCATAATGCCTTGTCAAGATACATTTTAAAATGTCTTTAATTTGTTTTTTAACGACTTTTTTTTTTTTCCTTAAAGAACACCCTTTTATAAACTCTTTCATGAACCAACATTGTTTAAACTACGTCTTTAGAGTGCTAAAAGAATTATAAAGCAAATACTGTAACTTAAAAAAATTACATGATTTATAACTTTGTAGTAACATAAAGCAGGGTTCGCACTAGACTGCAGGAATGCACGATTCCTGCAGCCTAGTGCGAACCCACTCTAAAAAATAACAGTCGTGGGCTTTAAAGCTAGAGTGGGAGAATATCACCCAATTTTTTTTCGTAAGACTCTCATTATTGTTGACCTCAGTAAGTATTTAAGTGTATCTGTATTAAAGAAAATTTGATGCAAGTTATATTAATTTTATAAAAGTGTGATTAAAAAATGTTGTAAACGCATAATTGTACAGGACTAGACAACTGCTTTTTGAATTTGTAAAATGAAACAGTAAATTTTACTTTTATTTAGTTTAGTTTACATAATACAAAGCCATTTAAAGTTTAGGCATGTGTAAAAAAAAAAAAAAAAAAAATCAAATGAAAATTAATGAGGATAAATAAAGTGTTTGTTATAGTAAAATAAATTTTACTTACATAAAAGTCCATGGAAGGTTCAGGTTGGCCATAACCGAGTGGAAGAGACACTGAACATGGTATATGGGGAAAGTGTGAAGGTCCAGTGTTCTGACTTACCACACGTCTGTCCATCTAATGGTCTGGAGTTTTAGGCAGTTTTCTCCTAATGTAACGTGAATATGCATTAGAAGTCCTTATAAAGACCTTTACCAAGGCAATCCCTTCCCCCTTTTAGGCAGATTGGCCTTGTGTAGCTTTGCCTCAACCACAAAACCTAATCATGCAGGTTCTTCAACTTACCATTAAAGTAATTTTCAAAATATTCTGCTGGATGACTCGATAATGCTGTTCTGAATGTATTAAAAGTGGATTTCAGAATAAATTCAAGTTCATCCCCCCCCCCTCATAAATTTTAGTTTTAAATAAATTCTTAACCTTTACAATCTGCCTGGAACGACAGTCATCCCATGAAATATTTTCAACCAAAAGCTGGCACCTGTGTTTACTTCTGTCCCAGGGATTCGTTCCCTATTCCAACAAGTGGAGTGTATTTTTCTCTCCTGCAAGTTTTGCAGAAGAGTATTTCAACAAAAGGGGTGAAAAATCTAGATTCTGCAAAATATCTTGCCACAGAGTAAATGTTTAGTGTCATATCGCTGGACTCCAAAAGATAACACAATAATTAAAGTTTTATTGTAATTTTCAGTAATTGTCTAAGGTTTCAACTGAATGGTGTTCTTATTGAAATGTCTTTACATATTTTATAAGCAAAATAATCAACTATTTGAAAAATTTTAGATATTGTGTGTTAATTTTTCTACCTTAATTTCAGGTGAGATGATTGATAAGTTGACAATGACATTTAACCGTACAAGACAGGCTGTCATCACTAAAGAATTGATTGAAATCATCTCGGGAGCTGCTGCTTTATAATTTAAATGAATAATGTAGAGTTCCCGTAAAATGTTATTGAGTTTGATAGTTCATCATCTGTAGCTGAAACTGCCATTTGGTGACTGAACAATCCTATTTTATATTTTACTTGTCTGTAAAATATGCAGCAACAGGTTCAAAAATATTAGAATGAAAATAAAGGTTATATAATGATTTCCAAGATGAGTTTTGCTTATTTTTTCATCAGATTAACTCAACTATTTAATATGCTTATTGAAACTAACACTTTCAGTTATTGAATATTTAAATATTTCTGATATCTTTTTGGCTTAGATTACTGCTTAGCTTAGTGGATTGAAGTGGGGTTTTGAGAATTGTATAAAATATTAAACTGAAATTTATTTTAAGACTAAAGTAATAGTAAAAGGTATACCTATGATGCTACTGACCAATATTATACACACACATTTAAAAATCTTTTGTATGTTTGTAAAAATTATTAATGATCAAATAAAATTATTGATTATCCCCTTATCAATGTCAGTAGTTCATGCATAATCTGTGATTAATATTAATGGCATTAAATCATGTACTCTGAAAATTACTGCTAACACTGAAGCAATGCCATAGAAAAACTGCTGAGTACGAGATGATAAAATTGATACTCAAACTTTTTACAGAGGGCTCTTGCTGCCTGGGAATTCAGTTATTAAATTCTACACTAGAAAGTTTTAAGTTAATTATCACATGTAACTGTAACTTCAGTCACATGTAGCTTGTTTTTAAACAGTGACATGAAAAACCAGTGACAAGCTAGAGTTGTTACTTTACCATGAGGTACTAAAGAGAATAGAAGAAATATCATTCTCTGCAATTTTTTCTTCTTTCAAATGTATTCTGAAATAGAATTGACATAGCTAGTATTTTTCTTATATTTAATAATAATTTTAAATGTGACTCAGTTAAACAGTATCTGAATTAATCTATATATATAAATACGTTACGGAAAATCATTGTGTCCCTTTTGCAGCACATTTTGCGAAACTCGGCACAGTTAAAGTTCGAATGAAGGTGTTTGTGCGAATGTTAAAAGTTTTTGTGTAATATGCTAATGCACCATAAAAAAATTAAACAAGTAATTTGGCACGCAGTTTTTCGTCCCAAATCTGGCGATGGTTTGATGTTGTCTGTTTTGAAATAGCAACACTAAGTTTCAGTAGTACTATAGGGTTATAGTATTAAAACAAAATTTGCAAAAAATGAAATTATTCCCTAGTTTGGTGAAATGCCAATAACTAAAATGTGCTTTACTTTTTTTAGACGGTCGATAAGTGCATGAAGTGTTGTAATTTCTATGTTTTAAAGCTGTGGAAAAACGAACTGAACAGGGCAGGTTATAATCCAAGAGACGCTCCACAGAAACGCTCCAATTCGACAATTTCTGCACAATTTTCTGCCACGCAGTATGCTAAAGTGATATTTTCTCCGAAAATATTATCGAAGAAATACCTAGGCAATTAATAAGGAATAAAAATGATATTATTAATGAAGTGTATGGAAATGTTACTGAAAACATACTCTTGGATAACATATTGAAGTCAGTTATAATGGAACCTAAAAATGATGATTAAACTTTTATTAATGCTAACTTAATCAAATATCTGATGAATAGAAAACATATCACCATAGCTATGATAAAAAAATTTTCTATGATGACAATGAAATCAATAACTATACAGTAGAGTTTTCAAATTTTTTTAACAGAGGTTTTTTTTTTTTTTTTTTTTTTTTTTTTTTCCCCGATTATCCGGGAGCAAGTGAAAAATTGTGATCTGTGCCAAATGCTTACAAACCTAAAGCAATTTTCAGTACACAGTTGTTTATCCCTTCCATATTCTGTAAGTTTAATTTAATTTCATATTTTAATGTAATTCCACACCTTTTCCCCAATTCCACATTGTGTAAGCAATAAACATACAAATCTCTTTTTAGTATATTGATATTTTTGTATATATTGAATTCTGTATATAAATATTGTTTTGTTATATGGATTGAAATTTCCGGCTTTGTTTTGGGGAATGGCAGTGTTTCAGAAGTAGTCTTAAACGTTTTCCAGATAAAACAGTTGGCAGAATTTGCTACTGGTTAACCAAAAAATACAATAGTTTGCCACTACATGAGTTAGTTTTGAAAGTTAATTGCATCGTTATGCTAACCAGAAACTTAAATACAAAGGAAGCATTAGTCAATGGAACGAGAATGCACTTCAAGTTTATATAGAGAGTGTCCCCAAAAAGGTGGTAGTGGGCTTTAGTTCTTTATCTATTAGAGATAAGTGGGCAGTGTAAATTGAAAAAAATGTTCAAATGATGGTTGAAAATAAGACTCGGAGAAAAATTCTTGTTCATCTGCAAAAAGTTACAGTTTTAAATTTGTATACGACCCCCATACAAAAACATTCCCAGTTAGTAAAATGGGCCCCGTACACTAATAAGGTGATGTACCAAATTAAGCCTTTCATCATACAACGTCGCTGAGATATCTTTAAAGAAAGATGATCTGGGACTATACTTGATTTTGAATGTAAACGTTTTTTTGCTAGAGTGGAAAAAAAATTTCTTTTGTAATTTCTGTAATTATGACCCCTGAAATACAACCAGGCAGCATGAATTTTTATCTTCGAGAGCCATTGAAAAGTGGTTTAAGTCAGTGTTATATTTATCTTCATATCTCTGACACTTTTTACGGTATAGTTCTCAATTTTTTTAGTCACCTCTTGAGTGTATTGGGCACATTTTACTAATTGAGAATTTTTTTCGACAAATTTAAAAAATGTTCTTTTTAAAAAATTAACCAGAGGAGGTTTTTTGTAGCGTAATCTTTTCTCCGATCTTAATTTGAACATTTTTTCAATTTATATTACCCACTTATCTAAGAGATAAAGCCCGTTACCTCCTTTTTGGGACACCCTGTATATCATAATGCTATTGATTGCCAAGTTTGAACTGGAACCGCAGGCATTAAAAGAATTTTAATTCCACTTATAAAATATTCTGGTACTAATTTATCATATCCTTCCAAAAAACTCAATTCCCAAATATACTGGCATTTGCAATGACTGTAAATAAATCTCAAGGACTATCATTTAAAAAAGTGCAAATTTATTGAGGCCGAAAGCTTTCATACATGGTCAGTGGTCGCCTCAGCAAGTGGAGTTCAATCATTGTAAGGTTTGAGATTTTATAATTCCGAACATAATGGGTCTTTAGCCAAGGATGGCTCCAGGCTGAATTTTCGTAGGGGAACACTAGACTTTTTAGATCAGCCTAAACTGTTCAAAATGCAAACTGAATGTGTGAAATCATATGGGAACGTGTGAAATCCAATGTCAGTAGAGGAATATGACCCACTTGCTGGAGTTGTCTTTGCATTTAGCAAAATATGATTGAGTCTTTACAAAAACACTGTCTTCACAGAAAAGTGTGGCGGTTGTAAAGTGAAATTGTACAAAAGTAGTTACTGTAGACAGATGGCCTCTTAGCCAAGGTGGTCACTTTAGTATATTTCACTGTATATGGAATCTTGAGACATATTTTTTGACAGTAGAACTTTATTCATGCTTAAATTAAAAAATGTAATGCTTTATGGTTAAATTTCGACCACTGGCAGATAACTAGTATATTTAAATCAGTAACTAAAGAAAAAAATCAGTTAATTTAAATCTCTCTGCCTCTGCCCATGGATCAAAATACAAAGAGTATCATAATTGTAGAAAAATAGTTTCAAATAATCTGACATCAGAGGGCACTTTCTCTGCTCGGGGCTTTTATGATTTTTGCATGTAAAAAGCAATCTTCTGGGAACAAAATACTTCTCATTTGTATTAATGAAAACGATACTTGCTGCATTTAATTTTTATGCTTTTATTAAATAATTTTATTTTTAATTTATGGTTATCATTCAAATTTAATCATTTATTGACAGTTGTTAAATTCAACAATCAATGTAAATAATTTTTATAGTTCTTTGAAAATAAAAACACATAAATATAAGCAAATAGAACATTAACTTTCTGGCACTTAAAAATTACTCTTATTTTTAATACTATTGAAGACATTCCAAGTCTCTGGCTTTTTGTCTAAAACACACTTTTTCATCCTATTTTGGGCCTCGGGATTTTAAAATTTTTTCTCGGGCTTTTTAAGAGCTTATTAAGAAATTTCAACTTTTCCGAATTTTACTCTTCAATTTTGCTAGATCAATTCTTAATCCTTCCATGTTGATCAGCCTGAGAAAATATGATTTGAAATAATGCATCTGAAGTTATTCAATAAAATATATCATATGATTAAATGCTCATTATTTATCTAGAGACTAGTGTACCCGACAGACGTTGTGATGTTCAAACGTATTTTGACAAAAATTAAATTTAAAAATAATTTTTGATTAAATTTGTAAATCCAAAAATTATTTTTTAAAAAATTACGAACTGTTTCAGGGGACCATTTTGATGCAGAAATATGTAAAAATAATAATACCTGATGCCACTACATGCAGTTATCATAAATTGACTTATGAATTGCGTTTGAGTATCTGTATGCTCTATAAACTGAAATGTGTTGAGTATCACCGTAGCTTAAATGTGTTGAGCAAGAAAGAAAGCTGACTACCCATTCTTCACATGGTAAAAAATGAATAGTTTTCTTAACATATAAATCAAATTAGTTTTAATAATACGGAATCTCAAATATTGTAAGCTTTTTTGAATCATTACTCAAAATTTGCATGGCACATAATAAAGTGAGAGGAAATTTTGTGGATCTGCAAAATGATGACTCAAAAACTTTGTCAATGTCACTTGCGATCAAAAGAGAATTGCACATTTTACTGGGAAATCTTACTTTTTCAAAATATGCATCATAAAATGTCTTTTGCAGACAAGTTTTAGAATTGATGCCTCAGGAATAATATCACATGATGTAGATAACTGTTTATTTATTCATTTTGTGCATACTTTGTGAAATGTGAGTAATGTAAAAGTGTAGTCATGCTGTGCGGACTACTATATTTTACCTAAAAAGTCTTGAAATATTTGATCATCTGGGTAAGTTTTGATACTAAAAATGAGACTTATTTTTCCGTAACTATCATGGCACTGTTATAAATGGATATGGTCGTATCATAGCTTTTGTGTAAGAACATATTTGCTTATTAATTCCTAATGAAATTTCAAAGTTGTAACATAAAAATGACATGTAATTCATTTGCAATTTGTACTTTAAATAACTAAGTAAAATATATTATATTTTAGTACAATAGCTACCATATTAACAGAATCTATAGTTGCAACTTAAGTTGTCAAATTCAATTATCAAACTTAACCCATTAACGCCCAGTGATCTATTTTCAGACCGACGCGAAATTTGTAAGTCACTCAAATATTTAAGCATTAGTTTATTTTCCTAATTTAATTTCTTGAATAAAATATCCGATTTCGATAAAACATTCAGTGATAACAAGTTTAAATAAGAATATTTCCATACCGTATTCACATTTTTAGAAAAAGATTTACGTTCTTCATACCACACAAATGTCGGATATTTATTTATCACTTCTAGCATCAAATTTGCGAATGTGCTAAAAAAAGTTGGGCACTAATGGGTTAAATTGAAGTCATTTATAGAGTTCTTAGAATGGGAAAATGAAAATACATGAATACAAAACAAGTAGAACTTCAACTGAAGTAATTTCTAGGGGTTTAATTGCAGCACATATGGATGCACACCCTCCTGAAAGGTACAGCAAATACTGTGATAGGAGCTTTTCCTTTTTTCAAAATTGTGTGTTGCATTCTTTGCCAGTGCGCTTGCTTTGCACATAATTTCAATATCGACAGAATTCCCAGATTGCGATTTGCTAGGAATAGTGAAAAAGTTCTTAGGCTGGGATGCAGACACTACTCACCATCATTCTAAACCTGTTTTAAAGACCGATTCATGGGGACAGACCAATCGGTGGCTATAAATCAGTTTTATAGACTGACTGATGGGTCTGCATCCCAGCCTTAGTCTCGGGGGAAAAAGAAAATATTAAGCAAATAGAAAATTAATTCACTGGCTCTTTAAAAATTCTCAAAATATTAATGCTACTGCGATTGTAGTAGTTGTAGTTTTAGCCTTCCTTAGTCTTCCTTAATCCTTTTTCTTATATTCATGATACAGATCCTTAAATTTTAATCCATGGTTTCTCTTAAGAGTTGAATTATTCAATGACTTCATTGTCAAGGCAACACAAACTATACACTCATATAAAATTGTGCTTCATATGCTTTCTTTGTTAAAAATGATTAAAAGCTATGAAATAGCTTGGATATTTGCTATCAATTGCGACTTTTCATTATTTGGCGACTTACTCAAGCGCTAATCTAAAATCATTTCCCATTGAGTTTGCCAATGGAACAACTTTCCATACATTGTTTTATGTATTCTTGGCCGATTAGCACATTTAGCCCCACAAAATATTTCATCTCGTCTATTATGCAAGCGATCTTATTTTTCTCGTTATTACTTATACTATACTTGAAAGATGCAATGTTTTTCAATTCCTATTATTAGCTCACACTTTCCCTATATTTATCTTGTACAAATTTTCAATCGTTAATAAAATACTTTTTTATTCATCCACTCAAGTTCAAGTAAATTTTTTTAGACCTGTAGTGCATGACACTAGATATTAATACAGTTTTGGTTCCAATCGACTGGATAATTTATCTACAGGACCACCCAAAAGATTCGAAATACATTAATGCTGTATGGGCCGAAATTCACTAAACTCGCATATCTCAAAAACTATTACACGTAGAATGTTGAAACTTTATATTCAGGATTGCTGTCGCATCTAGTTGTGCACCCGCCATTTCGGTCCCATTCGACTGGATAATTTATCTACAGGGAAGCCCAAGATTTTCAATGCATTACGCTCTATGGGCAGAAATTCATTAAAGCATATTTTAGAGGTGATACATGCCGATACAAGTGATACATGCTGATACAAGTGATATATGCTGTTATGGGTTACAAAATGAATTTTTCCATTGAAAAAAGTGTCTTTATCATTTATAGTGCTGCTACAGGAACACTCAAAAAATTTCCAACACTTACGGTCAATGACAGTTTTAGGAACATTCATCCATTTCAAGTACAATACCATCCTACCATTTAGTTATGTAATTCTCCAACCACGCTCACGTAGCTCCCTTTAGAATTATGCCAAAAGTCGCCAAGCTTGGCGACTTTCATACGCGTGTATGTACCGGTTGATCCAAAAGTCAGGACAAACTTTAAAAATTAATAATTCAAAAACGAATCAAGATACAAATAGCCAAAGATACGGTTTACACCAAATGTATGGAAAGAAAACAAGTTTTGTGTGGCAACGAAACGAAAATAGTTCTCTTGGTGTCCAACAGATGGCACTGTCAGATTTCTGAGCTAGGATTATGCAAAGTGACAAGCGATATAAAAGGAGCCAATAGCCAAAAAAATTTAAGACTGTCTCTTAATTTATCCTGTTCATTTATTGAACAATTTTAAGATGGCTTTGATTTTTATTATTTTTTTCTTGTATTCATGCCACTTGGCTTATTGTGTATTACTATTACTGTGTACTGAACTCAAGCATCCTATTATTTTTATTGTTCACATCAGTGTACCCCCCCCCCCCCCCCCCGTTTTATTTTTCTTAGAACTGAATGTATGAAGTATAATTCCCTTTATTAATATGTCTTATGAGTGAAGTTGGGGGTGTTTAACACGCAAGAACTTTGGAAAGAAATTAGGCAAGGTAATGGTAGTCTAAGCTTATACGCATGGATATGCTGTCTATAGTTGAGAAAGCCCTCTTAGCCAAACTTTATTATAAGAATGCAGAAAGTGCCACAGTGGCATCTCGATTTTTGGTTGCAATCTACTGAGGAGTTTATTTACAGGACAACCCAAAAGAATTTCAATAGATTAATATCTATGGACATCTTCAATATATTACATCTGTAGTCAGTCATTGTTTGGTCTATGCCCAAAATATCGCCATTTGTCTTCGCCCTTGGTGAGTTTTGGCAAAATATCGCCAAATTTGGCGATAGTCATTGTTTTGTCCATTCTCAAAATCTCGCCATTTTTCGTCGACCTTAGCGAGTTTTGCCGAAATATCGCCAAATTTTGGCGTAATTCTTGAGGGAGGCACAAGTTTTAAGAGTTATGCGATATTATTTTTGGCGACATTTCGCCAATTTTTATTTGTTGACCTAAGTAGGAATTGACTAAATTATTGCTTAGTTTTCCAAATCCCTTAAAAGTTCCGAGAAAAGGTTCTCATTGCTGAAAGCTGGAGATGCAGCGCCATCTATGAACACATTTTGCAAGTAATTATTTTAAGATGGAAAAATAAGTTCTTGATTCTGTGAAGTATTATTGTGCGAACCGCATATTCATACAATTTGTTGCTTTTCTAAGAATTTTTTTGATGTGTCAAGCACTTTTCGGACACACTGTATTTTTGGCATGGAATTTATAATGATTGTGTCAATTTTGTTGTGCTTCATGTACTAAATATGCTTACAAACTAAACATCATAACACACCTCCTGCACCTCTTCAACACATACATTACACCTAAATACCCAGGACATACTATTGCAGTTGATCTAGTAGGTAGTAATGACAACTGCAGATCATTTTAGTCGTCACTTGGAACTTGTACCTTTGACATCTGCGTCTGGAAATGCAGTTTAAGCTTCACACCACTTTTGGTCGTCCTGCAGTAATCCCGTCTGATCTTGGACAATTTATTTTGCTACAATTCTTAACATCTTTCATGAAAGATTGGGCATAAAATTTAATCATTGATCTGCCGAGCATCCACAATCTAATTAGATTGCTGAACGAGTAAATGCATCTATAAAATATGTCGATTCGTTATTGTTTGAAGGACACTCTTTTGAACGTGCATTATTAATCCTCACGTCATATAATGGGTCCACTCACTCCATCCACTACGGGTTTCAGTCCCAATATTTTGCATTTTGGCCGAGAACTTGCTCTAATTTTTGTCACATTAATTCTACTGAACCTTTTCTTAATGATTTTCATACATAAATTAGTTCAAAAATTGGACTCTGTATAGGTGTGCTTATAACGTTCGTGAAGCTCAAGATAAAAAATTCATGAGACATGCTCTGCATGCTAAACTCGCAGACATTAATCAGGGTGATATTGTTCACAAAAATCTATTATTAGGAGATAAATTTAGGTTTAATTAGGAGATTTTAGGAGGTTTAATTAGGATTAATTTAAACCTAAATACACAGGACCTTATGAAGTCATAATTAAACATTGTCAAGTTTATTCATAGTTAAAAGATATCAAGGCTCCTCATATGACCCCTGAACGTTTACACAACTATTTCTGGAAGGAACTAACAGTAATTTATTTTTTTTTTTTTAAATCAAGAATTTTCCTAATTGCAATGTTTGGTTCCGTATTTGTGGGTGCACAGACAAGCATGTTTGATGTGCGATTTGGTTTTCCGTATATCTTTTGTTTGATTTCTTCTGTTGCAAATTAATATTTATGCTCCTAAAAAATAGTAATAAGAAATTCTCAATAGCCTTTACCCAAAATGCTTCTCTATGTGCTTAAAAAAATTGACGTCTGGATTCACACTTCGTTTTTAATTCTCAATTGGCGGCCCTTTGTGGCAATTTCCTTTAACGCTAAATCGTTCGTTCTAAGTTAGAAAGCCCAAATAGCCCTGGTTGAGACGAGATTTAGCTTCTTTCCGAGAGCGAAGTCACTCTTTTAAGTTTAACCGACTTATGATAATGGCTCACACTTAGGTACAGCTTTTTATTAAACTTCTACTCTGTCGGAGTTTGAACGAATCGCAATATCGCGCCCCTGCCCCCCCCCCCCCAGAATATCTGTCGTCACTCGCGGTTTTGGACGTCAGGAATAACTTTTTGGTGCATGTTAGAATGCTTGCATCTGGTAGCGCATCGCTATGTCAGCATGCCTACTTTTCTTTTTCCTTTTTTTTTTTTTTTTTTTTTTAATCGCATTCTTTCCAGTTTTCCTGTACATACACTAACAATTTTTTTTTTTTTTAAATTATGATCGAGAAAGAAAAAGTTTGACAAACAAAAACTTGTGAAATATTTTGTATAATTTTTGCATTTTAAGTGTATGTTATGAAAGATGATATGTTTTTACTCCTTTATCCGTTATGTCAAAGAAATGCAATTAACCTCTTGAAATTTCACGTGTTAGAGTTGAATTAAAATGAAACTTATAGAACAGGCATTTTCAAGAACTGTGGCGAAATATTTTGTTCATTTTGATAGACTTGTGTTGCTACTTAGTAGCGGAACTTTTTAAGTAAATTAATAATACAGAAATTTTTAGAGATCTCTTGCAGACAAGAATCTGCATATAAAGAATAGCTATCAATGTTGCATATAATTTGCGTACGCCAATTTCCTATTAGATTATTCATATAACAATATTTATATATAATTTTTAAATCTACTTCATGTGATATGTGTTGTAACAGCTGTACAATCTTATGAAGAATTGTAGTTCAAAGAAATTTTTGTCTATCTGTAAAGGATCTGTGAAGGAACTGCACTTAACAGGCACAATTTTATTTCTTTTCACATACTTAATTTTATATTCAAAATTGTTAGAATTTTTGGAACTTAAATGTAATTAAATTTTATAAAATAATTTTTTTTCCGGGTTGTGGGAAGAAAATATGAGATGCTGACATCATTGTTTTTCGGCCCTTTTATATAACCCGTCACGCGGTGTATGTTATTCGTGGCATATAATGTCATGCGGTGCGCAAGAAGCTAAAATATGTTTAAAAAGTAATAAAATATACACCGTTAGTACGATCAGCTTGAAAATGTTTCCCAATTTTGAAAAATATAGAAAACAATGTGCTACTTTAAAAATTCACTCCTTTCCTGATTTTTAGCAATTTTTTGCCATTTTTAAGAAATTGTTTTATTTGTGTTCAAAGTTAAAAGCTGTAACATGTCAGTTTTATTTTCTAACGTACCGATTCACAATTTTTACGACTTATTGCATTTAAATAAAAAACTTCATAAAATTCAAACCATTGGGCCGATTCATTTGGAAAATTTTCAAATACGTTCAACAAGACAGAGATAATGCTGTACTTTAAAATTCTGAAAATCTGACCAGACATCTTGCATGCACAACCAAGTGTACTTGCAACATGGGAGTATAGTAAATTTTAATAGGGAGATTTCGCATATACCGTTTCTTCCTACGTTAACGCTATCCTACATGCGGAGTTACGAACCAATGATAAAACTTACTTTGAGTGCGCATGCGCTCTACTGTCCAATGGCATTTAACGTTAGCGTTACCGTGAGTGAAACCGATACGCAAAAACTATTAAATTAAAGATAATTCAAAGATTTTCCCATTTAATAGTATTTGACATATTTTAGATGATATTTCAAATAACAGTGAAATGAGTAGTCTAGACATCTTCAAACTAATTTCAAACAGTACATAGAATCTGCTGGTCAATCCCAAAATTTTTTGGTCTCCGAATTTTCAGATCGCTTAGAGGCGAAACGAATCCCAATTGGTTTGTCCGTTAAGATTGCTTGTGCATGAAAGCGAGAAAAATTTAGTGTTAATGTACCGTTAGGCTTCGGAGCACAATATTCATGAGCTCCGCTGGGTTTTGCGAGATCAAGGCGTACCCAGGGGGTCCGGTCCCCCCACCCGAAATTTAAATTTGTTAAAATAATAAAGATGTCTTTTTGTGAAAAATTCAACCTTTTTCACCGCTCTGTCCCCCTCCGAAATTGTTTTCTGCGTACGACCCTGCCTGATACGTAAACATTCCTTCTGATGTATAGGAGCTGAGCTCCGGTGAGCTATGCAAATTAAGGCCTGGCGGTAGCAATTTGTTCGAATATATAAATAGTATGCGACATCACGCGAATGCATAGTTAAAAAGGAGCTTTTGAGGTTTTAAGTTTTATATTAACTTAAATTATAGCCGAATTTTGATCTTGTATTGAAATTTTATGTGCACATATTAAAATTCTTAATCCTGAAGATAAGGTTTTTAATACATTTATAAAACTGGATAGCATTTTTGGTTATGTTTTAAAGTAGACATCATGCTTTACTTTTCTGCACTCCTTTCCAACACAATCGCCGATACCCTCCCAGCTGGGGTGTACCATATTAAACGTTGTGCATAGTCTTCGACATCGAATAATTCGGAGAATGCGGACAAAAACAGCCAGCAGTTCAAATAAAAATAATTTATTTCTCTTTGGCAACAAAAATGGAATGAGAACAGAAGGCATCAAGCCCTGGCAGTTAAAATTTGAACTTTCACAGTTGAGTTTGAACCTCTCGAGTTTGTTTTTGGGGGCACTATGTACCCCTGCTTGCGGTGGATCCTAACATGCTTTGCAAGGTGGTCAGAGCGTCCGAATCGCTTTCCGCACACTGTACACTGATAAGGCTTCACGCCGGAATGAGAACGTTTATGCCGCGCCAGCTCGTCCGAGCGCGAGAAACGCCACTTGCACCCGGGCCACTGACAGACGAAAGGCTTCTCGCCAGTATGGCGGCGAAGATGCGCGCGCAGGTGAGAGTTCTTCGAATACACGCGGGCACATCCTGCATATGGACAAGGGAATATCTTATCCTCGTCCGCAGCTGCCCGTCGACCCCCTCCGCGGCGTCTCTGCTGGGGTGCTTTTGGAATGGACGTCTGCGCCGGCGTGGGATACACGTATCCGCTGTTGGTAGCCATTTGGCCGACAGTCGCTTGGTACCAGTCGTTGTAGACCGTCGAGTTCTTGGCCAAGCCGTACGCCTGTTGCTTGGTGGTAGCACTGGACGCTCTACTGCTGTCTTGCTGAGCAAAGTTCTTGCAGTTGTGGGCGCACGACGGAGGGATGTTCCCGGAACAAGGACATGGTTTCTTCACGTCCTCTGCACAGAGGACCGAGGATGACAGGGCCTGGAGATCAACTCCGAGTACGACAAGGTCATCTCTGTCCTTCTGGTCGGAAAATAATTTGTCCAGTATGAAGTTACTCTGGTCCAGTACTGGTTCCACGGACGCCAAGAAGTCTGCCCTGAAATTAATAAAATACTTTAAATCGTATACTTGCGCAAGTTAATCATTATGAATACTATTCAGTCATATATTGATTAGGATTAACACTAATTTTGAGGTGTAATGCTAGAACTTAAAATTTTAGCCAGCAGACGCAAAACATTTTGAAAGGGAATAGATTTGTTTTAAAACTCTTTTTACTTTCTTTTCCATCATAAGTAACGGCGATAGATTTTTATAATTATTTTTCTGTTGCGGAGTATATTATCTCAAGTTTGTATCTGAAAGTAGCATTTATACCACGAGTCAAAGAATTTCGCATTTTTTGAGTTACTGCAATGGTGGAATTAATTTCAATCATGAGTAAGGAAAACATTCGTTTCCTTACATTTGTTGAACAGTTGTGGAAGAATGGGTATGCAGCTACATGGATTAATAACTATGTTAATCCAGTAGGATCTTTAATATACAAAACACCATAGCTATAATAAGCAAGGCTGAAAGTTAAAAAACTGCCGTTTCAATGAGACAATCAGCTGTGCAAACTATTAGACTTTGGAAAGCGCTTTCCGTTACCCAGCGCATCGTCCTTCCTGGTACTTGAGGAAGCCTATTGAAACATTATTTCGTATGCTGTTTATATTTATCACGCAACCACCCAAGTAAATTCGAAACAAGGAAAATTCTGTATATCGTTTTGTTATATGGTTTCTATGTATCGCTAAACTGGAGTTACGAGAGCCGATCAGTATTAGTGTCTAAATGATTTTAGAATAGGAAAACAAGATTCACGGCATGAGCTCAGAAAAATAAGGGTTGCTTTAAAAAAGTAAATTAAAGAGAAACTGCTCTTATAGAAATACTGAATTTCTAACAGCAATTTCCGAATTTTATTTACCGAAGGTGGGGCTGTTCAGTGGAGGAACTGTGCAGCATCTTTGAAGTAAACTTTGAAAGATCGTTATGAGTTCTGTTGCAGTTTGAGGGTGAGCAAGTCAGAGAACTCAACAGCTATAAATAAGCAAAATATATAAGGTTAGGAAGAGGTTTTACGGGAGGAGTTGAGAGACCCACTAGGAAAACTAAAAATGTGAAAATGAGCAATGGAATAAATTGCTTAGTGAACTTTACGCAAACAAGAATTTTACTGGACTTCAGGGAAATAAGAAGTTGAAGGGTGATTCGAGTGAGTTATTGACGTCAAAGAGTTGAGGGGGAGACGAGATACGCGAAAAGCGCAGATTCCAAAGATTTCAGAGATGGCCAATTTATTTTAATACCTAAATTTGCAATTGGTAGTTTATTTGACTGGCTAGCTTATTTTTAGCGTCATCCAAACGACGCAATCTACAAATTGATCGTATCGATATTTTGTAAATCTACAAAAAGATTTTGCAGGTTTTTTTTGGCGTGGCGTTAGTTGTTTAACGAGAATTACGACTTGTGTGCAATTCACGGGAAATGTTTCATTTCTGTCCATAATTCCACGTTATGTCGCACAGAAAGATGGCAACCAGCGCTAAGCATTTAGAAATTATTTTATCTATTAAAAATTTTATTTCCCGTCATGTAGATTATTCAGTCATAGATTATTCTAATCTAATGAAATACCTAAACTTATATCTTAAATATCCGTTCATATGATGAGTATGGATGAATATTTTATTAATAGTACATTGGTTCGCATCTTCATTTTTCATTGCTTCCATAAACATTCACAAGATAAATGTTATAGTACAAATTAGTATAAAATTTCAATACAAAGAAAATGAAGTTGGGCGATTCCGCACTTCTCAAAAAAGTTAAAAATTTTAATGTTTTTTGCTTGTCTGCCTTTTAAAAGCTGTAAGGTAAGTATTGCACCAGTTACGCGGCCACCGATATGCAGGCCATTCCATAATGATTGAGACAACCTTTAAGGGTACATGAGGAATCGGCGTGGGGTCATAAACGCCGTTTTCATTTACCTTATAACAATCACTTCGTAAAAACGTTGAAGTATTCGTCTAACTTAACTAGGGATGGATGAGAGACGACATTTTGAGACTAGAGGTATTTTCAGCTTTTTAGCTAGCCGAGACACTCATTTTTAACATTACGATATAGGGATTTTGCGAGACGAGACAAAGATTTTCGGCTGTTTTGCGAGAAGCGAGACTCTTATTTTCAGTCTTGCGTCCATCACTATTCTTAAGTTTCACAATGGGCTTGTCTCGAAAAATTTCACCAAAAATTAAATAGAATTTTTAAACTACCAATTTTAGTCAAATGTTTTCTATAAGATATTTTGATGAGCAATGGTCGGAAAGTTCATTATTTCGGCACTTGTTACAAAGAGATAATTAACAGATACACGAGGACTAAGTTTCCGACCAATCAGTGCTACGAGATTCTAAATCCTTATGTATCCGCCATTCTCCCCTTTAAGTTTTTTCCAATCATTACGGGACACCCTGTATACTATACCCTATTGAAAACTGTAGCCTTTTTTAAAAAAGGATGGGGGCGTATAGTAGAATTTAAATGAGTTTAGACCAACGATTTTAAAGTGGGTTCCGCGAATTAATTTTATTACAGTATATTTTTAGTTTTCAATTGCTTTGGACTCGTAAGTTCAAGAAATTTAGCGTTTTCAGAGACGATTTTTCATAAAAAAGAAATCTATTGAATTTTATTTACTGGTTAAAAAACCCTCTACTAAGTGGCGATATAAAGAACATACGCACATTACATAGCTACCATAATTCCATGTTCTACAAATAGAAGTGCTCAGTTTCACGATGCAAGTCTGAAAATAAATTTTAGTTAAATGAATAAATGAGAATTTTTTTAGAGCATTTCTTAAATCCAAAATTAAGTTTACGAACTTTATATGTATTAATATTTTTTAAACCAAAATTAAAAGTTTAATGTAAATTTAATTCAATTAAAAGTATAAATATTACAGCGACACTGAACTCATCTACGAGAGCCGTAAAGTACTCGCGCGTCGACTTCTTGACCATGCAACATGTCCAAAATAAGAATCTTAGTGCATGCATTGGGCTAAAATACTAGTTTTTATAATGTTTAAAGTAGATAATTTTTTCTGGCGTAGTATTGCACTGTCGCAGCTTATTTTGGAATCTGTAGCTGTTTGGTATAGCCGATAAAAATCTATTGCAATATTTGGGAAAGCGCGATACACACAAAGAACAGGGAAGCTGATTAAATCTTAAAAAGCATTAGCTTCCATAACTTTTATAATATAGTAAAATTTAAATATTTCCTCCAAACTACACAAAAATGTATAAAATTAACACTTCCTGTTGAGAACAGATGCTCGAAAGCAATACAATACGCTCAAAATATCCGCTTATGTTGGAACAAATTTCTGGTTTTTTTTTTTTTTGTAAGCAACTTTGTTTTGCAATTTTGAAGCAACAGAAAAGAATCTGCAAATTTAATAATTTTCCAAAACTTTGTCACATAAAGGTAATTTATTATAAATATCGGCAAAACGTGTAATCTACATAAAAGTCTTACTGCAATTTGAAAATTTCTTTAGGACGAGGAAATATGATTACTAAGTTAATATAACCGAACCTATCACCTGGTTCAGCAGTGGTATGGGAATGAACAAAATACAGGGCAATGGGGGGGAAAAGAAACAAGGACGAGCCAATTCCTGTCACCACACTCGAGCCCCCAGCTCCGGAAAGCTTGTTAAAAAACTTATTTCTTGCAAATGCAGAAAGATGTCAGAAAGCCTGTGGATGCAGAAAGGCTGGGTTAAAGTACTGTTATATGCACGAAGTGCAGTGGTACCTGTGATAACTCGCAAGTTCCATTACAAGATAGCGATGAAGAATGGAAGACTATTTTCGAGCAAACATATGATATCGAGGACGAAAGCGATTGCGATGAAACTGATAATCTCATCGCGGCTGATGTGGAAGAAATTTCGGGCTGTGACATTTCGATCAGTACTAGGAACACTGAACTCTCAACATCTGGTCCATCAAGAACAGCGAAGCGAAGGAGAATGTGCTAAATGTTAGATTAGTTAAATGCACGTGGATTAGGCCTACTGGGGATACCACGATTAAATAATTAAAAAATCGCGCTGCTTACTCTACTTCACAAGGTGGTGTGGAAATGAGTTTTTGGCCGTAACGCATACTGAAGTACACCTTGCGGCGCTCGTACATCAAACTTGATTTTACGAAAAACGGGTAATTACATAAATTGTAGGAAAATTTCCCCAGTTTCTTTTATGTAATTTTTTTTTTTTGTGAAATGAGTCTGAAAGGAGATATCGCCAAAAAAACTGCTTTCAGGCGCCATTTTTCGAATATTGCGACGCGAGCGGCAAAGATACGAGGGGGAAAGTTGTAATTCGGAAAGGGCACATCGAAATCAAAAAAATTGGCCATTTTCAAAACTCCCGGAAAACTTTCCAGGTAAAACTACCAAATGACAGGACTACTATGCGCTAGTTTACATTCCAGGTATATTGCAGCTAATGCGAAAAGAGGGAGATAATATAGTACTGACAAATCAAGTAAAAGATTAAAGCATAAACAAAATACGTTGGGGGGGGGGGGGAGGGAGATTTTTTCGCCGTTGTTTAACAAGTTTCCCTTTAAACAAAAACAATTTTTCGAAGAAATTTTAAACTCTTCATTCAGTTTAAACTGTTCTCAAAATGCAATTCTTTAAATTTAACTCATAATCAAGTCTATTAATGATTGAGAGTAAGGAAGATATCTTTACGAGATCAACGTGGAAAAATTCAGTTTAGTCTTTCTCAGGATGAACGAACCAAGGAAAACGTTTGGGTAACAGAATGAATATATACTTATTAGCATTTGAACAGGATATTCATAATGCTTTCATCTTCCAACTATACAGATAGATAGTTTGAACATTTTTTTAAAAACAAATTAATGTAACAGTAAATATTGGCAAGAGCATTTAACGGACAACTGAGGTTAAAATAAACTTTATAAAGTGAAACAAACAAAAAACTTAGATTTTAGAGAAGAGTTATGAGCCAATGATGAATAAATTAAAAATAACTAGAAATCTTTAGTAACATCTTGAAATTTTGACAGTTAACATTTGAAGAACACGAACCAGCTGTTTTCATTTCAATAAGAATGATATAAAAATTTTTACTTTTCAATTTTTATTTGAAATAAAAAATAAAAATGTTTTTCCAAACAGTTTATTTTTATTATTTTAGTTTATTATAAGCTATATATATTTAGTTGCATTATATTTTAAATAAATGATATTTAGTTATATTTTAAATACATGATAGTTATATTTTACTATATATTTTAGTTTGTTATTTTCACAAGGTTTTATCGGCGTACAATAAAACAGATTTAGATAGAAATATGAAATTAATTTTTAAATTAAAAATTAAGATTCAGAAAGAATTCTCTGGGGAAAAGAGAAAAAAGAAAAACCCACGTCGGCAGATCACTTGAGAAAAGAATGTCAATACTTACGCGGCCAATCCTTTGACACCATATAACTTTATAGGTACCATTTATTTCTAATGTTAAAATGCAATATGCATAAGAACGGAAATTTTGCCCTCTTCCGCCGAAGGAAGTTATCGATATACTGCTATCGGAAGTTCCGTTTCCCCTCGAATCGTTTGGTAATTTGCAGATTGCTTAATGTCACAGCTGGGGTTACGAAATATATATTGTTCTAAACTGATGAAGAGGAAGAAAGTGTCAAGATATCTGAATTGATACAAGAGTTTCTATCCACAATATTCTAAAAGTAACTTTCACGAAGATAATATGTCCACTTAATTTTCTAAAGAGAAAGTGATAAAATTAATAAATATGATTTTTGAAGAAGCAATTTAAAGGCCATCGATTATTAGTAAGACACATAAGCAAAAATATTTTTAAACTCGTGGCATGGATGTTAAATTGAGATGCAATGGCAGAAGAAAAAATTATGTAGTAGAAGTGGTTTTGCGTTCAAAGAATCTGGAAATATTAAAAAATATATGATAAAAAGAAGCCTATTAAACTCAAATTTTCACTTACGAACCTCTGAAATTTCTGAATGAATGAAAATCTGCATATGCAAGAGCATAGTATATACAAAGTATTCAGCAAAAAAAAGCAGACATTAATTTGTCAGTAATTATGTTGACTGCTAAACTGCACTAAAAACTCATTATCGTCGATATAATGTGGGAGTAGATAACGATTATGCTATTAATTCAGGATGCTCTAAGGCTTCTTCACGAATAGAGGATTATTACTGGTGCTGTAAAACATTGAACAGTCAGGATATTTTAATTGAAAAATATCAGATTTCGGCTAAAAATCTGAAAAATCTTATCTGTAGGGATGGACGCGAGACGAAAAACAAGTGTCTCGCTAAACAGCCGAAAGCTTTGTCTCGTCTCGCAAAATCTTTATATTGTAATGTTGAAAATGAGTCGTCTCGCGAAAACGTTAAGCTGTATCGTCTCGCATTCATCGCTGCGTAACTGGGAAATTATCTGAAGTGTGCATTTATAAGAAAGATTCATTCGACGTTTGTCTAGAATACTCCACATACGACTAAATCCTTACCGGATTTGCGCGAATTGAGCTCGGGCAGGTAAAACGTTCCATTCTGGATTATCCCGAGTGTAGCTCGGGCAGTAGGAAATTTTTTACTTTCATGTAATCTCTATTTTGTTTTGCTTTCAAAGACTTATTTACTTTTTTGCCCACTAGAAGGTAGAACTATACACAATTTAGGAAATTTTATATGAAAATAGTGTATGTTTAAAAATGTATTCTATCAAAGTATGCATTAAAAAAATTTACATTTGACCCTCCAACTCTAAATTGAACCTACAAGGGGTTAAATACATGCGAAACAGTGGCAAATAGAGAATTTTTTCCGGTAGGGCCTTGTTTAAAAATTTGTTAAGTTTAAAATTGTTTCGTAACACATTTTGTTTATCTTGAATAAGTTAACAAGACCCTTAACAAAGATAATTCTGTATTTGCCACCGCTGCATATTTGGAATATTCAAAACAAACTGCGAATGAAAATTTAATAAATGCAGATTTCAGATAGTTTTTGGATCACATTTCAAGAGTTCAGGTTTAAACGAAATTCCTACACTACTTTTTGGTAAAAAAAAATTAAATATCCTGACCATTCTAGGTTTTCTTTCACCAATAGCAATCCTGTACGTGCCGAAAAATCTCTGGGCATCTTCAATTAACCAGATTATCAACACCCATTACCTATTCCCTCATTTCCAATGGGTTTTTTGGGTTCAAAAAACCCATCCAAACCCATCTCAGTTCCAATGGGTTCAATTCAACTGTTAGCCTTATTGCTGGATTAACTTTTCTCCGTTGCTATTAGAGATGAGTTCGGGCTCATTTTTTGAAGCCCGAGGACTTAATTCGAGCCCGAGCCCGAAATTTCAGTTAAAGATTTTAAAAAATCCAATTACTTCATTGATAGAATACAATGAATTTTGCCGTTGTGCAAATTAAAGACAAATATAGTTGCAAACTCTCAATGCACTTTCTAATTCTTTATTTATCCATACGTTTTATCAAATAATGTCGGATCTCATGACTCACTAATGAATATAAGCCGCCGTTCTGAAATATCCAAAGAGCTTAACCCACCTTCTAGGCGCCAGTGCCGCTATTTTTTTTTTTTAATAAGTACAGCCAACACCGGTTATAGTGAACCCGGATATAGTGAACCATCGGATATAGTGAACGCAAACCATTAGTCCCGATTCACACACAGTATCTATCCATCATGAAGGCACTTTGGTTTTAGTGAACCTCGGATATAGTGGACGAAATTTGATGGTCCCCAGAGGCTCACTATAACCGGAGTTGACTGTACTTTTATTTTTCTCATGAATCACTTTAAAATCTTTTTGAAGGAGTATGTTCAATAAAGGAGAAATTTTTCACGAGCCCGAACACAATTGTGAATTACAGAGCCCTAGCCCGGTTCGGGCCCGAGCTCAGTCCGAGCCCGTCTCATCTCTAGTTGCTATATTTCTGTTGGATGTTAAGGGTTAGGGAGAAATAGATTAGCTCGTTGAAAGTTTGAAGGCTCCGTTTGAGATTAACTGGATCTTTGGTTTCGATATATTAGAAACTTTGCAGCAAGAGCCACAAGGAAGAACTTATATTTACGGTTTAAAAATTTACATAGGGCATACACTTCTCTTTCCCTAAAGTGGAATAGGAAGGTTCTTCAAGTCACTTCAGAATTTCTGTGAAGGGCACAGTAAATTCTAAACATAATTCAAGTCATTAACGAAAGATCGAAATACCGTTATCCATCAAACTACTAACGGACACTATGGATCTTTGCGGTATATATGAAAGGAATTATAATACAGGGTAAACCAGGGATAAGATTTGAAACAAATCTTTGTAATGCTCAGAGAGAAAAGCGACTAAAATCAGAAACTAAAACTTGATAGAAATGGCCCAAGTTTTTCAGAGCCCCGCCAAAAATAAACTAATTCCGATATCCAAATTAAATTGTAACAGTTATGAAATCTTCAATGTCATCATCTGCATTTTGGTATTGCAAAACTAATCTGAAATTTGATGTGGAAAAAACTGGTAGTGTGAAACCCATCTGTGGTGTAGGTTCCAGATGGGAAACATTTTACACTCTAGAAAGTCGTCAATTTATTCTATTTTATGGTATAGTGGAAGTAAGCAATAACCCGGAACTCCATGCCGATAGAGAGTTGTACTATATTTTATTGACATTATCAATAATTACAAATTATATAAGGTTATTGCGGTGGCTGGCAAAATAGCGACATGAAACGTGACCTTACAGGGCAGAGACCAAAGCGTGAAGTGTCTGAAAAAGGTCCGAGAACCCAAAGCCAACCTGGCGATAGAGCAGAGCGCTAAAAGGGAACTGTCGCCAAATAAATCGCCAGATTGTAAAAATGAAAAGAAACGTTGGGCCTTACATGCGTATGCTAGAATTTAAATGTGACACGCCACAGTGGGGATCAATAGAGATAAAATGTAACATATGCAAAATTATTAAAACCCCCGTGGAATGAAGTAAATTAAATGAATTCTCAGACTAAAAGGCACCAACAAACTAATGCTAAAACCAAAGTGATTCAAGAAAGTTAAATAGCATTACGTATAGATGGGAGATTTAAAAATGGCAAAGAGTATTAAATTTAGAATAGGTAAAGGGAAAACTGTAGTAATTATAAATGTGCAAATTAACTGTATGAAAATTATAAATCTGATTAACTGCAGCACACCATCGTAAAATTTAAGATTTTTTTCAACCTATATCGGATTGTTTGAGAACATTATACACCATTTGTGTTCGAATGTGATTAGCGTTAGTATAGCGAAAGCTAATGAGACTAATTTCGACAATGTATTGTACCAGCTACCATCTTTGCCTAAATTGTTTAGTTGCAGACTGAAAACTCCATTTCATGAAATTTATATTTTGCCACAGATTTCCAATTTCGGCGATTCTAGCTTCAAAATGCTTCGAATCTATTTTACATTCAGAAGAAATTTTTTCAATGGCCTATAGTTTTCAGACTGTCTATTTGAAATTTTCTGATAAAATTCTAGTGAGGCTTGCACCCTTAAATTTCTAAACATGTGTTGGTGACAAACAATTTTAAGCTGGTTTTCTACTACGCAGTCAAGGTGAAGAAGAATTAATATAACCATAAATGTCTTAGCGATGCGTTTTGTGCTATGACAATCCTACACTAAAAGCGTCTGCAATCTGAAAGTGTACCTTGGTCGGAGGACTAAGGGGTTCTAACGCGTATTCACATTACGCCTGGAGAAAACCAACAAAAATTCCAGACCGTTAGATTGTTAGCCTCGTGAGAGACCGAAACATGGGACCTTCACTTCAGCCGTCTACAATGTTTAGTGTCTTAAACACTAATGATGGTGCTCAATGTCTTTTAGAGAATATTTAAGCAGGGTCCAATATTTCATGAATGAATTAAATTTGTTGCGAAAAATTTCCAATCATTTTTTAATCTTAATGTGGATCCTATAAAAAGATATCTGAACCAGATTTAAAAGGGTCTTTTTATGGAAGAGTGATGTTTTATCAGCAGGGTCATTTTACATATAAATTATCCTGCATTGTAGCAGTAAAAATGACTAGATATGACAAACAAGAAATAGTGGCTGGAAAATCAAGTAACTTTTCCAAATGATTTGTGGCTAGTAAGGTCATTTAATTGGCAATCCTATATAAACCCATGCAATTGCTCATTAACGATCACGCTCAAAAAGTTGGGTCACATTTGATTGTAGGTAGCAACAACTGTAAGTTCGGTTTTTAGAACGTATTGGGTGGCCCACGTCTATCTATCAAGTAATGTGGAAGATAAAACGAACGGATTGTTATTGAATCTAACCGCCATTCAGTGAAATTTGTTACGGTAAAAGCCCGAAGTCTGGTAAAACCTAGGATTTACCAGACTTCGGGTTTTTACCACATTTCATATCACTTATTTGTTCTATTAGACAAACATGTCATGTAAAGAGACCTCTGCAACCAAGCTTACTGTGCATAGCCAGGTCGTGATTTTCTGAAATCGGACCATTTATTGGCTCGGTATAATTACGTAGTTCTCGGACCTTAAATCCAAGCCAATAACTACGAGGGTAGTAACTAGAACAAAGCATTTGCCTTTGTCAACGACTTTTGTGACTGGTCTGTATAAAATGAAAGATGGTTCCAAAAGTTCATTGAGCTCTGATGCCGGGTTGGGTTTGAGTACCAGATATCAACCCGCCTGCGCAATATGTACTGAAGCAATGTGAATATTTGACATAGCAATGCTTGTTAAGTTAATAGCAATAGGGTGTATGCATATGCCGTTAATATTTATATTAAAGAAGTACTTTGCCTATTAAAATAGAAACAATGTTAGAAAATACCAATAACAACTAATCCAGACTGATCTCGGTAATGGCTACTTTCTATCATTAGTGCGAGAATGAAGAAAGATTTGTTCCGGTTCTATAGCCAATATAGAAATTCTATGAATACAAATTAAGGAACATGCAACTTGTTAAAAAACAGGAAAATTTCTGCTATTGTGAAACACTGCTGGGATGCTAACCATAATTTGATTTCAGTTCAGTTAGACTTATTTGTAAATCACTACTTTAATATTGAAGGCTTCTTAAAAATCAATTGACAAAGAGCCAAACAATCTTTATGTTTCACGATTAACCTTTCTCAGGCTTGCTTATTCACGAGAACTCTTGAATCTCCTATTACTCTCTTCTGTGGCTGTTGCCTTTCCCGTCTCAAATAAACTGGAGTAAATCTAGCTTTATTCTTCCCGACAAATCTGCAGACCGGTTTCGGTAAAAAATTACCATTGGTGTTTCTCTAACATTGTTTCTAAGTTAATTATTTTGCACCACGGGTTTCTTATACAAGTACTCACCTGTTTCCGTCGTCGGCTGGTAGCGAGAAAAAGCTGTCCGCCGAGCTGGACAGGCAAAAAGAGCAGAGCGACAGCTTGTTGTCGCCGCACTCGCATTTTGGACTCCAACCAGGAGGATTCTCGTGCAAGTAAGCGTCTAGTTCCTCAAAGGAGCAATCGTCCATCCACGGAAGGAAACATCCGCTGTCCGCGCTGTCGTCATCAGAGCTACTGCTGCTGCTATTCAGCTGCTTCGGGTGTGGAGGGCAGCATTCTGCCAGCATGCACTGCAGGTAGTCCGTGGAGTCCAAGTCCAGCTTCCAAGACGGCATTTTAGACAGCGAGCGGAAGCTGCGCAACTCCGATTCTGGAAGATAAAAAATGGTTGATCAAGATCAAGTCGAAGCGTAGACGATTTCTCTCATCTACCAAACGGCCTGTAGTGGCGTACCGACCTCACGTTCGATTATTTGGTAAGGCAAAGCTACACGAGGGCTATCTGCCAAAGGAGGGAAACCTTGGGCCGAAGGGATTCTAACGTGTATTCACGTTACATCCGAAGAAAAACCGCCCGAAACTCCAGACCGTTAGATAGAAAGCAATGGTTTAAGGCAGAACCCTGTGGACCTTCACACATCATTCATCGGCCAATGTTCAGTGGTTTTATTCATTCGGCCATTGGTTGGTGCCCTCAAGTTCGAATAAGGCCCGTTTGATGTTTGAACAAATACCGACAATTGCTCAATGTCTCATGATATGCCATTCAGAGATTTGTGTCCCCTGAATGACTACCCTGCACGATTTTGATAACACTTTCAGATTCTTTTCAAGCCTTGAAATTGGAGCCACTAAAACTCTTAACCCCTTGCGCGACTGGATGACTTGAGCATTGATACACTCAAAACCAGTAAAGCCCATTCGATTTCGATAGACAACTTTCGCCCTCTAAAGAGAACATAATCAAATCTCTCTGCTAAAGAGAACATACTAAATCACCATGATACAGTTGACATTACTAAGCTACAATGGTCACGCATCCTAAGTAATATTACAAATGCGAAAGTGAGTTTGGTTATGACGCTTTCACGCCTAAACCGCTGAATCGATTAGGATGCATGTTGGTTTAGATATAGAAGGGACCCTGGAGTTGGTTGTAGGCTAATTAGAATTTTAGATTTTTAATTACTTTTTTAATTATTAATTAAAAACCGTTTTTACGTTGCCATGCTTGGCGAGTTTCGCCCGTATCAAATGATTCATGTTTTGAGCTAACAAGAATGCTATTGCTTCAATAAAGAAGCGCGTGCGTGCATCTGAAAAACATTAAATTCCACGGAAATTATGCCAGTTTTATGCCAAATCTATCTATCAATAATAAAACTGAATGTTCTCCAGACAAATCTACAGAAAGCAGAGCTTTGAAAATTTGAGCATAGAAGCCCATGACTGTGCACCTGAGGCTCAGAATGTTGAAATTTTAAATACTTTTCTAATTATTAATTAAAAACCGTTTTATCGCCCGCACAAAATGATTTATGCTTTCGAAATAAAGCTGAAATTCTATTTAGATAAATATGCATTTGAAAAACATGAAATTGTATGGAAATTATGTTTATTTTACGCCAAATTAAAAAGCATTAGAAAGATAAGTCCAAATGTGTTTCTTAAACTTCATAAATTTCCTAATCCTACCAATAATATAAAAACTTGGCTGTTCGAGCCTCGTCAGGGGGAGATCCCCTGAACCCTCTTAATTTTTTAGTTTTATTATTGCCATATTAAAACTATTAATTAACTTGGCATGTTATCGCTCATCTTTCGCGTATTTCGCCTGGTAACCCTATGTTGAAATTTTTACGAGTGTAACCTATTTATAGAAAAATACATGTGGGGCATATTCTACAGCTTTCGAAATATTGTAACAATAGATTAAAGCTGTTGTGAACTAATAATATTTGAATATATGTAAAAAATACATGTGGAGCATATTCTACAGCTTACGAAATAGTGTAACAATATCGAGACTGCTTTAATCTCGATATTAAAGCTGTTGTGAACTAATAGTATTTAAATACATGTAAAATTATGTCGCTTTTTTGTGTCGCTTTATTATGTCGCATTTTTCAATAAGGGTATTTAGAGATAAAATGACAGTCATTCTATCTCTCAATACCCTAGTACTCAAAAATGTGTACGTTTGTGTGTTTAGATGTTTTTGACCGAATCACACAAATTGCTGAACGGATTTGGAAAAATTCGTAATGAAAATAGGATTAACATACCCTGGATAGGCCCTGGATTAACATACAGGCAACCTTTCAAGCATATAGCATAAATAATTCTTTTACAAAAACATTCAAAATAATTCTAATGTATTGCGCTCTATAGAATTATAGCTACTAAACCGAATTTAAAACTTAGTTACACTATTCCTGAGTATTATTGTTTGTGGATTAAGACCGATTGACTGCACTAGGGTCCTAGGCCTATATGGGTTATTCCTCTGTGGGGAACTTTCTAAGGGATCCTAGCCCGTATTTAAGCGAGGTTTTAGAGAAAACCGCGAAAATCTGCGAGCTAGGTCGACAGGCTCGACCAGGGGTTGAACCTGGCACTTCCAGCCTTGGAGTTTTGAGAGTAGAACTTCTTAGACACTGGTGGGACCCTGAGTGTTATAGGCTACCTTTTATGCATATATCACAAATAGTTCTTTTACAGGGATACTCGTAAGAATTACATTACACTCTATGTGTATCTCTAAGTACTGAACCGATTCCAAAACTTTTTTCACTGTTAGTAATCTACACTATTCTTTAGTATTATAGGCTAAAATTCATACATGTAGTGCAAATAGTTCCTTTACAGGAACACTCAAAATAATTTAATACATTACGCTCTCTGGGTATCTAACTATAGAACCGATTCTAAAACTTTTTCGCTAAGAAAAAGCTGCACTATTCCTGATTAGCATAGGCTAAATTTCATGCTATAGCATAAATTTCTTTCACAAGAACAACAAAAACAGTTAGCAAATACTGTCGTAAATGTATTCGCCAAATGCCTTAAAAAAAAAATCTTAATTTAGTAACTCTGCTTACTCTTTTATTTTAAATGAAGTATACTACCACGCATTATACTTCATATAAAATAAGTAAAAAGCAAATATTTAAATGCAGTTTCTTTTGTCGTAAACATATGTTATTCACACATGCTTCATTTCTTTAGGGACCTAACTCTAAAGCCGACGCGGACGAAGTCGCGGGTAGCAGCTAGTAGTTAAATAACTAAGCAACAATTTCAGTGAATGTAGAAGTGGAATAATGAGGTACGCATGTTATATCATGGTTTGGGGATTTGGGTTGGACCAATTTCATGACGTACACTTGTACGTCAGTACGCAAGGAGTTAATTGTCGAGAGGATTATAAAAGCACCTCGACAGAAGGAGTATGCGATTCGTAATTTACTAAGCTTCATAATTTGCGTATACTTAACCTAAACAAGCCCCGACATTCCAAACACTTACATCTGTTCGTATTTTTCCCACAAAGGCATTCATAAAGGAAGCCTTTAGCCTCCTATAAACAACCGCAAAATATGCCCTCTTTACCTGCCAAAGAAAAAATACTGCAGAATTTAAAATATCCTTTCCCTCTTATGAGATATCCAGTGTGCGCATTCTGTTTTAGGGGGAGGGAATAGTAAAACTGAAATTAGTTTATCAAAGGCTCTGGAAACCAGACTTATAGTGCAAGCCATGTACACAATGGTCTGTCACCGACTGAACTCGAACTCCAGGCTACCACAAATTAGACAATTTTTACCACCAGGCACCACAGCCTTTAAACTAAGTGTTGGACATTTCTGGCGTCTATCTAGTGGCCTTATAAAATATTGTAATACTGGTCTTTGGATCAACTTTGTTACTGATCAAGGGTCTGCCATAAGAAATAACGGTTTCAGACACAGACTGGAGGTATACGAGAGTACGTGTAGGCGAGTTGTGTTGTTGGATTAAGGCTATTCATCTACACGAAGGATCTAGGCCTATTTAAGGGGTACCCTCCGTGGCCCCCCCCCCCCTTTTCCGTTTTTACTCCGAGTTTCGGAGGAAACCACGGAAAACTCCGAACGGTTAGGTCGGCGGATGCGACCTGGTTTTGTACCAGGCACATCCAGTCCCCCATTTTTGAATGCTATGCGCACGGCCACTGGTCATGCTGATTGAAAGAACGAAAAATTCATAGCTTAGATTGTTGTAAAATTTACTTTTATTTCGACAAAATGATTTTAAGCATAAAAAGGCTAGGCATATTTCAAAAGATTATGACGATCTAAATCTTATCTTTTTAAATCTACTTTAATTTCTTTAAATTACTGGACAAAACTATAACAGAGGTGGAAAATGTGCTTCCTCATATCTGTGTTTGCATCCAATTCATTCAAGCTTTCATTGCTCAAGAAAGCTTTACTTCAC
This sequence comes from Cheiracanthium punctorium, assembly GCA_038373885.1. NCBI lineage: Eukaryota > Metazoa > Arthropoda > Arachnida > Araneae > Cheiracanthiidae > Cheiracanthium > Cheiracanthium punctorium. Next base: position 560,684 of record JAWZYV010000498.1, read on the forward strand.
CTGTTAGTGAGATCCACTCATTCTTACACTGTTGCATACATCCACATAGGCGTCGGTAGAATATTTTCCCGGTCTGTGTGGTCGTGGTGGTGGTGGGGGGACAAAGATTACTTCAACATATGGTTACCATGTTAGAACAAAAAGCGTTCGGAAAACTGCATACAAAAAACCAGAGGGGGTGCAAGTGCCCCCAGTGCCCTATGCTACCGATACCTATATACATGGGTTAAAAAGTTTTAATTTGTCTAATGTTAACTTAATTGTTTCAGTACACATGCACTTAATTACATTTCTTCATACATAAATACCTAAGTTATGAGCTTGCAATAAAGTGAATTGAAAACCTGAAATTTTGGGTCATTCAAAAATTTACAAAGGTCTAAAGTTTTGGATTATTTACAACTGAAGTTTCCGAACCCGAGACTAAGGAAGCCAATGCCATAATTACATTTTCAAATACTGGACTGTATAAAACGCATATTAAACAACGAAAAATTCAATACTAGCAACCATTCAATTATGGATTATTAAATATTCCCTACTTGGCCTTTGCTTTTAAGGATATTTTTCTTAATCTAGCATTTCACTAATTTTGTAATAATTCACGATATCAAAACTATTGCTTTTTTATGGCATAGAAATAAAAGGAAAAACTTAGCTTACCCTTGCAAAAAGAAAAAAGGTAAATGCTGTTCAAATACATTATATTGAATAAAGTTCAAGATTTTATACTCCCTACCCCTTTCTACACGATATTAAAAATCTCAAATTTAAGTCTAATTTGATATTTTACCAAAGAAAACGAAATTTTATATGGATCATCCAATTTAAAAAGATTTTATCTAGGGTTATTGCGGCAAACTGGTAAATCAGTTCATTTCCTGTAACTCCCGAACGGTCTTTGACCCAGGTTAAATTCTCCAACTTTCGACTTAAATACTCCAATACTCCAAAAACTTTCATTGGACTAATAAAAAGTTTAACATAATGGGGAAATGCCAACTTAATATATTTGGTAGTATATTCTGCGTGAACATTTTTATGTCGTATAAAAGGATTTAAATTAAGTCCTTCCGACAGCTTTTCAACAAATGTGTTTTTCATGCTGGCAAAAGTACAATGCAAAATCGTTTACAGCCTCGCAGTTACCAAAAATGTACCTTGCTATCCAAGAAACATTTACTTGAAAAAACAACTGATGACTATTTTCGAACTACTTACAGAAATTCTTACGAATTTGGATATTTCAGTTGGTCCATGCTTTAACTTCCGTATTACTATGTACTGCACCAGGTACCTTATTGAAAAGGAGTTGCAGAATTTTGTAGCTCTTTTGCAGGAACACCAAAAGCCATTTTAGACACACACAAAAAATCGTTACTGCCGATCATAAAATAATGCTTTCAATAGCAGTTCAAAGACATTGATCCATTTAAAGCACAATACTGTAAGTATAGAAATGCGTATGACAGCTTACTTTTCATTTAAAAGATAGAAACACACTTAACGTTATTTCTTTCTTAACATTTAAGGCTCTTTTACAAGATCTCAAAATTGTATTGAGAAATTATACAGCTTCAAGGTTATACACAAAATCTCGCTAAACTTGACGAAAAATGACTTCAGAGTTTTATAATCGATGAGTCTGACATTTATATTGGATTTACAGACTGATGTCGAGTGCTTCGGTTTGTGGACTGTGAAGAGGTTGTCATTGAATTTTTGACTATAATGTTATGAGTGCTTGAATATTTTTTAAAAATGCCGTCGAGTGTATTGAAGTGAACGATTCTGAATTTGTTCACTAAATTATGCTTTTTATGGTGACGAAATTCAGATTTTGCAGTTGAGGGATCTAGAGACCGACTTAAGCAGAGTTTGCAATTAATTTACCATCTAAAGAATTGACAATAATTACTTTTATAGAAGAGGATAAAATATTTAAGTTTTTTTAAAAGAAACATGCTTTTATTTAGATATTTTCTTTGTAAAAATTATCTTTCTCTAGATATTTCTTAATTTTGAGAAGCTGAAAATATTCACCAAAATTAATAAAATCCATGCATTTGCAGCTATAACATTAACACAAAGACAAACCGAATTTGCCAGAAATTTCATGTTAATTCATAGAAAGAAAAATAAAAAGTTAGTTTGAGGGACAAATCCAATTTGAGCACTTTCAAAAGTAAAGATGCAATTTTTTTTTTTGTAGAATGTAAAGCAGGAGCATCGCAAGTACGAAAATATCCTATTTAACCTGAAGAGTAAGTACATATGAAACTTACTCGTCTTTCGTGCTCCATTAAAAAATACCAAAATCGCGTGCTATTCTTTTCAAGGTTTTGTAATATTGCAGTTATATTTTGTGGGAAGCATGTTTAAAACAAATATTTAAGCACAAAACTTAAATTTTTAGAACCAGTTATTTTAAGGGGTTTATTAGTTTACTAAAAGCCGATTAAATATCCTGAAAGATAACTTAAGAAAATCTTTGTGCATTTTAATTTTGGCGTCATTTAAATTACACTAAGCTTATATCTTACGTGGTATGCAGGGAAAAAAATTGCAACAGTTTTTTTAATGGAGTTTCATTGCAACTGCATGCTTAAATTTTAACAGAGACTAAATATTTCCTCCCTGCATTATGTACATAAGTGACCTTTAATCGTAAACTAAATATATCCTAAAATTCTATAACTACTTCTAAAAACAATATTTAAATATTGTCAAAACTGACGAATTTGGAAAACTGAAAAATATCATGGACACCCACTTTGATGGACATACCTAACATTGAAAAGATTCGAATGGAGAAGTTACACTTAATTTTATTGAATTATGGTTTTATATCAACAGTAACTTATTTCTTGACTGAATTATGGATTTTGAAAGCCCTTTAGTAGCACGTCTTGTAAAAAATATTAAAAGGTATCAGAAGCATCTTTTTCGAAAGTCGCGAAGCTTCTTTGAAAAGTATCGAGTAAACATTAAATATATACATTTTTTAAAGTTTTATCATGGGTACCGAGCATTTGTAAGAAAATCATTAACTTTAGAAATGTCAAGAAATTTAGAACTGAATGCATTTTTGAATGCTCATGCAAGTTTTATAAATGTAATCTGAAAAACAGACTGCTGCGATTAAAAATAAGCCTTCACAAGCCTCAGGAGTTTAACTATTTTATAATATTTATACTGTATTTTTAAAATATAGCGACGTTTACTTTTAAATGGTTACAAAACTATAAACTATTTTATTTGAATTCTTTTAAGTGTAAGGCCGTCTTTGCCATGCGTGCAAGGTCTACACAGACGGTCAATGTTTTTATTCTATCCGCTATGTAATATTTTGTGCTGCATTACTGAAACTTTAATACAGTTATTTTTTTATATTAATACATAATTATATTGCCCTATACATCAACATATGCAGGATGCGATAGTTTAATTTGTGTACAATGAAACTCACCAACATACTTCATGCAAAATAAACATCTCTAAATGTTTCTCTTGTTACTTAAGAGAAAAAATTATTTTCGTACTATATGCTCATACACGGCCAAATAGTAATTGTATACCGGTCGAATATCTAGAACCGGTCTTATACACTTGTATAAAAACAATTCAATACACACCTCTTTTGAACAGATTACTTGGTATAGTACAAAAAGTATCGATGGCAAAATTAACAGCAATCTATACAAATTTTACAACAGAACAGGGATAGTCGAAATACTTCAATTTTACTGCTTAAAGAGTTTAAACTAATGCTTTAAAAAGTAAGTTTTGTAAAAATGTCGATACTACTATTTTTGACTGTTAAACTTCGTTAAAAATGCGTTTAAATGTTCAAGTTTTTACGTAAATTTTGCCAACCCATTCTGTTTACACATTTTTTACAAAACAACTGTTCTTTTAATTTGTATTAATGTTTAGTTTACCCGAGGTAATCATAGACGTTGTCTTAAAAACAATGCTAAATTGTAGCTAATCTAGCTTTCGTCGGTTTCTTAATGCATTTTTCTCATGGAAATGCAAATACAAAACTACTTGAACACAGAATTATTTTTGAAAAATACTGAACGATTCTAAAAGTAATATCCAATTAAAAGTGTGGGGGAAAGTAGATCCATAATAAATTTGTTATAAAACGTCCTCAAAACGCAATTTAAAATCCGATATAGCAAAAATTTCTGCACTTTGATCAATTGTGAAATTCTTTGATAGTTCGAGAATTTATAATTGTAAAATACTTTGATTCTTTAAAATTTATCAAAATTAGTTTTAAATTCTTTCAATCATTAGGATGCACTTGCAGATGTAACTATTCGTAGGATCTATGGGAGACACCACCAACACCGGGCACCACATTTTTACATTCGAAAACAAACAAGACTTACTGCTATGTTCTTTAAGCTAATTCCATTTCCAAACACTTGTTAGATCCCATTACCGAACAGTGTACGATATTGTCAAATCCTTCCCCAAGACCAGGAGAGACCACCTGCAAGTCAAAACGCTTTCCTTAGTGCCATGTAACTTAAACTATCTAATCAATTGCATGCAAATAATAAAAAGTTATACCCCGCACTCACTTTAAAGCATTGTATTGACCTTATCAAGCCGGCATTCAGTTCGATAAAACACTCCGACCCAATGTCGACTTAACAATGAGAAATTGTCTCAGATAATGATCATTTATCTATTATTAAAAGAAAAGACCATTGGCAAGATAGCACTAAAATATAATGAAAATAATTCTGTCTTGCATATCTAGTGAAAAAAAATTGAACCACTCGAAAAGCGAAAGATTAAAACAATTGGTTATTGTTGATTAAAAAAATGCTCCGCTACCAAATTCCAAATTGCGAAGTATGAGCGAATTTTATTGGTTCTCTTATCAAAAATATGTGTTCGGGCCGTTTTGATAAGCTAAGAATTAATTATATCTTTGTTTTTGCAGCTAAATTATTTACGGAAGTCTCACTGACCTACATTTTAAATACCCAAACATTGAAGTGTAATAATATGTATGTATATTACAATATTAGGGCACGTGTCCGAAGCTACAGGAACACTAAAATCCGAGTTTCTTCAAATAACCCAACACATTAACAAAAATTCAATATAAGTAAGAGAATATTAAGACTGAACTATCACCGACTGGAAATTAACCGAAAACAGAACGAAAAATTTCATTCTGTATCGAAAAATTAAGTAAAATTGTCTATTCGTCGATATTGTCCCATTTTTAAAAACTGACCCAGAATCTGAAAATGTAAATTTACCAGGCAGCAAATTAGTTAAACGAATAGAATTGTCTTTAAAGGAACGCCGGCAAGTTTTTTAATTTTTTAAATCTATCTCTGTAAATAATTTGTCAAAAACACTACACCATTATCATGAATGAATCGAATTACTATAAAATTATGATCCACAAAAGAGAATTACACGAAACATTTCAAACTTAAGTTGTCCTTTTACTATCATCCGAAATATTTTACAGCCATCTGCTTTAAAGACTTTGTATATCGGAATAATTTAGATTTTAAGGGCTTGAAATCCTTAAATGTTTTATTTACATAAAATTATTTTTCTTCAAAATCCAGCTCTGTTCTACATTTAGTTATATCCTTTAACTTTAATGTAGTCAATTATTTTACTTCAAAAGTTTGAGAAAAGCCAAAAAACAAAATAGAGTAAATATACTTAAATTGTTATATATCCGATATGCATTTTAATCAGTAATTTTTGTACATGACCAGCATTTTTAAAAATTCATTCCAAGTTCTTTTGAACTGTATTTTACTTTAAGCTTTTTTTAACTTCAGAAATTAAGTTGTAAACTATTCTAATAGTTTAATAATATAGCGGTGTTTCAGTGTACTGATTGGTATGATTTAAATCTCATGAGAAATAGACACTATTAAGAATTGTGTTAAAAGTTAGTGCTGTCTATAATAAGTAGCTTTATGCAAATCTGTAGAAAACAATTTGGTTACAAGAGATTGTACTACTTTATTGACTTTTGTATAACTTAACTAAGCATTACTTTTATAACTAATTAATCAAGACGCTCCGCAATGTTTTGTACACCGATTGCGGCGCCGTGGATCATTGAACAATCGTGGGGAACAATTTCCCTCCACGATTCTTGTGCTATCTGAAAGAATACTTTTGATTACTCTTGGCGAATTTTGAATTCCCCTTGTGTTGAAACAATTGGAATCATTGTATTATTTTCCTAATCGAAACCGCTATTGTAAATGAAGTGTTTGGAACAGTAGGCCAGGAGATATACACAAAATTATCTAGTTAGCACTACTTTCTGTAATATTCTTAGAAAAATTTACAGTATCGATAATATTTAACAATTCATTTTTGATCAGATTAAAGATTAGGATAGCCTTCATTTGAATTATTTGCCAAGTAAACAAATTTAAACTTGGACGTAAATTAAATGAATAGTTCTTCCAGGATAAAGGTCCCAAATTTAAAGATTTCTCAAAATACACGGTGGTCAAAAAAAACTTATCCGATACATGGACTGCTAGCCGCTCCGTTCTGTTCAACCATTCGAAATGAGATTTCAGATATAGTTATTAAGAGGTATTCTCTCAAGATTGCGATTGTTTAAAATAGACGTCTAATTGTTACTGAAAATATTTCTAGAGTCTGAAATTCTAGAAATATTTCTAGAATCTGGTGCCAAACTATTTCTAGAATTTCAAACTCAAATACGCTCACTTCCAAAATTAAACACGGAGCGGTAAAATGCGAAAAAATGGAGGTATTGCAAACTGACACGATATGCTGCAAGTAAGTAGCTCTATGTTTATTCATGAAACAAAATAAAGAATTAGAGACTTTAAAAAATTGAATTATAATTCATTCTAAGAAGAGGTCATATTTGCGCCATTAAGAAAATGTTAAAATGCAAAACAGCAAAAACAGACATTTAGGAGCACCCCTCACCTTCAGACAAAGTGTACAGCGTGTGATAATACTTGTTACGAGATTTTCAACCATCTCACACAGAGTCCACTTTTCACCATTCCTCCTGTAAGGCAGTTTCTAAATCCGAGTGGGTGAAAGTAAGAAATGTCTACATACAGCACGGCCGAGGGCATCCTAAAGATTTTCAATTGGATTAAAGTCCGACGTAACCTGGTCACTCCACAAGAACATCCCCTCCCCCTTACTCTGCAGAAAATAGTCGACGATGGTAGCTCTATGGGGACGTACATTATCGTCCAAAACGAAAGGACCAACTGCTGTTGCGAACAGTTTCACAATGAGGTCTAGTAGGATAAGGTGACCATACGTCCCCAATTTTCGAGGACAGTCCCTAAATTTCTGTGGTAGTTTTTTTAGATTTGCCCTCAAAATCTGAAGAAGGAGTTTGGCAATTTTTAATTATTACATTGTTAATTATTTCATTAAATATAAAATCTAATTAAAAAACAATGTCCTCAATTTTGTTTCAGAATCGGGAGCATGTCCTCGATTCTACGTTCGAAAATATGATCACCTTAGTCTAGGACTTCATTTCGATACTGTACAGCCGTCACAGAATCCAGTCTAGATGTGCAAGTCTGTACTAATGAAATCCCTGCCCAAGGTCTGCTATCGCGGAACGCGTGATGCTCGGTGATGTTCTCGGGCCGATTGTGTGCGTCTCATTCCTTAATAGACCCTTACACGCTAATTATCAGGTTATAGGGCAAATCTGGGCACATCTCTGAATATACGTTGCCCCAGTCACAGTTCAATTTACACGCCAGAGGCACCATTTTAATCGTGCGCCCTCTAGTTTGAACGGATAAAGGGACAAACTCGTGGTAAACGGGTGTGCAGACTATTCATGTGTAGCCTTTCACGAACAATAGGGACAGATATCTTACCAATGGCTGCTGCACCCACAGATATCATGTGTGGTCTACCTTCGATTCCGCTTGGCTACGACAGCAATATAAGCGATCTTCCGCAGACGTCGTAACGTAACCCACGGACGTCTGGATATAGTTCTTCGGATAATTATTGCTGGTTTGGAATTGTTTCCATAACCGTGAAATGACAGTGAAAACGCCCAAGAAAAGAGTAACATTGGCGATAGATAGTCCTGCTTCAATGCTAACGGCCGATTCTGGTCCAAATCTTCCATTAGTCTTCTGGAAGCCATAGAAATATGTCTAGATCAGTCGTAAGATTTCTTTTCAAGCTAAACAACTTTTATCGGCATTTACAAGCAACTCCTGTAACCCTTCAAAATGCCGGCTTCTTACACAAACCGACCGTTTTGTATATTTCTCTACGATAAACCGTGATTGGCTATTATCCAATTTATTTGCATACTCCCTTCTGCCTTTGTACCAAATTTCACCTTCTTTAATTTCCGTAAGTCAATCTGAATTAATATTTTTCTCTCCGAACTTAACTTTTGGAAGTGAATGCACTTCTTCGAGTGCTTATGCAAATTAAGTTTACAGGCAGGCGTTTGTTCTCATGGAAGGAACACTTAAGAGGCACTGCATAGTGATGGGAACGCCCTGCCCGATTTGCTATCTCAGAATTTCATAATATTCTTTTATTCTGTTGCCTTACCCAAGGAAAAGAACAAATCTGAAATATTTTGATTTACCTCTTAGTTTTGGAGTTATGAGGGGGGGGGGGTTACCCCAGAGGAGCAACGTCGAATTTAGGGCCATTTTTGCCACTTTATTGTCTCGACTGTGACTGGCTCAGAGGTGCTTCAGAGAATTTTTTCATTTTATCCTATAATATACATTGCGTATTAACATCTCAAACTGAAAATTCATTCGAAATTGTCAGAGCCCCAAATTAGGGCAATACCCCCAAATTTCATAAAACCAAAATACCCCCAATTTCATAAATAATGCAGTTTTAAGAATGCTTTAAATCTTAACTCTGACGTGATGCAGAAAAGATTTTTGCACAGTGCAGTTATATATCTTCATATAAAGTGAATCTAATGTTAAATACTTTTGAAGGCCCCCCCGATACGGGGCCCCAAACATGGTCCTTAGCGCTAATTTACGCAATTTCGAAGGATTGGTACAGCTGAAGCCGACTTCCCACAGGAGAACTATTGACATGGAGATGTAGTATCAACATAGTAGTTTAATATTATGAAAACATTTCTTGAAGGTACAACTGTTTCCAAGAAAAATCCCAAAAAGTACTTCCCTATTTGGGACATTCCACTGGCACGCATGGGGGCATTTCGGCGTTAATTTTAGAAGTTTAATCGACAGTATCAATATTGAAAATTAACTTATTCTTCATATATCTCGGATATATTCTCTGTATATCACAAATAGTTATTTTACTGGGGCACTTATAAGAATTACATTACGCTGTATGGGGATCTAACTACTGAACCGATTCGAAAATTTTTTCTCACTGATAGAAAGTTACATTATTCCTGAGTAATATAGGCCATCTTTCAGTATGCAGCATAACTAGTTCTTTTACAGCGACACTCAAAAATTCTAGCACATGACGCTATATGGACACCTCTAACTATTGAACCGATTAAAAAAATCTTTTCACTGAAAGCTATACCTGAGTAACATAACCCAAAATTCATGCATGTGGCATAATTTACAGAAACACCCAAGTTGATTCGTAAACATTGTCGTAACTGTCTCCATTCGCCACTCCAATTTATTCAAATGTTATTCAACTCCATTCAAATTTTTGAACAGTGATTCTAAAGATCTTTTCACTGAAAGCTACACTATTCCCGAGTAACATAGGCTAAAGTTCATGCATGTAGCATAATTTACAGGAGCACCCAAAATAATCCGTAAACGTAGTAACTGTCTCCATTCGCCACTCCAATTTATTCAAATGTTATTCAACTCCATTCAAATTTTTGAACAGTGATTCTAAAGATCTTTTCACTGAAAGCTACACTATTCCCGAGTAACATAGGCTAAAGTTCATGCATGTAGCATAATTTACAGGAGCACTCAAAATAATCCGTAAACGTAGTAACTGTCTCCATTCGCCACTCAAATTTATTCAAATTTTATGAAACTCCATTCAAAATTTTTGAACAGTGCAATTTTATATCTTCATATAAAGTGAATTCAATGTTAAAAATTTTTGAAGGCCCCCCCCTCCCCCCGCCGGTAAATTTTTTGAAAGCATCACCGTTTGAGAAAAATTTAACACAGTAATAAAAAAAGTAGTTTCATATTATGAAAAGAAATATATGCTGAATATACAACTCCATGCCAATAGTTGGCATTTGCGAAGTCAGAGCCAGCTGTACCTATGCTTCTAAATTGCATAAATTAGCGCTAAGGACCATGTTTGGGGCCCCCGTATTGAGGGGCCCGAGAATTTATTTTTTGTGTATCACGTCAGAACCAAGATTTACAGCATTCTTTAAAACTAAATTTTTATGAAATTGGGGATATTTGGGGGCTCTACGTATTTTCAAATGAATTTCCAGTTTTAAATGTTAATATTCAAGGTATATTATCAGATAAAAAAAAATTCTCTGAAGCATCTCTGAGCAAATCACAGTCGAGGGAGTAGAATGGAAAAAATGGCCCTAAATTCGTCCCACCTTTGGGGTACTTTGACCCCCCCCCATAACTCCAAAACTAAAAGAGCTAAATCAAAAATATTTCAGATGTGTTATTTCCTTGGGTAAGGCAACACATAAAAAATCCACGAGATTCTGAGAGAAACTTTTTTTTTACCCCGATTTGCTCTTGCGATGCCTTAAGAGGGAGGGTACAGGCCGGAAGGTAGAGGCCGGAAAGCTGGGGGGCTTTCAAAAATATTTAACATTGGATTCACTTTATATGAAGATATATAACTGCACTTCAAAAATTTGAATGGAGTTTAATAAAATTTGAATAAATTTGAGTGGCGATTGGAGACAGTTACGACAATATTTACGAATTATTTTCAGTGTTCCTGTAAATTATGCTGCTTGCATCAATTTTAGCCTATGTTATTCAGGAATAGTGTAGCTTTCAGTGAAAAGATCTTTAGAATTGATTCAGTAGTTAGATGTCCATAGCGTCATGTGCTAGAATTTTTGAGTGTCCCTGTAAAAGAACTAGTTATGCTGCATACCGAAAGGTAGCCTATATTACTCAGGAATAATGTAGCTTTCTATCAGTGAAAAAAAAAAATTTCGAATCGGTTTAGTTAGAGATCCCCATACAGCGTAATGTAATTTTTAATGAGTGCCCCTGTGAAATAACTGATATACGGAGAATATATTTGAGATATATGAAGAATAAGTTAATTTTCAATATTGCCACTGTCGATTAAACTTCTAAAAGTAACGCCGAAATGCCCCCATGCGTGCCAGTGTAATGTCCCAAATAGGGAAGTACTTTTTGGGATTTTTCTTTGAAACAGTTGTACCTTGAAGAAATGTTTTTTCGTAATATCAAACTACTATGTTTATACTACATCTCCATGTCAATAGTTCTCCTGTGGGAAGTCTGCTTCAGCTGTACCAATCCTACGAAATTACGTAAATTAGCGCTAAGGACCCTGTTTGGGGCCCCGTACCGGGGGGCCCTGGGGGCCTTCAAAAATTTTTAACATTGGATTCACTTTATATGAAGATATATAAATGCACTGTGCAAAACATTTTTCTGTATCACGTCAGAGGCAAGATTTAAAGCATTCTTAAAACTGTATTTATGAAATTGGAGGTATTTTGGGGGGCCCTAATTTGGGGCCCTGACAATTTTCTAATGAATTTTCAATTTGAGATGTTAGTATACAAGGTATATTATAGGATAAAATGAAAAAATTATCTGAAGCACCTCTGAGCCAGTCACAGTCGAGACAATAAAGTGGCAAAAATGGCCCTAAATTAATTCGACGTTGTTCCTCTTGGGTACTTTGACCATTCCATTGCTCCAAAACTAAAAGAGGTCAATCAAAAATATTTCAGATTTGTTCTTTCCTTGGGTAAGGCAACACAATAAAAGAAAATTGTGAAATTCTGAGATGGTGATGGGAACTTTTCTGTTGACCTGCCCGATTTGTTTTTGCAACGGCTCTTAATAGCTTATAAGAATCAGAAGTTATTTAAAAGAAACAAAACTTAAAATTAGGTCATTTTATTGTATACAGTAATTACGAATTTTCTAACCCATCAAAATATCACAATGGAAGAGTTATTGGACATCACATCTGGAACTTCATATACAGCTGTTATTTAACTTATTTTCTCTCCTTGTCAGATTTTCAAGGACGGAAAATCGTGCAAGATGTCTATTAGTTTTTATTTTTTGAAAATTTATCTATTTCGTAATTTGTTTCTTAAGAAGATTAAAAACGTAATTGGAAAACTGGCCTTGAAAATACTAACATTTGGGAGAGGGGACAACGGGATAAGGAAATCAACCTTATATTTCTTACAGAAAGTAAGTTTAGGACAGGATACGATGTGTACTCTTTCGTCACTACACCGACACTTTACAAAAAATATTAAAAATATACGCGATTTCCTTAACACGAAAGTTTCCAATTGAGAGCGCCGTGCATAAAATTCAAAGAACTTTTACATCAAAAATAGATTCACAGCATAATCTCTAGTGTTTAAATACGCTATGTTAAATGTAACTGAATAAGATGCGCAAGGCTCGTTTACATCAGTTTGAATGTTCATCTTTGAAAAACCATGCAAATTGTAGATTGTCTTCCATTTGTTTCATCCAAATTGTACACGAAAGATGAACTAAAACTGTTCAAGTTCCCGACCAACATTTGCTTGCCAGGAGAGGACAGCTTACATCACTGAATGTGTTTAGAGATTCATACGTCCATCCCGGAGTTCCCTGCTACAATTTCGATCCTCATCAGAAGGTGTGTGTGTGTGGGGGGGGGGGGGGACCTCTGAATATTGGCATCCCCTCTGAAACTGCTCTCGACCACCGAGAGGACTTTCGGGACCATGGATTTAATGGGCACGTACACGGTGGTCAATGCATTAGTAGTTTTTTAATTTGCGTTGACCGAAATTAATTATGGGCTATATGCGAAAAAGTTTTAGTGCTACATACTCTTCCCCTCCCCCACCAATTTTTTTTTAAACTATGGCCTTGACCACTGGCCTCAGGGAGACTGAAGAAAGATTTAAAAATTGTTAATTGCAATTTGATCCATTTTATTTCTAAAAATTAGAAAGCATTTCTTTTAATGGATTTCTTTTCGTACATAAATTACGCAACGGGAAAAAAAATTAAGTCAATTTTGTCAAAATTCACCGAAAGGTGTTACAATTTTAAAAGGGGGCGTCCATAAATTACGTTAGTCTCACAATATTTGTATTACTGAAATTCATAAATTTATCACATTCAATACTCTGAGTTTCCATAATTTTGACCTATATCTTTAACCTTCTCAATTTTCAGTTATTTGTTGCGATTACAAACATTTAAATAGTACACTAAAGGGGCTTAAATACATGCAACGGTGTCACACGTGAACGTTTAAATTAAAATGCTGGTACCTGTATATGATGCGCGACTGCAGGGAGGCACACCTATGTGGAAACGCCCTAATGAACACTAAAATTATCAGTAACTTTTTGTAATAGCCAAGTTTCTTTAAACATAGAAATGACCCATTTTGAATGCTAACTGGCTGTCATTTTGAAATGGCGTCATTTTAGCATGTTTCGCAAATGCAAAACTGCTTCCTCTCACCGTTTACAAGAAAACTACGTTTGTACTTGACGTTTGCTTCTTCGCTACCGCTGTTGGCACTGGGCCTTCAGAAAATGAGAAATCATGTCAACCATGGAAGGGGAATACCCAACGTTGCATCATCGTTATTTCACAGATGCGATACGGTTACAATGAATTCACTTTGCAAGGTATTCATCCTATAAAACAGTCTACGTTAAAGATTTTAAGTATATTCTTAAGGTTTACAGAAATCTTATTGCCATCAACGCTGTATTTAAATTTCTTGAAAAATCCCATTTATATTACAGAAGTGGGCACAGATTTCCTTTAATTGGACATTTGTCCAAATACAGTATACTCCCGACTATCCAGCCTAGTTGAAATAATGTTGTTAGCGGCCGTGTACTCTTAATTTCGCTCATGCAAAACACGTAGTTACTAAAATGGGAATTTCTCGCATGAAATATGTATTTTCATGGATGCAAAATCCGAGTAGCCCTGGGTTTTGCTTATTTTGAAACTACTGTATATATAAAATCTACTTTATTAAAATAATGAATTAATACGATTAAAATAGTTATAAAAAATTTAAAAATGTGTAACTTTAAAAATTAACGAGAGGAATCTTTAATGTAGTCTATCTTATTTTGAACAATTTAATTTACAATGCCCTCTTATAACTCTAATAGACAAGGAATGCAAGCCCGTTACGACTTTTTTGCATATGGTTAGACACCCTGCATATGGTTAAAAAATGAGGGAAAACGCAGCTATCCAATAACGTAATTTGTTTTTCATAAACAGATCGGTGCATTAGTGGCCGACATCGCTGACAATTTTTTCCCCCCCATCAAATTATGCCCCAACATTTAATGAACCCGTACAAAGCCGTGATAAAGCCACTAGTCTATTCATATTTACGGTAGTTAGAGCACGAATGGGTAAACGGTCCAAATCAAACACGAAATTTGAAGTGTTAAAAGAGCGATAATTTACAAACGCCATTTTGACATTTTACCATCGAAACTGGAGTTGAATAGCCAAACAAGAACTACGATAAAAATCATCCTCTTTTCAACATGGGTAAACAAACAAGCTTGAGAAAACTTAAGGTTGCAATTCAACTTGCTGCAAACTGTTCGTGTACACTTATCACTCGCCGACAGTTAATAGGCTTTATCTTTGAGTAAAGTTCGCACTTTCCTCGCATTTATTCCGTTTTTATCACAGCCCAAGTGACGTAATTTCGCAGCCTGACAGCTTAATTTTATTTCTCCGTTGGTGAAGCATTGTAGGTTTTTGTCCTTCCAGAGCAAGGTTGTAAAATTTGCGCAGCTTTTCAGCAAGCTGAACATAATGCAAGCAAAAATAAGATTTTTAGTAAGCTAAGTTTCTACATGGTTCAAATCTTCCTTAAATTTAAAAAAAAAAAGTTATCACAGGTTGATGTGCACCATAGCTACGGATCAACTGATACAATGATTAAATTTACTAGCAAACAGGAAAGACACTTTGAACATAAATTTTGACCGGTATACTATTTAACAAATTTAATACGCATTTAAACATAAAATATGAACTGGTATATAGAACCAACGAACGAAAAATTAAAACTTAATGTGTTTAAAGAAAAATGAATTTTAAAGAAAAGTTGTCGGAATGTTATACATTGTTTTAAATGAGAGTGTGTTAAGCGATTACAGAAATGTGCGATTTTATAACCAGAAGATATAAAATATGCTATAGTTTTGCTCTAATATAATCAAACTATAACTAATTTTATGTAAAAACCATTTTCCTCCTTTGTGAATTTATTTTTTTTCCATGACTAATTCATGTTTAGTTCAAAACTTTAAATAATTATTGATTCTAGAAAAACTGGCTTTTATAGATTAAAAATGTTATTTGTTTAACTGCAAAAATTTTCTAGATTAAGTCAAGATCGCAATATTTATTTCATGGTGACGTTCCAGGCTGATATCCATAGCTAAAGTGGACCACACAGACATCGGACTTGTAATCGAAGGGTCCCGTGTTTAATCTCGGATAAACATGTTGCAAGCAGGTTGAACTTGACGTTTCTAAAGTTCTCAAAAGTCGTCAGCAGTATCTATGGGATGCCGATATTCAGAAGTCACCCCCCCCTCCCATTTTCTTATGTAGTCTTTCATAAGAAAGAGACCCTTTTTTGACGACAGCTGGCTGTGCCACAGCCAGCTGTAGGGGGGGTCTAGATCTGTGGCACAGATCTAGACCCTCCCTAGAAATTCTAGACAAAAGGGTCTAGATCTGTGGCACGCGATGAACGTTTCGATCGTCCACCATCTTGCTGGTCTTGCATGGGAAAATCCTCTTTTTAATGTTTAACTTTACAGGTTAACTAAAAATGCTTAGTTCAGTTTGAGAAAAGATATTTCAACGCACTAGGTGCTTTGTGCGGAGTTAACAAGTGCTCAGCGAAAAATCTATCGCTGCCCTAACCTATGATGCACTGGACTGGTTTACGTAAGATTCTCCTTTGAAACTGCATAAAGTTCTTCGTCAAAATTCGAAGACCTTTAAGTGTTCCACCACAAAAAAAGTTCGAGAAACTACTCTAGAGCAACTGAATTCTTTAAAAAGCTGTTCAATTGTTGGTTTCTTAGGAAGAACAGTTTATAAAAGTGAATAGCTCAGTTGGACAATTTTTTCGGAATGTCGCATGATTTTTCTTCAAATTACTCAATAGTCGTATGACAAGTCGATTCATCTCCGCCCTGGAAGGAAAGAGCCTCAAGAGATTAATGACCATCAGTAACGCAACTTTGAACGGTTCCTCATACATTTACTATCTTCACTTAATTGAATTGTAACGGATGAAACTGCAAAAACGCAACAGTCAATTGTTCGAAATAAATATCTTCGCTATTAATTTTAACGAAATTTACATTTAATTAGATTTAGCTCACGCATTTAATTTCTTTAAATATTTTATGAAATTCGTTCTAAAATCCCTGCATGATACAGAAGTCACCCTCACATCAGTTTTACGATTCTATATTTAAATGTTCTTAAACTGGATTTTGAATCGGTGATGATAAATCAAAATTGAACCAAACTAACAATAAAACATATTCGAAATCTAAGCAATTTAAATAATCTAACACTAAAAAAAAATTGAACGTCCTTATTGAAATTTCAGTGAACACATTTTACAAATAATTTTTTAATGTTGAATTCTTGATATTCTTAAACATACGATATTTCTAAACCTAATCAAAATTCATAGAGAAAACTATACAAAAATCTCTGGCAATAAACTGAGTTTATTCATTCGAAATGCACATTTTTCTACATTTCTTGGAAAGTTAATTCATAACTTCTTTTAACTCCCGTACAAAGTAATTTTTTATTTGAAAGTAACTTACCTTACATTGGAATTTTAAGACTAAAATTTTCAATGTAAAATAATTTAAAGTTAAGCAATTAAAGATATATTGCTCAAAAACATGTCAAGTAGGTCCTTTCGCCGTAGCGGATCCGGGGGAGGGGCCAGGGGGAGCTTCAGCCCCCCCAAAAGAGATTGCTAAAGGGTAACATTCTGCTTTATTACACTTTTAAATAGCTAAAATGATCATATTTTATAACTTAGCCCCTCCCCAAAGCATGCAAATTGGTTTAGACTAAAATTTTGATTTATAGTACGTTTTAATTAGGTGAGAGCATTTTAAAGTTTTAGCCCCTCCATAAAAATTTTCTGGATCGGCCACTATCCCTCCGTATAACAGTTTTTATACACTTTCAAGTTTTAATGTGCTTTATACCAGCATAGAGTAACTAATTCTTTAAATCTATAAAACTGGGAGAAAGGGGGGTGGGTGAATAGAAAACACCAAACCATAAATATCGATCGAAAAACAACTTAATTCTGTGATAAATGGAACAAGATTCATTTCGCATTTTACACGATAGAAAGTCGTAACACATTTATTAAAGTGAAGATTTAGCTACGAGTGCATTCCGAACTAATAATGAAAGAAAACAGTTGCATTTGATTTATATTTGACACCCATTATAGGCAATTTTGGTATGAGTAATGTAAAATGAATGTTTAGTAAGTAAATATAAATTAAAAAAATAAAAAGTTTGAAATTTTTAAAAAATTACTTTGAGCTTAACCAAATTTCAGAAGACGCTTGCATGCGTAGTGAAAACTTGAATGTGCATCTCTTCAAATATTTACCCAAAATTTTACCAATTTATTTGCCAGGTACTTTGTAAAAAGGTTTAAAAATTTGTGAAATTTTCCTGATAAAAAACTGGAAAGTTTTTAATTTCTTATATGAACGTTCATGTCTTCAATAAAATATTTTGACAGAAATTTATACACGTATTGTTAAAAGTTAAAATCATTTGTAATTACAATAACAATGTATTTAAATTAGTAAAAGTTTAATAAATTGGAACCGTTAAGCTTATAAAAATTGAAATTTCTTAAAGACCAGCTTACATCATTTTATATTCTAAATTAGTTTGAGTATAATAAATCTAATTTTGCCATTACCAAAAGGAAAATACGAAATGAGAGCTTAAAAATCTAGCTCATTCAAGTCGCATTCGAACAAGTAAACAATTCTGTGAGGGCATACCGATTAATCACGCTTGATAAAATATTTCATTCAGTACCTGGAAAATTCAGTCGTACTACGAATTATCAGCAAATAGTATAAATGCTGGAGCTTCTAATGAAATTGGTTTAGAATAAATATTTTGACAATTTTCAAACTGTATATTAGAAAGAAAGTAACAATCGTTTAATAGCAAAATTTCAAATTCACCACAGAATATTTAACCAAAGGAATGTTATTTCCTGGACTTCCTAAAGGTTATGCCACGTTACTACAACAATACATTTCCTAAAAAATAAGTTTTAGCAGAATTTAAACAATTTTAGACAGAAAGACACTATTAACATCAATAATTCGTTTTAAAACTTGTAGTGTCCCCGTCTGAAACTAGTTTGAGTCGATGTTACATATTCGAGAACTTTACCATTGATTAGACTAATTGTTGAAACAGTTTAATAATACCGTTCTACTTTTGAAACGTGTCCTTAAAGTCGCAGTCCAATAAATGCTTCTAGAATTTTTTTTGACATTTTCGAGCATACATAAAAATAAAATTGAGTTTCAGTATCTACACTACTCTAATTCTAAATAGACTTTCTTGTTAGAGTACTATCAAATGATTGCAGAAAAAGCTATTGAAAGTTAATTTGAGAAAGTTTTTCCTAATGCAGCATTTTTTGAGTACATTTCTTAATTTTGTGTTACTTTCGACCAGTACGCATATACATTTTAAATGCCACGAGTTTCTGATGTTATGTCTAAAATTTATACATTTACGTCAGAACTCTAGAAATCTTATTCCTTTAGTGAAGTAATACGATTTTCTTTATGCGAATTTCTCCGATAAATTATGAAATATACAAAAACATAAGAATTAAATCCGATTAATGGATGCATCTTTAAAATCAAGAAGTCTGCTTTTAATTTTTCAGATATGAGGTTACAGTCAATACTTTAATTTTATCGTCGTTGTCAAAGGAATCTGCTATGTGCACTTTTTGGAGATTTCGACTATATTATAACTAGTTTATTAACAATTTTTCATATAAAAAGACTACTATGCGACTTAGCATTATGCGGTGAACTGCGATTGCTGAAAAATATGTCATGTAATCAGCCAGACTATTATCGAATAATAACTGATAATAAAAACTGGTAAACTTTTTGCACATAGCAGATATTGGTTCGACAATGTAAATCTTATTGTAATCATTTTAAGAACGAAATAAGTCCAATTTTCAGCTTTTTTTTAGTCGCTGAAAGATTCAGAATTTAAATTTCATACCATTCTAGGTATGCATATAATTTCTAAATAAATCTGTAAGTTTAAATTCTTTTACTTCTCTGGCTAAGCATTTTAAAATAGTTAATGCGGCTCAAGCTTTCAGAAGTTAAGTTTTACTCTCTCCCCACCAGTCAAAGCACGAAAATAAGTAGCCAGGGTATACAAACATTCAAATAAAAGTTCTGTGCACATATTGCAGTGTCGTGGGTAAAAATTCGTTAAGAATGCAGGGCACGACTAACATTTTTGCTCCAAGGGCACTTTTTTTATGTACCTGCACATAAGCTTTACAATTTTTTGTCCTACTTGTGCATGCGTATTCCAAGTACCCCTGCGATAATCTGGGCCTGTAAAAGGGGGTTGAGGATTTTCGACCAATACACTTAATGGATGTTGTTTTTAGGCCAATACACGAAATTGAAACTTTACTGTCCACAATTCATGAAGGTAACTCGTGTTGGATCACCGATATCAAAATCAATAAGGGCATTGCTCTCTCACAAACCGAAAAGAAATTTAGTGGCATGAATTGACATTAGAAAAATAGTTTTTATATAAAATAAATTTCATAAAACTCGTTACTGGTGTCCTTAAGGAAGCAGCTTTTTTAGTTACGCTTTAGAGACTAGTATTCCTCAATGTGTGGTCCACAGATCATAAGTGGTTTTTCAGGACTTTTGGAGGAGAAAGGGAGAACATTGTGCTTGAATTAAAAAAAAAAAATCAAGTTAATTTCATAGCGTCCTTTATAGCTGAAACTTCTAATTTTTGTCACTATGAGTTCCGATTAAAATACTTTAGGTACTGTACCAATGTGAACCTGTAGTTCACAAAAAATATGAGATTTCGGTACACAAACTATGTCAAGCACAATTTTTAGAATGTCTCTACAAGTTGTATTGCGCATTGAAATAAATGATAAATCAATTGCTAAATATTTTTGCAGAATGTGCCACTTTGAGAGGAAGTTTTCAGTACAATTTCATGTTTAATTTTTTTCATTTGCAGTACTCCATTAAAGCACTCCATAAGGTGTGTAGTGCACATTATGGAGAACCATTCTGAATTTTTTTAAGTCTTTGGAACAATTAGTTAACTTTTTACCCAGACTGAAGCATTCGTTTCTTCGAACTATAGCTTTAGGCATACCAACATGCATTTTAGCACGGAACTGTGCAGAAACAGTTAATTGCATTTCTTTTCTGTAACAAGAGTACGAACATTTAAAAAATTTTTCAATCGGGTGAAAATTATACAAAAATGATTTTTTAAATATCTGCTAATTAAAATGACATAGTTTAAAGAGGAACGTAATCAACAGAACGAAAAAGGATTACAAAATACAGTTTAATATGAAAGTATGGCTCTATGATTTGGCAATGATTTTGTCTTTAACAGATAAGGGTATTGAAGAGAATGTTCTAAGCAACTGCGATGCCGAAAGTTTTAAATCGGATATTTAAAAAGTTTTAATCGGGACATGTCTTTATTTGTAATTATATGAAAAAATTCCATCAAGTCATAATCTAATGTCTGGAAAAATTCTAAATTGCTGAAAGATATGTTAACCCCTCTTTACGGTCATTTTCAAGAAAATGGTCAGAAGTTTATTTTTTATTCCAGAAAATTGTACAAAATAAATATAATGTATGTATTCATTTTAAGATATTTTGGACACTTAGCAAAAACAAGATTCAAAATATCTTGCCAAGAAAACATTGTTTTGTGGGTGGTAGTGGCGATTGGAGCAGCTGGAGTTTTCTGCATCAAAAATATCTCTAATGTTTCACTTGCAAACAAGACTTTAATTGCACTTCCCAGGATTTTTAAGATTGAAATTAGTTTTATAAACTTCACTTTCAGTTAAATTACAGATGTAATGCAGTGTAAAATAAGAATTCAAAAATAACGCTTAAGCCCAGACAGCACAGCAAACTTGATAAATCAAGCTTGCTGCAAGTTTGATGCAAGTCAATAAGCTTAAAAATTCCAGTCGTGTAAGCTTGATGCAAGCTTGAATCACGTGTTCTAGTTTACACTTGCCCAGCTTGAATCAAGCTTGACATTTAAAGCTTAATTTCAAGCTTAAAAAATTTAAAAAAAAAAAATTCTAAATACACTGGCGAACACGCCCCACATACTTTATTTTTCCGCGCATTTTCCTCCTCTACGCTGTAATTTTAAGTTTTAATCTGTTTCCATCGAGTGCCCGTGTCTAGATTAGAACCCGGGACCTTTCGATTAGTAGCCGAGCGCGTTATCCATTCAGCCACCAGAGCCTTGTGCAGCTATGACTAAAGTTTGAAGTGAATTATTAAGCGGTTTTCTGGCCGATTGATAAGTAGGCGATATGTTATTTGTTTTTTTATTTTTCCATGGGATGCATCAAAATTAAAATAATTTTATGTGCGATTTAGAGACTCTACTAATAGAGAAATAAACATAATATAAACTTAAGAGCAACACATGTTTTAAAACTTTCGCAACACTCATGAGCAATACTGCCGCTGGCCAAAATCGAGACAAACGACTGATTTTGAAATCAATTTCGTAGTATTTTATTTTGAAGAATTTCCATATTTGGAAATATAGAATGGGTTTACTTACTTAACACAAATTTTGTATTAAGTAATCTGAAATCAAAGAAACAGTTTAACGTTACTTCGAAATGGTATATCACAGTTGCTAACATAACATGTATGGAATACAAACGTTTTAGTCATTTTTGTAAATATTTCTTATAATAACAAATAATTGAAAACTTTTGCTATTTTTTAACGCTAAAAATTCTCTTTACAAATGTGGTTAGTTATTTTCCTACATATATTGGTATGCTATATCGATATGGAGCATTTCGAAGAATTAAAAGTAAGTTTAAATTAATTTATAGAAATGTAAATTTGAATTATTTTCATTGTTCATACTTTGTAATTAAAAAAATTATTTAACTTCTGAATTTTTTTTTTATCCTTTGTAATTTTATTTCAAAATTACAAAAGTGTAAGATTTTTGGGCCCTAAAATCTGTAGGCCCTGGGCAGTTGCCCCGTTTGCCCTGTCGGCAATATGGCACTGGTAATAAAAAACCCTTCCCCGTTAAAACACATCTTTTACGAACTTTCAACAAATTGGCTAGACAATGTCCATTCTCTTTCACTGATGGCGCCATCACCGCACTTTGCAAGTCAAAATCCAGCTTAAGCCAACCTTGCATTGCCAAGCTAAATCTCAAGCTTGATTTAAGCTTATGTGCTGTCTGGGAGGGGACTACTACCATGAAACTAACAGTATTGCTAAATTATTTGGGCCTTTCAACATCGAAACCCCTCTACACAATATGGGGATTTGCCCTTGTCCCGTATCCATACGGACTTTAATGATCCACAGATTTTAATAAAGGACGCAACTAACAGTAATTAATCTGGCGCCAAGAGATCTGGAACCCTCCCAAAAGAGCCAATTTCGCTTCGTTAAATCATGTAATTTTAGATATTTAAATATTTTAGAAGATTTTATCAATTTCCTATTTTTAGCATTTGAGATAACTAAAAAGCAAAATGAAAGGGGGCCCGCGATTTAATGAAAAAATACATGTTTTCAAGCGGTTGGGCCAAATCTTTACGATCCCCCCCCCCCCTCCCTTCCAAGAGAAAGTCCCGTGTACGCCACTGGGCACCGTACCATTTTAAAATCCTGGCCTCGCCGGATTTTCATGGAGCACACCTTACATTGTTGGATTTCAGCAACTTATAACTGAACTTTTAATTTCAATGTAAACTTAGTACTGTAAAGTTTGTCAATATCTTTGTAAATATTTATAGAGCAAAAACTAAGCAATTCGTCCTGTCTGGGACCAGAGGGGTTAAATCTATAATCATACTATTCGAAGTTGGATGTTCTGCATTCAGAAAATAAAGCTGAACATTAATACCGGCATTCGTGATATAAACCTATATTACCAACTGCACTGCTTTTATTGTTGGGGGGGGGGATCTTTTCGTAAATCTATCGAAGAATGGGATAAAGTTCTTTAGAAAGTATTTCGAAGGGATAGATGTTCAGAGATCAAAATATTTTAAGTTTTTTTCAATGAAACTACAACGATCTCTCACTTGTACCCTTTCCAAGGGAAAAATTTAAAACCGCGTAAAACTGAAAGGGTCTTATTTTGTAACTCTGCATTTAAGTTGAGAGGCAAAACATTCGAAAAAAAATATGTTCAATAACATTTTTCCAGTTAAAAAGTAACATTAGATTTTAAAATACTTAACTATCCAATTTAGTTTAACGTTTAATTCAAAGTAGAATGAACGTATAGTTTCATTTTGCATACGAGAAACCAATTGTATTAACATTCTTTTACCAAAATGTCATCAATACTGCAGTTTATTTTTGTTTAGGTCACATTTGTAATGCAATCTCTTCTAACTCATTGAAATATGTTATTGTATTTGAAGTTAAGCCATAATTTTACAGATAACGTCAATTTTTCTAGGGCTTCTAAAGCAGCAGCATAAGATTGTAGAGAAAGATCAGTTGCATCATAATCCTTTATCATCACAGTCAACCGTAACTCATCAACAACAGTTTCAATATCTTTGTTTACTTGATATTATATTTTTTATACCATTCACAACATTTGGGTTTTTTAAACACCGTGCCTTCTCGAACGACATCTCTGTAACTAGATTTGTGAAATGGAGTGTTGCAGCAAATTATCTGCGCGAGGGATCTAGGCCGAAAGGGGAGGAGGGGGGGATGCCCTCAGAGAAGGTCTATCTAAGAGATCCCAACCCGTATTTACGTGAAGTTTCCGAGAAAACCACGGAAAACTCCAAATGGTTAGGCCGATGGACGCGACCTAATTTTGAACCAGGCACCTTCAGTCTTCCAATTTAGAGCACAAACGAGCTCGGCCACATGTGGAGCCGCGTATAACCGAGACAATACAAAGTAGCGCTTATAAGGGGGACCTATATCACTAATTTCCTATTCCTCGTGACCGTGCCTTCCAAAATTCGCGTGTAAAATGGAAATATGGGTTACGGCCAATTATCTACTATAACGATCTAGGCCGGGGGGTGCGATTGCCCTCCGTCGGGGGCTTAAGGGGTCCTAACCCGTATTTACGCGGAGTTTCGGAGAAAACCACGGAGAACTCCGAACGGGTAGGTCGGCTGACGCGATCTGGTTTCGAACCAGGCACCTTCAGTCTCCCAGTTCAAAGCGCTAACGCTATGGCATTGGTCGGGCAAAATTCGTGTGTAAAAAAGAATTATACAACTGAGAGGCGCATAAGTGTGAGAGGTCACTATATCTTTTAAAAAACAGCCCGACGAGTTCCCGGTACAATGGGACCGGTATTTGCCCCCCCCCTACTCCTCCTCATACGAGATTCTGTTAGAATGCATTAATTTCATGTTATCTTATCAATCTTATTCTTATAGAGATAGAATTCTATACAAATGCTTTATATCACACATATTGCATGTGCAGCACTGGCTTGAGAATATATTCGCGCACGTAGTATAATTTTAACCCTTCAAACGTTTTATGAGGGAAGTGCTAAACAAAGTGAACAAACCAAAATTCAATCAAGAAAAAATTACCTACTCACTCGAAACGGGGCATAAGCTTGAGAAGGGCGCCAGGTTGCCTTGCCTTACAACTTCTGTCCTCCGAGGAGTCAAACCCTCAGTCAAGAATTCTCGGCCCGAACTGACTGGACGGACGGAAGCGCCGTATTTCCGATTCAAAAACTATTAGCTGCTCTTGAAAAAAGGCGATAATTTCAAGCACTGCTTTTTCCAGGCTATTTCCCCTCCCGGCAGCTACACACGTGATTATCGCCCGTCAAACACTTTTGCTTGCTTCCTTTGCCTGGGCAGCGTGACTCAGAATCTGAATATGCCTGAATGTTTGAACAATTACTTAACCCCACACGGCAAAACGGAACATCAATGAAACGAAGAGAACGTAGACTTTCTCCGTTGAACTTTTATCAACGCTTCGCAGAGTGACGTCACGTCATGATTCGGACCGAGAAAATAGAATGACTTGACTTGGTGAAAACACTTGTGACGTTAAAGTTTTTCATCTTAACGTCACATTTTTACACATGACACTCAAACGTCATCCGAGAAGAGTGATCCTATTGGTTTCAAGGCAGAGAGAAAGGGCAGCTCATGTCACCAAATGCATCGTTTAGGGCATTTTCTCGGCATGCTTTTCGGAGGTTCCCCATATGCTAACGTATCAAAAAACAATCGCATAATTTTTACGAATATGTTACGCACTCACTCTCAAAAAAGTATTCGAGTGTAAGTCAATCTTCCTATGTCGATCACATACATAAAAAACTGTTCTTCTTAACCCTTAATTGCATGAATTTTAACCCACTTGTGCCTGGATATTTTTGCGACTTTCTTCGATTTTTCTGATAACAGAAATAATAGATATATTTCTGATGTCAACTTCTTGAACAAGGGATGATTTCTTTTAAAATCATTATGCATAGAAATCGAAATATCAACATCCTACTGGGTCATGTTAAAATATTTTGTAGAGTTGAGGCTCAATACTCATGAATAAAGGCTAGGAAAAATAAATAACGCTTTCGACTAATAGCGAAAATGCCGTCCCAAAAAAGGGACACTAGGTATAAATGGGTTAGACAAAATACCTGCCGATCATGTGATATTCACGAGTGTAAGCTAAATTTCTTATATCAATTAGCAGCTAAATTTCTTATGTCAATCCCGCATAAATATTTGCGGGACTGGTTCCGCGGGATTACGATCCTAATCCCGTGGGGTTGAAACTGATATTACTATTTTACGCTGCTTTCCCAATCAATAGACCGAAAATTTTTGCATATTTATGTCTCTTATCTAACAATAAACGAATCAATAACTGCACAAATTTCAATTTAAAGTTTTATTTTTGTAAAATTATCTTCCAATGGGAGTCTGGATCAAACATCTAAATCTAAACCTCGTAATATAAATTTTTCGCAAACTTCCCATCCAAATGAACTGAAATATTTCACTCTAATTTATCTCTTAGAGAACAGTCGCGAGTTAATTATAAAGAGTTTTCATTTTAGTTTTTAACTGTTTCACACAATTCACGCTTTTAATTATTTTACTAAAATTAAATCTGAACTAGGAAAGGATTCAATGGATTTGTTCGATTTTGTACGTTCATTTTTCAGCAACTAAGAAAATAACGTAAGTATGTGAACGTATCCATAAATTGTATTTCTGTAAATTCCTCATTTTTAGCAACTAACGTAAGACATAACTTTGTATATTATTCTGAACATCTCGATTATAATTTTCATATTTCTGTAAGTTATTGTATTAATTATCTCATAAGATTAATTATTATTATTATTATTAAAGTTAAATTTCATAGTGCTTAAAATCTTATTTTTTTTTCTACTTTTCTCTGTAGAAATGAAACCATAGCTAAATGAAATGTCAATCCCGCGGGATCAATAAATCTCAATCCCGAAATCCCGCAAGACGAAAAATGGAATCCCGCAAATGGGAATGTAATCCCGCAGTGTGGGATTACATTCCCTACATTTAACAATTTAAGTAACAAGAACGGATGCTGTTTCTATGGTAACTAAATGATAATGTTAAAATAGGACATAAAATTAACTACTCTTTGACATTGTTTGACAATGAACAACGAGGAAATAAACAACATTGAAATAACATTGAAATAAACAACGAGGAAGTGGACCGACAAGAAGATCAAAGCTCAGTGATGGAGGCAGTATTAGTGCATGTTGCCATCAGAGAAGACCTAATGCCATCAATAGACAAGTAATGCCATGGAGTGTGAAAAAAAAAAAAATGATATATTAAAAATACTTTGGAAGTATGGAAAGGAAAGGAAAAAATAAAAAGTAATAATTAAATGAATAAATAAAAAGAATAAAAATGGTAATAATTAAATGAATAAATAATAAAATAAATATAACACTAGTATAGCTAGCCTATGTTTAACGTAGTACTAGCAGCAGTATCTAAGAAGTACTTTGTTGAAGTTGTGGAAAAGGAGAAAAACTTATATATATATATATATACATTCGTATTAGTTTTAACAATCTCCATTCCCGTGCGAAGAACGGGTACTTCAGTTAGTTTATTATAAGAGCGACAAAAATTTTCTTATATACTTGCATTACACCCAAGGCCGTAGCCAAGGGGGGGTTTTGGGGGTTCAAACCCCCCCCGAAATTTTCAGTCACATAACTTACTGTTCGTAGAAAAAAAAATTATCCCTTATATCGCCAATTACGATTATTGCACTTCAGTTCATTCAAACCGCATGTAATTTTTTACTTGTGTTTCTCTGAGGATCGCAAAGTGATAAATTTCACTTAAATATGCTACTCTTTTCTCTGTACGTTATATGCATACCTGTCTTCTGAGTATGGCCAAAAGGAAATGCAATTTCCGTGGCACTTGCAAGCAGAATTTCTCATTCTCATCAAATAATTCTTTAAATAAACAGTGTTTAATGTATCATAGTAGTAGGAATTTGTGAAGGTGGTAGCAAAAATGTGCCCTAAGTACACTATCTACGGCTGCTTTATTTACACAATTTTACACAGTATTTACATTTAACATAATTAGAATGCAGTATGATCGGAGCAAAAGCTCACATTCGTCTCAATGCTTCTCCACATTGGTTCTCTCTCTTCTTCTTTCACCCCCCCCCCCTTACACGTAGAGAGAGACAAAAAAGAAATATCGTAAATAAAAAAATTTCTCTTTCCACAAAAAATAGTGAGTCATCTCTCGATTCCATCGGAGATAGAAACACGAAACAGTTTCACAGTATCGTGTTTATGACCTCTATAAATAAAAAAGTCAGAGTGATAAGTTTGTGATTTTTGGAGTTAGGGACATGTAGGCTCCAGTCTCGACCCATGTGGACCGGGAGGGAGATCCTACGTTGCATTATTCACGTAACCAGTCCGCTACTCCTTAGAATAAAAAGAGAGTGGCACTGCGGACAGCAGGAGTAAAAAAAAAAAAAAAACATCCGCTGCCTGGCTAGTGTCGCCCCTCTCGAGTCAGCGCCCTAGGCAGTCGCCTAGTTTTCCTTATGGTCCAGCCGGCCCTGCTCTGTCACACAGTGCTTGTCATTCTTTAAAGGCTGTACTGACACAGAGGTTCGCTACGCCGATAGGATATTGCTTACATAGCACTGTTTCAATTTGGATGCATTATTTTCGCGTTTTAAATAAAAATGAAAAAACACAAAGCTGGAGATCATACTTTGTTTAATTTTACTTTCAGTGTGCTGAAAAAAGTACCATATTAAAACATAAAACTTGAAACCCCCCCCGAAAAATTTTCCTGGCTACGGCCTTGATTACACCAAATGTGAGAAGAGGGGAAAGGTATCATTGAATAAAATACTTTATTCTTAGGTTTTATTTGATTTTTTTTAAGCCCCTATGCAGTATCATATTTGCAAAAGATATTTTTGCTAGAAAGTGTTTTAAAATTGATTTCTTAGCACTGGTTAACATTCATTGTTAATTAATGTAATAGTGTTATAAATAATGTTGCTAATGTAATGAAAAATCACATTTATTACATTTTAATACTACTTAGATGAGTTTTATCTGAATTTTTTAATAAGTATAGTAATCGAGAGAGTTGGAAGAAAGTAATCTGCGTTTAATAAAATCGTATTGAAATCTTGTTTTTGCTAATAACTGTTTTGGTAAGGAAGATAATCCTTGAAAAACGGATTATTGTCGCTAATCCTTAACGCGCCGAGTCCTCGCTGTGAGGACACAGCTCTGACATTTTGGCTGTTTTGATTGACGAAGAATACATTTCATTTCAATTAAATATTTAAGGAGGACATCTAGATAGACAGCCCAGTGTCGAATAAGTGCAGCCGTTGCCATTGCTCGATTTACCTACCAGCAAGATGATGGTCGATCGAATCGCCCAGTGCGTGCCACAGAGCTAAATAGCATTTTTGACACAGCTGGCTGTGCGGCAAATCTCTGGGCGATTCGATCAACCACCATCTGGCTGGTAGTTAAATCGAGCGATGGGTTACGGCTGCACTTTTTCGACATTGGGAAATGGTTGCGCTTCTAAGGGTCAACCAAAGCATGCTTACATGTATGGATAGTATGAAATACGCACTAAGACAAAAAAAAAAAAATTCAGATAACTAAACATTCGAATTTCCTTTTTTCTCCCTTACTCATAGATGAACTTGCACAGTTATATATTTATCATGCATTACAACACTGTTGTAGTACTGCTGCTCAGACCGCAAGCGCACAAATCAACAAAGCAAAACCAAACGTAAGTTAATGAGTCACATTAATTAGCAAACTGAAAGTCAAGAGCAGAAAAAAAAAAAAGACCTCTCCAACCAGAAACAGCCTTTATGAAATGAGTAACAAACAGCACAACCTTGAATCCTCAGTCCGGTGAGTAGGAAAGACCTCATTCATACACATTTATTGAATCAAAATGCTACCGCATTGAAACATATATATACTCTCTGAAGAGACTATTATCGTAGAACATAAAAAAATAACTTTGAATTCCTCCAGTATTTTTGTTCTGAATGAAAATCCCCCCACCGGGTAGCTATTTTTTTTTCTATATTCTTTCGCATTTTTGTTAAATATAAATGAAAGCGATTTTTAGTTTTTAAAAAGGCATAATCAAAATTATTTTTTGTGAATAGAATAGAAATGTGAAGTGATGGATAATAATAATTTCTTGGAAAATAGCGATCGAGTACACTGTTGGTAAATATATTGAACTAAAAAACAACAACAACAACAATAATAATAATTTTATTCAAAACTAGCTGAAGTACCCGTCGTTGACGGGTTAGTACTGAATGCAAATTTCTAAAAGCAAGAACTTTCGTCAGCATTGTTGGAGTACACAGAATGGATGTAGTATGTAGCCAAAGTAAAGAAAGCGCAATTATAATTTTTATGTATTGTTAAAATATTACAGGTTAGAGAGTAACTAAGTAATATCATTTCATTCGCTTTAGTCGTAATTATGGGATGCGTGAGCGAATATTTACACATATTCAAATAATTTTCGCAAAATCTCAAAATCTAATCAACATTTTTGAAAAATTAGAAGCCTAGAATTTAAGTTGAGTGACAACCTATCATGTCACCCAATTTTGTTTAATTCCCTGCTGTCTTTATTTCGTGATGCTGGAACAAACATTTTAGCATTTTTAATCGATTTTCACAAAATCACAAAATGTAATCAAAATATTTTAAAAATTCAACACCTATAAATTAAGATTAGCAACTACCTATCATATCACCAAATTTCGTATTAGTCGTTATTACGCGGTGCTTGAAAAAATATAACCGCATTTTGGGAGAATTTTCACAAAATCTCAAAATCTAATAAAAAGTTTAAAAAATTGGACACCTATACTTTATGTTGAACAACAACCTATCATGTGACCAAATTTCATATCATTCGCTTTAGTCGTTATTACGTAATGTGTGAACAAAAATTTACTCAGTTTGAAACGATTTTCGCAAAATCCCAAAATCTGATCAGTTTTTTTTAGATGCTTATAGTTTAAGGTGACCACCTATCATTTCACCAAATACCATTTTTTCACCTTTGCAGTTATTACGTGATGTGCGAACACAATACGCAGTGTGAAACAATTTTCGCAAAATCTCAAAATCTAATCAAGATTTTTTTTTAATTCGACGCCTATGTTTTAAGTTGAGTGACCACCTATCATGACACCCAATTTCATATCATTCGCTTCAGTCGTTTTTACGTGATGCTTGAACACAAATTTATGCAGTTTGAAACGATTTTCACAAAATCTGAAAATCTAATCAATATTTTTTTAAAATTCGACGCCTATGTTTTAAATTGAGTGACCACCTATCATGACACCCAATTTCATATCATTCGCTTCAGCCGTTTTTACGTGATGCTTAAACAAAAAAAGCGTCACGGACAGAATGACAGAATGACAGAAGGACAGAATGACAGAATGACAGACAGACAAACTTTTTTTTGAGGGTCGCATCGGATTCCCGGGTGCTTGAAACGGATAGAAATCGCTAAATTTTTGAATTCCAAGAAATGTACAGACAAAAGTCTAATTTTATTTATATAGATGGAACTTTTTCGTAATTGAAAAACTATATAAAAATACATACTTGGTTATTAAAAAATAGGTAACGGATTGGAAGACTAGTGGTGTAATGGTTAGCGCATTACGTTAGTATGACACGTGTCCGAGATTCGATCGTCGGGCTAAGCAAGATTGACTGAGTCTTTCATCCATTCTTGAAGGGGACGATGGAAAGAACTTGTCTTATTAAAATAACTATAAACATCGAGGGACTTGCATCAGGCTGACCGTGACCATCTAGGCAGGGGCAGGTTCGACTGCGCTGTCAGGCTTTTATAAATCACGTATAATCTATTAATCTATTAGATGCGTAGCCCTTTATTTTCAGGGTGCATAAGGTATGGACATACAGGCATTAGGTAATTTATTTTTTTAACATTTTAAAGCAAGAATTTTTGGCTATCTTTTTTTGAGATATGAAGGGAAATGTGGGGTGGAGGGGAGTTTTGGCCCGCCGCGCCGTTCTCGTTTGGGTGCGAATTTTTAAATATCGCTTCTTAAATGACACTTTGGGCACAAAAGAAATAACCTCCTAAAATTTCAAGGGTGTACCTAAGATAGATTTGGCTGGGCATTGATGAGTCAGTTAGTCAGTCAGGACATCTTTCTTTATTATATAGAGAGCGCTGGTTTTAATCATAAGCAAATGGTGGTCCGTACTAAAGGACGACGGCTTCAGAAAGTTGATTGTCTTCGTGAGATGGAAAACTGGCATGTAACACTGCTGGGGGTGGATGTTTCTTACTGTAGAAAGTATTTTCAAATAGGGGATAATCTGAATTTTCTTAATTTTTTTTTTGAGAAGTTGCCCCCCTTCTAAAAAAATTTAAGCCATGTTGATTTAAGCCTCAATTCTCAATTTCTATAGAACAATTTTAGAATAAATCTATAAATTTAATAAAATAAAATTTAAAGATTTATTCCTGAATTCTCCTTGTCCTAGAATAAATGTAAATTTAACGATTAAGTTTTAAGCCTCAACCTCCCTAACAGGGGTGACCAGACAATGTAAGCAAGGTAAGTATCGCTTCGGGGCGCGATCTTGAAGGAGCGCCGTTTCGAACTCCAAAAGAGAAAAAATTGATCTAGAGCATAAAAAGGGGCGCCTTTTTGACGTTTCCGGGGGGGCATCACGTAACCCTAGAGCTGCCGCTGCTCCCTAAAATAAGTTTAGAAGCTTTATGTTTATTATACACATCTAGTAGGTGCTACATAATTACAGGTGACGGCATCATAAAACTATGAACGTCGTCAAGTTAGCAAAACGACGCTACCTCGACTTAACGTGAACCTGGAGTTCCGCGATTTTCAAATCTCGTTGATTCGTCTTTTGTGTACTTAGCTTTGGTTTACGATTTTAATAACGTAATTTTTTATACACAGGGGCGTAGCTATCAGGATATATCCTCCCCCCCCCCGAAAATTTTGGATTAGCGATTACATTCCGTCTATTTATACACATACAAGTTCATATAACCCCCCCCCCCTCCGAAAAATTTTCCTGGCTACGCGCCTGGTTATACATATGTATTTAACCTTTTATTGAACATTTTCTCCTAAATTACTGTTTTCTTTAGTCCCCGGTCCCGATTAAAAAGAAAATTGTATGCACATATTTATAGGCGAAGCTATATCCCGACTTACGCGAATTCGACTCCGGTCCCACCAATCGCATAAGTTCGGGGGTATTACCGTACTTCATTCTGAAGCTTTTGTTCCATAAGGTATGCATAAGACATTCCAAGTTCAACATCACCTTCCGCTCCATACAACCAAAACAACCCACGCTATATTTATCATAAACAGAGCAACAGAACGTTGGCAACGGATCAAAACTCAAAGTGTCATCTTCTATTGTTAAGTGAATGAATTTGCGCTCATTTCGAGCAGTTCGGCGATCATATTTCTGTTACACAGTTTGCGAAAGAATGACGCATCACCACCACCATACCCTGTTTCCACTCATCGTTCCAGAAACAAAGGCCGAAGTCAAGGCTGATACGCTTTAACGGGATTGACTCGACCCAAGGAATTTCATTTCGTGGTGAAATGGCAAAAAACTCATGAAGTAACAAATTTACGCCACGTAAATTTATCCTCATCAGACATTCACTTATTTTAATACAGTGGAAGACGTACTGCACAGAGATCAAGCAAAGTAATTTAGACGAGTCCTTGAATACAGTGTCCCAAATTAGTGAGGGGTCCAAGACCTTTCTGTTTGAAAGGAGAGGAGAGCTCGAGCCTCTAAATGCGTCGTTTAGAGTTGCACGCGTCCTTCCTGGAGTTCCCGCCACAATTTGATCCTCATCAGAAGTTGGGGGGAGCTTCTGAATATTGACATGCTATGGAAACTGCTAGGGGAAACTTTCGGAACTACTGATTTAACGTGCACGTACACCGCATGTGTACGGTCGTCTTCAGTGGTACGTCGGAAGTAGGGATGGACGCGAGACGACTTTTTTGTGAGACGAGACAGAGATTTATAGCTTTTTTGCGAGACCAGACACACATTTTTAACATTACGATATAGGGATTTTTGCGAGACGAGACAAAGCTTTTAGGCTATTTTGCGAGACGCGAGACTCCTATTATTCGTCTCGCGTCCCTCCCTAGTCGGAATCGAAACTGCAATCTTCTGGTTACCAGTCCAACGCCATCACCTTACGTACTGGGGCTACAGGGCCGGCCACAGGGGGATTGCTGGATTGCTGCTGATGCAAGGCATACGAGCCCAAGTTTCACGGGGCCTCAAAGAACTTTTATATTCTTTATTATGTCTCTCTCTCTTATAGTTGAAAATTTTAAATATTTCTTTAAATTATTTAAGTAGACTGATAGTATTATCTGACTACTCTGCATCTTTCAGAACTGAAACGTTGTTTATAAAAGTGCCTTTCTACGTACAGTATTCTTTGACAGTATAACTCAACTCTATTCAAATGTCATTATCTCGAATCTTTCACCGTGGAAAGAGAGAAAACAGGTAGATAAAGACACAATTACCGGATCTGGACCACTGGTCATAAAACTTAAAACGACAGCTGATCATCGAATTCTTTGAAAAAACCGAAACACAAGGAACAGCGGAAGAGGACCTTTTCTTGTTGAAACCGAGGAATGAGTTATTAATACGTTTTGGGGCCCCTCTAGACTAATTATCTCAAAACACGAAGTACGTTTCCCCGCAGCTGGTATTAATTTCAAGGTATGAGTACACAAAGTCTATTAATTATAAGCGGAAATAAACTCGGAACAACCGCCTGTGGGGCGAAAAAGGCTTGGGCAAGGGCATCATGAGTACACTCTTCCAGATCTATTAAATTATCAAGCGGAAATAAACTCCCGTTTATAATTATAGACTTATTCTTTGTACACTTTTTTTAGCATCTATAATGTTTGGCCCCCCCCCCAAAAAAAAATGTTTGCAACCGGGCCACTTCAAACAGAAGGCCGGCCCTGATGGGCTACCATGACTTATTTTAATACACTGAAAGACGAACTGCACAGCGATCAAGACTTTTCTGAAAATTTTAAGCTTCTTTATAAAAGTGCGTTTGTTTTCTGAAGAAAAAACTATATACCAGCTTACCTTATGTCACCAAATGTGTAACTTAATTACTGTTCCCAACTCAGAAAGAGTCCCACGACTATTAAAATCCTTATCAGAACGGTAAGAACTTTTGAATATTAGAACACCTCAAAAATTGGTAGGCAAGCGATGGGACTTAGAGAACCACGTACTTAGCGCGTACATACATTGCGAGTGCACAATTCTATTCAACAGTGGAGACCACAGGCGTAACTTATTATGGGCAAGGGGGGAACCCCCCCTTAAATTCAAGGAAATTCAAATATCACCTATTTGAAAATAGTGTTTTCGACAATAGGAAACATTTTGCCTGTTTTGCGGAACAAGGAAGACAAATACGGTACACCGATGGATTATGATAAACTTTCCAATCAGTATTTATAAAGATTTACATCAAGTAGAGTAAGCCTGATGAAGATCGTTTAACAGTTTTAGTAGGCGATTTTAATATAGATTTCAATTCTTATAGACAGACATGAGAAGACAAAGATGGCTCACCCATGGATTATGATGCACATTCCTAACAGCATTTATAAAGGTAAGTATAGTAAGAATATGCTTGGCGAATATCGTAAAATATAGTAGTTGATTCAGAGCAAGGAGGTTCAACTAATGGAGAAGCCCATGTTCCCGTTTTTGAAGCCAAAAACCACGCTCCCTCATCAGGCCCGGACTGGGAGGGAGGGGCCCGCCCGTCTCAAGAGAAGGGGGCGGGTTATTGTGCAACCGATAAATAATAGGATGTGTTAACTTTCGGGGTATGGGGGAGGTATGGTGTTATTATTAATTATGATTGATAATTAATGCATTAATAAAATATTGATCTATTAATTAATATGCGCCATTAATATTAATTAATCCCTTGTTCATTCGGGAGCCCTCACTCAAAAAATTTTGAGAACTACATTTAAAATGAAGAGTTTTGAAGCCTTCCAAGGCGCAATTGCAGCTGAAATTTTTTTTTTATGTGTCAAACTTCATTCAAATGCTATCAGTATAGCACTTTTTTTATTTTCTTTCTTTTTTCTGTTTGTGGGCCCACCCTCAGCAGGGAGAGCCCGTCGAGGGCTGGGGGCCCACCCGTCTGCAGACAGTCGGACACCCTGGCCAGTCCGGGCCTGCCCCTCATCCCCCAAAGCATTGGATATCGTCATTGGAAAACATGTAAATTTATATAGTTGAAATTATACAATAAAAAAGAAGTTAATACGTGTAAACAACCTTCCATAAACGTAAAATGAATAAAAAAATTGGTTAGTAACTCTTAAATAATTTTTATTAACAATTTCCGGAACTCGTTTTTCAATGAATCTCTATGCGTTCTTCAATCTTTTGGGGGATAAGGGGGCGTGGCACAGGCTTCACTTCCCTAGCACTGCGTAGTGCAACATTGGCAACTCCATTATTTAAACCTCCTTGATTCAGAGGCGGATTAACTATTGAAAGCGCCGTAGACTAGCACCTCATCGACGCCCCCCTCTAACGGTCATGAGGTATAATAAATTATAACTACTAATATGCAAGGTGTCCCCAAAAAGGTGGTAACTGCCTTTAATTCTTTATCTATTAGAGATAAGTGGCAGTGTAACGTGAAAAAATATTCAAAATAAGGTCGGAAATAAGACTCTTAAGAAAAAATTCCTCATTCATTTACAAAAAGTTACACTTTTAAATTTGTATAAGACCCCCGTACAAAAACATTCCCAATTAGTAAAATGTGCCCCATACATATGAGGTGATGTACCAAATCTGAGCCTTTCATCGTAAAACGTCGCAGAGATATCTTAAAAATGATAACTATTATTAAAACCCTAAAACAATTATGCTATGAATAAAATTATTTATTTAAAATTGGTACCGACAAACAATTATTAATCCAATCAAATTTGTTAAAAATTTCTTCGTCTACATTTTTGTCTTGCAAAATTGTCAATAACATCGTCATAGCCTAAAGATAGCAATAGAGCTGTTTCACCTACGTCACACCTTAGCAACCAACTTTTTTGGTCAAACATTCGTTCACTTGAGAATGGTCATTGGCTGAAAACGTGGCTTTGTATCCCTAAATATCCGAGATGACCTTAAAAAAATTTAAGGTGACGTCACATGAAAATACTCCATAAGTTTGATTCAATATTAA
The DNA here is from genome assembly GCA_038373885.1 of Cheiracanthium punctorium. NCBI lineage: Eukaryota > Metazoa > Arthropoda > Arachnida > Araneae > Cheiracanthiidae > Cheiracanthium > Cheiracanthium punctorium. The sequence continues at coordinate 598,202 of JAWZYV010000498.1, forward strand.
GTATCGCCGACTATTGAGCAATCAGAATAAAGCCTGTCTTTGTACAAACAAATGGAATGTTTCTGACGCGGGTCTGCATCAAGATAGGAATGTTCACTAGCACACTAAAAACCCCTCAGAACAGGTTATGTTTCTGATGCTGGTGAGCAATAATATAGGAATGTTCACTAGCCGGCTCAAAAACTCCTCAGCACCAGTTATGTTTTTGACGCTTGTGTGCAACAAGCTAGGAATCTTCCCTAGCACACTTAAAAAAAACTCCTCAGCAACAGTTATATTTCTGACGCTGGTGTGCAACATGATAGGAATCTTTCCTAGCACTCTTATAAAATCTTAAGAAACAATTATGCTTCTGACGCTGTGTGAAACAACACAGGAATCTTCACTAGCAGACTCAAAAACGCCTCAGCAACAGTTATGTTTCTGACGCTAGTGTGCAACAACACAGGAATGTTCACTAGCAGACTCAAAAACTCCTCAGAATCAGTCTTGCTTCTGACGCTGGTGTGCAACAAGACTAAAAAACTCCTCAGCAACAGTTATGTTTCTGACGCTGGTGTGCAACAAGATAGGAATTTCTATTTACAATCAGCCTCGCATAGTAACATGTGAATTACCATAAAGCGCCCCCACCCAGTCTTCAAGGAATATCGCGATCGGGGGGACGGATAAACTGAAAAAAATCGGAAAAATACACCGTTCAAGCGCTCTCTCTATCTTCAAGTAAAGCTGGCTTCATAATATCCGTTCCGTACCGCTTCGATGACGTCACTCAGCGAAGCAAAGCGGAGAGCATTGTTCTGAGGTCACACTTCGCTGGCAAATGGCGTGATTTCATTGGCGCATTTACTGCGACTCTGCAAGCTCGCGCGCCCAAAGTTTCAAAACGGAAGAGAGCAGTGCAGAGCAGAGCAGAGTCTGAGCGGCACAGAACGGTCAGTATGAATCCACCTTAAGTGGGCGTGTATTCGCTGCTTTAAGAGCAAACGAAATGCTCGAAGAAAGCAGGGGGGGGGGACGTTTATTCGAGGTGGTCGCTTTTGGAGTATTTTACGGTATTTAGATATGATTATACGAATGATGATTCGTGATATACGATAGTGATATAGTATTATACGATAGTGAATTTGCATGGGTCAGTGCATGCTGGCCAGCTTGCTGCCTAATAATTTTTTATTTTATGTAAGTAGGATGGAACTTACTTAATTTTATTTTAAACTTCCGCGCGACCTTTTGAAATATCGCGTCCCTAGGCACGTGCCTAGTTTGCATTAAGGATACTCCGCCACTGAGTTGATTTTAATTTAAATTTCGATAAGAAGTGTTTTATGGAACAATGAAGAAAAATATAGCACACTCATGAATAATGATACACTTTCAAACTTAAAGGAATAACGAAGAAAATAGGGACGACGCATGGATTATGACACGGTTTTAATGCATAGCACTGTAGTGCGTTCTTAAAATATGAAAGTGTTTCAGATTAAAAGAATTTTTTTTTTCTCTAAATAAGTTATCTTCTCTAGTTTGTAAATATAGCCCATAAAAGTTTGTATACTCATTTGTAATCACCCGGTACATTAGTTAGATCTCTCTTTTTCTACGTTAACCCTTTGAGGCGCAACCCTTTCCCAATGCTGAAAAAAGGACAGCCGTTGCCATCGCTCGACTTAACTACCAGCAAGATGGCGGACGATCGAAACGAACGGTCGATCGGACGACACGATCGGAAGATGACCGTTCGAACGGACGATCGGACGACAGCTGGCTGTGCCCGCGCACAGCCAGCTGTCGTCAAAAAAGGGTCTCTAGATCTGTGGCATGCGATGAACGTTTCGATCGTCCGCCATCTTGCTGGTAGTTAAGTCGAGCGATGGCAACGGCTGCCCTTTTTCCAGCAGTGGGCAATCTATCCAGCTGTTCTCGCATTCTTCCATTTTTCAGCAGATGTCAGTGCTGTTAAAAAGAATCGTGACAATTTTTTACGGGAAATGGCGTGCTAAAAAGTAAAGGATTCTCGTGGAGCTATGTTACTCGACACTATTTTTATAGAAATCAAACCTATTCTTCGTGACTGGCACCAGTCAAAACGTCAGAGTTTGGTGTTCCCAGAGCGGGAACACAGCGCGTTAAAGGGTTAAAAATCTACTGTGAAATTAAATTCTAAACCATCAATAATCGTAACTAAGAGTAAGTTTGCAGCTTAGGTTGAGCATCAAAAAGGAAGCTAGAGATTGGTGTTAAAAAAAAAAAAAAATCCACAGAAATAAAAGCTCAATGAGTTTCCGTACTACACCACACACTGACTTACACGTCTTTCTAGATTATAGTGGACAGGAAACCCATACAACGATTATTTGTCCTTGTTATCGAGCATTGTTTTATCGCTTTAACGTCGGGTACATTTCAGTTACGGTTGAAGATAGGCACTGGTTTATGGGGGAATATATCTAATCCAAAAATTACATAATAAATTCATAAACTTTATTTGGGTGTAGAAGGATAGAAACTTTATTGACTGAACATACTTAATAAAGTAGAATGGGAAAAGTTGCTCTATTTCGATGCATAAAAATAACATAACAATTTTGACTCATATAATTTGATCTCATAAATAGCTAGTTTTCCGTCATTACTTTATTATTAAGGATAATTATTGCTTTGTAAAATCTGTCAGTTGCTGAGAGGTGAGAAGGGAAAGCTTTAAATGGTAACCAAATTTAAATTGAAAACTTAGCTTTGAAACTGAAAAATTTAAAAATATGCCATATTCACTAAAAAAAATTTAAAATATTAACTGCCTTTTAAATGCTTTTTACAAACAAAATTACGGCATTTTGTTTGCATTCTTAAAACAATTGATGAAAAGAATGAATAGAAGCATGTTACAAGGAAAAAAACCCTATATTCAGTATATTATGAATCATAGTGACCTTGATTTAGCAAATGTCAATGAACTGGTAAAATGGTCTTGTATTGAGGAACCGTCTAAAAAATAAATAAATACCAAATGAATTTAATAATAGCATATACGTAATAAACTTGAGAGAATAAAAAAGCGATTTATCATGAATATTTTGTTTATGTAAAAAGTGAAAATCTCTTATTAATACTATTGAATTCATTAGAAGACGGTTTTTGTAAATTTGGAAAGAAATATTAAATGAACAATTACTTGCATTTATTTTTCCATTATGATATATATATAACTAATAAATTTACTCCATTAGGAAAACTTGGCTACTTCAAAGAAATTTAATAAAATAGAAGGGAAGTAATGCGTAAAAAAAATAGAGAGGCAATTCTTTTTCTCTTTTTAATTTGAGTTTAGTTAATTTTTATTCAAGTCCACAAACTAAAGCCACAATTATAAGAATTAAAAGTAAAAAAAAGAAAATGATGGTGTTAATCCAATAAATATAAATACTTTTAAATACTTTCCAAAATAACATGACTTTGCTCAGAAATAACCTTGTATTCTAGTCGCATATAAAGCTATTTATTTTTATTTCATAGACGTTAGTTTTAAATATTTATCATTTATACAAACGGTTAGGTTCGTTTCTTCTTGGAGGATATTTTTATCGTAATTTCCAATCTATCGATGTCATCGATGTAAGTTTTGTGCAGGACCAAAATAAATAAATAAATATATAAGTAAATAAATAACATTTATTTGAAATATCTATGTACATATAAATAGTATAATATATAGTACAATATATTTATAAATCTATATACATTTATAATAATAAATATTTGGTATTTAAAATAAATAAATAAATAAGAAACATTTAATTGCAATATATATATATATATATTACAATCAAATGTTATTTATTTAATGGAAATTTATGGAAATTACGATAAAAATATCCTCGCAGAAGAAACGAACCTAAACGTTTGTAAAAGGGATAAATATTTAAAACTAACGTCTATGAAATAAAAATAAATAGCTTTATATAGAACTCATTTGAGACTAGAATACAACGTTATTTTTGAGCTAAGTAATGTTATTTTTAGGGATCGACCGATAGTATCGGCGCCGATACCTCCTATTTTTTTAGGTATCGGTATCGGTTCTTCCGATTCTAAAAGTATCGGGAAAGTATCGGTTTCTGTTGCTTTCATCCATTTTCACCGATACTTTTCAACCGATACTTCGCTTTTCAGAAGAAAAGTACGCACGCGCAACCATTCTGGAATCTTTATTTTGGTAATGAGATGAGAGGCGTCGTTTCATTGGCACATTTGTTTGCGCGAGTGTTTTCGAACTGTTTTTTTTTTTTAATTCTAACCATCGCTATGGATGTCGTATCACCAAGTGTGGTCGAAATTATGGACAAAGAATCGTTATCGTTAGATGGCAGTTTAACAGGACAATAATCTATTCTTCTAAATTATTTTTAATTGGTGCCCAACACTAAATACGATATCTACAAGGATTGCTAAAAACAAATTTCGAGAGGTAGGCTAGAATTTTACTTCAGTTTTATAAGCGTGTATCTTCTCACTGTGTGGACTTGAAATAGAGTTCATTCATGTATATATATAAATATGCACACACAATTGAATCTCCCTGTAACGAACTCGCTCGGTTCCAGTTAAAAAATTCGCTATAGAGAAAATTTCGTTGTACAAGGATAAGAGATTTTTGCAGTTATTTCAGAAAATATTACAAACTTTTTACTTATTTCGATGTTTAAAAGTATTAAATTATGACTTTCAATTAAAAATAAATTGGTATTTATTATAAATTTGTTAAACTTACTATTCCTTACATTTCATTATCTAAATGAAATTTTCAAGAGTAAAGACAATCCACGAATTTAGAGAATAAAATATGTAAATGCACTTCAAAATTCCGTTATTTTACATTGTTTTGCATTCTGTGATTTTAAATTTTGATAAGAATATTCACATTTTAAAAGTCTGCTGAAAATAGTGAGGCACATTTTCTTCCATTTGGAAACCTCTTTTTGATGGTTTTGAAAGGTTGAAGTTTTAAAGTATGATGTGGTTTTGGTCGTGAAGCGCAGGGCCTTATTATTATATGGGCAAATCGGAACTTTGCCTAGGGCCCCCAAATTTAAATGTTTTTTCTGAAATATTTTTTATATCAAAATTTTATGAAAAATATAACAAATTTCATAGATTTTGGGGCCCCAAAATCTATCAATGCCCGGTGCCCCTGTTGGTCATAATTAAACACTATCAAAAGTACGAATTATCAAACATTTAATGATTTTATTATCTATCAGATTAATGAGAGAACTTAGGATTTGTGTATCAATCTGTTTTGAGAAATGTAATAATTATCTATATCTAATAATTATTTATATTGTTAATTTAAAAAGTTGAAGCTGTATTAGTATAATTAGTAATACTAATTATTATTTAGTTTATTTCAAATTTTGGGGTAAAAAACATATATCTTGTGAATAGTATTTATATATAAGGAAAACACAGGAATAATCGGCGTGTATCTGCTCTTCCTACGGAAAAGATCAAATTCATGGATCATCCGGATTAATTGTGACTTAACCCTGTCCGGAGAATCAAAATATACGGATTTTCAAAAAGAACTTAAAAATGATCATATGAGTTCATATTAAAAAGAAATCTTGCATTTAATAATTCACTTAGTGGTTAAATAATTGGAGCAGATAAATAAAACATTAATTAATGTGAACTTATTATGCATTTTAAGGGAAGAATTTACATACGTATTTAATGAACAATATGTAAAAACATATGTACTTACATAGTACTGTACAGACAGTTTATACATTATCACAATTTAATGCAGTTTAAGTAATCTAAAAAATATTTTCATATGTGAAAGAATTATAATTAAAGAAAATGTAAATAAAACTTGCAAGCTTTGAAGTTGAATAAATTTCATGTGTTTACTTTTGTAAGCACAAAATTGAGGTATGAACCAAAAACAAAGACACATATAGTAAGAGCAAACAGGAAGCTGTTTTGGGTCTAATATGAAATCCTTTTATCTGGCTCATAGCAACAAACAGGCGACAAAATAGAGGTTTAGAAAAATTGATTTACATATTTGCACCAGTCGGCACCGGAAATGGATTCTCTTATTAATATATCCCTTTAACTCCCCCTCCCCCGTGTTTCTGTTCTGTCAAGCCTAAATGAGGGGCATCTACCTATGGGGGGCTTGGGCAGAGGACTTTTTAAGGGAGTCTAACGCATATTCACATAACATCTGGAGAAAATCGCCCCAAACCCTAGACCATTAGATCGACAGCCACGCGAGGAGAAAGAATTCCGAACCCGCACGCTTCCCAGTGCTCAGCTTTTTATAAATTCGGCCATTCGTCGCCATGATTGAACAGAAAAGAAAGACTAAAACTACTGTAAATTCACACTTCAATGTATTCACTGCTTTTTCTTTTTAATGCTTTCTACTGGGCTCAAATTTCATCATGCTGTTATTCATTTTAACGCGAACTCCACTCTCGTTACAAAAACTATCCAGAATACAGATGTAGGTTTAAATGACATTAAATTATGTAAAGTATCGGTATCGGTTAAGTATCGGTATCGGCCGATACCATAACTTAAAAGTATCGGTATCGGCTATTTCTAAAAATGAATTTATAGGTAAAGTATCGGTATCGGTCATCGGCGAAAATGTGGTATCGGTCGATCCCTAGTTATTTTGGAAAGTATTTTAAAAGTATTTATATTTATTGGATTATACCACTATCATTTTCTTTTTCCTTTTTATATTTATACTTGTGGTTTTAGTTTGTGGATCTGAATAAAAATTAACCAAACTCAAGTTAAAAAGAGAAAAAAAAATCTCTCATATTTCTTTTTTACACATCACTTCCCTTCTATTTTATTAAATTTCTTCTTTTAAGTAACCAAGTTTTCCTAATGGAGTAAATTTATGAAATTTTGGATGCTTAAAATTTTAATTGTTGAAATGAGTTTGGTTAAAAAAATACTTAAATTATTTCTTTAAAAAACTCTCACGTAAAAGCTTTTCGTTGTGAGTTCTTTGTGTGTGTGTGTGTGGGGGGGGGGAGGACAAGTGTTCTGCCATGTTTATATTAAGCTTTTATGTCTCCAAATATCACATGATAAGTACTCATGCGGAACAACAGAAAAAAAATATTGGCAACTGCAACCTTGTTATAAAAGAACTAGACAGATTACCACCAGCACTGCTTATCACAATTTCAATGAGAAATGAAGATAACAGACACGAATCATCTGGAATTAGTCTTACAGATGCATTGCTAATATGTACTAATATTAGTGACATATTTAGTTTCATCTTACTTATTTGCTATGTAAATCGGTAATTTGTGCGATTTGCTGTCACTTTTAGTTAAAGGCTTTCGATCTTGTTTTTTGTTTTGTTAGTTTATTCACTCTTTATAAGATATCGACTCTTTTGAATTGTGATATTCATCCAAAAAAATTTTTTATTTGAGAATACGTGAGTTTCTGTTTCAAATGCAACTATTTTCTCATCGATATTGAAGAACAACTAGATATACTGTTTAAAGCTGAAAAAGTGCAGCCGTTGCCATCGTCTAATTTAACTACCAGCAACAGGGCGGACGATCGAACATTAATTCTGTGCTACAGAACTTTTTTGATACAGCTGGTTGTTCATCATAGAGCAAAAAATAACAAAAACTTACGTTTTAAGATACAGAAAATATCTTATGTAATTTGTGCATGTGCACGTAAATAACAGATCACTAACGCAAAAATAGGACAGGGAAAACTTCTTCATTATTTTGCTTTCTTGTACAGGTAAATTTAAGATATATTAATAAAGTGATTGTTATGTTCATGGGCGCCCTTACCTATGGATAGGGAGGAGACCCGCCCCCCAGCTTCCTTATTATTGTTATGATTTAAGTACTGGTATAACTTAGAAGTTCAACACTAAAATATATTATATTTCCGGGGCAGAACCCTTGACTTGCCTGCACCCTTACAAACAATCATATAGGCACCAATTTCTTAATGTATAAAACCACAAAATATAAGGTAAGATTAAAATAATTTTTTGGCTCAGTTAAAACTCCAAAATCTCAATTTTCCCCAACTTTCTACTGATGCAAAAAGCAGTATCATCGAGGGAGGACTTTGAGTGCTGTACGTTACTTCGAAAGATGACAAAAATTGCAATAATTACCATAAAATATTACACAATTGCAGTCAATGGAGGACTTTGAGTACTGTTCGTCACTTTCAAAGGCCAGAAAAATTGCTAAAATTACCAAAAAATATTACACAATTGCAATCTCAATCACTCACTTTCTTTTTCAGTACTCAATCATACTTTCAAAGAATGAAGCAAAAGAGAACTAGATAAGATGGTTGCATGTTATTTCTTCATCTTTCTACGAGATAAAGATTTACAAGGTTGATAGACAATATGAAATTTTTCTCTTTTTATTTAACACACTAGAAGTCAAAGCCCGTTGTGGAGGCAATTACAACGGACGCTAGAAAAAACAATTGACGAAAATACATCTACACTCAATGTATTTTCATCTTCCTTCACCTAAATTAAATTACTGCATATTCATTTTTATTATAAACCCAAATCGAGTTTCATGATATTCTGGAAACGTGCGGAAATTTTTCTCATTCGAAATATTTCGTTTTGTGTACACAGTCATTCTTATATCCATGCAGACGATTTATTAGTGAAATAAAATTTAAACTTTGTAATCTGAAAAAACTATTTTAAACAAATTTTAATCACAACTTTCCTTTTAAAGCTTGATGACCGAGATGAATATGACGTCATGTCGATTGCAACAGCTTATTTTGTCACGCAAATGATTCACTTTTTTGACTCTCGGAAATAAAAGGGAGCTGAAAATAGCAAAAAATCGCTTAAAAATTAGGGAACGGGTGGCGTTTCAGATTTTTTAAAGTAGCACAGATTGTTATATAGATTTTTATACATAATTATGAAAATTTTCAAGCGGATTGTGTGAACGGTGGAGACATTATTATGCTTTTTCTGCTTTTAAATCTTTTTGAACTTTTTAATCTTCTTGGAATAATGTCGGTAAAATATTTATTTTGAAGTGGTTGCCCGGAATTGTTAGAGAGTCAGGGATCAGCGTAACTATGTAGTAGGATTCTATAGAAAATAACATCAATTTTCTGCCGAAATCTTTAGCACACTTTTCCGAATACTGTAATTATAACGTAAGAAGCATAAAAAACTACTCAATATCGCGAAAATTCTGTATCATTATCATATGAATATTGAAATTATTTTCAGCGAGAAGACAACAAAACAATTGTTGGCACAATATTATTTTGCGGCAATTAATTAAAATCAACGGTTACAATACATTTCTTCTTCCCGCCAATACAAATCGAATAATATATAATCCGATGATCTTACGAGTCAAAACGCATGCGGTAAAATTATCAGAATTCATAAATCTTACTATGTCGGCAAAATTTGTAAAGCTGCTTTAGTAATGATATAGCTTGAAAAGAAAGAAAAACTAAATGCTGCAGATGTTTAAAAAAAAAAAAATAATAAGAGTTACCCTGGTACGTTAGACGTTATGACTGAGAAAAAAGAAGCATCAATACTAAGATTTTTGAAAGTTACAGATATAATCAAATGTTGATTTGTTTTATTCTCTTCTGAAGACAGACAGAAGTTGAGTTTTCAAGTTTTGTAAGTGAATTATTTGTCAGTATTTCAGGCAATTAGGAATATATATATTCTATAACATTACAAATCAAAATCCCACGAAAATCCCATATTTCTAAAACTACGCAGTTTAATTCAGTTCGAACAAAGAAATCCGCTTTCAAAAACTGCAATTACTACGCGGTCCCTTGTAATTCCTTTGTAATTTTGTAGACGATCCTGGCAGTCAGCCATAAAAGCGTCTTAAAAGTCATAACAAACCCTGGAAAAACCACTGCCCAGATTTAGCTTTCGGCCAATAATTGCAAATTTCTTTGATCATGTGGCACGACCTCAAAAGTTGATAAAAGAAGCTGCATCAGGTCAGGATCGAACTTCCGCGTGACTGCAACTGCCTAAGAAATATGTATCCAGTCGTACAATAAAATCATGTAATCGTACTTTGACTCCGTTCCTTTTCATCCATCGGCAGCCGTAAGGCGTGCCCAAGGATTTTCACCGAGCACTCCCGGCGTTTGCCGGCCAGCGACGATCGGCCGCCTCAACAGCCTCGACCCATCCGGCCCGGAGCAATAGCGACTCTGATCCAGAGTCCCAAGCCGCCTAATACCCAACGCTAGGAGACCTCAGCAGCCTTGACTCCCTCCGGTTCCACGACTACAAACTTTCCCGTAGCACCCTAATGTGACATATATATACATATATATATACACATATAGGGTGGTCCTAAACTATATCTCAAAAATGTACAGGGAGGTAGAAGGGACCAAGACGTTTCAGAATCACATAGCAATGTGTGGTCTAAAATGTCTCTTCATGTACCTGTTACTAATCACTTTGGAAGAGGTGTTGAAGTAACAGTGAACTTTCCGACCATCGTTTGTCAAAAATGAACGCATTTTTTACAGAAAGCACTTAACTAAAATTGATGGTTTACAAATTCTATTTCGTTTCATTGATGAAAGTCTCGGAGAAAAGCTCATTTTTTTATTAAACTTGATTAAGAATTTAGACAAACAGTTCTTCCAATATGATTATTAACAGGCACATGAAGATTGCATTTCCGATCCCACATTGCTCTGTGATTCTGAACCATTTTGGTCCCCTCTACCACGCTTTACATTTTTGACAAATAGTTTAGGACCACCTTGTATAGATATACATACACACACATATATATATACACTAGGGTTATGATAAAAAAATGTCTGCCTGTAGTGGATATTGATGAACTTTGTGATACAGATTCAGAAATGAAAAAATGAAAATTATTTTGTTCAATACACCGGACCAATGAGAGCAAAAGTTGTAACTCAATTATTTTTAGCACAGTCAAAACTTATTTGTTGAAATAAATTTCAGATTGAAATATGTTTTGCATTTTTGGTACAGTTCTTCCAGCTCTTTCACTTCATATTTCGGCCAAATATTTTCATACGTTACACCTACAACGGATCCATCAGCACTCCGGCGAGTTACAAAGCGTGTTATGGCTGCAGCGCAACTTAATTTGGAAATACCATGCATCAGTTTCTGGTGAATTTCTGCGTTAAATATGGTAGAAAAACAGAGATACCAGCCGTGTTGTGGAGATGAAAGCTCACGCTATTTTCAGTGATATTCTCTATTTAAGAATGAAGAAGTACGAAATAAGAGCATATATAGCATGTGAATTTTATCTGGCAGCGTGAAAGACAGTAATCCTCACCATTTAGTTATGGGCTCCCATCAGTTTCTTTAAAGAAATGAAATTCTCTACATAACTCATGCAAAAATCGAAAATCATCTCGCCAACATGGATTTGCAGCAGTGATGATTTCATCTTCTGGCTTGTAGGACTGCCGCAAGACATTGTATTGTTTTATCACTTTATTCACAAATTCGTTCAAAATTGGCTCGGTGGAAGACTTCGGAATAAAGAAATCTAATATATGTTTCACGATTCTATGATGCTGGCAGCCAAAGTACTGTGGCTGATAAAATCCCCTTGTAACCATTTCAACTTTTATAATTTCAACAATTCCACTGACTTGTCCAGTTTTTACTGCTGTTGTGTCACGTCAATCAATTTGAAGCTCTTTCATGCATCAAATACATTCAGCAAATTTTGTAGTGTGTTGAAAATGTTCTGTGATGATCCTTTTCCACATTTTACTCCACCTTAATTTATTTTCTTTAAGTGAATTGTTCAATATTACCATTTGATACTCATGATTTGCAATTTGTTTACTGTGGAAGTAAAGGCAGAAATGTTTCTCTTCTTGCACAATACATTTTATTGTACGCTTCGCATCTTCTTATCAGAAACTCACCAAACACCTGAATGTAATGGTGTTGGAATACATATTCCATCTTCGGGTAAACTGGCGTAAACTACAGCAAAGGCAGTGTGTAAGCACATTGTTTGGTCACCAACTTAGCTCCTTGTGATGCTGAAAATCGGGCGACTCGCTTCCTTTTGTCATTTTCTCTTTCATCTGATTCAGATACAGATGTTGTTTCAGAAAAGATTTCATTACTATCTTCTGATGATATGTCATCTACATTAGTAGCAGAGACCAGTTGATTCCGATTGGGAAACATGATTTTTTTCATACTGCCTCAGAAAGATGAATGGACGATTGTTGAGAAACTGTGCTACATATTTAATTAATCTTGTATTTAATTGTACCTTGTATTATTCTTGTATCTTCTTAGCATAAACAATTTCCATATGTTTTTGTTAAGCCAAATATATTTTCTATATCATGTAGAAACGAATGCTGCTATTTCTTTTTTCATTCTCTGCTATCAGTTTAACTACTTCTGACATGTTTATTTTGCAAGAACTGCGAAGTTAAATTTCTTCTAGAGAATGGTACTACCAGCTATCAGATTAATCCGTTCTTTCTTATCTTTTACTGTTTCCAGAAGTAGCAAGACAAAAGGGCTAAGTGAAAGGGCTAAGTAGAAAAGGGCTAAGTGTTTCAATTTTAGGTACATCTGTTTTTGTTTGTTTTTTCTTTTTTTTTTTTTGCATTCATCGCTCTATCCACGATTCCGAATTTCTTCTTGATTGCTTCACTTTACTTATAGTATGTCATTATAATACTAATCTTGATCTACAAAATCTGAAAGTACAGAAAATACATTTGTCAGCCAACAGTCACACTTCACACTTTATCATGAGCACTATATAGTTCTCGTGACACATCTTGAAACAAATTTGGTTTGGTGTGGAGGTTTTTTAGAGCCATCTGCAATAATAGTTCCTTAGCGATAAAAAATTAGGATAACTTGAATAGTTGACCAGCGATCCTAAAAAGGGAACGGGATTACATCCTTGGACATTTTTACCAGCGGTATGTAACGCTTACCCTTCTGTACGAACTACATGTCTTTGGATGGACATAAATACGTTTTTGGATAGCTGATTAATGGGAGGAATTTTATTTGTGCGCCTGCTGCTATGTTATTTATTTCAAAAAATACGATCTTTTGAAAGGAAACATGTTAACTAAAAATAAAAACAAATACACATTTTTGGATAGCTGATTAATTTAAGAAATTTTGGCCCATGAAATTGAAATTTTAAACTAGTTTTGTGCTTTTTATGATTATGCTAGCTTAATTATAGTTTCAGTTATGAAAATAAATTAAAATGAAATCCATTCAATAAGTAGATTTTTCAAATTTTCCACTCGAATGCCAAATTTTGTGTAATTCAAGGAAAAAGTTTAAAATTCAATTTTCTCGAAAACTATTGATTTTCGACCATACATATGGGGGTGAAAAGTGTTGCATTTTAGCTATCCTATCACGTCTTAAAAAGAATACGTCCAGTAACCAGTAACCTTGTATATGTATATATATATATATATATATATATATATACAGGGTGACTCTAATTAAAGTTTCAAAACGGTATAAAAAAAGAACCACTGATTAGAAGGACGCCAAATTTGAACGGAGAATAGTTGAAGAAGGGGGAAAGCATATGGAATAAGAAAAAAATAATAATAATTATAAATTTTAGCAACAGATGGCGCTGTACGTATCCTAATTTAAAAGGGTTCGACTGCAAATGACAAATGAATAGTAAAATAACGGCTAAGGTGTAAGTTACACGTTGAATTGACTATACTGTTTAGTGTGCATGACTCTACATGTGTGATACTGTTAGTTACGTAAGCCCATCCACCACGGCAAGGTCATATCACAACGGATGGGAAAAATAGGTTTTTAATTGTCCTGAGGCCAAAAACCGCATAAAGAGCATCCATCATATCGGTTTTTAAATATCCTGAGACCAAAAATCGCAAAAAAAGCATCCATCAAATGAGTTTTTGAATTTCGCGAGACTGGTGCAAAACATGTTCAATATGCTGTCCACCATTTTCTGCAACAAGTTGAAATCGATAAACAGCATGTTCCATAACTGATCGCAGTGTCTCGAGTGAACACAAGTGTCACAAGTGAACACAGCAGTGCCACAAGTGAAACGAGTCGTGCCGAGGTCTCCGAGGCCTCGGTCGTGCTCATGACAGGTATTTTAATTTACATATTCTGACGCTTACAGCGCCATCTGTTGCTAAATTTTGGAAACAATTTTTTTTTCTTGTGCCATACGTTTTTCCCCGTCTTCAATAATATTCTGTTCAAATTTGACGTCATTCTGATCAGTGGTTCTTTTTTTTTTTTTATAGCGTTTTGAAACTTTCATTATAATCACCCTGTATTTATATACATATATCACCATGTATATATATATAAACTCTCTTATCTTTAATATATATATATTTATATTAAAGATAAGAGAGTTTCACAACAATAGTACAAAAAAAAGCATTTCTTTAAAACGTTAAAAATAAAGTTTGAAATATTGAAACTTTTAATATTAAATAAAGTGTTTTAATGCATGTTTTCATTTTAAGTCGAATTACTTTTTTTTAAAGCTTATAGGTTTAAATGTTCTCCCTTCTAACGGTTCTACTAGGTACTCTCCATGGTGCTTGCGTTATTGTTTATAAAGCTTACCCACACAATATTAAAATTTGATGAAAATATCGATTTTAATATTTTTATGCTAAAATGGTCTATAGTTGAGGTGCCTGTATACTTAAAAGTATATCTTACTAAAATTTCTAAGCCATACTTCTATTATAAAGCGAGCTACAGCTATTTATAAAAACACCTGTTAACAATAAATTATAACTAAATGAAATCTTTAGTCACATTTTCCTCAGTTTGTAGTTTTATTTAATTTTATAACCTTTGAAATGCTAAGGCTTTTTCAAATATTGATGAAATTGTTGAAAAAAAAATTTCCATTTGAACCTCATATGACAAATAATAGATTTGAGAATCGGATTAGATCTAAACTGAAAACTTTAAGAAAAATCAAAAGTGGCAATATTTATGATTTTTTACCCTTCTCTGTACATAGTTGTGTATTATTTCTTTTCTGAAACTAATGCAGTAAAAAAAAAAAAAAAAATCCGATCCTTAAATATTTTTTCAAAATATTACCATTTACAACATAAAAAAATTGAAGCAAAATAAATAAATGAAACAAAATAAAAAAGGGGTAGCATTTTAAAATTAGTAGCCAAAATATGACATTTTCAAATTAAAAAAAAGTTTTTTTTTACATATTAAATTAACTGTGTTTAATATTTACTTAATAAACAAAATTATTTTTGGAAAAGTGATAATTAAAAGAAAATTAGTAATCAAAAGTAAGTTTGAGATGCTCTAATCCCCTTAATATCTGAAATAAATAACTGCAATAGAGATGGAGTAGAGCACACGATATAAGGATCTTATCCCCATGATATATTTTTCATCGTGAGATATAAAAACTATGTAAGAAGCTAGCTATAGCTCCCCCCCCCACACACACACACACACAGAAACTTTTCAGCCGCTTCCTAGCTCCGTCAGTGACGCTGATTTAAAATTTGTTTTAAATTGTAATAAGTTTAAAAAAACAGAAACATACTTCCTTTGCTTTAACTTACTTTACGGTTAACTAGTTCTTTATCAGACTTCAGAAAATTAGTGGAAAAGTGTACTATAAAACGTAGATGTTTATGCTACATAGAACTGTCGCTTTACGTTTAAACTATGACGTTGGAAGGGCAAAATTATAAATCGATTATAAAAACACGTAATTGCATGGTGTGAAGTTTTTAAAATTATTGTGTGAAGTGTAAGGATTTGGGATCTAAGCAAACCACTTTCATCAAAGATATGTTATAAAACTGAAGAGTTCCAAAACCCTCTAAAAACTTTAGTGAGAATTTGTGAGAACTCCACGGATTTAACCCATTAGACCTGAGACCAATACGTAATTTGAGTTTCAAGCAAAATTTTTTTTAACAAAGTTAGATTAATCGGAAATTTTCTCAGCTATATGTAATGAAAACATTTCAGCCGTTTAATTAATATAAAATTAAATTTCCTGATGCTCGAATTTTGAAGTCTGTCGGTAGTAATGTAGCTCCGAAATGGTTGAGCCGGTTTTAATACGGTTTATTTTGCTTGAAAATTGGTTTAATAATGTTTCTTAGCTATGATTGATGATATTCTTATCATACGTCAAACGTTTTTGTAAATTTTGCTTTAGACGTACCACTTCTCTTTTATAAAAATCAACGAGAAATCTTGTTCATTGCAGGAGTATTAGTCTTCGTCAACGAATAAAAATAAAGCTCGCTAAAACTATTTGAAATGGTAAAATCAGTTGTTGAGTGGTACTTTAGGTTTCTGACAGTTCAGCGAGAGTCAGTTCAGTTAGCGAGAGTCAGTTCTGACAATTCAGTCAGGAGTTCAGCGAGATCTATGGCTCTTCTAGGCCTTCGTCACAGTTGTTGCTAAGTACTAAGATCATCGCCTTTATTTCAAATCAGAATTTTACATCAAAATATTGAGACCAACTCACACCCTGACAAAAACATTTTCCTACATTACAGCACAACGTGTGGGTAAACGTAACGCCAACACGCTGTGATGTAAAGAGTGTGCCAATTTGTTGAACAAGGTTCTTCGTGATTGGCTTATCGGCGTCATTATGTCATTTCGTGAGTGGATTTACAACACACAGTGCTGTACTCGAAAGCTGCAGAACTTGTGTTGTATTATTTCACAAAAGTATGTATGGTAAAATTACAGATATTTCTTACAGTGTACATCCATGGACTAACGGGGTTCTTAGTGGAACTAAAAAATAATAATTAAAGATAAAAAGGCAATGGCGGGGACGCAACAAACGATCTGATTCATTAATTGAAGAAAATTCCATTAGTGTATAGATTTTCGTTTCGGAAAGGGAGGATCCAGTATTTGGCTTTTTTTTAATTTTTTAAATTTTTCTTTTTTTTGGGGGGGAGGGGTCATTATCTAAAACAACGTTGTATGAAAACTATCAGACCTTCCAACTATTTTAAACCATCGGAGAAATTAAAAACTCAATTATTTTTTACAGGAGTCATTCAAAATAGGATAAAGCATCCTAACTAAATAATAATACGGCTTATACCGTTCTAAAGTTGCTTTATTTTAAATCTGATTGTGTCTATAGTTAATGCAAATGTTTTTAAATAGCAGTTTTTAATGATTGTACACTTTCGGGAGGGGCCCGGGCCCTCTTGGTACTCCTCCTCTAAATACGCCAGAGGCAAAATAATAATACTACTTTTTTTCATGTACAAGCCCGACGAAAGAAACCTTATACATCACTTGTTATTTTTATCAGCCAGGCAGACAGCAATCTTCTTCAGATAAATAGCACGCTTAAGTAATATCCTTTTGCATCATAAGCAATCGTATTTTAAGGCTTCGCTTCATTCGATCTGTACATCTAGCTCATCAGAGAATGTTTTTAAGCTGTTATTTTTATGTAACTAGACGAAAAACTTAATTTAGAACAATAATGTGTATCAGTAGAAAAAATATTTTCTTACATCAATAATGTATAGTGTAAAATTTTTGTTAGAGACTCTTTTGGATTAAAAATACATACAATGGAAAATAGGTCAACTAAAAATGAAATAATTACGCAGTGTGGTTAAAAATTAAACAAATTTCGTTCGAAAAATTTAAAGTGGGTAGGCGCAAGAAGTACCGGTCATTTTCAAAAGGTATTAAAAATCACATTACTTTTCAGTGAACTATAGATTTTTTTTCTTTTGATATAGTTTTAAACATAGATGTATATTGATAAAGCATAATTACGAGGAATACTTTAAACTGATATTTGTAAAGTAATAACCCCTTATCTTTTTCTATCAAGGAAAATGTCAGGGTAACAGAATGAACATATGTTTATTAGTTAATAATTTGAACAATTTTGATTTTTTTAATGTCATTATATGACATTAAAATAATCAATGTAAGACATTAATCATACTTGTTGCCTGCCAAAAAATAAGTATAAATCCTGAAATGTTTATTTTAACTTCGTTTTTTTCTTTAATTTAAAGTCTGGTAAGAAAATAGATTTATGTAATCGTTTTTTTTTCCCCCTTCTTCTTTAAAGACAAGGTATCAATTTTGGCACTTAAAATGTGAGAAACATACGAGTTTTGTTAGTTTTTGCTAAATAAAATAATTGTTTAGCAAATAATATTTAAAAGTTCCAAAAATTTTTTAACGCAAATTGCAAACGGATACTGTAGCAAGCATTTTTCAGAATGAAATGTATTTATGTATTGTTTCTTTGTTACCAATCAATCATCAGGTTTTCCTAGTATATATTTTTACTTTCTTACCTTTTTTTTAAATGTACCATTGTTTGTCTTTCCAAAAGAAAATAATTTAGAATTTTTCTTTCATATAGTTACAAATAATCAGATACTTTCTCGAAAACGGTGCACAATAAAACACAAAACATGACGACGACATGTACATTTCAGAAACAAAAACAAATTTATTTGGTTAGGCTTAGTACAAAAACAATATGCTGGAAATCAAGAACTAAAATATTTCAGCTTAAAAGCAGCGATGAATATTACATTCGTGAAATAACAAAAAGTATGCACGAAAGCGTAATATCTGGAACACATAATCAAAAACAGCATGAATTTGCGTATACATGCTTTTGACACATTTAAGTTTTCATAGAAAATGAATATGGGTTAAAAATTTGGAACAAGCAAGATTGGAGAGCAGCTGTATCATTTTCGTGCATACCGGACTGCAAACTAATATTGAAACGAAATGGATGTTTAAAGAAAAACGTCAATAAAATATGTGTAGTTATATTTCTTCACGGAAATACGTAATTGAATAATAGCAGAAAAATAAGAACTCTTAAAAGAGTAGCGTAGTAGTAGAATGCTATACAAGCTGTCCCAGAACGATGGTAGCATTCTTTAATTCTTTATCAATATGATAAAAGTGGGCGAGGTGCACTGAAAAAATGTTCAAAATAAAATAGGAAGAAAGTGCACATTCAGAGCAAAAAATTCTCTCGTTAATTATCAAAAAGTAATACACTTTTTATACTTGTATACGACCCTCGTATAAAACAAAATTCCCAATTAGTAAAATGTGCCACATCTCTACTTATTATAAAAGAAGGTGTCTGTGTGTCTGTGTGTGTGTGTGTGTGTGTGTGTGTGTGTGTGTGTGTGTCTGTCGGCAGCGTTACGGACAAACGGCTACACCTAGAAACACCAAATTTGGTACTCGGGAAGATGTAAATATGTAGTTGTGCACCTCGAAGCGATTTTTTCAAAATTCGACCTAGAACTTTTTTTATTTTAGGTTTTATGCGATTTTTGGCATTTTTTCTCACCTAATTCGTAATAACGGCGGAAATTACGCTCGCAGCTAAACGGCATTTGTATCATCGGATAGAGGAGGAAATTTTCTTTTAAAAACAGTTTGTTCTGAATACGTAACATGATTAACCGATTTTTAGGAATTTTTTTACTAAGCATCTGCTTCTCGATTGTTTTTCGTAAAATAATTTTAAAACTGTCGCATCTTGAATTCTATCCGTCATAACTTTTAGATATTTTGACAAATCGTGAAACATTCTTTTCTCCCTCTTTTAAAATAAAAACGAAAAAATTATGTAAATTGGATGATTTTTTACGAATTTTAATGCAGCCTAATGTTTAGAATTTAATAGCATCAACGCGATCTTTCGCCATTCATTACATTGCGCTCACGGGACGAGAATTTATGTTCGGTTGTTGCCACAGAAAGGATTAGAAAAAAGGATTTTTTCAACCAATCGAGTTTTTAAATGGGATATCAGAATTTCAATTCGCAAGTGAGGATCTACGACGTCAAATGCTTTAAGATACGTAAAAATTACTCCATAATTTTAACTCATTTATTCCAGCTCTATTTTCAACACAGGGAGACGATATTTTGATTAAAATTTACTGTAGAAATAAACTAAGAAATTCACGATTATTATTATTAGAAGTGGTATTTTAATCCGGTGCTTATTTAAAAATTGAAATGTTTTCACGGCGCTGAAAATGTTCATTTTAAAAGTTACAAAGTTCGTTTCAAAGCGCGATATATTAAATTTTTTCTATTTACTATTTTTATTTTTGGCATTTAATTTAGCGCAGGCGTTGCCTAACATACGCATGCAGGTTGCGAGTATAATTTTATTTTAACGTTGAATTACGTTCCTCCATAAAGGTTACATAACGCAAAGTTTTAATGATACCGTTTGAAAACAATTATGCGAAATATCGAAATTAACTCCCTCAACCTACCGGGTATCCTTTACGGCAGTCAAACAGTGACGTCATAAATAAAAAAATGCGTGAAATTTGTAAACTCTGCAACTCTAACACCCTGTCACTATTAAAGTGGGAATAAGTAGCTCCTCGAGATTACACAGTTTGATGTTTTTCAGGAGACAGGACTATGGAGGATATAAAAGATATCGCTATATTAGATACATGGATAGTTAAAATGGCACCCCTTGGATATTTTCTCCCCACAGTAAGATGAAATGGTTTGCGGCGCTAAATACGCCCATCTTATAAAACTATGTATAAATTAAATATATATGGAGAGTTTCCTTAATGGCAACCATTATGTGAAATGATTATTATTTATGCTAATGCGTAAATTGCAAAGAATCGCCACAGAATCAAAAGATCCCATTGAGGCCAAATAATCTAAGCTGTTTCTTTAAAGGGAGCCTTGAAGAGGGAGAAGCGAATATAGATAGTATTAATGTACGTAATAGGTAGTATTATTAGATTTGTAAAGATAATATGAATAAATCGCAATGTACCACGTTAATAAATATTTCATGAAATTAAAAGTGTCCTGTTTCAACGGTTGTCTTACAACCAACTAAACGAAAAGTAATTCTAATTTGCGTTAATATATCCCGCAGTAATTTCAACAGAGGAGATTACTTGAACTTTTTTAAAAATGAAATTCTGTTTTGTCACATGCAGATATGATTTTAGTAGTAAAATATTCCCTTCTTCCCGTGTGAAGAGCGGGTGCGCAGCTATTTTAAATACATCTCTTGAAAATAGCATAAATGAATTCAGAAGACCTCAAAACGTGTCAATACACCAAAATCTCGAAGTCGAATTTTTTCATGATTACAATAATTTCCTTATATGGTACATGTTCGGAAAGAGATAAATGGTGCTCCATTTCATGTAGTGTCTTAGGTATTTAATGCTACAACTTGAGCCTAAAAAACAGTATGATGTAGAAATAAGACCAGGTGCGTAGCCAGGAAATTTTTTCGGGGAGGGGATATGAGCCTGGAAATTTTTTCGAGGGGTATATGAACTTATATATGCATAAATAGACGGAATTTCATCACTAATCCAAAAATTTCGGGGGGGGGGATATATCCCGATATCCCCCCCCCCCTCTGGCTACGCCCCTGAATAAGACATTTTGAAAGCCAGGAGTTCTCTGCTTTCCACTTTTTTGATAGTGAATGACACTGACGTAGTTTTTTGAATCATTATACTGCAATGATCAGATTAGTACTCATGACACAAACTTTACATTAAGAGTCAAATAATTTTGCTCTTTTTTTTTTTTAATTCCACATCACGAATAATTTTGAATTACACATGAAAGGAAAATTTTCGTTTCCTACCGTGCGAAGAACGGGCACGCAGATAGTTCACTAATAAAATGATGCGCAAAATTTGAAAATCGCTAAATTTTTGAATTCCAAGTAAGCCTAATTTTGCTTATATAGATATTATTACGTTTCATTCGATTAATGTATGTTGATTATACACAAAGTTTTATTGTATATTTTCTATATAGGTAAGGTGGAGCAAGTGAGAGAGCTTTTTAGAATAATTTGATTTTATCGTAGTAGCCGTTTAAACAATTTTTATTATTTTTATTTAAGCACATTTACCTTACAGTTTTGTTTTATTTTATATGTTATGACCAATTCTACCGATGGCCCATTTACTATTCACCTCACCTCATCATATGACAGTGAAATTTTAAAATAGCCGCATTGTTTCAGACTGTAAATCGAACAGCCTTACTGTTTAAAAGTTATTTATCATAGAAAAATAGATTATTTTCACAAATGAGACTTTACACGTACATCTTAAAATCACACTACCGTTTACTGCATAGCAAAATAATATGATAATATTTATTTTAAGAAATAAACGATCTAAAAATAGCACCATTTCTCCGTAGGAAATGTAAATATTTTATCTTCTTATGAAACAGATTAGAAACTGCAGTGCAACTCTTCTAAAAATGAAGCTGTGAAAAAAGAAGAAAAAAACAAGTTTATGGTATTTTTCTACATTTTAGGAAATTTCGAGTACAAAGTTATCACTACCATAACCGATAATACTATAATCTCAGTACAGAAGTGACTTTTTCTTCATTAATTCCACAACACTTATTTAGGATGACAAACTTATAGCTTAATAATATCTCTGGTATATCTTTAACGAAAATTATTTTATTTAGCCTATAAGTAATATCGGTTACTTGAACTAAAATTACTTTTCAGGTAAAACAAAAACTTTTTCTCCTTGAGTTGGCAAAAATATATGAAAGCCAAAAGTTATATTTTTTGCACTTGTATTGCTAAAAGTTATTCACACTCATGTTCCATTCAATATTTATTCTTTTTATTTCAAACCTCAATATATGTTTTGCAACCACTTCGATAAATATTTTGTAAGCTTCACGAAATCTCAGTTGCATGTCCAGTAGCAGAATTTTCACTGTCAGTCTGCAACATCAGGATCACAAACCAAAATTACCTGAGACCTTAATGAGCATTTGTCTACAAGATATGGCCAACCTTTGAAAAGTTGCTGGCCAAACTGTAGGGCTTTAACGGAGTCGCGTGTCAAACTTCAGGATTTTATCGGAGCCGCGGGCCCCATAATTAGAATTTATGCAGGATTTTGAATGGTTTACATGGGTTTTATACCTGGTTTTGATAAGTTCTTCAGGCCGGAACAATAGCCTGGCGGGCCACATCCGGCCCGTCGGAAGGAGTTTGCCCATATGTGGGTTACATTATTCTACAATCTGTAAAATAATCAGCGGCTCCCGCTGCCGTGTTACATGTATACACAAAAATATTGGAAAAAAAACAAAAGTATTTTTAAAAGGGGCAAAAAATATTCGAAAAAAAAAATCTAAAATAAGCATTATTATTTTCTTGAATATCAACATAAATGCATATAAACATTTCCTCATAACATAAAAATGTTTTGTAAGCGTCACAGGATATTTCCAAATTGTTAAGATACCCTCCCCTCTTAGAGAGATTCAAAAGTTTTTTATTATTTTTCATTTCTTATTGTTCATTTTACTCTCGGTCGGTCCTTAAAAGGCCCTTGTATGCCCTACCATGGCCGGGTGGCTAAGGACACTGAACATGGTAGATGGTTGAAGTGTGAAGCTACTGGGTTCGGGCCTATCGCGCGGCCATCCATCTAACGGTCTGTAGTTTTGGGCGGTTTTCTCAGATGTAATGTGAATACGCGATAAAAACCCTTAAAAAGTCCTCCACCCAAACCACCCCTCCTTAGGTAGATAGCCCTCGAGTAGCTTCGCCTTAATACGCAATGCAAAGCAGTTGCACTCGTGTCTGAATCATCAGTGGAAAACCTGATTTAAAACATGTATTTACATATAAGTTAAAAACTGTGTATAAAACACAGAGAAAATGAAAAAGACTACTGTTCTGAATGTTTAGTAAGAAGTTTTTAATTTAACTTAATCTCCAACGACGGATTAAATATTTTTCTTATTTACATCCTTTACATGCCTTAAAATACCTAAAATACCCGCAAAATATTTTTAAGATCTGGAAAGTAAAAAGCACTAAAACCTAAAATGTTCCATCATTTTTGGCTGAATAGCGTACGTAATTTGGGGGGTATGGGAGAAACAAACATTATTTTAAAATGTTTTCATAGACGTTTTTTCACGACACCTTGAAATCGTTGCGCTGATTTTTATATGTGTAAATTCCTTTAATTTACTGACACTATGAAAGCAATTCTAAGCAATTTATACTTAAAACAACGTGTTTCATGCCCAATTAGGAATGTCAATATGAAAATGTTATTCACAATACTTCATATACCTCACTAAAACGCGTACCTTCTGCAACGTATTTCCATGGAATAAAGAAAAAAATAAACATTAATATTGTGTATCTCAGTTTAACCTAGCTATTGATTTTAATTTTCCAGCATTGATTCATTCTTTATCATGATTGAAAAATAATTGATGGGTGGCAGGTAATGTTTGCTTTCCAACATCAAGCCTGTCGTAAAAGTAGAAACTGTTTTACAGACCACCATTTATATTAATCGGGTAATTAATTCATCGATCATTAACATTTAATTGTCGGAGCAATAACTTACTGGATTTTGTTTCTGCCGTAATTTTCCCAAATAAAAAGCTTAATAAAAATCAAGAGTTTTATAAGTGTGGTATAATTAAGTGCATACGATATGTAATCAATTCTCACGGGCTCGTATACAATAATAACTAATAAAAATTAAATTTAGTATGAATCATAAAGCTTATACAATTCTAATTTCAATCGTGACATCATTTTGTCTTTCTACAAAACTATCGAAATATTCTTAAACTTTAAAAATAAGCAACTCAATTATTACCTATTTTGAGTCCTCATAGTCACTTTTTCGAAATACTTGCAGTGGAAATTTAGCCCCTCATCAATTTTCAGTAGTCTTATAAATTAAACACATTTAATTGCATTAATATATAATATTAATAATTTAAAAATAAGAATGCAACATAACGAGTCAATACAATTTATTTAAATACTGATTAATATAATTTTTTTTTATATCCCGAAATGGTAATAGAAAGTGCAAATCTCTATATATAAAGGAAGATGTCCTGACTGACTGACTGACATACGATCACCGCACAGCTAAATCTACGGGAGATATTGACATGAAATTTTAGCAGCTTATAGCTTTAGTGCCCAAGGCGTCATTTAAGAAGAGATTTTTTAAAATTCGAACCCAGGCGGGCGTGGCGACCCAAAAGTTCTTTTCACGTTTTCCTTCATATCTCAGGGGTGGGGGGGGAGAGAAAGAGATAGCCGTAAAATTCTTGCTTTAAAATGTAACTAATACAAATACCTAAAAATCAATTTCAGGGATTTTTGAAATTCGCACCCAAACAGGGATAAGGGGGGCCAAAACGTTCTTTAACATTCTTTTCACATTTTCCTTCATATCTCAGAGGAAAAAAGAGATAGCCTTAAAACTCTTGCTTTAAAATGTAACTAATAGAAATACCTAAAAGTCATTTTCAGGGTTTTTTAGAATTTTCATCCAAACGGTGTTAAGGGGCCAAAACGTTCTTTTCACATTTTCCTTCGTATCTCAGAAGAGAAATGAGATGCCGCAAAATTTTTGATTCATAATTTAACTAACGGAAATTCCTAAATATCAGTTTCAGGGTTTTTAGAATTCGAACCAAAATGGGGTAAGGGGCCAAAATGTTCTTTAACGTTCTTTTCACATTTCCTTTTATATCTCAGAAGTAAAATGAGATAGGAGTAAAATTATTGCTTTAAAATGTAACTAAATTAAATACCTAAAAATCATTTTCAGGGTTTTTTAGAATTCCCACCCAAACGGGGGTAAGGGGCTAAAACGTTCTTTAACGTTCTTTTCCCATTTATCTTCATATCTCAGAGGCTAAAAGAGATAGCCGTAGAATTTTTCTTTAAAATGTAACTAACAGAAAAACCTAAAACTTATTTTCAAGTTTTTTTAGAATTTTCACCCAAACGCGAGGTAAGGGGGCAAAACGTTCTTTTCACATTTTCCTTCGTATCACAGAAGAAAAAAGAGATGCCGCAAAATTCTTGCTTTAAAATGTAACTAACGGAAATAACTAAAAATCCTTTTCAGGGTTTTTTAGAATTCGCATCCGAGAGGGGGTAAGAGGCTAAAAGGGGCCAAAACGTTCTTTAACGTTCTTTTCATATTTCCTTTTATATCTCAGAAGTAAAAAGAGATAGGAACAAAATTCTTTCTTTATGTACTACGAAATAACTAAAAATCATTTTCAGGATTCTTTAGAATTCGTACCCAAACGGGGGTAAAGGGTTAAAACTTTTTTAACGTTCTTTTCACATTTTCTTTTATATCTGCGGCTCAGAAGAAAAAGAAAAAGATAGCCTCAAAATTCTTGCTTCAAAATGTAACTAACAGAAATACCTAATAATAATTTTTCAGGGTTTTTTAGAATTCGCACCCAAACGGGGGTGAGGGACCAAACTGTTTTTTGACGTTCTTTTCACATTTCCCTTGATATATCAGAAGAAAAAGACATAGCCTAAAATTCTTCCATAAAAATATAGTGAACACAAACGCCTTACAATCATTTACAGAAGTTTTTAGAATTCGCATCAAAACGGGATAAAGGGGCCAAAACGTTGTTTTCAAATTTACCATCGTAACTCGAAAGGAAAAGGAGATAGGCATAAAATTCTTCCTTTAAAATGTAGCAAACACGAATACCTAAAGTCATTTTCAGGGTTTTTTAGTATTTGTGTATAAACTGGTGTAAGGGCCCAAAACGTTGTTTTCATATTTGTCTTCATATTTCGAACGAAAATTATGACAACCTTAAAAATTTTGCATTAAAATGTAAAGAACACAAATTCATAAACATCCTTTTCAAGATTTTCGACCACAAAAATCGACCTCAAAAAGAGGTACTTGACAAAAAAAAAAAAAAGGTGTTTTAACTCTTGAGTACTGTTAATTTCAGACAAAATTTTTGTCTACCTGGTGAAAGGTCGAATGACTTTTTAAGGGTCTCCAGATTAAACGTGAAAAGTCGCGAAGGTTTGCCACTTTTTGGTGATTTATCGCCAAATTTGGCATAAAAAAATTAAGTTCCCGAAATTGGAGCCAGCTTAGCTATATCTTCCACGTTTGTCGAGAAATTGCCCAACCCTACTGTTTATTTAATTGGAATAATGGTGTCTATATTCATGAAAATAAAGGTGAAGTATACTTAGAATATGCCTCGTGAGAATTAAAACAATTTTAGTAGGTGATTTTAATATAGATTTCGATTTTAAAGAAGTATTTTATGGAACAAGAAAGACAAATACGACACACTCGCGGATTATGATGCACATTCCAAAAAGTATTTAGAAAGATCAAGTATAGATAGAATATGCCTATAGATAGAATATGATATTTTTTTATTTATTTTCCATTTGTATTTTTTGGTTTAACAATATCCATTCCGTGCGAAGAACGGGTACTGCAGCTAGTACATGTTAATGCTGAAATGTTGAATAGTAATATGTAAATTACCACACAGATTTGTAAATTAAAGTGGACTGTCTGTTTCTCAACTAATAAAAAACCAAGAAATTCATCCTTAAATTGAATTTACGGAAATGTGGGGATATCACTATACTGATGTCATCACGTACGTGGCTTTCAAGATTGTAAACTTTCTTAAACACTTTAAAAAATATTTTCTGATCAAAATACTCTCTGTAGTAGGGACTTCTTAGACGATTCGTTACTTTAACACCAGCAATTACGAAGAGAGAAAGCTGCGTGTACAAATGTACTTGGAGGATGAAAAGTTAAAACTTTTTTTCTCTCCCTGCTGCAGACAATATTTAAATATATATACATACTACAAGATAAAGCCGGTTCTGGGGACAATTACAACGGGAGCTAGAAAAAACATTTCACAAAAATATATCTAAACTCAGTATATTTCATCTTCGCTTTAAATAACTTTATATTCAATTTTTATTATGTACCAAAATCTAATCCCATGCTCTTTTGGAAACGTGCGGAAACTTTTCGCATACGAAGAATTTCGATTTATGGGAACAGGCCCGCTTAAATCACTGCTTCATGCAGAGGAAATCATTTTATTTGTGAAAAAAATTAAACTGGGTAATCTAGAAAAACTATTTGAAACGAATTGGAGAAGCAATTTCCCTTTCAAAGCCTCAATTCACGTCAATGCCAATTGCGGCAGCTTATTTTGTCACACAAATTATTCCTTTTTTTTTTTTTTTTACTCTCGAAAATAAGATAAAGCTGAAAATAGGGAAAAATCACTTAAAAATGAGGGAACGCGTGGATTTTCAGATTTTTAAATGAGCGCAGATTGTTTTCTTTATTTTTATACATGATTATGAAAAATGTGAAGCGAAGCGTACAAACGGTGTAGAGTTTATTCAATTTTTTTGTACTTAACTTTTTAATCTCTTTAGAGTAATGGTGGTAACAGTTTTATCTTCAAATGGTTGAACCGGAGTTGTTACAGAGTTAGTGATCAGCGTAATTATGTAGTAGGATGTTAAGAAAAAAAAATTCGTCGTTTGTCAGAAATACTGTAGTGTCTTTAAATGGGAATTGTTCTAGGGCATAGGAGTCGGGATCTCGAAATATTGTCTTTAAAGAGAGATTAATTTTTTACCGTAGATTTTTAAAGCCTCTTTATCAAGTTCAAAATGTAGTAAAAACTAAACTTTATTTCCGTGTCTACAGTGCAGTCCAAAATAAGTGGTGCAGAACTAATTACTTTTGTATGTTCAAAAACACTGTTTATTTTTGTAATTTTATTAGTATTCAGAAAAGATAAAATTTATTTGAAAAAAAATGAATGTATGCATATACAGGGTGTTCCAGAAAGGTGGTAATCCGCTTTAATTCTTTATATATTAGAGATAAGTGGGCAATGTTAATTGAAACAATGTTCAAAATAAGGTAGGGAAAAAGATTACGTTAAGAAAAAAAATCATATTGTTATTTTTCTAAAAATTACATTTTAAAAAAATTGCATAGAATCCGCGTTCAAAAAAATTTCCAGTTAGTAAAATGTGCCCTATACACTAATGAGGTGATGTACAAAAATTTCAGCCTTTTGTCGTCAAACGTCTCAAAAATATCTTTAAACAAAGAAGGAAACTATACACGAATTTGAATGTAAACGCTTATTGCCAGAGTGGACAAAAATAATTTTCTTTCGTAATTCCTGTATGTCCCCTAAAGTGCAATCAGCTGAAGTGATGCCTTCCCTTAGAGGGCCATTGAAAAGTGGTATAAATCAGATTATATTTATCTTCATATCTTTGGCACTTTTTAGACTATAACTGTCAAATTTTGTACACCACCTCATGAGTGTATGGGACACACTTTGCTAGTTGGGAATTTTTTTTTTGTATTGGGGTCATATACAAATTTAAAAATTGTAATTTTTTTAAAATTAAAGGGATGAAATTATTCGTACGTAATCCTTTTTCCTACCTTATTCTGATTTTTTTTTCAATTTACACTGCCCACTTATCTCTAATGGATAAAGTATTAGAATATATTTCTTTTAAATAAATATTTTATCCTTTCGGTTCGAGAGATTATTGTTTGAAATTGATTTATATATTTGTTTAGAATTTTTTAAGTAAAAAAATATTTTTGGAGTGTCCTAATTTTTGGTGTATTCTAAAAAGTGTTTTACCACCATTTTAGAATATAAACATATGCAGTGTAATCTCGATATCTCGAAAGCCTTGATATCTAGAATAAATGCGTTTATCCTTACAAACTGACTCCCTTTTGTTTCCAAACGTTTACTCGAAAACTCGAATTTTTCATGTGTTCCTCTCACTCCTTGAGATATCAAGGTTATACTGTATATATATATATACAGGGGCGTAGCCAAGGGGGGGATTAGGGGGGTCATAACCCCCCCCATGAGGAATTTTTTGCCATATAAAGTGTACATTCTTCACTAGATTATCACACACACGTATACATATATATGAGTTGTAGTAGCCGTAACCCCTCCCCCCCACCATGAAAAATTTCTGGCTACTCCCCTGTATATATATGTGTGTGTGTGAGAACAGATTCAGGGTCTAAGAATACAAAGCACACAGTTTTAAAAGTTTTCGATAAATATTTGATGTTATGAATGAAAAAAAAAATGTTTCAAATATATATACATCAAATTTTTCCCGAAAACTTTAAAATTGTGTGAACCGTATTCCTGTGCCCCGAAAACTTTAAAACTGTTCTTTTTACTATTATGAAATCAAATCTGTAGCATTCCAATGTTGCATTCACTCTGTAGCATTCCAACGTCGTCAAAATAAACATCAATCAGCTTGAGTTATTTTCAAAATTATAGGATTTCGAAGAATACTTACTCACTTTAGGTACAGCCTATGCATGCAAAGTTCGTTTAAAAAAAGAAAAAGAAAAGAAAAAGGAAAGAAAGAACAGAAAGAAATTATGTGATTGTATATTTTTTCCCCAAATTTCATAGTATCACTTTTTGTCTTTATTTATAGTTAAACACACGATTCATAACTGTTAAAATAAATCTAAAAGTATTAACCATTTTTTCCCTCTAGGGAAATAAAAGAAAAAACATAATTTACTTTAACGTGATTCGAAAGATGATAACCAGTTTCTTTAAAGCAGATAGTTTTGTAAATAGACTTTTAGATTATCTTTTTCAATTCAAGTTTTTTCCTTTACTCGGAAAAAAGAAAACAAAGGCGGAAATTTCGCTTAAATTGCTACTTCTAGACTTCTAGTATTGATGATTTGTTGATGCTTTTTGATGGAAGAGCCAATTACTTAGACTATAAAACAGCAATTAAATGAACTAAAAGAAATAATACTGAGAAGATTTCATCAGCTTCACCTAGGAATGAAGTGATAATATTTTCAGATAATAAGAGTAATCCCAAAATATTCTTTTATATGGAAGTCAGGAGAATATAGTTAAATCTTCACCCCACTTCACGTATTGGCTATAGCTGAGATGAGCCGCTGATCCACAAATATAGCCAAATTATGAAACACTGTAGTCAGAATAATCAGAGTATCTGGCGTTTAAAAGTTGAAATCCTAACTGCTTTATCTCATTGATTATTCAATGAAAAAAATCAGTAAATGTAACGGAAAATAACGATTATTTACCGGAAAAGACCATAAATGGCATGTATAATCAATACTTTTTCACGTTAGAAAATGTTAGGAAAGTACACTTTAGTATATCTTTAATTTGTAATTTGAATGTAATTTTCACACTATCAGTATTTTATAATAATGTAAATTTATCACTGTACACATGCATTTAATCCTACATATTTATGCTTGGTTTTATCGTGGATTTAATAAATGTATGATAACAAGTCAACATTGTCTTTGAAATAAGAAATTAAAAAATTGGGTTAAATAATAGGTTATCACATTCAAATAATTAGTTTAATCTAAAACATTATTAATTAATACTTTGTAAGTAATTGTTACTCTGCTAACGCGACTAACTTATCGTCCCGTTCCAAGATTTTGCATTTACTAAATAACATTTTTTTCTGGACATTTTGAACTTTGTGAAGAAGAGTACTAAATTTCGAGACTCTTCTACGGTTTTTCAGAACTGGACAAAAACTAACATTCAACTAATAACTAACAACTAGAACTGATTTAGTTAGTTGACAGATAAATGACAACTAAACTAACAGTTGTTAGTTGTAAGGTTCGAATAACTATGCTCAAATAAATTAGTTTTAATTGAACAGAAAACTAAAACTAATTTACTTGAGCATAGTTAAATCTTTAACTAATAACTATTAGTTTTTAGTTGAAAGGTCCAATTACTCAGCTCAACTAAATTAGTTTGAGTTGAACAGAAAACTAAAGCTAATT
This sequence comes from Cheiracanthium punctorium, assembly GCA_038373885.1. NCBI lineage: Eukaryota > Metazoa > Arthropoda > Arachnida > Araneae > Cheiracanthiidae > Cheiracanthium > Cheiracanthium punctorium. The sequence continues at coordinate 630,074 of JAWZYV010000498.1, forward strand.
TACTTGAGCTGAGTTAGTTGTTCAACTAACAACTACTTTAATTATACGTTTAATAGCGTTTGATTAAAACTAACTTAGTTCTTCGTTGAATATTTAACACAACAATGAAGCCCAACTCTGCTGCTTTTAGCCACCGATAAGAGTGAATACAAGAAATAAGAACACTCAACAAAAAACTGTTGTTAATTGGTAAAACTAAATAAAATTTCGTAAAAGACCACACATAAAAAGGATACAAAATAGGAATATAGTAACAAACTAGGAGTGGATGCAAAAAGGATACACACACATAAAAGAATAATATTCTTATTATTCTTCTATGTTTCTGTATTTTCTATTAATTTTACATTTTATTTTTTTACTTTATTTATTTTATTTTTAATGTAATATCCTACTTTTGCTATTCTCTTCTCCACTCATTTGTTCGTCTTTTATCCTCTTTTGTTTCTTATTAATGGCAACGGCCTCTGTAGTTTATTTCAGTTCTATCCTTACTACTCGAGTGGATGTTGGAGCTTTTTTACAACTGAAGAAGAGTAGATCTTTTGTATCACCCGAAATGATCATATTATGATAAGTACTTATTTATAAGCTATTTTACAGTTTCGTTTAATTTATTTTAGGGTATGGTAGTATTTTTACTTAATGAAAAGGCAAGAGTATTGCAGTGAAAACTCCAGTTCAGTGCACGGAATTTTAGACCACAGTCGCAGATACAGTTAAAAGAGACTCTGGTCTTTATTTTCATATAGTTTAAAATGAGTGAAAAGAATACTACATTTTATATTGTACGTATAGGGTGTTCCAAAATCATCTCACATTAAAAGCGAGAAAGGTGAAAAGGTAAGAATTAAGAAATTTTCAACTCATGAAGAATTTTTTAAATAAGTAGTTAAATAAAACAACTGAAAATAATATTTTTTTTCAGCTAAAATTACACTTATTTTGTATCATTACTATTCAATTATTTTTCCTTTCTGTAGGAAATGTGTATAATAAATAAATTAGAAAAGGGAGAAAAAAAGGAAAGTTACTTTACATCATATTTATTTACAGTATTAAGAAGAACTATGATGTGACTATTTACGTATTCTCAGTACTGTACAGAAAATAACAGTACTGGACTATTCTCTGTACAGTACTGAGTACAGAAGTGTACATACACTTCAAATTTATTTCGTTTCGCAACTGATAAATTAGCATTAATAAATAAAATGAATTTCATTATCCCGAAAAAAAATTTATATAATAAATTGTGCGGTAACATACGCAGATCACTTTCTTCACCATATTACTCTTACGTAAGTAAATGAAAAAATTTCTTGCGTTTGTAGTTAACGGTATTCTAATGCTAATATTTTGATACTGTAACAGATAAATGGAATTTTATCAAAATATATCCACATGATCAACAAGATAAAAATATATTTATATGTATATATATATAAAATATGAAAGGAAAAAAATAGAACAACACAGTACCTGAATTGGATTTTCCAATCAATTGTATGTAACATCACTCCACCATTTCAAAGTAGAGAACAATTGAAATGTATCAAATGAAAAGATATGCTTCAAACAATAGAACGAGATAAGAGAAAGAAAAAATCCACAAGTTTCACTTTTTATCCATTCACTGGAAAATGAAAACCTCTCAGGTTCGATTGGAGAGGCCGCATGGAAAATACGAGCACCAAAACATTCTCCGGTCTCTCGTCAAAATAAAAGCCTGTCAGTGTTGGTATCTGGCAACTGAGTTGTTATTACTCATCGAGCTCATTGGGCAAAAAGCCACATTTTTTTTTAGTTTTACTAAATGGCATTATAGAATCACGTGAGAAATCTAAACTCCTCCTACTAGGCTTCACGTGGATTTTCGTTTCATCGTTTGAAAACAAGTCAGTTTGTTAGATTTGGCGATAAATTGCTCGCGGTGTTTTCGTTTCTTTAACCCTTTAAGGCGCAGTGATCCCGCTCTGGGAACACCCAACTCTGACGATTTGACTGTTGCTGGTCACGAAGAATGGATTTGATTTCTATAAAAATAGTGGCGGATGACATAGCTCCACGAGAATCCTTTACTTTTTAGCACGTCATTTCCCGTAAAAAAAATGGTCACGATTATTTTTAACAGCACTGACATTTGCTGAAAAATGGAAGAATGCGAGAACATCCGGATAGATTGCCCAATGCTGAAAAAAGGGCAGCCGTTGCCATCGCTCAACTTAACTACCAGCAAGATGGCGGACGATCGAAACGTTCATCGCGTGCCACAGATCGAGAGACCCTTTTTTGATGCAGCTGGCTGTGCTCGCGCACAGCCAGCTGTCGTCAAAAAAGGGTCTCTCGATCTATGGCACGCGATGAACGTTTCGATCGTCCGCCATCTTGCTGGTAGTTAAGTTGAGCGATGGCAACGGCTGCCCTTTTTTCAGCATTGAGAAAGGGTTGCGCCTCAAAGGGTTAAAGAGTTCAGGAAAATCTTTTAGAATGCTAACGTCAGAAAAAAAATTATTTTACTTCTTTTATCTTTGGAAGGAGGAAGAGAATTTTGTGAGGGATATTTTAGAATTTTTTTTTAAATTTAAACTGTTTCTTTTCTAGAAATGTACAGTTAAAAATGCTTATTGTTGTTATAGCTACTGTTCTAGACGTTGACTTGAAAGTTGTTAGGTAATCTTGCCCTAACAGGTACATTTAAATTGATACTGCAAAGTACAAATTAATTCATAAATTCAACAAGTTTAGAATTGGATAAGATAAATATAAACATAAAGATCAAAATAGACTACAGTACAGTAGAATTTTGATTAAAAACAAATTAGGGGAAGTTATCATCTCTATAGTCTTTTTGGAAAAGTTGGTTAATCCTGAATTATAGGGGGATGGATGTTATAACCCCCCCCTCAACCCACTATTCACATCCTATACTTGAGGATTAAAAACAACTTTACATTTTTGCCCTTTTGCAAAAAACGCAAAAGGTGGGTGTATACGCCATTTGGTATAAAAAGTGTCTACCCCCATCTTGAAGGGGAGTTCCTGACGGGAGCTAGGGGATCAGTTAAAAATTAGGTTTCTGTAAGATCGTCGCGTTGGTCAGGGACACAGGGAGTGGGGGGCGGGGACGTTCCTGACACCTGTTACCCAGCTATTTTGTTAGGAAGAAGGAAAGAGTGCCCATATTTGACCGCAAAGCTTTTGGAACACCTTTACAGGCCGTTAAAAGGGCTAAATTGTGTGAACAGCGGCTGTGTGTGCTGTATCGTCATAAAAGGTAGATCGGCGGATACCGATATGAAAACGAATAGTTTTTTTTTCTTTTTTTTTTTTATCCGTGGATACGGATATTAAACGGATCATTTCTTTCTCATATCCGAGAATACAAAAATGAAACGGATCGCATTCTTGCGTATTTCAGCAAGTTTTTTTTCAGTTTATCTTAAAAGTTAAATAAGGTATAAGTTTTATAAAGAAGAGAGCTTTATAGGATACTAGCTGAAGTACCCGTTCTTCGCACGGGAATGAATGGACTTTTTGATATTACGATTTGTGGTGATTACTATTCATTGTAATAAACAGATATAGCAAAGTGGATATCGCGTTATATTGTGTCCAATAATCATGCATACCGAATTGCAAGGCAATCGTTTGTACGGTGCAGAAGGCCATGCGCCGTAGCGCAATCAGTGGCGAGTTTTAGCAAAACGGATACGGCGAAAATATTTTTCGCATTCAGATATCGATGTATACGAATTTTCATGACTGTCGGCTGGACAGTCCTGAAGTTCATGTGTTGACGCGACATCTAGTGGCAAGTTATAGGAAAATGGATAGCGCCAAACTCTTCCCCGTGTTCAAATATCTATGTATACCTATTTTCATAGCGATTATTTGCACAGTCAAGAAGTGATACACTGCAGGGCCATCTAGTGGTTCAATAAAGTAATGATTTGCTACAGCGCCGTCAAGTGGCGAGTTATAGCAAAATGGATAACGCCAAAATATTCTCATTGTTCAAATAGCTATGTATACTGATTTTCATAGCGACCGTTTGAATGGTCAAGAATTTGGCCTGCTGCAGCGTCATCTAGTGGCGAGTTAAAATAATAATGCATTGCAGTGTCATCTAGTGGTGAGTAACATCAAAAGGAACGCAGTTAGAATATATTCTTTGCTCAAATGTGTAAGTATAAAAAATTTTATGCTGGTCAGTCGAACGGTATAGAAGTTGATGCTTTGCAGCGCCATTTAGCGGCAAGTTACAGCAAAATGGATAGTGAAAAATATTCTCCGTGTTCTAATATTCGCGTGTACCAAATTTCATCGAAATCGGTTGGACGATATTCGCATAGCAAACGGCTAAACGGAATAGAATTCAACGTTGTGCTGCGGCACCAAGTGGCAAGTTAAGGAAAACGGATAGCCTAAAAACCTTCTCCATGATGAAAGACTTATGTGAACCAAATTTCATCGTGCAACGGTGCTGGAGTTTTTCAACCTCATAAACACATACTAACATTCATTTTTATCTATAACCAGTGTTATTATATATACCAGTCTCAAATAAAATCCAGTTTTAAATCTAAGCCTCGCCAAAGTGCCAACATACGCCATTTTGCAAGAGTTTTTTCAGGGAATCATTCGAAGCATTGACTTAGCAGCAATCAATATGGGAAATGGTTCGACCGCCAAAGAGTAGCACGCATTTATTTTAAAATTGGAATCCCTTAATACAGCCGATTTTTTTTTAATGATCAACTATAATGTGTTTTATTCATCGTTACTCCGATGTACTAAATGAGAAGATTTCAATTTTCTGAAATTGGCGGAATTCCCCCAACTTAAATCAATGTACTCAATTGGCGAGAATTCTGAAGTTAGATCGCTTGAAATGCCTTAATAACTGCATTATTTCTTCACGGATCATTAAAATTTAACGCTGTATTCTAATAAAACCTTTGCACTTGTTTTCAAAAATCTATTTCCTTAAGCTCTCAATAAATTGCGCCAAGCCGAAAACTGGGCAAACCGCTAGAACTCACTTACTCAAAATCCATATTTCAGCCATTTTATTTTTTCGCCAAACTAAAAAAATTTACACATTAGCCTCGGAAATCTTCAATTCTTATTGTTTTGCATGTAAAGCATTTCATTCCTGCTCCGATTTCCCATGCACACGATATTATAATTAAAAAAAAATAACCTTACGAATATAAACTAACAAAAAAAAATCATTATTGTTCTTTTATTTTTACTTTGAGAATTTAAAACATTTTATTCGGCAAAATCGCCACACATGGCAACCACGATCCTTATTTTACACTTTTTTCACTACAGGGGTTACAATTACGGAAAGCTTTTTGCGTGAAGAGCATAAAAAATCTCTTAAATTCCGGGAACGGGTGGACTTTCAAAGTTTTAAAGTGGACTACAATTTATTCTATATTATTTTACATATCTGTGCTAAATTTCAGGCCGATAGGTCTATTTTTGTGGATTTGTATACGAACGACATTTTATTCGGCAAAATCGCCACACATGGCAACCACGATCCTTATTTCACACATTTTTCACTACAGGGGTTACAATTACGGAAAGATTTTTGCGTGAAGAGCATAAAAAATCTCTTAAATTCCGGGAACGGGTGGACTTTCAAAGTTTTAAAGTGGACAGTGGTTTATTCTATATTATTTTACACATCTGTGCTAAATTTTAGGCCGATAGGTCCATTTTTGTGGATTTGTATACGAATCAAATCCACAAACAAACAAACAAATAAACAAACAAACAAACAAACAAACAAACAAACAAACAGAATTTCATTTTTATTTATAAGATAAATTTATCTAAGAAAAAATAAGAAAAAAAGTAATCAAGTACCTTTTACATTGTAGTATAAACAATTTTTACTAATTTCATGACAATTGGTAAACGGCTGAAGTGCATAGGTCTAGGGTTCTGGCCTACCCGCGGCCGTTTTCTCCAGCTGTAACGTGAATTCGGGTTGGAACCCCTCAAAAACAAGGAACCCCCAAGGCATGCCTTAATTAAGCAGACAACCCTTGTGTAGATCAGCCTTAACCCAAAAACCTAAATAACTTTTATGATCATTTACAGTGAAAGTAAAAAGTTTAATATTTTTAATATTAAATAAAAATCATAATCACTCTCAATCCCTATAATCGAGGGTGTCTTAAAAACAGTGGCCTATGGTTTCCTTCTTTAAATGTTGATCTAAGACATATGGAATGAATTACATAGTTATTTTATGATATCGAATAAAATTTTCAGGAAATTAAATGTAAATAAATACAAACTTTTATTTTTTATACAGCCCTCCTCTTACAAAAATTCCCATTAAGTAAAATATACCCCCATATATTTATGAGATGATGTAGAAAGTTTCAGATTTTCTTACTAAAGGTTTACAGATATGTTTCAATCACAGTTGGTGAGGGAAAATAATCTTTGCAATATCAATAATAGTATAAATACAATTATTAAAACTATTATAGTAAAACTAATTAACCATTAATTAGATTAACATTTTAAGACATTTACATTTTACATTTTAAGAAATGAGTTTTAAATCATTTTAAACCTACATCTAGACAGTTACTGGAAGCAAAAATATGCTGTAATTGTGTATACATTATACTCAGGGGCGTAGCCAAGGGGGGTTTAGGGGGGTCATAACCCCCCCCAAGAGGAATTTTTTGCCATACAAAATGTATATTCTTCACTACATTATCACACACACGTATACATATATATGAGTTGTAGTAGTCGTAAATCCCCCCCATAAAAAATTTCTGGCTACGCCTCTGATTATACTTTGCAAAAGGTGGGTAAAACGGAACAAAACTTGCTAAAATTTGTTCAAGAAGGTAAACAACAGTAAATAATATTTTGGGCAAATTATATATATATAAATATAAATATGTATAAGTGCACACCCCCAAACACGAATTAAACAAATATTTTTATGTATAAGTTTTCCCCAGTAATTATTTAGTTTTGTAAAGTTAATAATAATAGTAATAATAATTTTTAAAAATTCCCCTAAACTAATACGGAGCTGAGCCCTTAAAAGAAATATACAACATAGGCGATATGGACTGCGATATCTAAATGACAAAATTTTGGAAAATTTTGCCCAATTATTATTTAGAATTGCTTACTTTCTCTAAGCGGTTAAATAAAGATTAGTATTATTGTTTTTACTTTTTTGAACGCGTGAAGTCGGCATTGACAAGCGCGAATTAATATATAAAACTTGGCGCAAGTTTTATCAAATTTTGCGCCGTTTTACCCATTTTTGCAAAGAAATTACTTACTTAATGTAAAACTTACTGTGAATTAATTCATAAAGGGTTACTTCAATCAAATCTTATTCAGAAACATCTGAAATATATTATGATTTTGGTTCTCAATTAATTTAGGTAAAAACGAAGAAAATGAAAACAGTTTTTTTGTAAATGAAAAATTCTATATGGGATTTGATACAGTAAAATCCCGCACAGTTCTCCCGTTCAATCCGGTGTGCGCCTCCCTCTGTTTCGTGTGTGGGTGAAAATGGCGCTCATCCCCCTCTGCTTGTTGTTTCAAACAGGGGAGAAAGAGAAACTCACTAAGGGGCTCGCTCAACCTGGACAAAAGGAAGTGCATCTTTTACAGGACCCCTATTTTGCACCCACAGATGCGCAATCAATCACTCAGTTCTTTCCCTTCAATTTTATACCAAAGCGGCCTAAACCGGGGACACAGCCATAGCGGAAGAGATATTCAGAATCCCACCACCTCTCTCGAGTATTACAGGCAAATTAGCTGCAACCTTTCTATGGAAAAACGTTGAACCATAATTTGGTGCTTAAACTGATAGAAGAACCAAATCAAGGTTCAACATTTCTCCATTGAGAAGTTACAGCTAATTTAGCTCTATTGTAGGTGAAATGTTGAACTACTTCTATTAGCAGTGTAGCATGAGATTGTATCTTTTATCGTTATTCGTCATGCAGGTATTCCGTTTATTCATACACGAGTATATTTCATATTCCCCTACTCCAGAAAAAATTTCTAATTATGATCCTTGGGTCAAAGGACTAAAAAAGGTCTACGCTTTCAAAACAAGGATTGAGAACTTTTGGAACATTTTGTACACATAACACGCACATTAGAAAAGGAGTTTAAAAAGTTAGAAAAGTAACTTTTTAAGACTATTTATTAAGGGGACAGTAAACGTAAAGTAATGTCGTTTTTACGTAAGTCAATATTTCCCCTAGCCAAAACTACTATAGCTAATAATACAATATATGGAATGTATGCACACACACACGCACACACACACACACATAGTAAAAAGGCTTAACTTACGAATTAATCTAGCACCCACTCAGCAGATAAAAAATTCTAAATATCCATGGAATAATAAATGTTTTGATCTAGGGAAACATTCATACTTAAACAACATATCCAAAAAGAGCAAAATATATGGAAAAAAAAGAAAGAAAAAGAAAAACGATTATATGGACTAATTGAAACATGAAAATGTACAGATTGGAATGAATAAAGGCAGTCAGCATTGATTACGCTCATCAGGCACCACAAACCGAATACTTACTACCATATATATATATTATACATATCTATTTATTTATTTTTGACGCAGATGCTAGATTAGACATCATTTCCTAAAATTCGTAACCTATGAGGTGTAGGGGGGTCAAACAGTTCTTTTCACACGCTCAGTCTAAAAAAAAAGAAATATCCATAAAATTCTTGCTGTAAAATACAACACTTATGAATCACTTTTTGGAATTTAAAATTTCTACACATTTCACATTTCTTTAAAGAATATATATATATATATATATATATATATATATATATATTCTAAAAAAAAGTAAAGGCCGCTGGCGCTGCCAAAGCTTGTTGACTTATCTCCTCCAAAACCGTAGGGATTTGAGTTTCGACTAAGGTGCCCGCAGATTCGAAAAATTCCGAGGAAAATGCTAAGCTGATTTAAATTTCGAAAACCGAATTATTTTAGAAGATATTAATAAAAAACTGAAAAACTAAACCGAATGGTTGCCAGATTTGGCATAAAATCATTCATTCCTTTGCAACAAAGCGTTTCCAAGTATCTAGAATCGCGTGAAATTTACAAACATGAGTTAGAATTACGCTTATTTTACGCCAAAATAAAAACTATATGAAATAAGTAACTCAAAATGTGTTACACAAGCTTGACAAATTTCAAATAGTAAGTTCGCTTAGATAACAGGAGTTTAGAATTAGCGATTATTCGTTTTTCCAAAACAGAATAACTAATATCTGGAAAATGAAAAATAATTAAAATGCAGATTATTTTAAAGCCGGTTCTCGTTCAGCTGGATTATTTGCTACCAGTAGAAATAGTTGGCGGCGTTAACTATGCCATTATAGCAGTTATAGTACATTTTGGATATTTGCTAGCGCGACGAGATGGTATAAATCGTGGTGTTAAGTACGCCAATCTGCAAACGATTATGTAAATGAAAATATGGATAACGGTTTTCCGGTAACCTTAAATGAACAGTATATATAGATTATGAGCATGTGTAAATCGCCAAATAATGAAAAATCGCCATGGGTGGCAAATTCGCAAGGTGTCCAATAGGTTTTACATTATTAAAAATACAGCTGAAACAGATGTTCTGATTTTATTACGCTTTAGCTCCTAATTAATATAACTTTTGAATGGCAACATTAAATATCATCATTGTGTTTCTAAGGAGGGCAAATAATTTTTCCAGCGAATGTAAGTGAAGTCCGCACTCCAGGTGGAGTATAGCTCAGGACCCGTACAACACGGATTCCCATAACAAAATATCTTCCGTGTTATGAGGGGGAGGGTGGTCTACTGTAGTGTGAAATTTAAATTTTTATGTACCAACGAAGATGCAAGAACCAAGCAATGTGTAGCTCAGTAACATTCTATCTGATCCAATCTTCGGGTTTTGTCTGTTGAAATTATGTCTTTTTTACGAATAAGCCTGATTAGGGGCCGAATGCCTCATACGAAAAGCGAGCGTAGCGAGTCTGGGGGCCTTGGCCCCTAGTATATGTATATTATAACTAATAAGTAAAACACAATATATACTGCAAATAAATAAATAAATATATATTTATTTATTTATAAATGTCCTGCTCTAAAGTGTAACAAATATGAACACTGTGTTCAGACAAAGTTCCTGTGTAATTAAAAACTTCTTGAAATTTTACTTGTTGTCATTTAATACCAAAAAAAGGACATTAATTTCCCGTACAATTGATAAAAATTTTTTCGGAATAATGGACAAGTTTCAAGTGTGCATGTGCAGCTACATTTAACCCCACAAAGACGGAAAATGACCAAATATTTGCTTTTATACCCTTTTCAGAAAAAAAAAAAATCTTAGTGGTTCAAATGTCAGGAAAGCAAAAGAAAAGCGTCAGTGGAGCAAAGGACTGACACTTGCATCTATTTTCCACAATCATAGACTGCAAATATCTTTTCATTCCCTTATCAAATTGTCCATGACCGCGAGCACACACACTCATAGTTGAATTTGAAATGAAATCAATCTCGTGTCACCCTAAAAAGGAACACTCGACCCGGCAGATAAAAAAATTACGTGGCAAGAAGGAGAAATCATATCAGACCTTTTCACGTAAGTACAAAGTGTTCATAGTCAAGAGATCTTATTTCAAAGCGGTCCATTAAAACCAAAACCAGTCATTATAAACAAGTCATCATAAATAACAATAACACTCAACAAAAACTCTTTGTAAACGTAATGTGTTGTTATAATATAAAATTATGGAGAGCTTTAACACAAAATAGGTAACTTATCAACAAGATGGTCATATCGAGTTCTACAAAAAGTCCGCCTTCACCAGTTGTAAAAAAAAAAAAAAAAAAAAAAAAAAACACCAGTAGAAAGGACATCTAGACTTTCCACGGGTGTGGATGGCTCTACATTTTTACAACTAATGAAGGGCAGGTCTTTTGAACTACCTGAAATGATCATCTTGTAGATAAGTACCATTTTATGTGTGTTTTTAAACAAAGCTTTTATTAATTTTACAGACACCAGAAAATTGGGAAATTTTGTAGATAGCTTAAAAGTCTTTTACTTTAAACTCTTTTTTTCCCCCCCTAAAACAACTGACCACAACAATAAGTCATTGTCTAACTTAATAAAGTTAGCCACAAAATTTCCCAATTTTCCGGTGACTGGCTTAGGCTTTAGACAGCTTTTAAGCATCTTTTAATTATAAACTCAAAGGCGTATCCATGGAGAGACAAACAGAGCGCTCCGCCATTAAGAAATCAAAGTGAAAATCTCTTAAATTTTAAGAATTGTCACTAAATTTATGAAATATTTTATTTTAATTTAAAAATTATTTTAAAAGTAACTTACACGAGCAAAAAAATGCGCTATATCCGAGTAATGTTCTAAGCGAGCTTCCGTGAGAAAAAAAAAAAAAAAAAAGGCACCTAAAAATTGAGAGGGCACAAACTGTTTCAATAACTCAAACTAAATTTGGTTTAAAATTTCTTCCTTAACTGTGTATTACTTTCCATTTTTACAGCTGCACCGCAATATACAGAATTAATAAACTATGCCCGCTAAATTTCTGAGTGCTTTTTTAAAAAACATTTTATTGAAAACAATGGCAGTTGTTTGTTATGGGGTATTGGAAATAAATTGTATCAACGCTACATTCGTTATGAATTATGTAATTTATATTCATAAAATTAGACAGAGAGAGGCAGATTCTCCAAGTGAGTTTTCTGGCCACTGTTTATTTTTCATTATTATTATTACTTTTTTTGGTTTATTGGTCAGAGGACTGTTTTAAACGCTTTTGAGGGAGATTATACTCGAAAAACCTCTATAGCTGCTACGCGAAATGGCCAATCTTCGCGCTTTCTAAAAGTTTAAATAACTTCGAAGTAAATTTTAATCCACCGTGTTCACTTTTCCATATCAAAAGTGTTTCGTGACTGAAAAAGTTTGGGAACCTTCGCTCTGTAATCCATTTCCCAGTTAATCTTTGTGTGTGAAAGTTGAAATAATTCTGTCACCAACTATCACCCCAAGGAAATCAATATGTAGACATGTATTACACAAATAAAAAAATATACAACGTCTTCATATGCTGAATTCCGTGTTGCAAATAAGTTTCCTGAAATATAGACGTATATAAGCGTGAATACAGAAACCGCCAGCGACGGGAATGGCTGCAATTTTTTACCTTGTACAGTAAGTTTCTTTCCTGTACGACTTCTTCCGTGGAAGAGCTTTGCTGCACAGAAGAGCAACTGCTGTTTCTTTTCTTTCAAGGTTAAAATACGAGTTCTTGACCCAGGTAAAAAAAAATAAAAAGAATATTATCTCATCAATGAGAGCTTCCGTATTGCACTGACAAATTTGTTGGGTAGTTTTTCCCGTGCTGCAAAGCCTCTCGCGAGACTGGTTTATACTTTAGTTCCTTTGCGATACTTGCGTAACTTAATTTAATAAGTGTTCCTTTTGAAAATGACTTGTATAAATTCAGTGTGCGGTGGGTACACGGGATTGACTGCTCCGCCAATTTCAACCAATTTTTCTTTTCAGGGATTTCGAAATTCCCATTCATCCTTACTATATAGTTATACTTGATCCCTGATTCACTGACTCTCTAACAATTCCGGACAACCTGCTCCAAGATAAAACTTTAACCGAATTTACTCCAAGAATATAAAAAAGTTCAAAAAGATTAAAAATTCAAAAAGATAAGAACATCCACCCCCCGTTTGTACGATCCGCTTGAAATTTTTCATATTTATGCATAAAAATATAGAAAACAATCTGCGCTACTTTAAAAATCTGAAAATCTACGCGTTCCCTTATTTTTAAGCGAATTTTTGCTATTTTCAGCTTGATTTTATTTCTGAGAGTAAAAAAAGTGAATCATTTGCTTGACAAAATTTGCTTTTGCAAGTGACGAATGACGTCCTATTTGAAGTCACGTTTGTCAGACTTTGAAGAGAAAGTTGCGATTTCAGTTCGTTTTAAACATTTTTTTCCAGATAACACAGATTTTTTTTTTTCATTAAAATGATCGTCTGCTTGAAGCATTGATATAAGAGGGGCTGTGTACATAAAAAGAAATCGTTCCAACGCGAAAAGTTTCCGCGTGTTTCCAGAAGAACATGAAATTTGAGTTGAGTTATAATAAAAATTGAAGTTATTTACTTTAGGTGAACGAAGATTAAATATATTGAGTGTAGACCTATTTTCGTCAAATGTTTCTTTTTTAGCGCCCTCCACAACGGGTTTTGACTTCTAGTTCTAGATAGTCAAGAGCAGATGTTCCCAAACTAATTTACCCCGTGGACCACTTGCCAATTCTTTCTATTTCCTACCCGTTCCTAGAGTACGCTCCGAAACCAGTCAGGCACTGTAAAATTTATATTCGAGCGTTCTAAAACAGACTGAAACCAAGGTTAAAATTTCTCTCGAGAAACTCCCAAAACCCTGAGATAAAAGCTAAATGTATGTAAATGTCACGCAAGCAGTACGAAATTTGTAAGACAGTGACCACTGTTAGGGGAAATTTGACTTTGGCTGAGTTGTTTTGAAACGCTATCCTAATAACTAACTTTTAAAAATTCATCAACTTTAAATGTGTTTTTGACAACTGACACACAGTTTTTACTTGATGGGGCTTTCTATAGGGTCAGAAAACTTTTTTGAAAAGTAAATTTTTTTATTCATGTATCTTAATAATTTGTCTCGTGCACTAGCCACTGACATCTTGAAAAAAATTGGTGTAACTAGAACTTACGAGTCTATGACTCCCTACAGACTTCGTGCCGATTAACAATCGACTGTAATCGATGACTAAAATAATATTTTACAACTTTTACAAAAATGCTATGATAAAACTGCATTATTATCGAATTCTTTTGATATTTGATTTCTTTAACATCAAGATTACTGTTATTTTACTAAATTAACATTCACGAGTCATAATCTTTTTGGAAATTGTTAGTAATCGTAATCGTAATCCATGACATTTCTTGTAATCGATTACAGATGATCGTGTAATCGCACGAAGTCTGCTCCCTATAGGTACTAGATCATAGAGAGAGACACTTCTGAACCCACTTATCCAATTTTTCCTCTATAATCTGGTGCTTGTATCCATGCAAAAATATATGTAAATCGCTGCGTACGCTAATAGGTAGACTCACGAATGTTGCTTTAAAAATCGAACGATCATTTCTCGCTACACAAACTAGTCATTCTGCTGTGATTAGCCAGAATGCTACGGACTAGAAATTTTTGATCGTTTTGTCTATACCAGTTATATGTATCACCTATACGCATAATTCTACAATCTATTCTTCAAGTTTTGGGCACAGAGAGCAACCATCTATTCGTTCTAGATGATAGCGGTATTTTTTCTTTTTCTACGTGTGGACTCTGTTTTACATCTCATGGATCACCACTTTTTTTCTGTAGTTGGCATTGCCCCAAGGCCGGATTCACACAATTTTGCGCCCTAGGCCAAAAGCCATAATTGCGCCCCCCCCTCGAAAAATTGATCAGTAATTCCAATTTACTATGCATAATAATTCGTTTTTTCTCATCAGAACTATATGTCACGTAAAAAAGGTGTTTTATTGAAGTACAGTTTTTTTTTTTTAAATTGTCAGATAATTTACATTATCTATTATCATTTCGATAGGAAGACCCTGAATTTTACCATTTAAAGCCTCGAACAGTGTTGAGAAACTTACAAAAAGTCATCGCAAAACAGTGGATTGCATTGTAAACTTCGTACGATTTTTGGACACGTCAGACGTCCGTCAGTATTCCTACCACAACATTCGAAGTTGGTACAGCAATTCGAAGACTGGATCAGATAAAACCAGAAAATCGCTTCGTTTAAATCACAAAGATTTATCGTTAATGTCAGCATTCAGATGATTGTTTGCAGATAAAGTGAATACTGCAATAGCACTTATTTTCTTGGTTTTTCTTCTTTAAATATTGATCTTAGACATTTAAAATTAATTAAAATGTTACTTTATAGTGTCGAATAAAATTTTCAGGAAAATAAATGTAAATACTAAATACAAACTTTTACTTTTTATACAGCCCTCTTACAGAAATTCTCAATAAGTAAAATGTACTCCCTTGCATTAGTGAGGTGATGTAGAAAGTTTAAGCTTTCTCATAAGAAGGCTTCAGATGTTTAATCAAAGTCTGTGAGGGGCAATAGGCTTTTCAATATCAAAAATAGCAAACATAATTATTAAAACTATTCTAACAAAACTAATCAACTATTAATTTTAATCACAGTTATATATAGCCAATATTTTACATTTTAAGAAAAGAGTTTTAAATCATTTTAAACCAGCTTCCTTTAAAAAGTGTTGCTGCTTTTTTTTTTCAGCATTTAAAAATTTGTTTAAAAACATTACAATTGCACTAACATTTAATTTAAAGAAGATTTTTTAAAGTTGTTTTTTACTTATTAGTAAAATAATTTAATTTTTAAAAAAGGCATCTTTAAAATAAGAGTCCAATGTTTGATTGAATATTTTCAAAAATAAAAATATTTGTATATAAATATACTTATAAATCGTCCTTATTCTAAAATTTATTATTTAAAAACAAAGAGCTAACAAGATAAATTACCATGAATCAGAATATACTCTTGCACTTACAAAAAGAAAACCAGTAATAAAAAGTAATAGCTCAACGCTAGGTCTCCCCTCAATCCGATAGGGGCGCAGTAACGTAGCAATTCAGTAGGTTTGGGGGAGAGGGGGGGAGGCTCAGTATGTTTTCATGGATTCTGGATACTGAAAAAGACACCGATATATGGTTATTTTCTATCACCCTCCAAAAGCATGGGGAGGGGGCTCGAGCCCCAAAGCCCCCCCTCTTCCCTACCATAGAAATAATACACACAGTGTAATAAATACTTCCCTTCTAATTTCTAACGTCGCTGCAGGAGCGTAACCAGGGAGTGGGATATCGGGATATATCCCCTTGCGAAACTTTCAAAATTAGTTATTAAGAGCTTTCAGATTTTTGTCGTCAATAAGAAATTAAGTTTATCAATACAAAATTATATCTCATACAACCCCCCGAAAAAAAATTCTGACTACGCTCCTTGCCTCATCGACTTATATACAACGACTATGTTGCATCGTAAAACTATTAAAAGTAGAGTACTATTAACCCATTTACGCCTAGCGTCCCTTTTTTGGGACGGCATTTTCACTATTAGTCGAAAACGTTATTTACTTTTCCTAGCCTTTATTCATGAGTATTGAGCCTCAACTCTACAAAATATTTTAACATGACCAAGTAGGATGCTGATATTTCGATTTTTATGCATAATGTTTTTAAAGGAAATCATCCCTTGTTCAAGAAGTTGACGTCAGAAATTTATCTATTATTTCTGTTATCAGTAAAAATCGAAGAAAGTCGCAAAAATATCCAGGCACAAATGGGTTAAAAGTGGCGTTTCTTCCGCTCTCCTTCATTAGCAGCGTTCACATTGGGTAAAGATTCTTTCGACTTTGTCAAATCTTGTTTAACTTTCTGCAGAACTTCGTATCAGTATCTGTTCTCGGCATTTTTATGGATAACATATCAGAATCAGAATGCACTTTTTCAGGCAATCTTTTAGATGGAACTAAGAAACCAGAAATGCTCGTTTCATTAATGTGCGCGATGTTTCACCGATTATTTTGGATGAAAGCGTTGATAATGCGTTCTCAAATTTTTTAAAATTATAGACGGATTACACTCAAAGCAACGGACTTTTTCTCGAGCAGACATATTTACCGTTCTATACGTATGTGTGATGTGGTCCTTTTTTTCGGGAACGTTGGGATATCGGAAGTTAGCACAGACGGTCAGGCGCCTTTTCTATGATAACTGGCTTTGAATAATTGTTCTCTCCGGTACCCCTCCTTTCCTCAATGTGATTGTTCTGCAGCGGTTCTCTTAGTTCTGCGACACACGTCGTCGACTTGGACATGGTCTGTGCTGGGGCGCTCTGCGAGCAATTCTGTATCTGCGAGGGGGAAGGGGGGGGGGTAATGGATCTTCTCACATGGGTTTTCTATAGAAAAGAAATTGTACTAGGGAAAAAAGGAATTTTCGGAAGCCATAAACGTGTTTTTCTTGGGCAATAATCACTTAAGTAAGTCGTTTCCGTTTCTCCTTTCGAGTCCTTTTCCTGATCCGTGATTGTTCTGCAGGAGAGTTCTTTGTTTTGCGCCCTTTGGACCGCTGCGCCCTAGGCCATGGCCTAGGTTGGCCTTATGGGAAATCCGGCCCTGCATCGACCCCTTCTAAGTCGAAGTGGACCCCTGGGAATCCATGTGGACCACTTTAGGAATCACTGTGATCTAGAGTCTACAGTACCCAGTGGTGGATTATTGCAAGTTTGTCGGGGGGGGGGGGGCGGTTAGTTAGAAGATTGACATATACATAAATTTTATGGAAGTAAAATAGGATCTTTTCTATTAATTTCTTTCTTCTCGGGGGGGTCGCCCCCTCCTTTAATCCGCGCTTGACAGTACCTTAGCAAGAATTCAGTTACTCGAAAATCCAAAAATTACCTCATTTCTGGAAAAATCGGTCCACGCTATTGCTACATCGTAGAACGACCATTTACGACTCATTTAATTGGTTTTGAGTTTCTGGGGGGGGAATGATTCAGAGAATCGAACCCGGTTTCGGGAAAAAAAAAAAAAAAAAAAAAAATAATCCTCTCCGAGAATTGTTTGAACAGCTTTTGCTAAAACATCCCGTCCGTGACCTACTGTGAGTGACTTCAACTTTTTGTTTTCTTCGACTGCGCGAGGGTTTTGGAGCGTGCACGCTTTCTCAACTTTTCTTACGACATTCGCAGGGGATTTTTTCATCGACTTATCCTATCTGTGATCGACAGTTATGAGCAAGGAAAGAGAAAAAGGAGCCAGATGGCGCCAATTATTTGAAAGCGAAGGCTTGACATCAAAAGTTAGTCTTAGTTTTTTTGTTTACCGATAACACTCTCTCAGATACCAACAACAGTTTCACGGTGTAAACAAAAACAACTAGGTTTCTTATTTACAGTTTTCGCCGTAAGTAGTACGTCGTAGAGCTTCTAGGGGAAAGCACGGGATCAAGGTCACACAAAGACGTCCTCTTATTAAAAGGCGCTTAGAAAACGCTCGTTAGCATCTGGTTGGAGTTTTGTAGTTAAAATTGATTTACAGATAAAATACATTAGGTATTTAGGTTATTAATCCTTTGAGGCGCAACCCTTTCCCAATGCTGAAAAAAGGGCAGCCTTTGCCATCGCTCGACTTAACTACCAGCAAGATGGAGGAAGATCGAAACGTTCATCGCGGGCCGCAGATCTAGTGACCCTTTCTTGACGAGAGCTGGATGTGCCGCACGGCCAGCTGTCTTCAAAAAAGGGTCTCTGGATCTGCGGCCCGCGATGAACGTTTCGATCGTCCGCCATCTTGCTGGTAGTGAAGTCGAGCGATGGCAAAGGCTGCCCTTTTTTCAGCATCGGGCAATCTATCCAGCTGTTCTCGCATTGTTCCATTTTCAGCAGATGCCAGTGCTGGTTAAAAATAATCGTGACAATTTTTTTACTTGCTAAAAAGTAAAGGATTCTCGTGGCGCTATGTCACCCGCAACTATTTTTATAGAAATTAAATCTATTCTTCGTGACTGGCAGTAGTCAAAACGTCAGAGTGTGAGCGGGAACACTGCGCGTTAAAGGGTTAAAAGGATTACAAAACGCTCGTTAGCATCTGTTTGAAATCTTGTATTTAAATTCGGTTTACAAAAAAAAATAAATTAGGCATTTAGGTTATTAATACATTAAATATTTAACAGATACATTAAATATTAAAAACATTACAAAATATTATTCGGAATTTATAGTTAAGTTTGGAAAGTATTTCGCCATGGCCTACAGAGTGTCTTTTTACATCATATTCCTTAATATTTTTCTTAAATTATTATTATAAAATAAAATATATTAAAACTTCATCTTATCATTTATTTGTAAAATTCCTTTTTCAAAATTATTATTCATGAAATAAAAGTAATTATTTTTTAATTATTATTTGTAAAAAGTATTTTTTAAATTATTATTTATACATTGATGTTATCTTTTAATTATTATTATGTATGCATATTAGAACAAAATATGCACATTTTTTTTCCTTTAAATTATTCACATGCAAAATTTTCGAAATTATGTACTAGAGACAACAGAATAAAAGAACTGTATTGGACACTGTAAAGACAGATTTATTAAAAAGTATACTTATCATTGTCTATAAAGTACATAATACATATTTTTGAATTCTTATAATTGTTTTTTAAGGTTTATGCCCAATGTAAAAACAATATTTCGTACTTGAGAGTTTGAATTCAAGACTACTCTTCAGATTTGTCTAGTGGTACTAGGCTATATTCTACTACAACTGAAATACAATATTTATTTATTATAAATATATTTTTAAACTCTTTACAACCAAACATAAAAAGGGGTGAGTGAAACAACAGAATGGTGAATTTATATTCAACAGTTTGTTGAATATAACTTCACGATTTACGTCCGAGTGAAACTTTAATTATCAGAGACTTTAATATAAGCGCATTTAGTTAAAAATTTGTGAAAAGAGAAAAATTAGAACGGATTAACCATCTGAGAAACATATTTTTTTTATCATTTTGTTTAAAAGATTCTTTTCTGCTTTTAATGTATAATATAACTTAAAATTTGAATATTTTAAATGAATAAATAATGTTTCAAAATTAACTTAACTAAAAAAAAGGCTTGTTGAACTCACAAATTTGTATGAAACGTCACATCACGATAAATATCATATCAAATTAAAAAAGAATTAAACCTCTCTTTTGCATCATATTAAAACTTAAACATTTTTCTGTTGTTTAATTCTATTAGCACCTATTAAAAAGTCAGGAATGTAAAATGGTTTTCATTGAACGATAATATTTTCTGCTATATTTATAATTTGAACGCTTTGAAAGAAATCAGGTCGACTAATGAAAGAAATTATATATGTCATTTATGAATACCATGTAAAATAAACAAATTAAATAAGAATCACTTTAAGATGTGTCCTCATAATCTGCACAACACAATCTCATAAACCTAGGAGAAAACATAAAACCTGAAAAAACTCAAGCGTAGAATCGCATTAAACATTTTTCTGAATCCAATACGCTGTTTGCAGAAATGAATACAATCGGATTTTAAATATTTATATATATTTTTTTCAAAATATTACAATTAGTGATATGCGAAATTAAAGAAAATATACCAGGTTTCTTTTCCAACATCAATGAATAGATATAATGTTAGAGTGTAGGGAAGTGAAAATTCTTTGAAATGGTGCAGTTGCAACAAGATTCACCACCGAAAGTAAATATTCTCTGCGTTATGTGTCACAAAGGCAGTTGTGAAACAACCAAGTTAGCAACATGCCCAGATGATTTGCTACCTGCTACGATTTTTTTTCAGCAAATAAAAAAATCCCATACAATTTTGTTTGTCGGGTAACACATGCAAAATATTCTCTTTTGGTGAATCTCTTTGCAACTGCACAATTTCACAGAGAGTTTCATTTCCCAACAGTCTAACCTTCTGCTTATTAATCGATGATGGGAAAAAAACAAAAGCTGCTATACATTTTTTTTAAAAAATTCGTCCATCTTTTATTAATGTGAAACAGTTTCGAAAAAAAAAATTATTTTTAAATCCGGTCATACATTTGAACTAACCTAGTACATTAACGAAAAACTACTTGCTATTCTGAAAGTTTCATGATTCGCATGCTATTTCGTTTTTAAGATAAACCTACAGATGAGAGTACAGTGTAGTAATTATAGATTAAAAAGAGACATACTAAAGGGGTTTTTTTTGCGTTCTTGACTTAATTTGTTTTCAAAAAGAGGCTTAATTACTTTTTTTTAAATTGCGTGTATTTTGAATAGAGCATGCAATCAAAGCTAAAGCATATCTCATGAAGTTAAGAAAAAGATTACGAACCAGCATATCGATATTTGTATTTTATTATATTTCTTCTAAAAAAAGCATATTACTAGATTATTTTTGTAACAGTATTATCATACCAACTTCGATATTCATTTATTAAACCAGAATAAAGAGTCTAGAAAGGTTTCTCTTAGCTTTAACAAATTTGACAAAGATATCAGAAAATACGTTACATTAGCAATCCGGTTTTTTGATGATATCAATTGGTTGGCATCTGATATTACTCACTGCAATTACACGTGCAACAAGAATGCTATTTTAACCACATGCTGCTATCAAAAAACTTTCATTTAGTTATTAGGAAAAGAATTTTATTTATAACAAGTAAAAATAAATCTAACAGATCTGAAAGTGACTCGTAATACTTTCTGAAAAATGAATTACCACTCTAATCAAAGCTTTAATATATTTTTTATTATTATTATAACAGTGAAAGTGATAGTGAACACTGCTAAAATTTGATTCACACTTGCAAAATCGACTTCCTTCTTCGACATGTTTTCGTTTTTCAACTTAAACAACTTTTAACAAGCTTCCTGGTTCCGAACACGCCAAAAGTTTGACGGATACATACCGACCCAAACAAATTGCACATCCTATAGACAAATAAAACCGTGCAGCTTTTTGGAGTCTATCCAAAATTTATCAGAAAAAAGAAGTATGTACCCTTAATTTAAAGAAACATTTGTGATTTAAATAATTACATAAAAAACACATCGAAAAAACAGCAATAAAATCGACACGCTGGCTGCTTTATTTTTCCACTTATAGGCAAACCGCCAGAATCTTAATAGTCACTGAACGCTACATGCAGAACACGTAAAAACATTTGACCGTCGTCAAAGAAAAAAAGGTAGTTTTTATTCTTTTCCAGCCAAGTCGAAGAGTGTTTATAATTTATATCGGTTTGCATGTTCGTCTCTCTGGGAAGCTGTGCTTTTCACAGGAAATTTATCAACACTGCTCTGTTAAAACACAGCCGTAATTATCACCATAATAAATCTCTTTAACCCTTTGAGGCGCAACCCTTTCCCAATGCTGAAAAAAAGGGCAGCCGTTGCCATCGCTCGACTTAACTACCTACAAGATGGCGGACGATCGAAACGTTCATCGCGGGCCACAGATCTAAAGACCTCTTTTTTGTCGACAGCTGGCTGTGCGTCACAGCCAGCTGCATCAAAAAAGGGTCTCTAGATCTGTGGCACGCGATGAACGTTTCGATCGTCCGCCATCTTGCTGATAGTTAAGTCGAACGATGGCAACGGCTGCCTTTTTTTTCAGCATTGGGCAATCTATCCAACTCGCATTATTCCATTTTTCAGCAGATGTCAGTGCTGTTAAAAATAATCGTGACCATTTTTTTACGGGAAATGTGCTAAAAAGTAAAAGATTCTCGTGATGCTATGTTACCCGCAACTATTTTTATAGAAATCAGGCAACAGCCAAAACTTCAGAGTTTGGTGTTCCCAGGGCGGGAACACTGCGCGTTAAAGGGATAACAGACAGCTGACAGCCATGTTTTATGCAATGCGACCATTCATGAGTACTTAAAAATTGAAATAATTTTTAAAAAAGCGGTGTTTATCAGATATTGTTGGAAAGATTTCCGTGGAGCAGGTCATGCTGCAGTTTAAATGAGCTGGAGCCCCTCCCAAAGGGAACGGGTTAGTTCAAAACCTCCTAGGTATACAATGCCTGAGAACAGAAACTTTTCCTTACGTCATCACTAGGTCCACTAAACTGAAGTCATCACACATTTATTTTCACAAAGTGCAACTATTCAAAGTTAGTGGTGAATTACTCCGCATAAAATATTTTAAGGATTTAAGATAGAAAATTTAATTTTACGACAAATAGGTTAATTTTAACTATCACTACAGGGCGGGGACCCCATAATATTTACGAAAATTTGGTGGGACCCCATAAACATAACTCAAATTCGATGCACGTGTCAGTTTCCACACTTGGACTGTAATATACTATTGCAGTTTTTAGTCATTAAGTTTTATTCGCGATAATTGAGTTTAATTTAATTAAGGTCGCGATCCACAGTTTGAGAAACTCTGGTTTTGGGTATAACAATGTACTCTAGCTTTATCTAATACTAGCCTCCTCCGGCGACCAGTGGGTCCGCCATCTTAATAAATCTTGTGTTTCACACCGGCTTCCTTGGCACTGAAATATCTCATTCTGAATGGACTTTAAAATTAAGATTGTTGCAAACAGGGTCTGCCCTAGGGTAATTGGCGCCCCCTACTAACGTAAAAAAGAAGCCCTCTTTAATGCTCTACTTAGTTTTTGAGTTCGGCATGACGCCCATTCGAAGAAGGCGCCCCGATGCGATTACCTTGCTTACCGTGTCAGGCCGCCCCTGGTTACAAAAATAAGATGGTTTAGTGATAAAAATCTACAAAAAGGTACAAATTATTTTCGTCCTATATTAATTCTGAAGAGCTTCTAGATATATCGTCCGTTATCAAAAAACGGGAAGGGAAAAAAAATCTGAAACACTTTCGGATTTTAAATACGCACTAAAGTGCTATATATAAAAAGCGGATCATATCCATGCGTCTTCCCTTTCCTTATTCCATTAAGTTGGAAAGTGTATCATTATTCATGAGTGTGATTAAACAAAATTAAAATTGATATTTCTAACATTCTTTTTCTGGATGTAATACATTAGAAATAGAACAGGGGAAAGACGCGCAGAAAAATGCATAATTCAAACTGAATGAACGTTTCAAAAACTTATTTTTTGTTTGTTTGTGCAACATGTATTTCGAATTTGTGTGCTTGGCTCGAAATACGCTTATAAATCCATGTCAGAAGGAAAAACTTATTCAGGTGATTTTATTTGTTAAAAACTGCGTAATCTATAAGCTTGCGCCATCTATCGACGGCTTTGTAAAAAGAAAACTCAATTGTATTCTTTTTTTTTTTTTTTATAAAAGATAGTTTTTTTTGTATATTATAGGAATATTGTGTTTTTCGCGCGATAAAAAGTAGCCTGTTTGTTAATCCAGAACTTTAACTGTCTTTATTCCAAATTTCATTCAATTCCGTCAAACCGTTTCAGCGTGAAAGACTAATAAACATATATACAAACATTGACATTTATAATAGTAGTAGGATTTTCGCTAGTAAAGTTCTTCAGAATGCATGAACATGCTGTAAGGCAGAAGAAATAACAAGAGCCAGAGCGAAAGGTGTTCGATATGACGAAGGTGCTGCTTTTCAAAGCCAATAGCTGATTTGCACATGTGATATGAACCAAGGGGTTGTATGCCTTGTTAGAGGCCTTTACAAGTCAAAGATGGTATCTTGATCGTAACCATATCATATATGGAGGAAAGCACCGTTTCTGCGGAAACAGTTTGACGGACCAATATAACAAACCCTGACTTCTTAATGCCATGTTAAGCAGCACATACAAATCTAAAGAGAGGCACTAAAGGAATGTGTAACTAGATGACTCCAAATGGGTAACTTATAAGGGTGGATCAAATGAAAATGGAACAGTGATTCCTGATTTGGTGTGTGTGTGTGTGCGAGTGTCAAAAACTGTGTTTAGAGGTAGAGTGGGATGTGAAAGAACAGAAACCTTATTGAGGAATGGGCTTGCTCCCCTTTTAAGCTCGCCCAACCACGTGATATAAGTTGGTGGTCAACCAGGTGTGTTGTCTGGGGAGAGGGCCAAAATCATATTGATGTCTTTTCCTTGATTTTCTGGACCGTCATCAACAATCGACAGTGTTGACTATAATAACTTTACTCTAAGCTTAGTATGAGTATTGCACTACCCTTGCATGTGCTGCCATCAAATTTATGCTTTCTGTCCTTTGGTCTTCTTTTGTGGTTTTGCTTCAGGACAAGGCGTGGCCGCATACGGCCACTCGCACACTCAGCATGCTGGAGCAGTTTTGGCGGAGTGGGTTGGAATACCCGCCGTACAGCTCTGACCTTTCACCATGTGCTTTTCACATCTTTGGCCTTCATTTTTTTCCATCTTTGGCCTTCTAAAAAAGATATGGAAGGGTCGACGTTTTCACTTGGACAGTGAAGTCATGGACAATGTTTGAAACGGGTTTCAATTTCAGGCAAACTCTTTCTAAAACGAGGTATTCGCCGTTTGGTACAACAGTGGGACAAGTGCTTCTGTAATTTTGATGATTACATTTGAAAATAAATAACACCTTTTAATTTTGTGGCTGCTGTTCCGTTTTCATTTGATCCACCCTTATAGATGGCTACAGTGACTATTTTTTCTGAACCGAAAAACAAGACACTTCTAAACCGCCGAGACTGGAGAGGTAAAAATTAATCCTTACCCTCCCCAAGATTTTTTTTTTCTATGCATAATTTGATTTTCTACTTTTATGAGAAAAACGAGTTGAAAAAATATTGCGATTATACAAATAAAATAGGCCTACTATATAAACTTAGGTTTTAAATAATTTGTTAATTTTTGGATAACTTTCCAAAATAGTCTGCTTTCCAACAATAACTATAGAATTACCATCCATTGGTTATAGTATCTATTAATACATATTATAGAACAATCGTTTTCATCAATTAAAAAAAAAATGTCAAGTGTTCAATGCAAGTAACGAAAAACTTTTTTAAATAACACAATCATTTTCATGCGAATTTATTACCAATTTATTTATTTATTTTTCATAAAACAGGACTTTGGCGGGACAGGAATGAAAAAGCGGGACATTTTAGGGTTCTGTGGGGACAGCAGGACATACAGGTAAAAATGAGGACTGTCCCGCCAAAAGCAGGACGTCTGCGACTCTTGATAACATGCACTCTTCGCTGATCTATCTATTTCGCTACTTCGTCGAAAGTCTGTTATAATTGTCCTTTAAGAAACGAGTAGACACTGGAGCAATTAGGTCAAGCCGTCTCCCTTTTTTGTCGAGTTACCGTAATTTCCGGCTTATAATCCGCGGATTATCTACTAAAAAAGATGAAAAATTATCCAGTGCGTATTATGCATCGCTGCGTACTATCTACTGAAATTTTTCCTAAAGCCTTCAGATTTTGCAATAAAAAACTTTATTTATAAAAATAAAATAAAGTTCATTTCTTTCTTTCCAGTATATTTAGACCCCGAAGAAGATTTAAGTCAGTTAATCAATTACATGACACTAGATGCCACTGCAGTCGTTCAGTAGATTTCTTGAAGATGGGGTGGAAAACAGGGACCTTTGAGGGTAATAATTACGATGTTACAAAATATGCGATAAGTATTCTGCATTCTACCATACATTTTGTTTTGTTTGTTCCGAAAGAAATGTTCGCTTTCTTATTTTGATTAATTTTATAATACAGTTCTTAGGGCTTACAGGTAGAATGCCTAGCTTAAAAATTGTGTATCAATTGTGATTTAAATCGAAAAATGACCGTCAAAGTATGTTTGATAATTCTCATTCATAATAATAGATTTTTAGTAGGAAATATTTTACAGTAAGCCGATTCTAATATTAATACCGTGGTTTTACTATACATAGAAAATAATTACCAATTTCGGTCAAAGCATCGCCATACTATCCGCGGATAATCTACCACTGCGGATTATCTAAAGAAATATTTTTTTCTACTTGAAAAAAGGCGCCTGCGGATTATCTATCGCTGCGGGTTATAAGCCGGAAATTACGGTACTATAAGTCAGTTTTAAAGGTTTTTCTCTCCAGTAAGTGGAAGACAACTTTTTATCTTACAAAAGTTCCCTCGAAAAGCGTTTACCTATCCCCCCCCCCCACACACACACACAAAACTACAGATGGAAGAGAAAAGAAAAGCCTCGAAACAGCTTTTTAGTTGTTTTCTCTAAGTTCTAATTAAGAAATTTAAAAAGCAAAGCTTTAAATATGAGTCAGCTATGCCGATAACCAAGCACAGATCCGTGCTTGAGGGGTGGGAAACTGGGCAACCGCCCAGGGCAGCTAAAATTTAGGGGCGCTAAAACACTGTTGAACTCATGAATATAAAGTAGTCGAATAAACTTCCTGACCTAGAACTGAAAACTGTACATCAGTAAGCACAGCCGAGAAAAAATACAGAATCTGTAATTTCTTGTATAGCTTTCTTTTTTCTAACTTACAGCATGGTGAGTAGCAAGAATGCAGCTTTTACATAATGGAAACGCATCGTATGTATGGGTGCCGGCATCAAGGAGGGGGCGGCAAAGGCTACTCCAGGGGGGCCAAAGATTACTCAAGGGGGGGGGGGCAAAGACTACTTCAACGTATGGTTACCATGTTGGAAAGAGCAAAAAAGCAAGGGAAAACACAGCATACAAAAATCCAAGGGGGGGCATTGTCCACCCCTTGCCCTATGCTGCCGGCGCCCATGATCGTATGCCGTTAAAAATCTTACTTATATTAATCAAATTGACTTAATTAGAGTCAGTAGCAGCAACGAATTTTTACTGGGGGAGAGGGCAGGTCAAGATCCACAATTTAGTAAGTCGACAAAGTTGAAAGATCTGTAATCATTTTTTGTCCAGGGCTACTAAGCACATCCCTGGTCGAAGCATATAAAAATTTGCATTGGAATAGGAACAGTATACCTTTAACGCACTACCGCCATTGTGTATGCTACCTCCATTCAATACAAAAAAATAAAATCATTTTGAAAAAAATTAATAAAACCTCACATCAGTAGAACAAAAACTTTTATCTCTCTTCCTTCCTCCTTTTGCGGAGATCCAGGAAGATGCCTTTCACTTCGCCAAATTGGCGAACACTTTCCCAAGCTCACCGTTTACTCCTGCAACCTTGGTGCCTGCCGGTGCCGGGGAACCACACAGACCGGCTAGTGTTCAGGTTTTTCCCGTTAACGGGCTTACGTATTTTTCGTATATCCACGCTGACAAGCTTTGAAAAACAGAGAGTAAGAAAAAAAAAAAAAAGAAGAACTTGTTCACCGGCGCGGTTTTCGATTTCGGAAAGTGAAACCTATCGCTTTTCCAGCCGGCCGGCGCGATTGTTGTGCTTCGGAACCACTCCGTGCGGATGCTCCAAAGACTTGCGGACGCAGGTGGTAGTCCTCCGAACGGGGAAGAACTTTTAAAAGGTTCTCTTATGTTTCTTTTCGTGTATAAGGTGATACGCGTATTTAGTTGCTGTTTCTTAATTATGTCCGACAAGCAGGCTCGTGGTTATTGGAAGAGGGAAGAATGACGTCGATTTGAGGCAAACTTGTATTGAGTGTGCAGGACCTGACTACAACATGTTTGTGCCCAGGGCACTTCTCAAATTTTATGTCCCTGTATACAGCTGGCCTCAAGTTTTGGGCCTCTGTACATAGCTTTAAACGGTGATTTTAAGGTCTGTGGCGGCACGACCACCTCCGCGCACACAACAGCCGGCAATTGAAGGCCGGTCGAAAGGGTACCTTTAGGCCGAGCCGGATGGCGCCTCATTCTACCACCTGTAAGTCCCTGGGTTCAAACCCAGCTCTCGCCCCACGCGCTCTCTCCTTCATTGGCGACCAGGACAACGAACACGCATTCTCCTTCTCGTCTACAGCGACAGATGGCGCCAGCACCGCCCTCTTCCATCTCTCGCTCGGCTCTTTCGAAGTCCGCAACGAGCGGCAGCGACCTCACAAAGCCCACAACGAGTGGCAGCGACCTCACCAAGTCCACAACGAGTGGCAGCATTCCATAACGCTTGGAATATCGTTCGTCAGCCTCCGACTGACTCTCTAGGGGGGAGTAGTGTGGCGGCACGATCACCTCGGTGCACACAACACCCGGCAATGGAAGGCCGGTCGAATGGGTACCTTTTAGCCGAGCCGGATTGCGCCTCATTCTACCACCCATAAGTCCCTGGGTTCAAACCCAGCTCTCACCACACGCTCCCCCTACAGGTCTATTTGTGCATGTGTGCTCAGGGACATGCCCCAAGTGCCAGTGGCGGATTAATGCAAGTTTGTCGGGGGATGGGGGGTTAGTTTGTCAGTGGGGGCGGTTAGTTAGAAGATTGACATATACGCCCATTTTATGGATACTATCTTCAGGAACGGCCTACTTGTTTGGTTTAAAGCCTGTTTTAGTTCCTGCCTGTTCTACTGTCCTTCTGAACCCTAGCTCCAGGCGCAGGTCCAGCAAGCAGCGGTTTTCCTCATTTTTATTTTATTTTTTTTTACAGCACAATTTTTGGATTACAATTGGTAAAATACATCAGTGTTATACAATATAAAAGCAGTTAGTTTACAATGGTTTACAATTGCTCACAATATTGTTCTTAGTAATATTTGACCATAACGTTCATTTAACACGTTCTTTTTTTTTTTTTCTTTTTTTACAATTTTGAAAGTTAAAAAAAGTAAATAAATATCTAAAAGTAAACAATAGGCTTGAGAATGATAAACTTTAAAAGTAATTTTGAAAAATTTAAACATAAATAAATACAACTAATATTCAAAAATGTGCTTTAGAAAGAAATTTTTTTTTTTTTTTTTTTTTTTTTAATTTTGAAAGCATACATATACATATAATAATATACTGAAAAATAAATTTAGGCTTCGATATGAGAAGTGTATTTTTTTTTAATCTAACGAAATAAGAGCGACAACTGAATTTCTATGTCAGGAAATAATGCTAATAAATTCATAATTAAAAAAAATTGTTCTATTTAGAGTTTTTACGTGGTTTTTATCAACTGAAATTCTTGTATTTATTTAATCTGAATCGCTTTCTGGTGCATGAGGTCATATATCAATCGGATGGATATACTTGGGTTAATTATTTTGTAGTTCTTCAATCCCTTTTATTATTTTGTTGCATAAGTTTTTATTTTTTAATACATATGCAGCCCACTGCTCATTACTTTGTGAAGGTGATTTTAAAACTCTGTATTGCTTTAATAATTTACAATTAGTGAAATAATGTAATGAATTTCCTTGCATATTGCATTTACAATGATCGGAGGAGGCTCTGTTTATTTTTAAAAAATATTCTGGGAATGGTCCATGATAGGTAAAAAAAAAAAAAACGGTAAAGGTTCCTGTGTTCTAAAAGAAAATCCTCTGATGGTTTTTTAAAGTATTGGTAAGTATACCTGCCGGTAACTTCTGTGTCCCATAATATTTTCCATTTTTCTAATTTGTCCTTTTTTAATATGTATTTTAGATAAGACGGTGGGCTTTGAAGTGAAACGCTTACTATTTTATAGAAGTAAAATAGGATCTTTTACATTAATATCTTTTGTCTCGGGGAGGGGGCGGTTGTCCCCTCCGCCCCCCTTTAATCCGCCCTTGCCAAGTGCCCGTTCGATAATTAGGGCCTGATCGAGATCATTATGTCTTAAGGCAAAGATATTCGAGGACTATCCACTTAGGACAGGGTACCTTGGGCGGAAGACTTTTTAAGGGATTCTAATGCATATTCACGTTACATCTGAAGAAAACCGACCAACCGTTAGATATATGGGCCTGAACCCGGGATCTTCACACTTCAGTCATCTACCATGATCAGTGCCTTTATGCACTCGGCTATGCTGTGGCCGAAACTTGCATTGAATTGTAGTGTGGGTCACTAACGTAGGAGGACATAGGGCTACATAGAGATTTCTGTATTGTGTTTAAAAAAAATAAATAAATAAAAAGCAGCGAAAATTATGGTTTAAGAAAAATAAATAAATTCGCCTAGGGGTGATTCCATGAAACTAGGGACACCAATGGGGAAAAAAAAAAAAAAATCTTATGAAAAATTAATACTTTAGTCCCCTATGAAGTAAACATACGTAATTTATATAAAATGATGCTAAACAGTTAACAACACCTTTTTAAAAGTTTTATACACAATGTTTGGCAACATTACTGTTTTTACATGAGTTCTTGTCTTAAAGAGGTGTAGGAAGTTCATCTTGTTTTATAAAAGAAATCAACAAATATGAATGAAATCTTATTTTGTTATTGAAATTTAGTTTATATATGAAAAGATTAGATCAATGCAGAAACCTTTAACTGCAATATTTTTCTTTAAAACAATTTTTGTAAATTAGGCCAAATATTTAATGTAACATCAGTCACAAAATTCTATAAAAGTTTTTCTTGCTTAAATAAAATTAGTCCCAAAAATATAAAAAGTCATTTTCTCTTCCTTTATGAAGACATCTTTAATATTAATCTTTTGAATATTTAATATTGGTTCAATTTATGAGTTTTAAACTTATATAAAATACTGGCTGCTACCCGCGACTTCGTCCGCGTCGGCTTTAGAATTAGGTCCCGAGAGAAATGAAGCATGTGTGAATAACAAATATGTTTGCGACAAAAGAAACTGCATTTAAATATTATTTGTTTTTTACTTGTTTTAAATGAATATAATGCATGGAGTAACTTCATTTAAAATAGCAGAGTTACTAAATTTAGATTTTATTCAGGCATTTGGCGAATACAGTTACGACAGTATTTGCGAACTGCTTTGTAAAAGAAATATTTATGCTATATGCATGAATTTTAGCTTATGTTAATGAGGAATAGAGCAGCTTTCTATTAGTGAAAAAGAATCGGTTCTGTAGTTACAGAGATACCCAGAGAGCGTAATGTATTAGAATTATTTTGAGTGTGTAAAGGAATTATTTACGCTACATGCATGAATTTTAGCCTATAATACTCAAGACTAGTGTTGCTTTCACTACTACACTATTCAAGTACATCACTTACACTTCATCAAGAATAGTGTGTAACTTTTTTTACTATCAGTAAAAAGAGTTTAGGAATCGGTTCTGTATTTACAGAGATACACATATAGCGTAGTGTAATTCTTATGAGCATCCCTGTAAAAGAACTATTTGTGATATATGCATTAAAGGTAGCCTATAACACTTAGGGTGCCACCAGTGTCTAAGAAGTTCTGCTCTCAAAACTGCAAGGCGGGAGGTGCCAGATTCAAACCCCGGGAGCGCCTGTCGACCTAGCCGCTCGCAGTTTTCCGTGGTTTTCTAAAAAACCTCGCGTAAATACGGGCTAGGATCCCTTAGAAAGTCCCCCACAGAGGAATCCCCCATATGGGCCTAGGACCCTAGTGCAGTCAATCGGTCTTAATCCATAAACAAACAAACAATAATGCTCAGGAATAATGTAGCTTTCAATCAGTGAAAAAGTTTTAGAATCGGTTTAGTAGCTACAACATTTCCACAGAGCGCAATGCATTAGAATTATTTTGAATGTCTTTGTAAAAGAATTATTTATGCTATATGCTTGAAAGGTTACCTGTATGTTAATCCAGGGAATAAGCTATCTTCAAATTTTTCCAAATCCGTTCAACCATTTTTGTGTGATTCAGTCAAAAACATCCAAACACACAAACGTACACATTTATATTATTGGTAGGGTTTGTAAATTTATGAACTTTAAGAAACACACCTGGACTTCTCTTGGTACTTACGTATTATCCCATTGGTCATTCCCGCCAAACTGTTTTTTCGTCAAATGAGTTGCCAAACTGTTGCCAATCGTATTCAAAACCATTAATAATTTCATGTGCCCGGCATTTATCTCGGCAAAAAATTGCTCGTCTTGGCAGATCGCCGAGATAATACGTAAGTACCCTTTTCTTTACTTATGCTTTTTAATTTGGCGTAAAATCAACATAATTTTAACACATATTCATGTTTATCAAATGCATATGATTTTGCAAATAGAATTTCTGCTTTGTTTCAAAAGCATTAATCATTTTGTGCGGGCGATAAAACGGTTTTTAATTAATAGTTAGAAAAGTAATTAAAATTTAAAAATTCTGAGCCTCGGGTGCACTTTACCGAAGTCATGGGCTCAGTCATGCTCAAATTTTCAAAGCTCTGCTTTCTGTAGATTTGTCTGGAGAACATTCATTTTTATTATTATAGATAGATTTGGTATAAAACTGGCATAATTTCTGTCGTATTTAATGTTTTTCAGATACACCCCTTCCTTGTTGAAGTAATAGCATTCTTGTTAGCTCAAAACATGAATCATTTGATACGGGCGAAACTCGCCAAGCATGACAAAGTAAAAACGGTTTTTAATTAATAATTAAAAAAGTAATTAAAAATCTAAAATTCTAAATAGCCTATAACCTTCTCCAGAGTCCCATCTATATCTAAACCACAATTCATTATAATCGATTCAGCGGTTTAGGCGTGAAAGCGTCATAAACAAACAAACAAACAAACTCACTTTCGCATTTATAATATTAGTTAGGATGTAACGTCAGTCACATTTCTATTTTTTAATTAGATACCTACATAAAAATATTGGGGAAAATCGCATTGACTACTGCAGAAAGAAAGAAAAGGAGGAGAGATAAATTAAAGAATGAAGGGAAATATGAAGATTATAAAAGAAAAACAAAGCAGAAGCAATAAAGGGCCAAAATAAAAAGGAAATGACCTAGCTAAATTACCTCAATCAATTCAGAATACTCTTTTTCAAACATTTTCTCTAATTTCAAGATAAATTAATCTCTTTACCTTCTTTTGAATTGACTGAGGTAATTTAGCTGGATCATTTCTTCTGTCATTTTGGGTCTGTATTGCTTCTGCTTTTTTTAATGA